>CM021110.1:309313392-310055736 GCA_007115665.2 Sequoiadendron giganteum
ATAGGGGTTGAGGGATTAGGGTTTAAGGGTTGAGGGTTGAGGGATTAAGAGGGTATGGGGGTTGATGGATTACGATTTAAGGGTTAAGGGTTGAGGGGTTGAGGGATTAAGAGGGTATAGGGGTTGATGGATTAGGGTTTAAGGGTTAAGGGTTGAAGATTGACAAGGTATAGGGGTTGAGGGATTAGGGTTTAAGGGTTGAGGGTTAAGGGTTAAGGGTTAAGGGTTGAGGGATTAAGATTGTAGAGGGGTTGAGGGATTAGGGTTTAAGGGTTCAGGGTTGAGGGGTTGAGGAATTAAGAGGGTATAGGGGTTGAGGGATTAGGGTTTAAGGGTTCAAGGTTCAGGGATTAAGAGGGTATGGGGGTTGAGGGATTAGGGTTTAAGGGTTAAGGGTTGAGCATTGAGGGATTAAGATGGTATAGTGGTTAAGGGATTAGGGTTTAAGGGTTGAGGGTTAAGGGTTGAGGGATTAATATTGTAGAGGGGTTGAGGGATTAGGTTTTAAGGGTTAAGCGTTGATGGTTGATAGGGTATAGGGGTTGAGGAATTAGGGTTTAAGGGTTGAGGGTTAAGGGTTGAGGGTTGAGGGTTGAGGGTTGAGGGATTAAGAGGGTATGGGGGTTGAAGGATTAGGTTTTAATGGTCAAGGATTGAGGGTTCAGGGATTAAGAGGGTATAAGGGTTGAGGGATTAGGTTTTAAGGGTTGAGGGTTGACGGTTGAGGTATTAAGAGGGTATAGGGGTTGAGGGATTAGGGTTTAAGGGTTGAGGGTTAAGGGTTGAGGGATTAAGATTGTAGAGGGGTTGAGGGATTAGGGTTTAAGGGTTGAGGGATTAAGAG
This sequence comes from Sequoiadendron giganteum, assembly GCA_007115665.2. NCBI lineage: Eukaryota > Viridiplantae > Streptophyta > Pinopsida > Cupressales > Cupressaceae > Sequoiadendron > Sequoiadendron giganteum. The sequence goes on from CM021110.1 coordinate 309,314,237, forward strand.
GGTATGGAGGTTGATGGATTAGGGTTTAAGGGTTAATGGTATAGGGTTCACGGTTTAAGGGTCCCACTCACTCTCTCTCCCATTCCCTCTCTCAGGTCTTCCACCCCCCACCATATAACTGAATAAATCCTTTCCCTCCCAAGTCTTTCTCTCTTAGGTCTCACTCCATCCCATGCTACCTACACTAATCAGTGTCACTCCAATGCCTCTCTCACAATCCCTCTTTGTCAGGCCTCACTTACCTCCCACCCTAATTTCTTAGGTCTCTCCTTCCCACCCCCTCTCTCCTACTTTCACTCCCTCTCTAGCAGGACTCACTTACGTCCCACCCCCTCTCTCCCACTTTGACTCCCTCTCCTTCTCTCAGGTGTCTCCCTCCCACCCTCTCTCCCTCTCTCTCTCTTAGGTTTCTCCCTCCCCCTCTCTCTCTCTCAAGTCTCTCCCTCCTACCCCTTCTCTCTCTCTCTCTCTCTCTCTCTCTCTCTCTCTCTCTCTCTCTCTCTCTCTCCTCTCTCTCTCTCTCTCTCTCTCACTCCCTCTCTGGGTCTCTCCCCACCATATATTTGGGCATTTATTTCCTCATGATCTATCTCTTGGGGTCCTGCTCCCTCCACTTGATACTACACTAATCGGTGCCACTCCAATGCTAGCTCACAGAAGTCCCTCTAGGGGACTCACTTACCTCCCACCCTAATTTCTTAGGTCTCTCCTTCCCTCCTCTCTCCCACTTTGACTCCCTCTCCTCTCTCGGGTGTCCCCTCCACCCTCTCTCCCTCTCTCTCTCTCTTGGTTCTCCTCCCACTTCCTCCCCTCTCTCTCTCTCTCAAGTCTCTCCCTCCTACCCTCTCTCACTCTCTCCACTCCCTCCCTCTCTCTCTCTCACTCCCTCTATCTCTCCTCCTCTCTATAGGCTCTCCCCACCATATAACTGAATAAATTCTTTCCCTCTCAAGTATGTCTCTCTTGGGTCTCACTCCCTCCCATGCTACCTACACTAATCAGTGTCACTCCAATGCCCTCTCTCACAATCCCTCTTTGTCAGGCCTCACTTACCTCCCACCCTACTTTTTTAGGTCTCTCCTACTTTGGCTCCCTCTCCTTCTCTCAGGTGTCTCCCTCCCACCCTCTCTTCCTCTCTCTCTCTTAGGTTTCTCCCTCCCACGCCCTCTCCCTCCCCATCTCTCTCTCTCAAGTCTCTCCCTCCTACCCCCTCCTACCTATTGCATAACCACCCCATATTTTTCCTTGGTCAAAATGGTTCCCCCTTTATGTTTTTTTCCTTGGTTGTTTTTCAAACAAAGTTTGGAGTTTTTCTTTTCCAAAACTTTGTTTTTCTTTGGTTTGTTCTGTCAGAACTAGAACCAGAACAAAATCGGGTTTTGAATCTTGTTTCAAAAATTGATTTCATTCCCCATCCCGACTGTCTTTTATTTTCCTTGTAGTTTTTTCTATGTTGGAGTCAGAGCCAGAGCGGAAGTTAAGCCTAAATTTATTCGAAGTTTCAAAATCAAATCTCGTCCAGCCTCCGCCTCCACTTTTTGGTCTTTTGTTTTAAACCTAGGTTTTTGTGATAAGTTTTCTCATTTCGGTCTTTTTATTTTATTTTGTCATTTTTTTCGCTTTCTTCTTTGTTGGCAGAACCGGAACCAGAACGGGAACTAAGTTGGAAATTTAGACAAGTTTCTAAATCATTTCTCATACCAATTCTGCTCCCCCCATTTTTGGTCATTGACTTTACTGAAGTCGCACAACAGTAATGTGCTAGTTCCCTCTATAGTTCTGACTCCACTCTACCACATTTATGGAATTAATTACAGGTGCCATGCATGCATGTAACTACTATTTCTTACCTTAATTAGGGATTAAATCGAAGTTATCATCATTATTTAAAAAGATTGAGAGTGAAGTAGAGTTGCAGTGGAGCATTTGTGTGTGTCAATCAATCGAAAGAGAGACAATTGCGCGTGGAATTTCTTCAAGGGATTAACCTATTTATTTGGCGTTTGAGGTAGGTTTTTGTTCTTCTCTTTTGTTTTATTTTACGTTTTCTATTTTTTTTTGTTTCGGTGGTTTCGTATGAATTCGTGATTATCGATTCTATTGTGAGTTGATCTATTTCATTTTTTATTCATTTTATTCTTTGATTGGTTGTTTTCATTTTACCTTTTCTGGTGTTTGTTTTTTGTTTTTTTGTTTTTCCTCACAACTGTTTTCACATTTAAATCGTGACCCTATCATGATGCCCTAGTTTTTAAAATAGCATAGATTAATTGTAGTTTTTACTTTGGTAGGGTTTGGTAAATCATGGTTTTTACTTAGGAATCTTGTTTCGCATTAGATCTAGTTAGTTTAAATGGGGTTAAATTTGTGCCCTAGTTATTTCAAATCGATGGTTTTTTATTTAGGGTTTGACGTGTTCTTGTTTTAAAAAATGATGCCCTAATTTTGTAAGATTGCCTCTTGGTCATATGGGGATGGTCTTGCATAGGTTATTTTTAAGCCTTTTCAGTTTGATATGACCTAGTCCTTACAATCATGACATTATTTATCAGTCTATTGAAATCTTTATGACGTCATGATTTTTTTAGGTGGAAGCAGGATCAGAATCGATTTAGACTTTGAAACACATGTTGTAATTAGTATCAATTCCATTTTACATCCCGTCTCTGACTCCGCTTACAATAAGAAGCATTCTCTCAAAATATTGGTAAATCAGGCAGAACCGGAACCAAAAACGGAACTAAATGTGAAATTTAAAAATCTTCATGGAACCAAATAGGTTTTCGTTTTGATTCCGATTCTGGTTACCATTCCGACTCCGACTCTGATCTTGCTTGTTATTACTATAAACTCAATGACCATTTTGACTCCAATCCTAGCAATGTTTTAAGAGCGACTATTTAAAATGTTTTATGCCTGGTTCCGCCTTCGATATATATATCAAAGGTAAGATTTAAAGGTATATTTTTTGATATTTATTCAAGGGTCTAATTTGAGGTTTTGTTGTAGGAAACTAAAGTATTTCAGGAGTAACAGGAGAAGCTTCCCAAAGGAATCAGCCTGCAGAAATTTCAAAGGCTGCAACTACACCTAAGAAGATTAAGTCGGAGCACTTACCCTATACCTTGAGGTATAACCATAAGAGTCTTGTTGTCACTGCAAGAAAGGTGGAATTAGATTGGGCGGATGTAAATGATACTAATTTAGGCCCATTGAATTTTGAGGAGCTATACCCAGAAACATTCACTGAGGATGTAACAGGGACGACTGAAAGAATATTTGAGTTTGGCTTGGCTCACATTACTGTATTTCCTTTGTCCATCCAATGCCCGGAATTAATCATGATAGTAGTAGGCACCTACAATCCGGCCACAAGACAATGCATGGATTCACAAGACAATGTGATTATAGATTTAACTCCTCAGATGTTTCAACACATGTTTAGTGTCCCTGATCCAAAGAACCTGGTATAGTTGAATGAGGCAGATGCTTTAGAGATATATAGTAAACACAAGGGAGCCAACAAGGATCATTTGAATAATAAATGGTTGAGAGTGCAGAGGAAGTCCCTGACCAAGCTCTCAGATCAAGCAAAGAGGGCAGATTTTTACAAAGAAGTATCATACCTGATAATGATGTTGTCTAGGGTTTTTGGGAAGAGGGATGCATTTCATTTCAAGGAATGGATGTTTCCCTTCATTCAGACAATCCTTAATGGCAAGCAATAGTTTGATTGGCCCATGATTTTCTTGGACACCATTCATGATTAGTTAACTAGAATAAGGGAAACCAAGAGCTTTATCATGACTTCTTATGTTGTTTATGTAGCAGCCAAAGGAGGTATCTTTCCAGGTCTGAACAAAGTGGGAATATTGGGAGAAGCTGATGGACAAAAGAAAGTATGGAATCACTATGACCAGCTATCCCTACAATTTTTAGAAACAAAATTTAGAAGGGTTAATGATGCATTCCTATATGTAGTCATTAACCAACTTAATGGAGATGTCGGATACAGATTGAGTCAAGAAGCCATGGCCTTTCTCACAAAATGGGGATGTTGGTACATCCAATACCCCAAGTTCACATATTTCATGTTGGTTGGATTTGAGGGTCATCCCCACTTACTGCCAAGGTGTTGCAGCAATAGGATGGTACTAATGGAGTTTGTCTATCAAGCTCTGGGGGTTAATGCCCAATTTGGGATGAAGCACAAGACAGGTTGTCATAATTTTCCCATGCAATTGGGTGAAAACAGTTGCCCACACCTTGTGGGAGCTAAGGCAGTTTGCTGTGAATTGATACATTTGAAGCTAGGTTTGTATACTGCCCAAAAGCACTTTGACCCAAAGAAGAAAATGAATTCTTTGTTGGCTTCGGTCTTTGACAAGCATTTCAACCTATTAGAGGACCTATGGAGTGATCTGCAAGATGAATATGACCTCAGAAAAAGGAATTATGAGAGGTTGCCTATTTCACTTATGGTAGAATTTGGGATCAAAGATAATATTCCTGATACATTAGTAGATGATGGAGTTGTGTTGGATCCATCATATGAAGCATTGAACATTGGTACCAAAATTTTGGATCTGGTAGATTGGGATAGTGAGGAGACCATAGACATCAAGAAAATAGGGAGACCAGTCTTGGATAGGAGTATTCACTGGGCTGTTCTAAGAACCAGAACTCCTGGGGGTCCAGCTCCTAAGAAAAGGAAGGGATATAAGAGAATCAAGAGGAAGTTGCCTCCCAAGGAGCCTCTGGAATTCTTCCCTCCTGATATCGAAGAGATTGAACTTGAAGCATCGGCTCAATATGAACTAGAGGTACAAGAGGAGGATGCCCAAACAGGATCTGGGGCTTCAACACCAGCAATAGGTGAGTCATCTATTCAAGTCCCACTTACAAAGCAACAAAGTAAACAGATGCCTAAGGGGAATCTTCATGATATTGCTAAATCATTAAAGGAAAAATGAGTAGAGGTGGAGATCCATGATGTTGGAACAGACTCTAATGAAACCCTCTCAGAGAAGGATGCACAAGAAAATATGCCTCGAGAAGAGGATACTGAACATGTGCTAATAGAGGAGAATCAGTGGGCACTGTTTGATGAAGCAAAGAGAGCTTCTGATGCTCAAGCACATGTAGAGGTAGTGGAGAAACAAAAGGAAATTGATGCTAAGGCACAAGAAGATGCCTTACTTCAACAATAAAAACAAGAAGCCAAGCAAAGAGTTGATGAACTGCAGAAATAGCAAAGGCAAAAGGAGCATGAGCTCAATACCAAGGAAGAAAATGACAAGCTCGAGCTGGTGCAGAAGAGTAATGAGCTTGAAGAAGAAAAGTCTAAGTAGTGGAGGGAAAGAGAAGCCCTTGTAGCTAAAATTAAAGTAATTAAAGAAGCTCATAAGAAGAAGGAAGAGGCAAAACATATACAAAAGGAAAAAGATGTTGAGGATCTTGCCAAACAGCTACAAAAGGAAATGGAAGCCTCATACAAATTTAAAGTATTGGAAGAAGAGAGGAATAATTTGATTGAGGAGAAGAGATTAGAAGAGGAAAAATTAAAGAAGGAATGGGAAGACAAGAGGGTGCAAGAGTAGAAAGACAAAGAAGAAGTTGAAAAGCCTGCACAAAAAGATGTAGAGGGAGAGCAACAGAATGTGCAAGAGGTTGATTCTCAACCTAGGTTTAATATGCTACAACATTTATTATCTAGATTTTTTGCTTCTTCTTCAACTATGATGGCCACTACTCCAAGTGCTCCTACTTGGTTGAAATTGGATCTTCAAAAGAGGTCGGTAACATCATCACAACCTCTTGATTGGGAGGATATGATGAAGGAGATTGAAAAATAAAGGCCCAGGAAGAAGGCCAAGATTCTACATTCCCCTAGACTTACTGAAAAAGGAGAAATCATTTTTGAATGTGCAATACCAGTGGTGTTCGACCGGTTAATGGATATTAAAGAAGAGGTGAGAGCTGCTAGATGGGAGTTGAGAAAGTTAAAAGACATGAGGAAGTTTGTTGCTGCTGAACTGAAGAGAATCAAGTTTGAGGACAATTGGATTGATGGGCCAGACTCAGATATGCTTCAGCAAGTCTTCTCCAGTTATGATGAGTACACTTCAGAACAAAATCCGCTTGGATAACTAACAGTCCTATCTCCGCATACATAACTTGGCAACGAATGAGAAGTTTTGTTCTTTTGAATCTTTGAAGTTTTTATGATGTGTGATTGTGATGATTAAATTAAGCACCATAGATACATGCAATAGTATGGATTATTTCTATAAATTGCATCATGTTATGGTTTTCTTGAAATAGTGGAAGAACATTCATTGTTGAAGAAATATGTCTGGATATTAGATAAATTTCATTCATTTTTCACTTATGTACGCCTTGATCTATCTTTTTCTTTTATTTAAAACCCTCTTTTTGTTAAAGAACAATCCAATGTGTAGACACCAAAAATTGGTCTAGGCCTACGAATGCGACTTTCAACATAATTTTCTATTATCCATGGTCATGATTAAATAATGTTTATTATTTAATTACCTATTTCATAACATATATTTCTTCTATTAATTAAATACCCTTTTTAATTAATTCATAATGACCTTTATTCAACTTAATTAATTAAATAAATCATACTTATTTAATTATGTCGCTAACTAATTAATTCCTCTTTCTTAATTAAATAATTTATTATTTAATTACCCCTTTATCATATTTCAACTATAATTAAATATTTATTATTTAATTATTCATTTAATCCTTTTCAACAGTCAAATTTAATAAATTACATTATTTATTTAATTAATAATCTTTCATTTTCGAATGTTGAATTAAATTAACATTTAATTCATATTTTAATTATTTATGTCACATTATTCTATCAATCAGTTGACTAATCATTCACTCACCTTCTGACTCAAGATTACTTTTAAATCCTCTAATTATCTCTGGGTTCGAAATCTGATCGTTTTTGGGAGAAGACTCTCTGTCACAACCAGTCAGTTAACTAGTTCTAACTCATTTGCATGAATGCATTTATTAATTAAATATCTTTATTTAATTAATTAATTTCATTATGCATTCAAATGAATTATTCTTCGAGTTCTAACTTTTTCTTTGACATTCAAAGTCTATTTCTTCTAATTTTGAAGACTCTTAACTAAAGATTAAGATCTTGAACTCTTGTTCTTTCTATTTTCGAACAGTCTTGACACAAGATTAAGTTGTCATTCTAACTTAGTCTCTATCTTGCAGTCTTTTCTTACTCATTTTCTAACTCACATTCTAACTGACACAGAACTCACATCGCATGACATTCATCAATCTCATTCGTCGATCTCTCTTTTGAATCTGAGCCGATTATTCGAAAACCCAAAATCTATAAAATGACTTGTCATTATCATTATTTCTCCTCCCAAAATCATACACTTTTGAGAAGAAACTTAATCTTCGATATTTTTTTTAGACATTCAACACGGTTATGCTTGCATCAATACTGAAAATCTGAGGGCAAGAATACTGAAAAAGGAAAAATGGAGAAGGGCAATCGAGATAATTCGAGGAGTGGATGCATATTCGGTGAGATTGTTTCATTGCCATTGTTATTGTTGTTCATTTTTACTCATTCTTTGTTGTTTGATTTAGATTAATATTGGTTAGATTAGGATTAACATCATCTATTCTAGTTGCAGATCATTCTAGATTTTATTCTATGTTACATTTGGTAAACCCAACGTGAACATGCTTCAAATTCGTGCAACATCTTTTCATCTTTCCATTTTTTTATTTTTGTAGGTTATCGTATGACACACCACATCTGTTCAAATAAATGATGCATCTGTATTCATGAGCCACATCTGCTACAATTCATGACGCATCAGACATTTCGCACCGCATCCGCGACATCCAAAACTGCATCCAACTGTCAACATTTCACCTCATGCCCACCTATCAACACGAACCACATCCGCCTATCAAAACTTCGAGCCACATCTATGGCTCAAAACGCCACATCTAACTGGTAAATATTTTTCATTTTGTTTATTAACTTTCATACATCCACGTTTTCTTTTTTCATTTGTCACCATATTTCATTTTTTGCTAATGTTTGTTTGTAGCTGTGTTAAGGAGGATTAACTTAGTTTTTGCAGGACGAAGCATAGAAGACAATAAAAACCAAAGACATATTTTTCTGTAGGACGAAAGTCGAAGACAAGAAAAATGAACTACTAATCAATTTACATGTAGGACCTAATGCCTTTTTTTTAATTTTATTTAGCAAGCTTTTTGTTTGGTAGATAAATAACTATCATTTGGATTAAAAATAATCAGTGTTTTCTTTGTCTGGTGTGAAACCAAATTTTGTCACCCTTTACGATTCAGTATATCAGAGTATCATCTCCCCTTATGAAATCATGTGATCTTGGGTGTAAAAGAAACGGTTACTAACTCTAGAACTTGGGCCTATCTTGGTGGGAAAAAGTACTCACCCCAAGACGACTCAGACCGATAACATGCTTTAGCCAGCGACTTCCACCTGGTATATAAAAATGGATTTCTGGGAGAAACCCCATAAATCATGATCACTATTCTGAAGAGAAGGGTAGAAATGGTCTCTCGCTGAGTTGAATAGTGCCCCACGAATGGAATGCCCCTACTAAATACCATGATGTATTTTTTCCTAAATCCCACCTATTTGTTGGCGCAGCACAGTCGGCCCTATGAAGCCATCTTACATTCTTACGATTCATGTGTGGAGATGAGATGTATGCCACGGGAGTTTCATGGGTACAGTAGCTTGGCTGCCCTGTATAGGTGAGTGTCGTGGAAGGGAGCCAGTGGGGTCAAGCTACTAGTCATCCACCATGAATATGCGTAGCTAGATTTATCCAAGTAAGAACTCAACAAGTATTGTCCAAAAAGCCTAGGTTGTAAATTTTTTCTGGTATTTTAACAGATCTATCACTTCAAAACTGAAAAAACATTGATTTATGTGCTTGTGTTTGTTGTATTCATCAACAAACGGAGTTAGTCAAAACAACTTTCAAAAAATTGCAACTGTCAAAAAGTGAGTCACAACTGTCATTTTTAACACCGCATCTGTCTTAGAGAGTTATAATTGTTAGGGTAAACACCACATGTGTTTGTCAAAAAGTTCACTTTAAAACAGTCTAGATATTCCAAGCCGCAATTGTCAATTTTTGAGTCGCATGTGTATATGCAAGCCGCATCTATAAATTTTCAAGCCGCAAGTATCTGTCAGAAAGTTTAGGTTTACCGATTCCAAATTTAGAGCCGCATATGATCCGGTGAGTTGCATATGTCTAAAGGAAACCACATCTTTCAGAAAAGCTACAACTGCTTTTCAACATTCGAAACCAGGTTTAGTCAAATCACCGCATATGATTATGTGAGTCGCATCTTTCATAACGAAAACCGCATCTGTCAAAACCTCACAACAGTCTGTCAACATTCGAAACCAGGTTTTAGTCAAATTACTGCATGTGCATCCTAAATCACATCTATCAAATATAGAACCACAACTGATAGGTGAACCGCATTTGACTGTCAAAAAAAAACTCTGAAAACTGAAAACCAAGTCCAAAACATAACTGTCATTTTTCGCTTTTTTTTCTAAAGACCAACCTTGGACAGAAATTGAAATTTTTTTGCTCAAAACCTTGCATTGTTAGGTGTCATATACGTCCTAGTCATAGTCATCCTAAGTTGCATGCATATAGATACTTCCTAGGAAATTGCATATAGTCAAATAGAACAACTTTCCGTGTCATTAGATACATTCATGTTTCGATTTGTCCTCATCATTGAACCTAGTCACTTTGGTCCTATTAGTGAATCTTTTCAGCTCAACTGTCTAGTTTGGAAAATTCACCTTATCAACTGTCCTTGTCCTACAATTAGGTTTTTTGGTCAAACACGAATCATTGCATGCATTTATTCCATAGGTGGTAGGTTATACCTATCTCAGAATCATTTACCGTCATATTCTACTCGAAATTTTGCATATTTTCCATCCTAGCATACGTCATCTTAGTATACGTCATTTTAGAAATCTTTAGCAACATCCTTATTTTTTAGAAAATCCAAAAAACATAGAGATAGGTCATATCAGTTTTAGACATAGTCTGAATTTCCCCAATTTGAGCAACTTTTCATGGTCGAAACAAGGTCTCAAAAGAAACATAAAGCAATGTTGAACCCTAATGAATTTGTCAATACTTTAGGAAATCAACCATTAGGGAATGAGAGACCACACAAAGCTTTGCTTGAAAAACATGTCACTAGGGATACACATGGAAAAAAAATTGTTGAAGACATAGATGCCGATGTACAAGATCCTGAGTTTGCATCCTTTATGGATGAGTATTTGGAAAATGATCCCCAACAATATCTAGCAAAGTTGCTAGTAGAAGGTGCCACACTACCACCAGGATTTGATATTCATGCTTTGAAAACACCGTCTATTCAACCAACACAAACTGTGATGTCAAGTGTTTCTATTCCCCAAATTACCACAGTGATATCAATTGGAATACCTACTCAAACATCATCAATTGTAAGCACAATCCCATTTAATGTAACACAAGGTTTACAATTTATTGTGGGAGCAACTTCATCCAACCCCTTTGGCAACAACACTACTGGTAAGAGATCCAAAGTTGGCACGAGGATTCCTATACAACATCAAAACATTCAGACATGAAATATTCCCAATCCAAATTTGAACATTTAGACAGGAAATATTCCCAGCCCGAATTAGAACATTCAAATAGGAAATATCTCTAATCCGAATCAGAACATTCTAATGGGATATATTCCCTCGCCAAATCACAACCCGTTACAAAACATGGCATATCAAAACACCTACATTGATCCAAACAATGCAAATAACATTTCCTTGACACAAGTAGATGTTCTCCAAAACCAAATGCAAATGCTTCAACAACAGATGGACAACATGTCTATGTCAACCAAACAAGCTATCTCAATGCAAGATCTATGTCCATGTCCTTTCGACAAAGCACTTTACATGACACCTTTCTCCCATGGATACATTATACCGTATTTACCTAAGTATAATGGGAGGAACAATCCTTTAGAACACATTAGAGAATTCTCAATGGCATGCATGGACATATCATATGACCCCACATACTTGATGAGACTATTTCCGCAAACCCTTATCCGGATAGCACTAGAATGGTTCTCTAAATTACCATATGGCATATGATCCTGGGGTGAATTAGTTGAGAATTATTTTGAACACTTCGCCTTTAACATAGACAATGAAATAATCATAGCAACCTTGTGTCACACGACACAAGAAGACGGTGAAAATTTCACCACTTTCTTCCAGAGATGGAGAAGTCTAGCTAGTAGGTGTCCAATTGAAATACCAGAAAAGAAAAAAGTCGCAATATTCCTTGAAAACATCAATCCAAAACTAAGAATTGACTTACGAGTACATTTTTGTACTTCATTCCAAGACTTGGTACAAAAGGGCATCATCCTTGAAAAAGGCCTTATAGACAAAGGAGAAATTAAGGTACCAGGCAGAAACCCAGTTGTTCAACATCAAAACGTTCCCAATGATAGAAATAAGTTCTGGTCTAGAAACAAAAATGTTACAAATGATGACATTGTTGATGCTAAAATCATACATACAGGACCATTCATTACACTTAGAGGTTACAACTCCAATCAAGACATCACGAATAGTCTAGATCAAACAGGCAATTATGTCCAAAATTCATAGCAACAATGACCACAAAGAAGATTTCTTACACGTGAATTTACCCCTTTACGATAACCAATCAAGACAATTTTCAAAGAGTTGATTAAACATAATCTCATTAAACCTTTGGAACCAAGAGAGTATGATCCTGGACAGTCTAAACCTTCATAGTGGGATGATAATGCTTTTGTGACTATCATCGAACAAAAGGACACAACCTACAACAATGTTCCCAACTGAAGAATATTATACAAGAATTTGTTGAAAACTGAACCATAGAGGTCAATGGGCAAAAAAATACCAAGAATAGTCATCATAAGGTTTTCACAGACCCATTACATGACCACACGAAAGGAAAAGCCTCAAGTTCGGGAACCAAGAATTCTCCGATAGCCAATTATGCAAACACCAAGTATGACTATGGAAAAGGAAAGATCGTATATAAACTTCGAGCTATGAATGAAAAAGTTGATACCATCACCATTAAGAAGCATCCTCAATGTGCTATAAACACATGCAAAACAAAGATAACTATTCCAGGTCCTTCTTATGAGCCACCTACATAGTTTTCCAAGTCTAAGTACAATCTCCTTGATCAACTGAGCAAAACCCCTACACAAATATCCATTTTGGATTTGTTGACTTTATCACCTGAGCATCAAGCCATTCTCAACAAAGCCTTATAGAAAACGACTATCCCTATGGACTTAGATATCAATCGTTTCAAGGAAATGGTAGGATATTTAACCAACTCCCATCATGCCACGTTTTCCCAACAAGACAATTCAATAGAAAAGACTGATCATAATAACCCATTACATCTTGAAGTCTTAGTCCATCAAATCAAAGTCAGATGAGTCTTGGTAGATGGAGGAGCAGGTTTGAACCTGTGTACCCTAAAATTGGTTAAGGCATTAGGATTCTCAAAAGAATGCGTAGACACCTCAAAGAATATAGTCATCAAGGCTTACGATGATGAGGAAAGATCATCCAAAGGAGTTGTCACACTTCTTATCATAATTGGCCCAGCAGTCATGAACACCAGCTTCCAAGTCTTGGATCTCACCCTTCCATATAACCTATTATTAGGTAGACCTTGGATACATGCAATGAAATTTGTACCTTCCACGTATCACCAATGTCTTAAATTCCTACATAATAGGACCAATATCACAATTGATGGTGATCCAGATCCTTTTCAATACTATACAAGCCTAAGGGAAATTCCACAACGACAGGTACCCATTAATCAAGAAGCTCCATCATCATCCACTTTATACCTATATGTTAATCCATCACATCTTACCAAGTCCATTTCATTCAAACCACCATCATCCACTCCTAAGGTTGAGATCCAAGACAAGGGTTGTGGAGAATATTACATGAAGGCATCCTATTGTGTCAGTCAGTTGATTCCACCTAAGGCATATGGCTTACCCATGGCACATAGAAGACAGTTAGTAGTCACATTTCATGTTCCCCCTAAAATGACATTGACCAAATGGGGAGATTTAAGTGAAGAGGTCGTGGACCAAAGTGATATCACCTCCTGGTTGTACCAAGAAGGCAATGAATACCCCTCACTGTCTATTCAAATAGCTAAGGATCAATATGGAAAAAGCTTTAAGATAATGCAAAGCGAAGGCTATGACGAACATAGTGGGTTAGGACTACACCAAAATGGAAGGACAAAATCGATTATTGTCTCACCACGACCAAAATACTTAGGGCTAGGGTTTCAACCGCTTAGAATTGGTTTTCCTAGTACTTTGTCACCATTTCAAGAGGAACTAAGTGCTTACGCAGACATTGAGACATCTCATGAACCACTTCCCCCAGTTTATGATGAATCCCCTGACTTGAGTGCCTATGAATGGAATTCCCTTTCCTCTACCAATACCATGAACCTAGATAGTCTATTTGGAGAACTTGACCTCATGATAAAATTTTACCAAAGTCATCTAGTCCCCATAATTAGAAATCCTTGTCAAAAAAAGAATGGCTTAAGCACTATTATTGGGAAACCCTAGATCATGCATCTTGCGCTCCTGATGAACCATCTTCTAAAAACCTAGCCATTGCAATAGTCCCACATCAAAGTTTACCTACACCTAGGAAAAAGAACAAGAAGGATTTAGTCCAAAACTTCTGTGACCATGCCAACCACTCTATACTCACCTTGTCGGCTTCCACCTTTGCTAACTTCAATGATGACATGCCCCTCATACATCCCAAACTTATCAACTAGGATCAACAAGGTACACCTATCTTAGACACATTCGAGAATGATGAAGCATTAGCTGAGTTCATGGGACTTCGAGAAGGCATACCTAGAGGGGATCATAAAGTTGGTTTTACCATAGACTTGGATGACAAAGTATATTTTGGAGAGTCTATTTACACCTCTAGTCACAAAAATGAGAATAAAAAGAAAAAATACAATGAAAACAAAAATGATGAGTCCCTAGGTGAAAACCGAAAGGCGCCTTTGGACCAAGAAATAGTCAAAATAAAGGATGTATCCGAGGGTGAAAACCTCTCTGAGGCACCCAAGGATAGAGGTTTAAATATTCTCCCCGTTGAATAGGAAAATTCACCGATGCTAGTAGAATAGTCTGTTGAAGTCAACATAGGTACAAAAGAGAATCCTCGGATGGTATATTTTGTAGCTTCTTTAACAGAGATAGAAAAACAAGAGTTTAAGGATTTCTTCACAAAGAGATAGATAAAATTTGCATGGTCATATGGTGACATGCCTGGGCTGGATCCATACCTAATATTGCACCATTTACCACTATAGCCAGGTATTAAGCCAGTCAAATAGAAGTTAAGGAAAATTCATCCACAGATTGCTCTATTGGTCAAGACAGAACTTAAGAAACTCTTTGATGTACGATTCATAAGGACCATAGACTATGCAAACTGGATATCAAATCTTGTACCAGTGACTAAACCAAATGGGGGCATTCACATTTGCACAGACTTTAGAGACATCAACAAGGCATGTCCTAAGGATGACTTCCCTTTACCGAACATAGACATGATAGTAGATCTTACACCAGGATATGAGATGCTATCCCTCATGGATGGTTTCTCTGGATATAACCAAAACAAAATTGTTGTTGAAGACCAACACAAGACAACTTTCACGTGTCCATGGGGCACATACTGTTAGAATTTTATGCCTTTTGGGCTTAAGAATGCAGGAGCTACCTATCAACAGGCAATGACTATGACTTTCCATGACTTTATACATACTCTCATGGAAGATTATCTAGATGGCATTATAGCTAAATCAAAAACAAGGGCAGATCATTTGAAGGTTCTAGACAAAATATTCCAGAGGCTAGAGAATTACAACGTCAGACTAAATCCGAAGAAATGTGTCTTTGGAGTGAAATCAGGGAAACTTCTAGGGTATATCATTTCTAGAAGGGGCATTGAAGTAGATCCAGAGAAGGTAAGAGCTATCATAGAAATGCCTCCTCCAGTTAGCATTGGTCAACTAAGAACACTATAGGGAATATTACAATCTATCATGCATTTCATAGTGCAACTGGCAGACAAAATACACCCATTTCAACATCTACTCAAGAAAGGAGTACCATTTGTGTGGACACCTAAATGTCAGGAAGCTTTCCAAAAAATCAAGGATTATTTGCTCACTCCACCTATCTTGATGCCACCTATAGATGGAAAACTATTGATACTATACATTTCAACAACTCAGTCAGCATTAGGAGCTCTTCTCGCACAAAATGATGATCAAGGTCATGAAAGAGCAGTCTATTACATAAATCATACCTTGGTAGGATATGAATTGAATTACAACAACATAAAATGTGCCTATCTTGCAGTAGTCTTTGCTACTCAGAAACTTCGGCACTACATGCTCAATCATCAAACAAAGTTGGTAGCAAATATTGATCCCCTCAAATATCTCCTAAGTAAAGCAGCATTAACAGGTCGATTGGCTATATGGATTATGATACTTAGTGAGTATGACATCCAATATGTCGAGAGGAAGGCTATAAAAGGGTAGGTGATTGTAGATCAGTTAGCAGATGCACCTATGAAGGGAGACCATCCTTTAGTGGTAGATTTTCCTGATGAATTTCTTTTCAACATTGATATTAAAAAAGAATGGAAATTATACTTTGACGAGTCACATACAAATCGTGGTTCAGGAACGAGTATCCTATTTGTTACACCTCAGGGTGATACTATTCCTAAATCATTTAGGATTGCTTTCCATTGCACCAACAATATAGCAGAGTATTAAGCCTTAGTGATAGGACTAAGAATGGCAGCCCAGTGGAAGATAATGAGTACATGTTTTTGGTGATTCTCAGCTAGTAATCCGGCAAGTAAATGATGATTATGAGACTAAGGATGATAAAATTGCCCCTTACAAGTGCATGGCTGATAGTTTCAAGTTGTACTTCAATGACATTACCTTTCAACAAATACCACGTATTCAGAATAGGGTTGCAGATGCTATGGAAACCATGGGTTCCTTATTGGATATTCCGAGTAATGTACTTAAGTTTGAGTTTGTGGTTGAACAGTTGTTGGTCCCTGCCTATGATGTCCCCAATACTATGATGGTGTGTACGATTGTTGGTCCTACTTCTCCTCGGTACAAAGATGTATTTGACTATCTAAACAACCAAACCTTGCCTCTAGACTTTTCCAATAACCAACGCAAAACTTATATCCGTAAGTCAGCTAAATACACCATCATCAAAGATACCCTGTATAGACGTACCTTAGATAACACCCTAATGAGATGTCTCGATGCTAAAGAAGCACAAACAACTTTGCGAGCGATGCATGAGGGTATATGTAGATCCCATTTGAGTGGTCCTACTTTAGCCCATAAGATTATGAGACTAGGTTATTATTGGCCTACAATGGAGAAAGACTCATACATCTTTGTAATGAAATGTAGACAGTGTGAGATACATGAAGATTTGATAAGAGCACTAGCATAGGAGGTTCGTTTGATTACATCACCATGGCCTTTTGCCCAATGGGGACTTGACCTCATAGGTAAGATACACCCTCCATCATCCAACGGCCATAAATTCATCATAATCTCCACCGAATACTTCACCAAATGGATTGAAGCTATTCCCATGACCTACATCACCGGCATGCAAATATCCAAGTTTATCCTAAAGTATATCATTTTTTGGTATGGTGTACCCCAATCCATAATCACGGACAATGGCCACCCATTCAAAAACCAAGAAGTATGGCATCTATGTGAAGATTTCCATATCAAACATCATTTTTCCACCCCGTATTACCCACAAGGTAATGGCCAAGCCAAGGCATCTAATAAAACCATTGTTAGAATCCTAAAAAATATTGTCAATGACGTTGGTCATGACTGGCACCTATAGCTTAATCCTACCTTATGGGCTTATCACACAAGCATCTGTACTCCCACTGGCGCCACTCCATATTCCCTAGTATTTGGATTCGAAGCTATCTTACCTATTGAGATTGAAATTCCTTCCTTGAGGGTTTCCTTGAAAGGTCACATTGATGATGAAGAATACCATGTATCCAGATTACAAGAGCTAGAATTACTGGATGTACGAAGACAGAAAGCACTAGACCAGTTGCAAGCATATTAGAATTGTCTTTGTATAGCTATAATAGGAAAGTTCTAAATAGACACTTTGACATTGGAAACTGAGTTTTAATGGAGAATCCTAAGAATCAAGTTGAACAAGAAAAGCCAAGTAAGTTTGAACCTAACTGATTGGGGCCCTATATAGTCATAGAAGCTTTTGGATGAGGAGCGTACCAACTCTCTACTCCTGAAGGAGAGACACTTTTGTCACCAATCAACAGCCTTCATCTGAGGAGGTTCTATCCATAGCTTTTGAGAATCTGTGTCTTAATCAAGGAAAAAAAAAACTGAAAAAAAAGGGTTAACTTGATAAAAACCAGGAAAACATGCGTCTTTGTAACACCAAAAAATATTGATCAAAATAGTAAAGAGAAATAATTCGTCCAATAGTGAAAATCGCTTCGGTGGCACTATGGAGAAGTAACATGGTGAAAACCTTGCAAACAGGCGCCATGTGTAGTCAAAATCACTCTTTCCTCTACCATCATTCCAATCAGACTTTTTCATCATCCACTCATAATAAATGGTTGTCCTATCCATTGCTTGGAACAATTGACATCAAAGTCCATTCCATCACATTCCCCACTTTATCTTCCAAGTCTTATTCCCGATTGGGGGAAAATCCTTGTTCTATGCCATGAGGGCCTTGTACATAGCATCACACCATCGAAAATGTCCTGAAAAATCCAAAAACATTAGAAAACTTCAAAAATCCAAAAAAATAAAAACATTTCAGAAAATACCAAAAATAGAGTCGATTCAGTCATGTTAAGTCAGTCGTAGACATAGTCAAACTACATTTCCTCTACGACTGGGATGTAGGCAAGGCCATCAATCAATGTGCCCCCAAGGCATTAGGTCTGTCTATCTATGTTTGTCATGTATCACACAAAGTGAAATCATGACTCTTTGTACATTCAAAGTCATTGGTCGTGTTGAACTATGAGGTCTCTGTGTGTACAACGTAGGCAAGGCTAATCAATCGATGAGCCCCCGAGACCGCACTAGGTCAGTCCAATAGGGTTTATTACAATCACTATCACACATGTTGCATATCATCAGCTTAACTACATATCTTTAGTCAGTTATGTCATACACTGTCTATGCACACACTTTTTAATCAATCAGGGAATCAAAACAAGTCATGCATCAACAAGGCAAAACATCTCAAAGTCATCAAGTCAATATCAACCACATATTCAGAATGATCAACTTATGTCTTAAGCAAGATATGTCTTTCTTGTCAATGGACATCGTCAAATTTTCATAGCCTCATGTTGCTTGTTACATCAATGTCATCAAGCTCCAACGTCTTATACGAAATATTTATTTTCTAAAACTAGGCTTTGTCATGCCTTATACAGATAGGTCAAAACTAGACTCAACGTCTTATGCGGTATGTGTCATCTCTCAAATTACACTATGTCAAACATCAAACAATCAAACAATCCTACAAGATCAAGTTTTGGTGAATACTTCTATTTGGCTTTATGACTTTATATCTTATTTTTTCTTTTTCTTTTATCAATTTGTGAATAAGTCCGGTTATTAGCTTTCTAAAGGATGTCCCTTGAAGTATTTATAGAAGCAAGGATGTCTTGGGACTCTTTTTCTTTGACTGTTGTCTGTCAACTTTCTTTTTAACTTTGGTTTTTGAGTCACGTTACTAGTTTCCTCAAGGATGTACTATCAAGGATTTAGAGGAGCAATGGCATCTCATGACCCTTCTTTTATTTGTTTGTTGTATGTGGTTTGTCAAGACAAAATGACTAGGGCAACTTTGTCCTTAGTATGAGTTAAGACACTCCTTGTTTGCAACTGTCTATTTTTCATAGATGGATGACTTTGTACACTATGGTCTATCTCATATCATGGTGTGTATTATCCATTTGTTTCATGTCCCACCCAATGATGATAAAAAAAAGAAAGCTTAGCATATATGGAAAAATATTGAAGATCATAGACTATTCTCAATCAACCGTCTTAATTGTTTCTTCCTAACATTCTAAAATCATTCATGCTAACATTTCTCTTTTCTGACATAATGATAAAGTCCTGTGACACAAAAAAAGCATTAGATCATTTGCATATGCATACATATTATAAGCATTTCATATAGTTACATTGCATTAACATATTCATTGCATATCTACACTATCATGACATAATAGGCATTCCATCATCATTAGATACATCATATATAAATAACATCATATAGAATATTACATCCATCATCATAAACTACATAAACTCATAACATGTAGAAGCATCCATTCATAACACATGTACATACATCATCTAGGAAACATAATCATATAGAAACAATGCATCATCCATAAAATATAACTGCATATCATATAGAAGCTACCAAAAATTGTATTTATATCTCTCAAAAAAGTGTCACAGTACAATGTTAGAGTGTATCCATAAATAAAATGAGCTCGCAGGCTCTCTGATCAAAATACAATGTCTACATATATAGCAGTGTCAACGTGTCCCATTGCCACTACTATCACGTGGTGAAGGTGCAGTAAAAAGCCTCGAAGTTTCTCTTTGTGAAGTGGAAGGCCTCTCATAGGAACCTATCCTTGGTGGTCCTACCACACCCTCTGTACTCTGTGTCCTCTTCTGACTCCTGCTCTATGACCTTTGACTGCAAACCTCTAAAAAGCTAGGCGCTTGTCTCTCTGCTAGCACGACTGCCTCATATAGATCCCTATAATAAGTAGCTCTCTCTACTGATTTGACTAGCTCATGTACCATACCATCAGATGAAGTTCCACTACATAGACGTCTCACCTCTGTGAACTGCTGCTCTATCTCCTATCTCCAAGTTATGGCCTGATCTCTCTCCATGAGTGCACTATCTCTCTCCATAAAAGTGTTATCTCTCTCCGTATGAGCATTGTCTCTCTCTATCCATATAGCATCGAGCTCTATTGTAACCAGTCTCAACCTCTCATCCATAGCCTCCCTATCACTATCCCTAGGAGCCTCCTCATCCCATCTCCCCTCTACAATCTGATCTCAAAGCTCTCTCTCCTGCTCCTCCATAGTTATCTCCTCCTCGACATCATCCTCCCCATAACCTGCCAATATCCCAAGAGGATCAATATCCACAGCAACATCCATATCACCCTCCTCCTCCTCTACAAGGTCCTCTCCACCAATCTCTACCTCTCCATGCTCCTCTACTACCGCCTCCTCGGTAGCATGCTCATCTCCAACCTGTCCCTCTGCTCCACCTCTGAAGTCTAACATAGGTACATCCTATGCCTCTACCTCTCGAATAGGTGATAGTCCACCTACTTGACCACCTCTCTGACCTCTCTGTCCTTGTCTACCACCACCACTGACACCACCTCTACCTCTGCACCATCCTCTCGGCCCTATACCTCATCTCTCCACTAGTGCCAGCTGATTTGGATCTGTGTAAGTAACAAAATGATGCTCTGCCCACCATGCGTCATATGCAGTTGTAGTCCCTAGATCTGCTACTCTGTCTCTCCATCCCCAATGTAATGGTTGTAATGCATGTATCTCTACCTCTGCAGTAGCTACTAGAATCATAGGTCCACAGTGTGGAACCTCTCTGGACGATCGAGCAAACTCTGCTCTACCTCTAGGCTCATCCTGAACCTCTCTAAACTGTCTCAAAACCCACTCTGGCAGATGTCTCTCAATGATACGAACACTCGAAATAGTCCTCCCAATTAGGTACTATGTCTGTTTGCAAAATTTCAAATGCTCATCCTCATTAGACCATCTCTCGCAATCCATGTATGGCCTCTAAGTAAACTGATCCAAAATGTCTAGTGCATGTCTCGAATAACCTGTATCACCGACATGACTCTGAGTGATGTTTCCTATATACCAAAAAACATAAGGAGATCTATCCTCTCACTCTGGAGTCACAAGAGGATGAAATACTACAATGTGCTCCCATGCCCAAAACATGAGAAGAGTGGTACCATAGCTCATCGACTGTGTGTCTTTGTAAACTATGTTTTGTAGATGGAAATATAGCATGCCTAGCAAACATGGACCCCAGGCATACACAATCTCTCTCTCTAGCATCCCCACCAACATCTCTCCCAACCCGATAGGAAAACCATGACCCTGCCAGTCTGGAAGAACTATCCCCCCTATCAATGTACATAGGATACAGTCTATCCTCTCATACCTATCAGCCAGCACCTGCCATCTAATCTCGTAATGCTCTATACCTAGTGTCCTAATGTCATCAATGACATAGAATCTAGTGAGCTTACTAAATCCTCGTTGTGGATCATACATCACCCTCTCTCCTCCAATAGGAAGTCTCAGTATCCTATATACATCCTTCAAGGTCACAGTCACCTCCCCAGTCAGCAAATGAAAAGTTGAAGTCTCTGAATGCCATCGCTCACATAACGTAGTCAACATGCCTCTATTTTCCTGAATCGTGGGCATCGTAAGAACATGTTGTAGTCTGAGTCTCCATAGTAAACGAGTCTCTGCATTGACTAACTAAGATCTCAAATCAAGAGTATCGGGACATGTCTCTCTAGTATAGATCAAATCTAAAAAACCTGCATTTCAACCAACATGTCAAGAATTTTCAAGTTTTTCTTAGAAAAACTTTTCAGAAAATTTTACCAGCCAAATGCGGCTCACTATGACAAATGTGGTGCATTCATACAAATAAGTCGCATGACAAGAATTTTCATTGCATACCACATATGCATTGCACAAAATATATTCTATCAATAAAAATGCAAATGCGTTTCAAAATTACAAATGTGGTGCATTAACCTACATGCATTTATCCTAAATGGAGATGCGATGCATAATGACAAATGCAGTGCATTTTCATTCATATGCATTTAATCCCTAATCTAGCATATCTTAGCCTCAACGTCTTTTTATAGATGTATTGTTTCGCAGACACATGCGTCGCACACGACCGCATATGCATCGAATGCGAAAGACTACATTTTCTTAATTCACTTTTACATGCCTAAATCTACGTGCAAAACAAAATTTCAAAGGCTCGTTTTAGGGTACATACCGATGGTCCTACGTCGGTTGGCCGTCTGTAAGTCTGGATCCGATATCTGCAATGTGTAGTGTAGGAAACTGGAGACATCTTTGTCCAATGTTCAGAGCAACTTCCTAACTTCTTCAACTCCTCCAAGTGCAAATGAATTGGTTTTTCAACCTGATTCCTATTTATAGCTAGGGTTTGGGTGGCATTTCTTCTGACCTTGTCTATTGGTTGCTTACCCTTCTGACTTCAAATGACCCGTACACATCCGTACCATCTCCAAATTCAATTCCGTAAACTCCATGGCATTTATGACCATTAAATTGACTTATCGGGAATATTTCTTGATTTTTTTGAAACTTTCAAAAATTTATCAATTTTCTTGAGGGGGCATATCCTAACCTGTTTCATGCTAGGGCACGATCGGGGCATATTTTTTTTTACACAATGCCTAAACAACATTGTATCAAAGAGGGGAAAACTGTAGACACCGAAAATTGGTCTAGGCCTACGAGTACCACTTTCGACATAATTTTCTATTATCCATGGTCATGATTAAATAATGTTTATTATTTAATTACCTTTTTCATAACACATATTTCTTCTATTAATTAAATACCCTTTTTAATTAATTCATAATGACCTTTATTCAACTTAATTAATTAAATAAATCATACTTATTTAATTATGTCACTAACTAATTAATTCCTCTTTCTTAATTAAATAATTTATTATTTAATTATTCATTTAATCCTTTTCAATAGTCAAATTAAACAAATTACATTATTTATTTAATTAATAATCTTTCATTTTCGAATGTTGAATTAAATTAACATATAATTCATATTTTAATTATTTATGTCACATTATTCTATCAATCAATTGACTAATCATTCACTCACCTTCTGAAACAATATCTATTTTTAAATCCTCCAGTTATCTCTGGGTTCGACATTTGATCATTTCTATGAGAAGACTCTTTGTCACAATCATCCAGTTAACTAGTTCTAACTCATGTGCATGAATGTGTTTATTAATTAAATATCTTTATTTAATTAATTAATTTAATTATGCATTTGAATGAATTATTCTTCGAGTTTTAACTTTTTCTTTGACATTCAAAGTCTATTTCTTCTATTTTTGAAGACTCTTAACTGAAGATTAAGATCTTGAACTCTTGTACTTTCTATTTTCGAACAGTCTTGACACAAGATTAAGTTGTCGTTCTAACTTAATCTTTATCTTGTAGTCTTTTCTGACTCATGTTCTAATTGGCATAGAACTCACATCGCATGACATTCATCAATCTCATCTGTCGATCTCTCTTTTGAATCTGAGTCGATCGTTCGAAAACCAAAAATCTATAAAATGACCTATCATTATCATTATTCCTCCTCCCGAAATCATACACTTTTGAGAAGAAACTTAATCTTCGATATGTGTCTTAGACATTTGACATGGTTATGCCTGCATCAATATTGAAAATATGAGGGAAAGAATATTGAAAAGGCAAAATGGAGAAGGGCAATCGAGATAATTCGAAGGAGTGGACGCATATTCGGTGAGATTGTTTCATTGTAGTTTTTATTGTTGTTCATTTTTACTCATTATTTTTTGTTTGATTTAGATTAATATTAGTTAGATTAGGATTAACATCATCTATTCTAGTTGCAGATCATTCCAAACTTTATTCTATGTTACACAATGAATCAGTCATTTCTTGTATTCCTTATTACCAGCATAGGCCCCTTGAATATTACAGTTGCATGCACCAATTGAGTGACACCAGAAAGTTGAGAACCAACTACCATGACCTTGGGAGTTAGGCTACTATATGTTGTCTTTCTTTTTTAGGAGAAATAGAGTAGAAATATTTTTTTTAACGTTGTTTGTGTCATTTGCACCATCAACAGATCTGGTGCTAGAGGGAGGGCCTGAAGGAACAAGCTGGCTCGCATTGTGTCATTCTCACCAGAGAAATATAGGAGGATTCTCAGATCCTCTACCGACCCTGAACCATTACAAGAACTCCAAACCTCGGTTAGACCTAGACCCCATGCTCGTAGAATATTGATACCTACATTTCCACCACCGCTTACTCCACCTAGATTTCAACCAAATCCACCTACACCACCACCAGTTCAACTTGCATCACCACCACTGGCTCGGCTAGTATCACCACCACCAGTTAGGCCTATGTCTCCACCAATTCGGCCTATATCACCACCACCTGCTCAACCAATCCTACCCATGGATTACTCTATGAATAATCCCTCTCCGTTAGGGACTATTCTAGGCGGAATCCATGATCTACTGAAGAACCCAAAAAAAAATTATCCCAAGTACATGCATGGTGAATCAAGAAGTGTTGAGAGCATATACAAGCGTTCAAAGATGCTTGTACCCATGCTCAATTTGTTCATCAAGATGTTCTATGTAGATTGTTTCCTTATTGTTTAGGGGACATGGCGTATAACTAGTACCTAAATCTGCCCCGGGGATCTATTCTGGATTGGAAAAATTTAGAAAATGCTTTCATTAATCAATTCAGGGTCTATGTAAACCCTACCATCTTGTATCACCAGTTTTCCACCATAAGAAAGGAACATCATGAGCCACTGCCTCTATTCAACACTAGATTCCAAAGGATGTTTCATAGGCTACAAGATCCATACTTAGTGGCTAAAAATATTACCATTCAGGCATATTTAAGAGCTGTTGATCCCTTGATTGGCCTATTCTTGCAAAGAACCTATCAGGCCAATGAGATTGACTCTCTTTCCAAGGTTTATCATCTAGCCATCAAATTGCAATAGCAGATAAGTCGGCAGTCAGGAGGTTTAGGAGCATCTCTTCCTCCCATGAGTTATCAGATGCCTAACCCACCATTGTATAACAATGTCCCAGGGATTTCTTACTCCCAATACGGACCTATGTCTGAGTTACAAGCCCCACCTACTATGCCATTTTTGGCAATGTCATGCAAGATTCCTCCCAACAACCTCAAAATCAACAACAACAAGCAGGAGGATCAGCCCATGTTCATTCCCCATCCATAGTGCAGAATGTGCAAAATGAAGAAATTGTTCAACTAACTAGTGAGTTAGAAACTCTCAAAAAGACTCTATCTCAGATGTCTAATGACATGGCACAGCTTAGGAAAAACCCTCCCCACAACCAAAACTAGAATTATCAAAACCAGGGAGGTTACAACAACTAGGGGAATTACTCCAATCAGAATATGAACCAGAACACCAACCGAAACTTCTAGAATCAAAACTCCTCTAATCAAAATTACCAAAATCAGAACAGAGGATATAACCAGAGGTCCAACAACAATAATAGGCAATAGAATATTGGACCTAACAATGGGGAGTTTCCCACAATTATCAGTCAGGTGAGGAGAGATCAAATACTGCTAATGTGGTTGATCTTAATTTTATGACTAATTGGTGCAGGCTACACGATACTGCACCACATTCTGAGGTTAATTGCCCAGAAATGGAGAAAATTGTAAAAATTGCACAAGCTGATTCCCATCCTCTAGCAGGTATTTCCAATTAGGATAATGCTATGACTTATGAGACTATTGAAGAGAAATACCAATTTCCCATGCAAGGAGATAATGAGCCAAAGGAAGATCTGTATGATTCCCAAGCCTTTCAGTCCAAAGGTGGTCACTTTCGAAGAAATCAGATAAGGGCCCATTTACTACATCTGCACCCCCAAACAACATGGTCCCACCAAACCAAAATGCAGATAGTAACCCATCGCCACCAAAGGGACCTTATGACCTTTAGAATAGAGGCAATCTGCCTCTTTTTCCTAAGTATCAAGTAAGGAATGATTCAGAATTTGATTTTATTGCAGAACTATAGAGACATAAGAAATCATTGTCATTCTTTAACATCATGAAGTGGTGCCTAACTCAATATGAAGTGGTATTGAAAGCCTTGGAAGAGGCAGATCGCTTAAAGGGAAAAAGTAAAGTGACTCCAGAAAAGGAGACAAATGCATCCATCTATAAAGGTAAGACCAATACCCCACCTTTTCTTTTAAGTCTAAGGATTTTTGGAAAGAATTTGCATAATTGTTTATTGGACTCTGGAGCATCGAGTAATGTTATGCCCTTTTCAATATGTAAGAAGCTAGGATTAAATCCTATCCCAACCAATAAGAAAGTGATCCAGTTAGACAAAACTCAGGTCAATGTTGTAAGAGAACTAAAGAACATGCATGTACAGGTTGGATCGGATCCAAGGATCCAAACCTACATAGATATCCAAGTGGTTGACATCCTAGAGACATATGGTATGCTCCTAAGTTGGGACCTAATGAAAAGTATTGGGAGATATTTGTCCTTGTATTTCTCTCACATGTGGTTACCATGGAAGGGGGTACCAACACAAATAAGGATTGAGAGTGAACCAAGGCTCAAGCATATGATTACAGAATATGATGCTTCAAATGAAGTAGCATATTTGGAGACTGAGATAGGAGTTTACAAGCAAGAGGAAGTCCTTAATTTCTCTATAATCAGTCCTAAGGATACATTTCCCCTAGAACACAGTGACCCAATGATTTGCATCAACTAGCAGATTCTAATAATAAAATTGCAACAAGATAGGTTGGTATTAGGAGGAGAAACCGATTTTAGTAGTTTGTTGCTATCTAATTGGTGTAGGATTCATTATCACAATCATTCAGAGTTAACATGTCAATCATTCCTAGACATCTTAAGTCATGTAGTCCAGCCTCAGCAAAAATGTCAAGAGGAACCGCAGACCCCCATCAATGATTTTTCTTTTAAAGTTAAGTATGCTACCATTCTCACTAGGACTATCCTTTCTCAAGAGGAAGGCTCCTCACCAGTAGAGCAGAATCAGGTTTTATTCTCTAAAATTCAAGAATAAATTGAGGTATCTCAGTTCCTCTTCAATACACCTACCCCAAATACTCTACCAATTCCCAAAGCATTGATGAAAGATGAATTGGATTGCAATTTAACTCAAGAAGTCATTCAGGAAGTGATTGTTGAGCAAGCTGAAAACATAGAAAAACCTTTAGCCTTGCCCCAAGTCAACTTTTGATGACCAAAAAAAGTCTGATCTGCCACACATCCCAAGTAATTCATCTCGTGTTATCCCTAAAAATAAAGAGTTCCCAACCAAAGACCAATTTTGGACTCTTAAATTTGATGGTTCCAAATCTAAAGCAAGAAGTGGAGCAGGGATCGAACTAACCAACCTGAAAGGGAAAAATTATTTTGCTTTTTATAGATTGTAGTTTGGTTGCACAATTAATGTGGCAGAGTATGAAGCACTTGCTCGTGGACTTATTTTTTCTCATAAAAGTAAGGTCACTACTCTCATGGTCATGGGGGATTCTAAAGTGATTGTAAAACAAGTACGTAGCCAGTATACATGTCATAACAAAAGGTTGGCTAAATACAGAAACAGAGTTTGGAACTTAATTGAAGACTTCGATGCTTTTGGGATTACTCTGATCCCTAAGGAAGCTAATAAAATTGTAGATGCTCTTTCTTTTTCTTCTAGTACATTGGAACCCCTACAAGACTCTAATCTAAAGAGATTTTCAATTGAGTTAATTTCAGTCCCTACTATTCCTGATAATGTCTGACAATTTCAAGTATTTGATGATGATCAGCATATATTGGCCTTTTTGGCAAGTTTGGATGTTTTTGAAGGGCAAATAATAGATGAAAAATGAAGAGATCATGGAGATTGGGATCCGAAGGATGGTAGTGCAGAAGGGATATTGGATTTAAGGAGCAATAATATTCTGAAAGGGATGGTAGCTTTGGAGAGAATATTTGACTCAGCCCCACGTGCTCATCGGAGGTTGCCTACAGAGAGTGATGGAAAGAATATGAATCTATTAATTTGACTCACTCATGCCCTGAAAGGAATGTTCTTATAGGAAATACTTGTCCTCAAGAAATTAAGGACAAGATATTCAAAGTTTTGGAGCAGAACATTGAAGCCATTGCTTGGAGTTATGATGATCTAAAACCGTTTGAAACTTCAGTGATCATACATACCATACCTTTCAAGCCAGAAGCCAAGCCCTTCCGTTAGAAACAATGCCCGGTCAATGCTTTAATTGAGCCCCTGATCCAAAAAGAGGTGCAAAATCTCCTATCTGCAATAATAATTTTTCCTGTTAGACATTCTACCTAGGTGGAAAATTTAGTTCCTGTACACAAAAAGAATGGTGAAATCATATTATATGTTGATTTTAGGAATCTAAACAAAGCCTCTGAGAAAGATAATTATCCATTGCCTTCTCTTGATGAATTATTACAAAAGTTTAATGGCTCTTAGATGATGTCATTCTTGGATGGTTATTCTGGGTACAATCAGGTCCTTGTCAGTCATGAGGATAGAATGAAGACAACTTTCACCACCAAATGGGGCACATTTTCCTATCGGAGGATACCATTTGGTCTTATCAATGCTAGAGCTAACTTTAACGAGAAATCAATGTGGCTTTCAAAGATTTGACAGGGAAGTGTACAATTATT
The DNA here is from genome assembly GCA_007115665.2 of Sequoiadendron giganteum. Taxonomy (NCBI): domain Eukaryota; kingdom Viridiplantae; phylum Streptophyta; class Pinopsida; order Cupressales; family Cupressaceae; genus Sequoiadendron; species Sequoiadendron giganteum. Next base: position 309,343,221 of record CM021110.1, read on the forward strand.
TATGTGGATGATTTAACTATTTTCTCCAAGAATAGAGAGGACCATCCTACTGATCTAGAAAAGTTTCTCAAGAAATGTATAAGCTATGGTGTCTCTCTCAATCCAAAGAAGTGTGTTTGGAGTATCTGAAGGGAAACTCTTGGGTCACATCATATCAGAGGAAGGGATATCTATAGATCCTGATTGAGTGGAGGCTATCTTGAAATTGACAACGCCAGACAGCAAGAAAGAAATGAGATCCTTCTTTGGGAGGATCAATTTTGTTAGAAAGTTTATAACAGGGTTTGCGGAGATCGTCAAACCTCTTAATGAAATGATGAAGAAAGATACCAAAATTGAGTGGAGTAATGAGGCTAAGTCTGCTTTCTCGCAGATTAAACAATCTATATCTGAGAAACCTATTTTGATAAGCCCAGATTATCTAAAACCTTTTTATATCTACTCTTTTGCATCTGACAATTCATGTGCTAATGTGTTAACACAATGAAGAGGAGAGGTAGAGGAAAGACCTATTTCCTTCACGAGCTCTCCATTTAAAAATACAAAAGTGAGATACCCACCATTAGAGAAACAAGCCTTCACATTGGTACGAGCAATAAAGAAGTTCAAGCATTACATACTTCAAAGTCGAGTAATGGCCATAATTCTAGATCCAGCTGTGAAGTCTCTTTTGATGCAGAGTGAGTTGGGAGAGTGAAGAGGAAAGTGGATGGAAATTCTACAAGAATTTGACTTAGAGATTCACTCGATGAAACTCGTTCGAGGGCAAGGTTTATCAAAAGCAATGGCAGATGTGGACAAAAACATCACCTGTCAGTAGTATACTGTCCAATCATTTACTATGGATCCCTGGTATACAGACTTGATTTTCTTCCTCCTGAATAATAGACGTCCAAAAGGAATGAATGCTACTCAAAGGAGAGCATTGACGATGAAGAGTTCTCACTACATGCTTAAACGGGGATCCATCTATAGAAAGAATTTTCAAGGGATTTACCTACATTGTTTGGATCAGCAAGAGGCCAAGCATGCCATTTCTGAGTTTCATGGAAGGCATGGAATAGAGCATGGGTCTGTTGATGCTTTGGCTCATCAAATTCTTAGATCAGGCTATTATTGGCCTTATGTATCTTGGGATGCACATCAACATGTCAAAACTTGTTATGTATGTCAAACTTCTGCACCTAGGGAAAGAAATCCTGCAGTGCCTTTGCAACCAGTGTATGAGGTAAGGCCATTTTCTCAATGGGCCCTAGATTTTTTAGATTTAATTAATCCTAATTCTTCTGCAAGTCATAAATTCATCTTGACTGCACCTGACTAATGTACGTGCTGGACTGAGGCTCAGCCCTGCAAAAGTAGCACCACAGAGGTGGTCATCAAATTTTTTACTAAGAACATCACAACTAGGTTTGGAGTTCCATTTGCTCTAGTATGTGATAATGGCATTTCTTTTTCTTTTGTTGAATTCATTCAATGGGCATATGAACATAAAATTGTTTTGAAGTATTTGTCCAATTACTACCCTCAGGGAAATGGAGTGGTTGATTCCACAAATAAAAACTTGTTGCAAGTAATAAGAAAGTTGTTAGAGAATAATCCTAGCGATTGGCACACCCAGTTGAGATTTTCCCTATGGGCAGATCGAACCCGAATCAAAGCAGCTCTAGGAAATTCCTCTTTCAAGCCAGTCTATGGCCAAGACCCAGTCTTCTCGATCCATTTACAAATTCCTTAATGGGGAGCCCTATACCTCAAGAGCACTCTTGCTCTTCCCAAGACCTATTCTTTGGTCTTATTAGGATATTCCACTCTACCCTACTCAGGGATCTCTCCTAAACCCCTAACTCCTTATAGGTCTCTCCACCAATTTCAAAATCTTCACCAACACTCCCATTCCACCACTAGGCTTCCTTGAGCTCCACAAAGACCCAAATGTGTCCTAACCACTCCAGGGATAGGGTAATGTGGTCTTGTTTTTATTTGGTTGTTTTTACTCCTCACTGATCCATCTCATTGGATACTTTCACCGTTTTCCCATCGCTTTCAAGAATTTCTAGTTTATAGGCCTTGTAGCCTTTTTGCCCCTTTTAGGCCTCCTAGAACCCGTTTTCTTGGCTTTTCTCAAAAACGATCTTAACAACACCAAAATATTTTTGGATATTATTTCTATTATTACCCTAGGCTTCAAGATTTACTAGGTGTAAGGTCTCCCAAATGGTCATACATATGATTGTCCTCATACCCCCTAAATTCAAGGGTTTCTAGGGTTTTGGCTCCTTTTTCCAACTTTGAGGGCTTCATTGACCTCCTCAAATCTCCTCCTTTCACACACATTTCTATACTACATTTTCCCACACTATCATGCTCTTTATTGGCACAAACCAATCCATTTATTAGCTTTCTTTACTATTGTCCTCTCTAGGCCACTAGCTAGAATGCACTTGCACTTGCCTAGTGTTTGATGAGTTCAAATCTTCCCCTACAAACCAAGACTCCACAAACCTTATTTACACTGTAAAAAAATTCCCATACTTGATTCCAAGTGGAAATGGTAGCCTTGCCATAGGAATTCAAGTGGGGATCATTATTTACAAAAACTGGCCTTAACCGGTAGTGTAACCAAGAACACCAAAACTTGCAAAATTAAAACCAATTGAATTAAATGGCTAATCTAATGCTTCACACAGTAATTAAATGACACAAAAGAAAGACTCAAAGCATTAGATCAGTCCTTTCAATCCATTCTTGATTGGATGAAGGCTCAAGCACAAAAATTCACTCAAAAGTTGTTGAATTCCAATCACACAATATGCTCTCCAAGTCTCAATTCATGAAAATGAACTTCCAACACAAGTATTAGGGTTTGGATGACCTTATATACCTTTCTCCCATGTGCTAGGAACCTTGGGTCTGAATTAGAACAACATTGATGCTATTTTCCAAGTTTTAGGACAAATTGCCAAAATGCTCAAATTGTCCAGATTTGCCTAGGAACTCATAAAGTTCCAGAATCTAAGCCAAACCTACTCTAACACACTCTCAAAAACAACCTAGGGACTTTATAACATAGTCCTTATTCCCTTTGTGGTTGGATAGAACCACCTACAAGTGAAAAATCACTAAGATCTTCCAAAAGATCTTAACGTGCTCCTGTACCATTCTCCCGCTGCAACAAAGAAGTTAAGGAGCCTGTGGTGTCAAGAGCTCCTCACTAATTCCATTCTTTAGAAATTCACTCTCTACTATCCAAGTAGCTTCTAGCTCTGGTTGATGTTTCCACTTCACTAGGTGCTCCTTGTATGTCTTGTGCCTAGTCTTCTTCACCCTTGAGTCTAAAATCCTGTCCACTTGTGGTTTGATCTAATCAGGTACCTTGAGTTCTTCCACATCCTTGTTTATCTCAGCATTTTACTATTCTTCATCCATTTTTGGTCCTTTTTACTTCACCAAGTCTTTCACATTGAAGATAGGAGAAATAGACATCTCCTTGGGTAACTCCACCTTATAAGCATTGGATCCATATTTAGCCAAAACTTTCCATGGCCCTATTCTCTTCATCTACAACTTACTTGGTATGCCTTTTTGTAACCTTGCCTTGTTCAAGTATACCATCACCAAATCACCTATCTCAAATTATAATTCTCTTCTCCTTTCATCTCTTTTTGCCTTCAACTTTTGATTAGCCTCTATCAATGTCTTCCTTACCTGCTCATGAACCTCTCTCATTGACTGAGCAAAATCATCAGCATTACCACTGATTCCTTCATGTCCTTTCAGTTCTCTAAGCTCAAGTACACCCCTTGGATGTAAACCATAGACTATCTCAAATGGACTCTTACCCATAGTCCTATTTGTGCTATCATTGTAAGCAAATTCTGCTTGTGGAATCAATTGCTCCCATCTTTGTCCATTCTCCTTAGTTAAGCATCTCAACAAGTTCCCAAGTACCCTATTGATCACCTCTGTCTGTCCATCCGTTTTTGGATGATATGCTGAGCTATGAGACAAGTTGGTTCCTAGCCTCTTCCGAAGAGTTTTCCAAAAGTGTCCCATAAACTTTACATCTCTCTCTGCAACTATGCTCTTTGGCAACCCATGTATCCTCACTATCTCCTTGAAGAATAGGTGTGCAATCTGACTTGCATCATGTGTTGTCTTGCATGGGATAGAATGGCTTATCTTTCTAAATCTGTCCACTACCACAAACACACTGTCAAAACCAGTCGGTGTCCTAGGTAGCCCTACTATGAAGTCCATGCTTATGCATTCCCATGGTCTACTTGGGATGGGTAATGGCTGATAAAGACTTGAATTTCTTTATGTTTCCTTTTCCTTTTGACATACTCCACATTGTTCAACATACCTTCTTACATCTCTTTGCATTTTAGGCCACCAATAGAACCTCTCCACTAAGTCTAGTGTCTTGTTCAAACCAAAGTGACCACTCAAACTGCCATTATGCTTTTCTTGGATTAGATTCTCCCTCATGGAACCTCTAGGAACACAAAATTTCTTCCCCTTAAACAATAAACCATTTTGCAAGGTGTAATTAGCATATGCACTGTGAAAATTGTTCTCAAAATGAGTACATACCTTGTATATTTCTGAGAAATCAAAATCTCCTTCATATAGATCTTTAAATCCTTCAACCCCTATGCTTTGTAGCTATATCTCTTGGATATTAAGCAACCTCCTACTAAGAGCATCAGCAACCTTGTTGTTAACACACTTCTTATGCTTGATGGTAAAGGTGTATGACTATAAAAACTCCATCCAGTTGATGTGCTTCAAATTGAGCTTCTCTTGGGTATTTATGTAGCTTAAGGCCTGATTGTTAGTGTATACCACAAATTCCTTTGGCAATAGATAGTGCCTCCGCTTCTTAAGAGCCTGCACTAAAGCATACAGCTCTAAGTCATAGGATGAGTACCTAGAATTTTCTTCATTTAACCTATCACTAAAGAATGCCACTGGCCTGCCTTCTTGGCTTAGAACAGCCCCAACTGCTATGTTACTTGCATCACATTCCACTATGAATGGTTTGTCAAAACTTGGTAAAACTAGGATAGGTTGGGTAGCTATCTCCCTCTTCAACCTTTCAAATCCTTCATTGGCTTCTTTGGTCCACACAAACTTAGTTTTCAGTCCTCCTTTGATGGTGTCAAGAACCAGTGCACAGATTTCACTAAACCTTCTCACAAACTTCCTATAGAATTGTGTCAATCCATGAAAACTCCAAACTTCAGTTCCTGTCTTGCGAGTAGGCCAACTAAGAATTGCTTCAACCTTGCTCTTGTCCATCTTCAAGCTCCCTTGAGACACTAAAAATCCTAGGTACACTAACTCCTACTTCATGAACTCACTTTTCTCAAGATTTATGGTGAGCTTCTCCTCTTGAAGTTTCCTAAACACAAGTTCTAGGTGCCTCATATGTTCTTCTTTTTTTTTGCTAAAGATGAGGATATCATCTAGGTAGACAACCACAAAAACTCCTATAAATTCCTTCAAGACCTCATTCATCACCCTCATAAAAGTGCTAGGTGCATTTGTAATCCCAAATGGCATTACTAACCACTCATATAACCCCTCTGTAGTTTTAAAAGTTGACTTCCATTCATCTCCCTCTTTCATTCTAATTTGATAATAGCCACTTTTCAAATCAATTTTGGAATAGTACTTAGCACCCCCTAAACAATCCATTAAATCTTCTATCCTAGGAATAGGAAACCTATATCTAATAGTTATCGTATTTGTTGCCCTACAATCAATACACATTCTCCACTTATCTCCCTTTTTAGGTGCCAACACAACTGGAACATCACATGGACTTATGCTCTTTCTGATCAGCCCTTGATATAAAAGTTCTTGAACTTGCCTTGCTATCTCTTTCTTCTACTCTGGTGTCATCTTGTATGCAGCCTTGTTAGGTAGTGTTGCTCCTGGTATAAAGTCTATTTGATGACTGATTGCTCACTTAGGTGGTAGTGTAGCTGGTGTACCTTCACAAATAATGTCCTTGAACTGATCCAATAGTCGCTTCACTTTTGTTGTCATAGGTGGTTGATTAGGTAACTCCTCTTCCTTTGGCTTCATCATGATTGCATAGACAACTCCTTCTCCCTCCTTGATGTCTTTTAGGAATTCCTTTCCACTCATCAAAAGGACACCAGTTTCTACCTTTTCCACTGTGCTTTCTTCCAACAAAGACTGAATTTTATAAGTCACTCCATCCTTCTTGAATGAGTATTTATTCTCCTTGCCATGGTGTACTGCCTCCCTGTCATATTTCCATGGTCTACCAAGTAGCAAATGGCATGCATCCATTGGTAACACATCACATAGTATCTTGTCTTGATATTTTCCTATAGAGAACTCAATCCAAACTTGTTCATTGACTAGTATATTTTGCCCCTTTTTCAACCAAGTAACCTTGTAAGGGCATACATGGGGTATCTTGATGAGTTTCAACTTCTGTACTGCCTTCTCTGATATAAAATTATCATTAGACCCTTAATCTATGATGACCTTGCAAACCTTTCCTAGTATCTTGCACTTGACTCTAAAAAGAGGTCTCCTTTGTTTGTGTTCATCCTCGGTAGGTGCTTTGATCAAGATCCTTCTTAACATGAGATTCTCACCTTTCTCTGAATCTAGACTCACCTCTGAATGTTTGGAGCAGTCCTCTTCTTGAACATATTTGATCTTCCTCTCACTTTGTGAAGATGTTGGCTTGTCAGGACACCTATAAGCCAGATGACCCAACTGTCCACAATTGTAGCATTTCATGGAAGCAAAATGAGAGCTTCTCCCAAAGCCTCATGATCAGCCTCTTCCTCCATTGTTTGAGCTTCTACCTCTGTAACCCCCTCTACTATTTGACTCATGGGATTGTTCACGAACCTTAGCATCACCTTGGTTTCTGTTCTCATTGCTTCTTCCACCAAAACTACCTATTTGTCCACCTCTAGAGTCTTTACCTCTCCCTTTACCTCTAGTATTGGAATCTTGTTTCTTTTTCAGTTTCTCTTCCACCTTAATAGCCATTTGATAGCAGCTATGGAGGGTAGTAAGTGTGAAAATACTCAAATCCTCTTGGATTCTCCATCTAAGACCATTTAGATATCTAGCAACCTTGATGCTTTCAACTTCTTGCACTCTAGATCTAAGGCTTAGCTTTTCGAACTCCTCTGTATATGCAGCTACATCTAGGTCTTTTGTCTAAGATTTTGTCTCTTCTTGTGCAATTGAATGCCATAGTCCTTAGGTAGATAGTTCTCCTTCACTTTAGCCACCATTGTCTTCCAATTTCCTATGGGTTTCTTACTTTCCATCTCTCTTTCTTCTTGCAAGAACTTCCACCAAGTTAATGCTTGTCCTCTTAACCTTGATTTGGCTATCTTCACCTTTTGTGCCTCAGTAACTCCATCACATTCAAAGTGATTCTCCATTCCATAACTAGCTCTGCATCCATTCTTCCTGTGAACACAGGGACACCTTCTAGTGCCTTTCCACTAAATGCCTTCAGTGCTTTGAGGAAGGGTTCCTCTACTATTGGAGGGTTAGTTTTTGGTTCTATGTCCTCCTCCACTTGGTATTTACCCTTGTCTTTGTCCCCTGCCAACTGCACCTTCATCTTGCTTGCCGATTCAACAACTTCTTCCAATTTTTCCTTCATCTCTTCCATAGCCTCTTCAATACACCTATTCTTCTCTTGCTGATCTATCAAGTCTCTAGCTAGCTCTGCATTGATCACCATGGTGTTCTCTCTTATAGATTCACTTCTCTCTGACATTCACTAGTTTCAATTCCCAAGCCTTTATTGGCTTTGATACCAATTTGATGGGGATCCCTATACCTCAAGAGCACTCTTGCTCTTCCCAAGACCTATTCTTTGGTATTAGTAGGGTATTCCACTCTACCCTACTTAGGGATCTCTCCTAAACCCCTAACTCCTTATAGGTCTCTCCACCAATTTCAAAATCTTCACCAATTTCAAAATCTTCACCAACACTCCCATTCCACCACTAGGCTTCCTTGAGCTCCACACTGAACCAAATGTGTCCTAACCACTCCAGGGCTAGGGTAAGGTGGTCTTATTGTTCTTTAGGTGTTTTTTACTCCTCACTGATCCATCTCATTGGATACTTTCACCTTTTTCCCATCGCTTTCAAGAATTTCTAGTTTCTAGGCCTTGTAGCCTTTTTGCCCCTTTTAGGCCTCCTAGAACCCATTTTCTTGGCTTTTCTCAAAAACGGTCTTAACAACTCCCAAATATTTTTGGATATTATTTCTAGTAGTACACTAGGATTCAAGATTTATCAGGTGTAAGGTCTCCCAAATGGACGTACATATGATTGTCCTCATACCCCCTAAATTCAAGGGTTTCTAGGGTTTTGGCTCCTTTTTCCAACTTTGAGGGCTTCATTGACCTCCTCAACTCTCCTCCTTGCACACACATATTTGGACTACATGTTACCACACTATCATGCTCTTGATTGGCACAAACCAATCCATTTATCAGCTTTCTTTACTGCTATCCTCTCCAAGCCACTAGCCAGAATGCACTTGCACTCGCCTAGTGTTTGATGAATTCAACTCTTCCCCTGAAAACCAAGACTCCACACCCCTATTTATACTATAAAAATATTCCCCTACTTGATTCCAAGTGTCCATGGTAGCCTTTCCATAGTAATTCAAGTGGGGATCATTATTTACAAAAACTGGCCTTAACCAGTAGTGTAACCAAGAACACCAAAACTTGCAAAATTACAACCAGCTGAATTAAATGGCTAATATGATACTTCACACAGTAATTAAATGACACAAAAGCAAGACTCTAAGCATCATATCAGTCCTCTCAATCCATTCTTGATTGGATGAAGGCTCAAACACAAAAATTCACTCAAAAGTTGTTGAATTCCAATCACAGAATATGCTCTCCAAGTCTCAATTCATGAAAAAGAACTTCCAACCCAGGTATTAGGGTTTGAATGACCTTATATACCTTTCTCCCACGTGATAGGACCCTTGGGTCGGACTTAGAACAACACTAATGCTATTTTCCAAGTTTTAGGACAAATTGTCCAAATTTGCCTAGGAACTCATAAAGTTCTAGACTCTAAGCCAAACCTACTCGAACACACTCTCAAAAAAAACCTATGGACTTTATAACATAGTCTTTATTCCCTTGGTGGTTGGCTAGAGCCACCTATAAGCCAAAAATCTCTAAGATCTTCCAAAATACGTTAAAGTGTTCCTGCACCATTCCTGTTCTTAAGTTTATGCAGGAATTTTATTCCAAGGATGATAGGATCGAAGTTAGATTACTTAATTTTCTTAACATCAACGAACAAAGAGATGCTTCTTTGCAGCAATTCTCTAAACATCAGGTTGTCGTCAAACGTTGGTTTGACAAAAGATCCAAGATAAAAGCCTTTAGGATATCAGATCTTGTATTACTATGGGATAAAGCCAAAGAAAAGAATGGAGATCACCAGAAATTTGATAGAATTTGGTTAGGTCATTATCATGTGGCTGAGATACTAGGTGAGAATTCTTTTTGTTTAAGTACCTTAACAGGAGAACTTATTCCACTGCAAGTTAATGGTCAGTTTCTCAAGCACTATTTTGGTTCAAAAAAGGTCTGATGTTTTGAAGAGGAATGTATTATACTGTATCATATGTAATTAAATTTAAGTTTTTGTTTTTTTTTTGTCTATTCTTTTCTTTCTTTTTCTGGTTTGTTTTGTTTGTCTTGTTTTGTTGGGGATCTTCATTTTTGTCCATCTCAAGACAAGGGGTTGTTATTCAAAGTATGCTACTGGTACTAGGAGAGAAATTGGTTAAGGTATTTTCATCATCATCGTTTGAAAAGGGATTTCATTCTAAAACTTATGTCTTATGATCATTCTAATTTTGGTTTGAAAAGTTATTTAAGGATAGAAGATACATTGTGAATATCTCATGAATTATGATCAAAAATCTATCACCAAATTAGATAACATCTGCATGAGTAAATGCCTATTTATTTTAGAGTGGCTCTACCTTTGATTCAAGTGAAAATCCAATTCCAAGACTATCATAAAATCCATTGCAGTTCTCAACCCACATTTCAGATCAATTGTCTCTGAGTATTGAAGAAGGTGCATAAAAGATTTCCATAAGTGAGGTAAAAAAAAAAAAGAGAATGAAAAGAAAGAAAGAAAAGGCAAGCTCAATATTAAGTGGGTAATCAAGTATCTCTATCAGGGCTATGGATGCCTAGCTGCCAGTAGAGCAATGCTTTGTGAGAACTAGAGGCATCTATGTCGGGGCTATGGACGCCTGTCTGGTAGCGGAGCAATACCCAGGATTTTATTGCATGATAGTTAAAGGACTCAACCTATGTAGCTTGAATTTTAGGCATAGTTGTTCTAGAGCAGAGAAAGTATCTATAAAGAATGATGCACAATATATGCACACACTTAGATTCATAAATAACTCATGAGCACATACATCTAAGATTCTAGCTTAATCTTATCCTATATATATCTGATCTTATTCAAGTTAATGTGCTTCATAAGCCAAGTAGTTTTTGGGTGACTGAATTTTCTTAGGTGTCTTGAAGATGGGTAAACCATTTTCCGAGCCGAGTCACCATTTTTTATGCCTTGCATAACCACCCCATATTTTGCCTTGGTCAAAATAGGTCCCCCTTAATGTTTTTGTCCTTGGTTTTTTTCAAACAAAGTTTGGAGTCTTTCTTTTCCAACACTTTATTTTTCTTTGGTTTTTTCTGTCGGAACTGGAACCGGAACCGGTTTTGAATCTTGTTTCAAAAATTGATTTTGTTCCCCATCCCATCTTTCTTTTGTTTGCCTAGTATTTTTCTCTATGTCGGAGTCGAAGCCGGAGCAGAAGTTAAGTCTGAATTTATTCGAAGTTTTAAAATCAAATCTCGTCCTGCCTCTGCCTCCGCTTTTTGGTCTTTTGTTTTAAACTTAGGTTTTTGTGATAAGTTTTCTCGTTTCGGTATTTTTTTTTTTGTCATTTTATTTTTCTTTCTTCTTTGTTGGCGGAACCGGAACCAGAAAGGGAACAAAGTTGGAAATTTAGACAATTTTCTAAATCATTTCTCATCCCGATTCCGCTCCCACCGTTTTTGGTCGTTGAGTTTACTAAAGTCGCATAGCAGTAATGTGCCAGTTCCCTTTGTAGTTCCAACTCTGCTCTACCACATTTAAGGCATTAATTCCAGGTGTCATGCATGCACGCAACTACGATTTTTTACCTTAGTTAGGGATTAACTTGAAGTTATCATCATTATTGAAAAAGATTGAGAGCAAAGTAGAGTTGCAATGGAGCATTTGTGCATGTGAATCGATCGAAAGAGAGAAAGTTGCAGATGGAATTGCTTCAGGGGATTAACCTATTTATTTGGCGTTTGAGGTAGGGTTTCTGTTCTTCTCTTTTGTTTTATTTCATGTTTTCTATTTTAGTTCATTACGGTGGTTTTGTATGAATTTGTGATTCTCGATTCTATTGTGAGTTGATCTAATTCATTTTTGTTTTGCTTTTTATTCTTTGATTGTTTGTTTTCATTTTACCTTTTCTGGTGTTTGTTTCTTATTTGTTTGTTTTTCCTCACGATTGTTTTCACATTTTAATTGTGACTGTATTGTGATGCCCTAGTTTTGAAAATAGCATAGATTAATTATAGTTTTTACTTTGGTAGGGTTTGGTAAATCATGGTTTTTACTTAGGAATCTTGTTTTGCATTAGATCTGGTTAGTTTAAATGGGGTTAAATTTATGCCCTAGTTATTTGAAATCAACGGTTTTTGATTTAGGGTTTGAGGTGTTCTTGTTTTAAAAAATGATGCCCTAATCTTGTACGGTTGCCTCTCGATCATATGGGGATGGTTTTGCATAGGTTATTTTTAAGCCCTTTCAGTTTGATATGACCTAGTCCTTACAATCATGACATTATTTATCAGTCTGTTGAAATCTTTATGACGTCATGATTTTTTTTAGGAGGAAGTGGGATCAGAATCAATTTAGACTTCAAAACATGTGTTGTAATTAGTATCAATTTCATTTTCCATCCCATCTCTGACTCCACTTACAATAAGAAGCATTCTCTCGAAATATTGGTAACTTAGGCGGAACCGAAACCGGAACCGGAACTGAATGTGAAATTTGAAAATCTTCATGGAACCAAATCGGTTTTTGTTCCGATTCTGATTCCGGTTACCATTCCAACTCCGACTCCGGTCCCGCTTGTTATTACAATAAGCTCAATGACTGTTTTGACTCTGATCCCGAAAGTGTTTTAAGACAGACTGTTTCAAATGTTTTCTGCCTAGTTCCGCCTCCGATATATATATGAAGGGTAAGATTCAAAGGTATATTTTGTGATATTTATTCAAGGGTCTAATTTGAGGTTTTGTTGCAAGAAACTAAAGAATGTCAGGAGTATCAAGAGAAGCTTCCCAAAGGAATCATCCTGCAAAAACTTCAAAGGCAACAACTAAACCTAAGAAGATTAAGTTGGATCAGTTACCCTATACCTTGACATATAACCATAGGAGTCTTGTTGTCACCACAAGCAAGGTGCAATTGGATTAGGCAGATGTAACTGATACTAATTCAAGCCCATTCAATTTTGAGGAGCTATACCCAGAAACATTCACTGAGGATGTAGTAGGGAGGACTAAAAGAATAGTTGAGTTTGGCTTGGCTCACATTACTGTATTTCCTTTGTCCATCCAATGCCTGGAATTAATCATGATAGCAGAAGGCGCCTACAATCTGGCCACTAGATAATGCATGGATTCACAAGACAATGTGATTATAGATTCAACTCCTCGGATGTTTCAACACATGTTTAGTGTCCCTAATCCAAAGAACCTGGTACAGTTGAATGAGGCAGATGCTTTAGAGATATATAGTAAACACAAGGAAGCCAACAAGGCTCATTTGAAACATAAATGGTTGAAAGCGCAGAAGAAGTCCCTGACCAAGCTCTCAGATCAACCAAAGAGGGCAGATTTTTACAAAGAAGTATCAGACCTGATAATGACGTTCTCTAGGGTTTTTGGGAAGAGGGATGCATTTCATTTCAAGGAATGTATGTTTCCCTTCATTCAGACAATCTTCAATGGTAAGCAATGGTTTGATTGGCCCATGATTGTCTCAGACACCATTCATGATTAGTTAACTAGAATAAGGGAAACCAAGAGATTTTTCATGACTTCTTATTGTGTTTATGCAACAGCTAGAGGAGGTATCTTTCCAGGTCTGAACAGAGAGGGAATATTGGGAGAAGCTGATGGACAAAATAAAGTATGGAATCACTATGACCAGCTATACCTACAGGTTTCGGAAACACAATTTAGAAGGGTTATTGATGCATTCATATATGTAGTCATTAACCAACTTAATGGAGATGTCGGATATAGATTGAGTCAAGAAGCCATGGCCTGTATCACGGAATGGGGATGTTGGTACATCCAATACCCCAAGTTCACATATTTCATGTTGGCTGGATTTGAGGGTCATCCCCACTTACTGCCAAGGTGTTCCAGCAATAGGATGGTACTGATGGAGTTTTTCTATCAAGATCTGAGGGTTAATGCCCGATTTGGGATGAATCACAAGACAGGTTGTCATAAGGTTCCCATGCAATTGGGTGAATATAGTTTCCCACACCTTGTGGGAGCTAAGGCAGTTTGCAGTGAATTGATACATTTGAAGTTGGGCTTGTATATTGCCCAAAAGCACTTTGACCCAAAGAAGAAAATGAATTCTTTGTTGGCTTCGGTCTTTGGAAAGCATTTCAACCTATTAGAAGACTTTTGGAGTAATCTGTAGGATGAATATGACCTCAGAAAAAGGAATTATGAGAGGTTGCCTATTTCACTTATGGTAGAATTCAGGATCAAAGATGATATTCTTGATACATTAGTAGATGATGGAGTTGTGTTGGATCCATCATATGAAGCATTGAACATTGGTACCAATAGTTTGGATCTGGTAGATTGGGATAGTGAGGAGACCATAGACATCAAGCAAATAGGGAGACCAGTATTGGATAGGAGTATCCACTGGGTTGTTCTAAGAACCAGAACTCCTAGGGGTCTAGCTCCTAAGAAGGGGAAGGGATATAAGAGAATCAAGAGGAAGTTTCCTCCCAAGGAGCCTTTGGAATTCTTCCCTCCTAATATTGAAGGGATTAACTTGAAGCATCAGCTCAAGATGAACTAGAGGTACAAGAGGAGGATGCCCAAATAGGACCTGGGCTTCAACACCAGCAATAGGTGAGTCATCTACTCAAGTCCCACTTACAAAGAAGAAAAGTAGAGAGATGCCTAAGGGGACTCTCCATGATATTGCTAAATCATTAAAGGGAAAAGGAGTAGAGGTGGAGATCCCGTATGTTGGAATGGACTCTGATGAAACCTTGTCAGAGAAGGATGCACAAGAAAATATGCCTCTAGAAGAGGATATTGAACATGTGCTGACAGAGGAGGATCAGTGGGCACTATTTTAGGAAGCAAAGAGGGCTTTCGATGCTCAAGCACATGCAAAGGCAATGGAGAAACAAAAGGAAATTGATGCTAAGTCACAAGCAGATGCCTTACTTCAACAACAACAAGCAGAAGCCAAGCAAAGAGCTCATGAACTGCAGAAACAGCAAAGGAAAAAGGAGCGTGAGCTTAGGACCAAGGAAGAAAATGAAAAGATCGAGCTAGTGCAGAAGATTCATGAGCTTGAAGAAGAAAAGGCTAAGTAGTGCAGGGAAAGAGAAGCCTTTGTGGCTAAAATTAAAGTAATTGAAGAAGCTCATAAGAAGAAGGAAGAGGCAGAATGTATACAACAGGAAAAAGATGCTAAGGAGCTTGCCAAACAGCTACAAAAGGAAAAGGAAGCCTTGGACAAACTTAAAGTATTGGAAGAAAAGAGTAACAAGCTGATTAAGGAGAAGATATTAGAAGAGGAAAAATTAAAGAAGGAACAAGAAGACAAGAGGGTGCAAGAGTAGAAAGACAAAGAAGAAGCTGAAAAGCTTGCACAAAAAGATGTAGAGGGAGAGAAACATAATGTGCAAGAGGTTGATTCTCAACCTAGGGTTAATATGGTACAACCTTTATTATCTAAAACTGTTGCTTCTTCTTCAACTATGATGGCCACTACTCCAAGTGCTCCTACTTGGTTGAAATTGGATCTTCAAAAGAGGTTGGTAACATCATCACAGCCTCTTGATTGGGAGGATATGACGATGGAGATTGAAAAAGAAAGGCCCGGGAAGAAGGCCAAGATTCTACATTCCGCTAGACTTACTTAAAAAGGAGAAATCATTGTTGAATTTGCAATACCAATGGTGTTGGACCGGTTAATGGATATTAAAGAAGAGGTGAGAGCTGCTAGATGGGAGTTGACAAAGTTAAAATACATGAGGGAGTTTGTTGTTGCTGAACTAAAGAGAATCAAGTTTGAGGACAGTTGGATTGATGGGCTAGACTTGGATATGCTTTAGCAAGTCTTCTCTAGTTATGATGAGTACACTTCTGAACAAACTCCACATGGATAACTGATAGTCCTATCTCCGCATACATAATTGATGGTTCTATGAGTGCATGGCTTATTTTCTCCTTTATCTTCTTCTCTCCAGTTTACTAAATGTTTAATATAGGAACTCGAGATCAATTGATCTGATTTTCTAAGAAAAATTCAAGTTCTTGGAAAGGTGGATCTCAACTTAAGATAGGGAAGACTTCACATTTTGTACAACTATAAATACCCATGGGGTATCATATTGTAAAGGGGGGCTAATAAGAATAGAATTAGCCACCTGATAGTAGGAGATAGAATTTTTATAGCTTTACAAAGATACTTTGTTATGATTTAGTTACAGTTGAATATAATTATAGGTTTTTACACAATATGGTGTTGGGATTGAGTTTTTCTTGATAAGGTTGATCAATTATAGTCTATATGTATCCTAGTGATCATGCTGAAGCATAAGTGTTTCTTAAGTGATGAAAATCATTAGAAGAAACCGGATTTAAGGATTATTTCATTAGATTATTAGTGGATTCAGTTATTAAATGTCTATTGATCTATGATCTTGGCAATGAATGAGAAGTTTTTGTTCTTTTGAATCTTTGAAGTTTTTATGATGTGTGATTGTGATGATTAAATTAAGCACCATAGATACATGCAATAGTATGGATTGTTTCTGTAAATTGCATCATGTTATGGTCTTCTTGAAATAGTGGAAGAACATTTGTTGTTGAAGATATATGTCTGGATATTAGATAAATTTCATTCATGTTTCACTAATGTACGCCTTGATCTATCTTTTTCTTTTATTTAAAACCCTCTTTTCATTAAAGAATAGTCCAATGAATCAGTCATTGCTTGTATTCCTTATTACCAGCATAGGCCCCTTGAATATTACAGTTACATGGATTGATTGAGTGACACCAAACAGTTGAGAACCAATTACCAGGACCTTGGGAGTTAGGCTACATATGTTTTCTTTCTTTTTCAAGAGAAGTAGAGTAGAAATATTATGTTTAACGTTGTTTATGTCATTTTCACCATCAACACTACCCCCTCTCTCTCTCTCTCCCACTCCATCCCTCTCTCTCACTTCCTCTATCTCTCTCCCACTCCCTCTCTCAGGTCTTCCCCCCCCACCATATAGCTGAATAAATTGTTTCCCTCTCAATTCTATCTCTCTTGGGTCTCACTCCCTCCCATGCTACATACACTAATCAGTGTCACTCCAATGCCCTCTCTCACAATCCCTCTTTGTCAGGCCTCACTTACCTCCCACCCTACTTTCTTAGGTCTCTCCTTCCCACCCCCTCTCTCCTACTTTGACTCCCTCTCCTTCACTCAAGTGTCTCCCTCCCACCCTCTCTCCCTCTCTCTCTCTTAGGTTTCTCCCTCCCATGCCCTCTCCCTCCTACCCTCTCTCTCTCTCTCCCACTCCCTCTCTCTCTCACTCCCTCTATCTCTCTCCCACTTTGTCTCTCTCCCTCTCTCTCAGGTCTCTCTTTTTCAAAACAACACATTTGGCAAATTTGCACCCAAATGTGTTTTACCTTGAAACAGTAAAATAAGGCTAGACCTCGTGATTCAGGCCCACATTCTCGTGAAGTTGTCTGGTTCAGCACTTTATCTTAGTCAGAAATGCCTTTTTTTATGCAGTTGACTTCATATTGTACCAATCTATGCTTGATCCATCACCTTTTTACCACCAATCTGCATGGTAGACAATGTAGAAGAAGTCATTTTGAAGTTTCTACATCATTTTACATTATCTGAGATAAGATATCCATTTTTGTAAATTGAAATGTTTATATTTAGTATATTTGTTTTTTTTTACAATATAAACTAAATTTCCTTAATGATTTTATTAATCATAACAATTGGACATAGAATTCAACATTGAATTAGATGGGATTTGCATAAAAAAGTTCAATTTTTATGAGTTTGAAGAACAAAAAATTTAAAACATGACATTTACTTAATATAAATTTACTTATGAATTATATTTGCATTGCTTATAGTAGTCCATTTCCAGCATGGCTAGTTGAATTCACTGTATTTCATTCTTTTTCAATTAATTTGGAAAACCTAATAGCTTTCATCAATGTTAATGCAAGTGTCCATTAATTTTTTTGTTCCATAAAAACTTCACCTTCATTGAACATGTGCTTAGATAAATTCAAGTGAGTTGACATAGTTGTTAATGCAAGTTTCCATTCATTCATACCATTTACCTTTATAATAAATAAAAAAATGGGATATTTTGTGCAATTGAGAATGCTTATTGTCTTTCTAAGTTACCTCATTGCCAAAGAAATAGTGAATAATTATAAGATATAGCATCACAAACCCTTCTTTGAATTCAAATTCTTCTTGAATTCCTTGACAATCAAAAATTTGGTTTTGAGAAAAATAAACACAAGAGTCTCTAGTTTTCATTTAGGTGGCAGCAACTTATACCCTAGGTCAGTGATGCAGAGCAGGGAGACAAAACCTTCGACAATCATTTAATTAGATCAGTTTCAAACAATCTTCAATCTCAAAAACCTCAATTCAATGTTGAACTAACCAATTCACATCTAAAACAAAACAAAGATCATCCATAAATAACAAGCTATTCTTTTCAAGATGACTACCATTCTAAACCTCTGGAATATTTTAACAAAACCCACCATATGTAAGTCTATTGCTCAAAATATCATATTCATACAATATTCACTCCTAATATAATGAAATAAACTCAATAATACTAGAAACTTTAATCCGTGAATTTTTCATCATAACCTTTATAAAGTTCAAGCTCAATAATGCTAGTCAAAAGGTCCACAACTTCAAAATCAATGTTGTAGGCCTCTAGTGTAGGAGCACCTTGTAAGCTCAATTTTGTCAAAAATGTCATCTTTTAGTGACCATGTTCAAATGCTAGGATTTTAGTTAAAGTTGAGTATATTGTGTTCAGTAAGGTCAATTAGACCATTTTATAATGTATTTGGAGCTAAGGGAGTTCAGTTGTGTCATAGCTTGCAATTTATCTTAGAAATGTGGTCAGAAAAGTTGCTAAAAGATGAAAAAGTTGCATAGTTTGAGGGAGTTAGAATGAAATCAAAATATTTTTAATAACCTTCAATGCCTCGAAGGAGAGGTTGTTGGTTGATTTGTACCCCATTTTTATCAAGAAGAACATTATTTTCTGGAAAATTTATTGGTTTCTCTCACTTTTCTTGTTGTTGTATGGCCTCTACGAACTCTAGGATGATATGAAACTAGTTGGATGTTGTATATTAATGAATTAGATTTCATTTTCATCTATTTAGAGGTCCTAACTCTTTGTATAGTGAAATTTATATTGTTTTTATTGTTGCTACCTACTTTCACAATGTTCTTGGATTGAGGGGTTTCCTTATGTAATTCGACCTATTACACTTTTTATGCCTGATGTAACTTGTGGAATAGGTCCTCTAACTTTTAAAATAAATGGCTAACCTATTTATAATTTTGTGGGGTCAAGGTTGGGTGTTTGGGATGATGTTTTAGGATTGTAGCTAGGTCTTTTCATGGTGAAAATTAGGGCTTCAAGTGGTGTTTTGACAAAATGTGGGAAGGATTGTCCATGTAATGTATTATTCACCATGTGCAGGGTCTCGTAAGTGTGTTTTGTGCTTTGTATGGGTATGGCAAGTCCAAGAGATAGGAGTTTCATTAAAACCCCAAGTATTTTGCTTGAAATTGAGGGTTTGGTGTATTAGGGGTCTAGAGCTCTTGGACCTGGAAACAAATCAGGAAATTGGAGCTTTTGACACATAAAATACTTTTGTTTGACTATTTTGAGTGAAGATGTAGTGTTTAAAAGGTACTCTCTTTGTAAATTAGGCCAATTGAATAGCCTTTTTCAAGGTGGGTCTATTGGAAGTCAATGTTGGTCCAAAGGAGTTGATGTTGGGGTTTACCTATGTTTTATAACTTGCAAATGGGTATCTTAATCATCCCTGATTTTGTGAATTGTTTTGGAAAATCTTGGTGAAAAGGCCCTTGAACTGGGTTACCTATGCTACAAGGGAAATCTTGGTAGAAGTTGGGATTTTCAGTTGAACATCTGGTTTTGCTTTGGAATATGATTGATTCTCATTGATTTTCTGTATTGAATGGTTTCCACCCCTCTTTGCATCAAAAATGGTGTTTCTTGGTAAGTTAAGTGATCAAGTTGTGTGTAATTCTATTAAGAGCCTTCCTCTAAATCTTTGAACAAGTTCATTGTGGATCCCTACATGTACTGCATCAGCCTCTAGGTACTTTTCCAACTCTTCAAACACACTCAAAATCCCTACTCTAATATCTAACCCTATAGACATCTAACTCCATCATGTATGAAAAATATTGTGTAGCATAGACATGTTTGATAATTCCAAACAGCTCATTGCCTTCTTTCATAAAATGCTTTGGTGTGTTTCATATTTAATGCAATGTAATCAGTGATATCAATATTTTTGTAAAATGCATTACTTACTTTTTTTATATGTGTGTTTGTGAACATGTAGCATTGAATTTCATGTTGAGGAAATGACCGAAGCCTCTAACACCAGAAGAACGTGTAGCTAAAAATGCAAGGAGAAGAGAATCAAAAAAATTAGCTCATGAAGCAAAGTAATTGCAACCCATATAGCCACAAATTCCCATGCAATCTAACAGAGATGTCAAATTGGAAAAACAAAGGGCATGAATGAGGAAAGTTCATGGAAGGACAGGAATGGATATAGAATTTGGGGGCACATCATCAACCATAGGTGAAGCTCAATGCACATTTCCAATTGAACACACATTGACAAAACATGTGGTTTTCCAGGTACATCAGAAATCACATCTCCAATTGAAGACACACCATCAAAAACATTGCGTTTTTTAAGTACATCAGCAAACACATATCTATTTGAAGGCACTCCACAAATGACATCTCAAGTTGGAGGTACAACATTGTTTACATGTCAATCTCAATGTATGTCATCAATTGCACCTCCAATTGAAGGTACACGATCTATCCCCGATCTTGTTGACCTTCCCAATATTGACACAAATTTACATTTGAGAACTCCTCCTAGAGTTTTGAATAGAAAGCCTACATTTTTTATTGATATTGATTCCAATGTTTTGAAATGGATGCCTAATAAGATTCCAAAATGTACATGTCAAAGATATGCACATAGGATATGGAGTTTGTTTTTTGCGAAGCTAAGTGAGGGTGGAAGATGCCAACTATTTTGTGAAATGATGAGGCAACTCAAATTTAGGCCCACCATGAAGGCTCTTGGGCTAAGGTTTTTGAATTACTCAAGTGAAAATTCCATTGTAAAGAACTTGATGAGTGCATACGAGAGCATGGGTTCCACCTCACGCACGAGGGATAGTTGTGCCACATGATGTGTGATGACAACAACACTTTTAAGTAGTCGAACAAGGAACAAGGTGAACCTTAAAAATGCAAGTAAGTATTTGAAAATAAGTATATCATCTCTAATGAGAGCCAAAGGAAGGCGTGAAAGAGTGGAGGATCCAAATAGAAATGAGTTATGGGCATTTTCGGGTAGAGTGCCACGGAAAGACACAAGAATTGCTCAAGGCTTGAGATCTTTAATTGTGAATTATTGGAACAAAAACACAAGGACCTCTCCTAATCAAAGAGATGTTGTAAGAAGGATAATTGGTAGTAAAAACCATGAGCCACATCCAATGCATTATTTGGATACCGCTCAAACCCAATTTTTTGCTAATTTTGTATAGATGTATCCTGATATTAAAATATGTCAAAGGTATTTTGAAATGCTAAAGTATTTCTATGTCAAAATAAATCACACACGCACTACTTTTTGTTGTAGGATTCATATTGATTTTTCTAACCATTATGATTTTTATTGACGTATATGTGTAGATATGCATACTGACAATGTTTTGCAGGAATGTAACATAATGCCTCCACCTAAATCATCAAGGAAATTTTTGTCTTCCATTTTATGTGAATGAGAGGATGGTCAAAAATTTTACAAAAAATCATGTTTGGATGGCACATGTCATCATTGTGGTGGCATGCAACATTTGCCAATTTTCCAACACATGGCTAGTACACACACAATTGGAGACAAAATTGTGGAATTTGACAAATATAAGATAGTGGCATACAGTCTAAAAGATGGGAAAGAAGCAAAAAAGTGTGAATTGGTCAGTGATAAGATTCCAGTGTATTCTAGTTTATGGGAATTTTTCGTGATCAGGTGGTCTA
The DNA here is from genome assembly GCA_007115665.2 of Sequoiadendron giganteum. Lineage (NCBI taxonomy): Eukaryota > Viridiplantae > Streptophyta > Pinopsida > Cupressales > Cupressaceae > Sequoiadendron > Sequoiadendron giganteum. Next base: position 309,365,031 of record CM021110.1, read on the forward strand.
TGATTATGGAAAGCATACACACATAGCACAATGGTTGGACTCATAGTTCAAGTTATGCAAGGACACATTTCCACTTTGTCATATCATTTCAGTTGTTGACTTCACTAAGAACTACACACTACAACCACAGAATGAGGTGCAATCACAGTACTATAACTTCATACAGGTTGCTATATTTGTGCATATAGCATTCATTCATGCAAATGATAGTACAGAGGAAAATAGAAAAGTATCGAGGGAGTATCACTTTTACATCAATGATGATCGCACACATTCTATAGAGTTTGTTCAAGGTTGCTTTCATATGTTCTATATTGATCTGGCTAGTAGGGGCATATCATTTAGTCAACATATCATATGGTCAGATAATTGTACATTACAATTCAAGAATGCCAGAATGTTTTATTGGTTGAGCAGGATGCATAGGATTAGTGGTGTTCAACATATGTGGAACTTCTCAAAGGCCGAGCATGGAAAGGGGGAGAATGATGCAGTAGGTGCATGTATCAAAAGAGCCCTAGCACGAGAAGAGTTAAAGTACACAAACAGTGTAAAATTGACAGATGCAAGATCAATTGTCCAGTGGTGCAATGGTGCAATGGGTCCAGGTAGTGAAGGTAATTCTTTAGTTCATAGATTTTTTCATTTAGTAGATGATACTAATATTGCAAAATATGAGGATTGTTGTACACTAACAGGATCGAGCGAGCTACACTCTTTTAGAAGCTCCAATGCAAGTACATGGGCTATCCACACAAGGAAGATGGCATGCTTTTGTTATGCATGTACACTTCAATCATGGAATGATTTTGAGTCAATAGAGTGGGTTCATGAATGGTCTATAAGAAGTCTAACCCCACTTGACACTTATCAGCTCTCGACAGCTCTACAAATTACGGAGATGCAATCATCCATTGACTTTGATCATGTATCAGACCTACTAGAACCAGGTAATATCTCTTACTTACAAGTTTTATTATTTTTCTTAGTAAATAAATCTAACAAGATGAACATATCAATGCAAGGCACGTTTATGCGGTGATTGCAAATGAAGAAAATGAAGAGGGTATAGATTATTACCTATGTCGTTGTATCGAGGCCAAAAAGAAATTGGAGTCCCCAGTTATAGATGGAGAAAACATAGAATATCCTACAGGTTCGATGGTTGTTACTGGAACATGGCTTCGAAGGTATCTAGTTAAGAATGTTGTAGTTTGGTTATTTGAGCACTTCGACACGCATCGAAAAATTCTTCACTATTCGATCCTTATTGTTGCCACCAACGTTCATTTGATCAAATATAAGGGCAGACCTGCGAACAAGAACTTGTGGAAAGTGCGTGAGTCTAACCACGAGACAATACACGACACAATAAGGAGTAGAGCAAACCCAGATGGTTCCCTAGATTGATTTCTAAGTATGCACATTGAATTTTTAAAGTCATGCTATTGATCACTCTTTTGGACCAACACCTTGCAATAAGGATTTTTCACCATTATTGTTTGATGTCATATGCATTTACGACTATCATTGATCCTTTTCTGATTGTGACTGTAGGTAATAATGAAGTTTGTCAAAGTATATAAGAAAAGAACAATATCGGTTGGTGGTGCAAGTGTTCAGTGGTATGAGAAACATCGGTTGTTGGTGCATTTTTTGGTTGTCAATATTCTCTTTCTTTTCCATCTCCTAGATTTATCGGATTCTTATATGCTACATGTTTTATGTTAATCCTCTCAATGATATATTTGACATTTATACGTAGGGTCATCGAGAGATGATAAAGTAGCAAAGGGGCACATCACCATTGTATGACCTTCAATCGACCTCCTTATCTAGCATGCATGAAGGTGATAGTAGGTCTTGTCAGCTGTATGACTAACATTATTTAGTTATTTCTCTTTTAATGATTTTTATGTGAGTCTATGTCTAAGATTGAGAGGCTTTTGCAGGTTTTTTGGAATGCAAATAGCTAGGCCAGCTGAGGTGGAATGGAAAAACGAAACTGGGCAGCAGCTCCTTTTGTTTCTTCTCAAGTACAATATATTTCATGATCTGTGCTGGAAATCGGAGGATTATTTCCTTGCATGTATTCCTACAAGTATTGACAAATGGGAAGATTTTCAAGATGTTCTTCCATCACTATTGTAATATTTGTCATTGACTTAGTGTATTTTTTTATATACTAAAATTATGAGAAATTAATACATGCAAATGTGTATATTCCTTAATATATGCCTCAATTAAATGTGTATATTGCATTTAAAATTAGTTGTAATGCTTCATGGTTTACATTTAAAGTTGTCTTCAAGGAAAAATGTGTGGATTTATTAGTAAGAATGAAATAATGTTTAATATAATTTTAGAAAGGCATATTAGTAAGGTCTTTTGAATATTATGCAATGAGGAAGTTGCAAAATATGTTAAAATAAGATACAATGTAATAAATGGTCAATCCATGTCAAGATGGGTGAAAGCAAGCTTTTTATTGTTTTTAAGTCTAAGGTCTTAGGAGGAGTTGAATAAGTGATGCAGAACTAGGGTGGAGATCAAATTAAAATTACAAATACAAGATGATCAACCCAAAATCCAAAGCAAATTCAAAAGAACTTCACAAATCCACTTGTCAGGTACACTCTTTCTATAAGTAATGCTAAACAGCTTCAAGAGACTTTTCACCCAACTTTCCCAAAATACTTTTCAATTAAATGAAGGATTTAGACACCCATTAATGACTTACACGACATACTTCAAGATCAAGTATAATTCCTTTGGACTAGTTTAGACTTCCAATACACTCACCATGCGAAAATCAAGGAAAAGAGGTCAATTTAACAAAGGAAGTACCCTTAAAACTTATCCAATCACCTTGGAATCTTGAGGAAGAAAATTAAATGGCCCAAAACCACATAATCTAGCACTATTTTGCACCTGTACAGTTAGAAACACTCCCAACTCAAAAAAACCTTCTTTTCTAATGCAAAAACAAGGAGTTTGTCAAAATCTTCATTCCTAGGCTTCAATAAACAAATAAATGGTCCAAAAACCTTTCATAGGGTCTTCCTTGACATTTTAAATGCTTATAAACTCAACTTCATCAACATTTCATTTAAAAGCACTTCAAAACCGTCACTTTTCAAGTGAAATTTTGTATTTCCAGCCCTATGGCATCAAACTATCACAACAAGAATGCTTTATTCTGATATAAAATGCATTGAAAAATCTATACTAATATATTTTTCACCAATCCACCAAGTTACAGGAGAAAACAGTGGGTGGATTGGTCAAAAACTCAGTATTTTGCTTTCAAACCCTTCACAAAGGAAAAAACAGGGTATACACTGTACTTTTTAAATTTCTCTTATAAAAAAAAAGATTAGAACTCCAAATTAAGTGAAGATAAAATAAAAATCATAAAAATTCAACCTCTAAATATTTCAAAGCATGATTGGGTCTGTACAGTCCGTACAACAACAAACAATTTTGAAAAATAGTGAAAAAACTCAAAAAATGCACCAAAAAAAGTGGTATTCTTATTTTGTGAGTTTATTACACCTTAAAAAACCTTGATTCTAGCCTTAGAAGGCCTCTTATAAAATTTACAATCCATAAACACCTTAAAACCAACCAACTTGCACCTAATTACCCTTTAAATGATTCTAATTTTGCAAATCAGCACAAATTTGACAATATTTGCAACATTTTGCATTTTTGCAATTATTGAAATTTTAAGACTTTAAATACCTTTAGACACCTGAAATATGGTAATTTATACCTTATTTAACCCTTATTAAGACTTCTAGACTCAAAAGCTACAAAATTCCTTCATTTACCCAATTTGACAATTGTTTCAAGTTTTCACACATTTTGCAATGTCTTCATGGAACAAAGATTAAATCACCTTCAAATGAAATTTTAAACATTTTGAACTCCTATTATTGAAACCACAAGGTGTTGGTGATCCTGCACTAATAATTTCTAACAAGACCATTTTTAATGCACTTCAGTGCTTGGGAGGTCATCTAGGGAGAAAATGCAAAATGTTGCTTAAAGGTTGTCACCTTGCAATTTTGCAACATAATGAATTGTTAGAGTTTGAAAGTCGGTTATTGGAATTTGGTCAGTTGTTTTGAGTGGAAAATTCTTTGAAAATTTTGAGGAACTCGTTTGGAAGGTTGGTGAATGCAATCTTGAAAAAAAAATCAATAAGATCTTGGTGTAATTTCCTTGCAAAACTGTGTTTTTCATAGAAAATTATATATTTCTTCTTTGTAAGACCTTTGTACAAGAAATAGATGATTATATAATGTGTGGAATTAGTGGGAAGCAAGTTTTAAATCCTTCACAATTTAGTTTGAAATTATTTCTTTCATTTTTGTGAGTTTTCTGGCAAGATTTCTCCAAGCAGGTGTTAAACCCAGATTTTGTGTTTTGAATAAGAAATGAAATATTGAAGCCCTCCACCTACTATTTCCTTAATGTGGCTCGGTGGAGAGGATTTGTATAATAGGTATTGAGTGTGTTTAGGTCCATCCAAGGCAGGGAAAATGAATGGTGAGTCTTGGAGTTGTTGTCCTAGGCATTTTATTGCCTAAATTACATAAAAGGGGAGCTTTTTGCCTAGGGTTTGTTGAAAACAAATGGAGTAGTGGAATATCTTTAGCTTTAAAGAATATTGGGATCAAAATAAATGTATCTGAATTGGTGGCATGTTCAGGAAAGGTCTACAAGTGATACTTTCAATAAACCTTGGGGAAAATTAGAAAAATGGAGGGTTTTGGAGTTGACCCATTTTGTGGCACTTTCTCAGCCTAAAATCTATGGAATCCTTCTATTTGGAGTATGCCTAGGAGGTTTGAGTTGTTTTGGTGGGTTAGTTAAAATTTTGTGAGTAGGCTACTTTGGAAAAGAGGGCTAATTCACTAGCCTAGGATAGGGGTATGTTATTGAATCTTCACCTTCCTAGCCATTCCAAACCAATCTAACTGCATAGAAATATTTTAATAGGTCCACCCATGCTTAAGGAACACTCACTTGACCATTAACAATATGAATTATTCATTCCATAGGTCTGACCCTCCAGCCCTTCCTTTCATTCTTCAAGCCAAGGGATCATCCTTCCACACCTCCTAATCCTAAAATAACATTCCCTACACTCAACTATATCATCTTACTGAGTTACATTTGATGACAGTAGGTGGGATGATGGTTATGCCATTAGAATAATCCCAAACCATTAAGGTTGTTCAGGAACCCAATAGGAGCAATTTGATGAATTAAGGCACTAAAAGATTAAACCAAACCTTGCCAAGGCACCAAAAAAGAGTTAGAACATTTATGTATTGTTTCTCAAGGGAATTCAATACATATAAGACATGTTCGGCCTATACACAGGTAGGGAACTCAGAAAAATCATTAAAACTATGAGAAAACAAAGTAATTTCCAAGCTTTATTCTTTTCCCTCCAATCCAACAACCACAACTCGAGCCTCTCTAGGCTTTACATAGAATTTCTCATCCTCCTATAACTGATCAATTCCCGTAACCACCAAGAAACCAAATTTTCAAAACACATAACCGTTGCAATTACAAATTTGTTGCATAGACAAGGCAGTGAATTGTTTGAAAAAATGCTTGAAATAAATGCGGTCTCATGGTTATTATTGTAATTGAATTCCATCACCATGAGACCGCATTTATTTGAGGCATTTTTTCAAATAGTTCACTGCCTTGTCTATGGCTTGTCATGTCCTTCCATCACCATGAAACCACATTTCTTTGAGGCATTTTTTCAAACAATTCACTGCCTTGTCTATACTATTGCTTACTATTATGCTTTCACATATTTTTTCCAAGCATGCATAGCTTGTTCGAGAGCACCTGTTTTAGGATTTTAGCCGTAGCAGCAAGGCAGTGAACTGTTTTATGAAATTCTCTAGTAGATATGTATGAAAAAATTCATACCATAGACAAGGCAATGAGTTGTTTGAAAATATGCCTCAAAGAAATGTGTTCTCATGGTGATGGAATTCCATGACAATCCATCACCATAGGCATTCATCATGGCATTCCATCACCACGAGACCACATTTCTTTGAGGCATCTTTTCAAACAATTCATTGCCTTGTCTATGGCTTGTCATGGCATTCCATCACCATGAGACCACTTCTCTTTCAGGCATTTTTTCAAAAAAATTCAATGCCTTGTATATGCTATTGCTTACTATTATGCTTTGATAGATTTTTTCCAAGTGTTGGGTCTCAAAAATGTGGGTTTGAACCACGAGAGGTTTCCAGGCTCTCACAACGCTTTTGGCCAATGTACAAGGCCAATTGATGCAATTGAACCTTCTACTCTTCAGGCTCTGCTAAACCTAGGTGGGTGCACCTATGTGTACGTTGCAGATTTGAAATATATTTCCTGCTTAAACAATCTATTCAAAATGGCAATTGGAAATGAATAGATAAAATCATGACTGCTACTCCTATTGCATAAAAGAAAGAATTTGAATATGTTGTTCATATGAATTTTGTTCTCTAGGTTGTGGCAGATTAGTGCCTTCTATCCACATGGGCAATAGAGTCAAAAATCAAGAATTATATGTCTTTCCCTTTTTGTCTTAATTCTAGTTGTTAGGCACTTTAAGAAATGAAATTTTATGGCTAGCATATGGTTTCATTAATTTATGACTTTCATAAATAGTGTTGGAATGTTTTCTTACTGGGTTCTTCTTTAACCATCCAAAAGAAATCCTAAATCATTGTGAGTTGTTTAAAAGAGTTTAATTCTGACTTGCAGACACCAGTTAATCAAATCACACGAAGTGAAAAATGCACTGTGATAAATCAAACATATGATTGATATATTGATTTAAATGATTAAAAAACTTCAAGTTGGAGACAACCCAAATAAGAAATATAAATTATTGTATCACAACAACTAAACACAGTAAGGGCTTCACCGATTCAAAACAATTTATCCATTTTTCTGCTTCAAAAAGACATGCACATTATTTACATTCCAAGTTCATATTTTCTGCAATTATCTTCCTAGTCTAACTCTTGTCCTCCTGTCCCCTCTTCAACTATTTTTTCAATTCATTTATACAGCACATACCAAGAGTCACGACTCTTCATTTTCCTGTTACAGTCATTTGTTATTCTTGACAGAAAAATAAAATATTTGATTAAGTTGCCTTATTAGAAAATCAAATATTTTAAACTATAGTTCACATGTCTTTTATTTTATATATTTTAACATCTCTTCATATTTTATTTCCCCGCAATGTTGCGAAGTTTTCTCCATGCTTACCGCTCAGCCGTGGTCAACCTTTTGACCCCTGGTGGTATGGCGGTCTTTGACTTTGACTGATCCATCAACATCTACCTTCCTACCACTCTACCACGGGCTTCACTTCTGTCTCTGGTGGTATGGTGGTGTTTGGCATTCACTATCATCTCCTACCGCCTTACCGCAGTCAGTGTTTATCCCTTTGGCGGTATAGCGGTTTACCTATCATGGTCTATTACTTTCCTCTGCCAACTGCCACTGCACTACCATGGTCACTAGCTTAACGGCCAGCAGTACTGCAATAGCTATCTTTGTCGCTTCCTCTGTCATTACCGCAGTCACCGTGGCCTCCGTTTGAACCCCCTATGGTTGAGAGGTAACTGTGCTGACCGCCATCCTCGCCGCCTACTCATTTCCAACCACGCTACCGCGGTCAGTGGTTTGACCACATGTGGTGTAGGGGTAACTGCTCCTACTATCGCCTCGCTGCTAACTCACCACCACTTTTGTCTATCTCTGACCTGACCGACTGTTTACCACACCACCGCAGTCGGCTTGAAGATTGTGTGTGGGGTAGCGGTAATAGTCACCATGACTATGCTTAATCACCACCGTGATACTACGAGCCACTTTGCAAAAGGCTGCGGTATTACGGTAAATGACATAGACCACAAAAAGTAAGGCGATAGTAAAAGGGATAAGGTATTTTAGCATTGTCGAGGGCGATGAAATGAATCTTTATGAAAAAAGATAGGAAAATATTAGGTTTAAATGGAAAAAACCTTGAGATTTTTTATGGAAATTTTTGGTTCTAACACCAAGCATCCATACCTTGTTCGAAAGCATTTGTTTTAGGATTTTAGCCATACCAACAAGGCAATGGACTATTTGATAAAATTCTTTGGTAGACATATATGAAAAATATCATAGCATAGACAAGGGAATGAACTATTTAAAAAAATTCCTCAAAGAAATGTGGTCTCATGGAATGCCATGACAAGCTAAAGCAATTGGCAGCTGCTCCTAGTTATTAGTTATGCAATGTGAATTAATTGCATAACTGCTTAGGCTGACTTTATAAAAATCTATATAGTAATTGAATTTTTTTCATCTATCAACATCTAGTTATTCCTTATGCAATGTGAAGTGATGCTTTGAGTTTGAAAGATGTGCAATGCATGAATATAAACTACAAAAATATACATTTCATTAGATAAACTCTTTATTTCATTTTCTCTCTCTATCTCTATGCTATGGAAATGCCTTTCGATTTCAAAAAAGATAGTTTTTTATCTCTTGTTATAAAAATTTTTACATTTTTTTTAAATCCGATTTTTTCCCATTTTTTCCCGATTTTTTCCCGATTTTTTCAAAAAATCTTATGCTTTTGGTTTGCCGATTTATTCCCCAAAAAATTTTTGTTGCTATGACCAAAACAATCAATACCAATTGAGATTGTACATAGGGCTTGAACATTGGTCTACCATCACAAAAATAGAAAACCAAAAGGAGCAGATATACAATGTTAAAAAAGAGTGAAAGCACAACTAAATTTATCATTTCAAAGCAATTTTTTTGATGCATTTTTTCAAACAGTTCACTGCCTTGTCTATGCTATTGCTTACTATTATGCTTTTGATATATTTTTTCGAAGTATCCATAGCTTGTTCAAAATCACTTGTTTTAGGCTTTTAGCCATAGCAACAAGGAATTGAACTATTTGAGAAGATGCTTTGGTAGACATGTATGAAAAATGTGGTAACATAGACAAGGCACGAAACTATTTGAAAAAATATCTCAAAGAAATTTGGTCTCATAGAATGCCATGATAAGAAAATGCAATTGGCAGCCACTCCTAGTTATTAGTTATGCAATGTGAAGAAATTGCATAACTGCTTAGGTTGACTTTGTACAAACTATATTGTAATTAAATTTTCAGTATCTATCAGCATCTACTTACTAGTTATGCAAAGTGAAGTAATGCTTTTACTTTGAAAGATGTGCAACGCAATGTAATCAACGACATGAATATAAACTACAAAAATCCATTTTTTACAATTCATTAGTTAAAATATTTATTGTGTTTTCTCTCTATATCTTTATATGCTATGGAAATACCTTGCAATTGTATTTAAAAGGCTTAATAGGTTAGTTAGGTGGTATTTGCAAAATCAAGTTGTGAATGAATGGTAATTAAGAGAAAAATTGGAAAATTGCCATCTTAGAAGTCTAACAAAGGGTAGTTATGGTGGTTGATCGGCTCAAGGGGTAGTTGGAAGGTGGTATCAGGATATATTGCTATAATACCCCAAGTTGAGGGTTGATTTTGTTTAGTTTCTAATAAGAAAATATACTTTTGAAAACGTTGATCACTGGCTTTCTTTGTTTTCCTGCATTTTATTTGCCTTGCACAGGCCCGTACAAGTCTATCATGACTTGAGGCTTTGGATACTTGATTGCATATTTGTTTACTCTCTTTGCATATGTTCTAAAGGTTTAAATCCATCGTTGGTGTGTGTGGGATTAGCAAACTTGCTTACTACTTTGTTTTCTATGTTAGGGGTTTTGAGGGAAACACCATGACACATTAGCCAATCCACCTACTATTCAAACCCTGTGGCTCAGTGGATTGGCCTGTACCATGATTAGTTTGGTGTATGAATACTTTGGAGGCTGAGAGAATGAATAAACTCAGCCCCGGTGTGAAGTTCTAATGTTGTTCAGGGGTGTTTCCACCATGAAAGTAAGGAACTCAAGTAGTGAATCCGATAAATACTGAAAGGAATTGGATTGTGAGTGTCTTTTAAGTTAGGGCAGAGGTATTGTGGGGTGTTTGGACCTTTGCAAGGATTGGGGGAGGTTTGGAGATTTGAGTTTCTTTAAAACCCTTGTTTTTGTGAAGGTTTAGAAGGGTTTGTGAGTAGAGGAATAGAACAAGTTCTTGGGGCTCTTAAAATGGGAGAATCTTGAGTTTGGTTAGCATCCCTAAGATTGTTTCAAGTTTCCTTGGTTTGGAGGTGAGTTTGTAAGGGGTTTCCTTTGGAAATTAGGCCTAATTTTGAAGCCTATATTGAGGGAGGTGTATTGAAAGTTCATGTTGGTCCAAAAGAGTTACTTTTGGTTTTGGAATATGTTGTGTAACCCTGAAAAGGGTATCTTACTCCACCTTTAAATGGTCAGGTGTTTTGGAAAGGTTGGGAGAAATTAGGCTTGGACCATATTTTGAGTGCTACAAGGGTGGATTGTTGGGTAAGGTGTTGAATGAAGAGTTTGGTTTGATGGGGCTTTGAGGTTGTGTAGATTGCTCAAAATAGGTTGTATTAATCTTGTTAGGATCCCCTTGAAGGCAAGTTGTTATATTGATTGGGTTTGAGCCTCCTTGCCTCTGCATCAGTGAGGCACAAGTAATTGAAGCAATCCAAAGGATACAAACCACCACGAATGGAGCTTATTTATACAATACGCTTTAGATGGAGCTTATTGAGCATTCGACAGTAATTAATTAAGCATTATATGTAAACAAAATCCATGCCTACAACATTCAAGCATACAACTTACACGATACGCATGATAACATCATTCAAGAATGGCAGTAGAAAAATAAGAGTTTTTTTAATCAAAAATCCGAAAGGCTATAGAATGATATATATTGATAAAAGTATATAAATATATCCAAAAAAACCCTATAGGCTTAGTACAAAGGATCCATATTGACATAAAATATCACGTATATATATCAATAGTACAAAACATATGTTCCAAAATGCCACATAGGCATACAACAAACAACACTAATGCATAGTCATTTCCCTCTAGGGGAAGGAAATAGATCCCATGTTGCCTTTGAAAATCGGCTGGATGGAGTGACTATTGCTTGTCTTGTCTTTCGAACATGCTTGCTACTCCTCCTCTCTTCACTTTGGACCTTCAACTAATACAATTAAAACTAAATATGTTAAAACATAGAAATTGAATTGTGGAATGGCATATGACAAAATATATAATCACTTATCGCATACATATAGTCATCATGCACATTTACAACATCACCATGTCCACAATCTGAAGTGACAACCACCTGTAGCAACCATGAAGATAGAAATTATAATACATAAAATTATCATAAAAATTTTCTATAATAGACCATAAAAGAGAAAATATAATGTCAAATCAACTAATCTATTCCATACCTCTCTCAATGGATCAAAACTGGCTATTGCTGCAGCAACTCCATGGTCCATCATGCCACCAACATCACCAAGGCTATCTCTTGTCAACATCTACAAATGGAACAATATCTCAGGTATCATGTTGATATAGGAGAACATAATGTGACATGATTAAGGAATACTTGAATGCAATGTTTGTGTTTCTCATCAATTTTTTAGATTTGTATATACGCAAAATTCTGAAAACTAGCTAACATAGATTTACAACACCATTAATGAATAAAGGCTACCTATGTGTATGTTGTTTGAGGATATGAATCATGAGGTGTGGAGGAAGAAGGTGCACCAGGAAACTGTTTGAAATCTAAAGCATGTTATGAGACAAACATTCAAATATAACATTCAACTGTTCAAATGCAATAATAATATCTTTAATACTAGTTGCATACCTGTGGACTCATCGTGGAGAATGTATAAGGGTCTGTAGGAATAGAGAATCCCTCATGAATAGTGCGACCCTGAAATTTCATCATATCAAAATTCTACTAATTTAGTTATTCTTAAATTTCAAAATATATTTTAATAGACAACATTAAAATAACTTGCTAAATTTTACCTGAGTGTCAATGTTGAATGTATCATTCAGAATATCATTTGTGAAAGCCATCACCTCTGCAACTGGCGTAGGTTGTGTAGCTACATCACGAGCACCCTGATAATTGTACGTGCAAACAGCACCAAAAGCACCACAATGGTGGGGTGGAGCTCAGGGCCTACACGTCTCCTCCACACCAGGCTCTACTAGAGGACTTGCACACTGTAAAATGGTCTGGGTGAGTGAGCCAATCAACTTCATTGTTTCCACCTCTACACTATCCTTAACAATGGAAGGAACAACGACAAGCTCCACCATGGGTCTGCCCAAGGCTCTCGGTGCCAACTATGGATTACGTCATGCAGGAGGTCTATCGTGTGTGGAGCCCCCACCTCTACCCTGAAAGTCTAAGATGTCAAAATAGTTTGGCATTTTATTGAGGACAAACTCGCAATAGAGTTTCCTCAAAAATTATTGTGGCACCTCATGGTTATTGCATGGAGGTTGGTCAAATACCATCAACCACCGCTCCTAGAATTTGTTTTTAATTAACTCATGGTCGCACCAATGGATGGGGAACCTCCTGCATGCATGGGACAAAGGTTCATTGGTTTTCAGGTCTTTAAATAGGGCAGACAACTCGGCTTTGCTAATTTTTAGTTTTTTTACATCTACATATGACAAACCATTAGGATAAATTGTCTCATCGCATGCCTCTTAGTTGACCAAAAATTCATTTGCTTGCTCATTTCAACTACATGAGTTAAAATTGACTTCAATGATTCAGCAATCCCTCTCCTATAAGGGTGGGTTTTGGCATGCTCGGTTAATCTTGCAATTAATTGTTGAATGTCTCTTTTATTGTTCTCAATTTGATTTTGAATATTTTCTTGTGTTCCTTGAGGATGCCTATGAATTGATGGAGGGGTTTCGGGTTGTTCTTGTATAGGAGGCTCTTCATGAGGGGGTGATTATGAATTCTCATTGTTTTGAGGTGGATATTCATTCCCTGAGAATTAGAACAAAGTTTTATTATAAAAATCTATTTAAATTTGCATTCCAAATCAAATTCAAAATAAATAGAATAAAAATACACACCTCTTTGCAATCTTCGACCTCTCTGACGTGTTGGCGACATCCTTGTGGAAAATGAAAAGCTAAGGATGCAAACAATGGAAGAGATTTGGTGAGCGTGAGTTGCAGACCTGAAATCCTCTTCCTCAAGCCGCAAGTTGAAGACAAAATAAGGGTTCCAAACCCAATTTTTACTTTTTATGTCTAAAAAGACATTTGGTGCACACAAAATTTGGCATGTGCCAAATGTCTTTTTAGTCATTCACCAAATGGCTTTTTAGTCATTTGGCGTGCGCCAAAGGTCTTATTTCAGGGTTTTTTTTATTGTTTTTTTCCATTTGGCACCTAAATTGTGTCACAAATTGGTGCACTTACCTTAAAGTTCTAATATCCTCTAATTTGATTTAAATAAACCCAAAAATTTAAATTAAATGGCACAAATCAATTAATCTCATCTAGGTTAATTAATTAGATCCTAACACTAATCCCCCATTCCTCTAGCTTTTAACTCCGCCCTAGGGTAAGTCAACCTTGGTCAATTAACCAAGTTGCACATGTAAATCAATTTATTTGATTTAATAATTACCTTATTTTCTTTCAAAAGGGCATATTCCTAGAATATTCCACCCATTTGACTTTTCCCTCACAAAGGACTTTTGTCCTCTTTCTTGACCCACCTTGGTAGTAAAGAGCTCTTAGATAAGCCACCTTGGCTTAAAATAGCTCTTACACCTCCTCTTACACAAGCCACCTTCACTTTAAATGGAATCTTACACATTCTCTTACACAAGACACCTTGACATTTATTTTTCTTACACATCACATCTCCCAAAATTTGCTCACACATGTGTGAGCACATCTCCTCCAAGATTCATTAGCATGTTGACAAGTGGCATTATGTTATTGGTCTATTCTTCAATCCCACATTCATCAATCTTCTTCACTCTTCAATCCTTGGCTTCTATAAATAGAGGAATCATTCTCACAATATTGATCCATCAACTAAGAGCATAATCACTATAGCCATTTGAGTTCACAACATTCCATCTTTTTCATCCATTTTAGAAAGATTATATCCAATTTTATACTTGTTCATCACAAATCCATCCTCAAGCTTATCAAGGGGTTATGAAAGGGCTTCTTTCCACACCAAAGGAGCACTAATCCCCCTATGGGATGCTGGTTTGAGAATTTAGAATAGCATTTCATTAGTAGTTTAGTTGATATTTTACTTTGTTTCCATGCTCTATTTCTTAGATGAATTTCATAGGGAATGTTTCATTCTTACTTTTTCTTCACTAATGATCACTTGTTTGTTCTTGTTTGAGTAGGTAAGAAGAGCGTTCACATTTTGGCACTAGAAGGAGGGCTTGATCCAAAAATTAACACATTTTTTTCTATTTCCACTGATTTTTTCATTTTTTGTGCTTCCAGGACACAACGACACTGAAGAGGACAAACAACGACACAATCATTTCAGCGTCACTATATATTGATGTTGCCTCTATTTCTAAAACATGGTGTTGTCTTGTTTCATCTGATGCCTAGAAGATCAAATTCCAAGCAGTGACGTTGGTGAATATTTCAACGCAATCGCAATCTCTATTTTTCCATAGAACGATGCTGAGTTCACCAGAGTGACACCAAAAAATCCAAATAGTGACTCCTTCATGGAAAGCGACATTGGGTCTGGGTAAAAGGGCAGTTTTAAAATTTATTTTAAGATGTGCTTTTATGTTTTGATTTCTTCTAACCTTTGACCTATTTTGTGGCTCTGTTTTCTATAGGGTGACCAAATTTTGCAATTTTTTGGTGACAAAGAAGGAGAAGAAACAAGGAGAACTCTCTATGGAATTTCTTTTTTCAAAATTCTAGAAAAGTGTTTATTAACACTTTGGGGACATTTATAATCCCATCTTTGGACATTGTTACCTTTAGTTTTAGGACTCAACTACATTTCGTTTGGGTTTTAAAAAGAACACACAAAAGCTTCTTTTTTAATCCTCAAAGTTGGTTAAAAAGAACCTTAGAAACTCACTAGATTTGATTTGGGTTTTAAAAATTCAACAATAAACTTCACACTCAAATTTGCTGCTCTAAAAAGAACTCACTATTCTCTTTGAATGTTTAAAAAGAAGTTGTCTTCTTTTTTTTTGTAATCTTCTTTACAAACTCTTGTCATTCGAATGTGTATGAACTTCTCTCACGCTTCACGGTGATCTTGAGAATCAAAAGAATGTTAGTTGCATTAGGTTGTCTAAAAGATTGCCTCCACATTTCAAATTTGGGTTTCAATATTGAATAAAACATGTGAGTGTGAACAAAAGGCATTTTGTGTGCTCCCTCCTAAATTTGTTAGGTGGTCGAACTAAAAATTAAATTCTTCGCTATTGTTTACCCTTAGAGAGCCTACCTTGGTGGGAAAATGTACTCACCCCAAGGGAATAACTCAAACCGGTAACGAGCTAAATGCCAAGCTACTCCCAATCGGTATATAAATTTGAATATTGAGGAGATCTCAGCATTACAAGAGCTCCTACAGACAAGCAGGTGATACTCTTTATATGGGTTCATCTTGCCTCTCATGTGGCCTTCTGAATGGGTGCCTTGATTATGAACCAATTTTTGTAGAATCCAAAATCCCTATCTATTTGTTGGTGTCAGGAGGTTGAACCTCCAAAGCCATCCCATGTACTTGCGATTCCAGGTAGAGATGAAGATTTTGTCATGGGAGATTCATGAGAACTCAAAGCTTGGATGACCCAAGAAGTGTGTGCCAACAAAGGGGTAGCTAGTGTGGTCAAGCTTCTAATCATCCCTTTGAATAAGCGCAGCTAGAGAAATCCAAGTTGTAATTTGACAAGTATTGCCTTTTCTATCCTAGGGTTGTGCATTGTTTTAGAATCAAAACACTTTACTTGAGATCTCAAAAATGTGGAAACAAACATTCAACAAGGTCATCAAATTTCAAACCCTTTGGAAAGAGCAAATACCTTTGAAAATCCTATCTATTATTGCTTGTCCCTAGGGATTTTATCCTTAGAGGTTTCTAAGTATTTGGGCCTATATCTCAATTTTCTCTCTCCAAAGTTAACATTAGGGAACTATTGTCTTGATTCTCTTGATTTCCACATAATGGACCTTATGGGATGAAAATAAATTGGGACATAGATATTTAGTTTGAAAAGCTAAGCAAGAAAGTGTGGATGTGATAAAAATAATAAAATCTAAGCAAGATAAGAGACAATTGAACCACATATGTGTTTATTCTCATGATTTCTAAAAATGTCAAGATCCCAAAACAAAAATCTTTGTGCAAAAGCTTCAAGTTTATATGTCACACTCAAAAAAATTTCAAGAAATACATTAATAAGTGTAACCTCAAGCAATACACCAAGATAAGAAATAAGTTCACAAGGTTGTATAGACTCATCCCTTTGAACAATCTAGATGTGTATGCTCAATTTGAACCACTCATCTAAGCCAAAGTTTGGCCTTTTGAATTTGAGCACTTTTGAAGTATAGCATGTTATTCAATACCATGGTCTTATAAAGGAAGTCTCTCTAATTCCAATCTAGGATCAAAATAAACACTCTCATCCATCCCCCAAGAAAAAAATCAAAATCCCAGTTGACAAATAATTCTTAGAATCTTGGAACAAATCATCCATACTAGACTCTTGGAAATCCTTCAAATCAAAATCAAAAATCATCTTGTTTGACTAAGTGTGTGTGGATGAATCCTTCTTCATACACATAGTTAAGTTCTCAATTTGTGAATAAATTTTATTCCAAGATAACATCCAACAACTTGGGTTTTATGAGTTTATTATCCAAAATCCAAATCAAAACCAAATCAAAAAATTCTAGTATCCCTTCAAGGTTCTTAAGAGTTTAATCCTTCACACCATCCATCTTTCATTTATCCCATCGTCATCATTTGATCCTTAAAAAAACATAGATTTTCTTCCTTGTACTTAAATTTTAGACTAACCTAAGCAGTTAGAGGTTCACCTCATACTCCTAAAAGTTGATCCTTGTTTTATGGTGCAAACTAGATCTCAACACAAGAGAAACATGGATTCAAACAAAGAGACATCTACTTCAAGTGACTTGAATCAAACCACACCCTAATTTAACCCCATTGGATCTAAAAATCCCCCACTCCGTCTTCCTCAACAAACACAAGATCCTCAAGAGGGAGGTTGCCAAGTGGAGGAATCACCAACAACCCCCTAGAAATGACTCAAGACAAAATCATGGAGATGGTCCAAAATCCTAAAACCCACAAGATTGTCAATACAATGATGAGACTCAATCCTTCACAATACATGCTAGCATTAGCAAAGGAAGGGGCTAAACTCCCTTTTGATTATGATGTGAGCACTATTGTGGAACCACCTCTTGGGACTATTCCACTAGTATCATTCACACCATCCTTCGAAAGCATCATTCAACCATTCCTACGACCAATACAATCTCATACGCCAAGCCAACCCATAACTACCAAGGAGATTTCATTGCTTTGTTCTCTTCAAACACACCCCCTTATAAGTAATCAAAACTTGGACACAAATACCATCCTGCAAGACCCAAAGAATCTGTATGTTATGCTCATTTTCCATGACACCAATAATTCAGCCACTTTCTCTGCAACACCGGTGTACCCTCTTGGAACACAATTCTCTCTCCCCATGGTATCACAAGGACAAGGGGGTTTATTTGGAAAAGGAATAATATTTGATCCTTCATCATCACTTTCTCA
Organism: Sequoiadendron giganteum; assembly: GCA_007115665.2. Lineage (NCBI taxonomy): Eukaryota > Viridiplantae > Streptophyta > Pinopsida > Cupressales > Cupressaceae > Sequoiadendron > Sequoiadendron giganteum. Next base: position 309,382,924 of record CM021110.1, read on the forward strand.
AGGAAACCTACCACCACTTCCCCCACTAACATTGACATCCACATCAATCCAAGGTTTAGGGCAGCCCCCTTTACCCAACATACCAATCAAAAATCAATCAAATCAGAAAAATCCTCCAATTTTGAATCAAATCAATGTACCAAATCCTCCAAGCATGCAACTAAAATCACAACACAAGGTAGCACCAATCCAGACATCTCAATCAATCATTACACCATCTACAACACCCCAGATTCTCTAAAACATGGTCTCTCAAGGACCTAGCACATCAACCATACCCACCACCACACAGCCCATGGTCATCACTCAAACACCCCAACAACCTTCTCAAAAAAACCTCATCACACCATCTCACACCATTTTGAATCCTCCACCTCCACCACCAAATCCAAATATGACAAACCAATACAGCATCATGTTGCAAGTGGCCCAACAAGCCTATCAAAAGGCTCCCTAACAATTCCAAGCCCAACAAGCCACACAACAAGCATGGGAACAATAAGCCACACAATAAGCCCAACAAGCTACCCAAGCATAAGCACAAGAATTTTTACAGCGACAACAAGCCCAATAGGCCACACAAGTGATGCAAGCCACACAAGCTACTCAAGCAGCACAAGTTGCTCAAGTTGCACAAGCACAAGCACAAGCCCAAGTGCAGGCCTAAGCTCAATATCAAGCACATCAAGCTTAATCACAAGCCTTGTTACAACAATAGGCTTACTAACAAGCTTTGCAGCAATACCAAGCCCAACAACAGTCAACCCAACAGAAAGAATTGTTGGCACAACAGTAGCAACAAGACCAACAACAAGCATTGTTGGCACATCAACAAATACAAGCATATCAACAAGCATTAATTGTATAGAAAATCTTATAGAAAACTCCCATGAATGCACCACCAAATCCACAAGTCACCCCACCCATCATTCAAGCCACAATATCCACTGAAAACACATTCATTCCACCATCTAATCCATAAAATGACTTATCCGCTCAAATCAAAAAAATATCACAAAAGGTATTGGACATCCAATCTGGGAAAACCACAAGATCACAAGGGAATATATGCCCTTATCCATTCGATAGAAGCATTGTGATGAATTTGTTCCCACAAGGTTTTGAGATATAAAATGTTAGCAAGTACTATGGAACCAGAAATCCTAAAGATCATATCAAGGAATTCCACATGCACTACATGGAATATTCCTATGATGAATCTTATCTAATCAAGTTGTTTCGCAAAAGTCTAGTTGGCCTAGCCATGGAATGGTTCTCCCATCTTCCTTTCAAAATCAAAAATTTCCAAGAAATTGTGGACTTATTCATACAAAATTACTCATTTAACATAGGCATGGATGTAAGCTTGGAAGAGTTGTCCAACCTTAAGCAAAACAAGAGAGATTCATTCACATCCTTCTTGCATCGATGGTGTTCCAAGGCTAATAGGAGAAAGTGGGCTATGCCAGAAGAACAATAAGTCAGAACCATCATCTCAAATCTTGAAGGGATCTTAGCCTTCCATCTCAAAATGCAATGCATCACCAGCTATGAATAGCTCATCCCCAAAGCTCTTAACATTGAAAGAGCCCTTGTTTCACAAGGGGGGAAACACACTTATCAATACAATTGTCCATCAACAAGCTACAACGACAAACCTCGAACATGGGTGAAAAACAAAAATGTTACCAACGATGGTGTTTTTCATGCCAAGGTTGTGATCAATGCTCCAAGACCAAGCACACAACAACAAACATATCAAAACAACACAAAAAATACCCCATGACCCAACACATCTCAACAGAAAAAAACACGCACACAATCAACAATGTCAATGATCAAGGCGGACCATCCACAAGAAACAAATATCCCCCAAAGTGAAAGTACACACCGCTTGGGGAATCGATAAAATCTATCATGAAGCAACTCATTGAAGCCAACATCATCACACTCCCAGTCATTGAAAATTACTAGGAGCCTCAAAAAACCACCATGGTATAATGAGAAGCACCTTTTCAATTTTCATAAGATAAAGGGGCACACAACAACCAGTTGTATGAGGCTCAAAAACCCTATCCAAGATCTTATTAATGACAAGACTATCACCATTGAGCAACCAGCTGGAAATTAGGACCTCCAAATATACATGAATCCAATGTAGGATCACAATAAAGAAAACAACAATGGAAAAGTCAAAAATTATGGCAGCATCAACCATGTTTATGACCATGTTGTTGCATCTTTAGATGAGTGGGTAGGTGTTATCCATATCATAGGGTCCAAAGTTGAGTGTGAAGTCATCACAGGAGGTGGAAAAATCACCATCCCTAGACCATCCACACAAGCTAAAGCAACCCCTACAAACTCAAAGTGAGTCACGAATGGTTACAATGTCTTAGAATAGCTAAAGAAGACCCCCGCCCAGATCTCCATCATGGTGTTGCTAAAGATCTTGCCTGCACAGCGAAATTCTAGAAAAGGCATTGGTCGCGTCTTTCATGCCCACAAACCTTGATGTAGACTAGTTCCAAGATATGGTTAGAAACATCACCACCCCACATATCCTCACCTTCTCTGAGAAAGATCTCCCAACACAGTCATCTCATAATCGCGTGCTTCATCTCAAATTCTTCGTCCATAAAAATAAAGTCAAAAGAGTCTTGGTGGATGGAGGTGCAGGTCTGAACAATTATTCTCTCAAGCTAATAAAGAATATGGGATTCTCTGAAGATATGATTGAAAATGGAAAAGGCATCACAATCCAGACTTATGATGATCAGGAAAGAGTGTCTCAGGGCACCATTCAACTTCCTATCCAAGTAGGACCAGCCATCATAGACACTACTTGCCAAGTCCTTGATCTCAACCTCCCTTATAACATTCTTCTGGGGTGACCATGGATCCATGGGATGAAATCTATTGCATCCACATTTCACCAATGTGTTAAATTCCCCTATGAAAACCAAGAGGTCACAGTTCATGGTGACCCAATGCCCTGTGCTTATTGCAAGAACCTAGTAGCCAAATATTACAAAATACCACAAGTGCCTAAGAATGATGAAGGCCCTATGACTCCATATATAGAACCATCCACTCTAGCCTCCACTTTTGGGACAAAGACAACCCCCATTCTCAACATTTCTGATATCAAAGCCATTATCCAAGATAACGGATGTGGAGACTACAAGGTGAATAAAAGTTCTTTTGTAATAGGAGAGTTACCTCAATCTCCTTTGTCCCATGGACAGCCAAAACCAAGTGACACACCATCTCAAACCTTCAAAGTAGATCCCTCCAGGTTCAAATTTTGGGGAGACCCAGGCCGAGAAGTGGTAGATGAAAAGGATATATCAAGTTTCCTATACCAAGATGAAGGACTCGTGCCTACTCGTCCAATGAACAATGAAAACAAAGGACTACAATTAATGCTTGGAATGGGCTACAATAAGAATGAAAGTCTCAAGAAAAATATTAACGACCGATTAGAACCCATCATTGCTAAGAAGTGCATAAAGAATCTTGGCCTCGAATGTACCCCTCCGAAGATAACCTAATGTGGCCTAGGTGCTCTTGTTAAAATAGTCAAATCTCCTCATTGGTTACCAACATCCACAGGTCTACCCTTAGAAAACTATACCTTCAATATAACTGATGTATGTAGTAGTGATGAGGATTCCCTCACTGACCTACCCATCATATTTGAGGACTCTTCCCTATTCATGATTTCCACTATGTCTTTTGAGTCAAACAATCAAATCCATGAATTAAAGCTAGTCTATCCCCAGCTAATTGATTATGACCAACGAGGACCATTGGTTTTGGACACATTTGAAAATGAAAAAACTCTCTCAAAGTTCATGGGACTCAGGGATAGCATACCATGTGGATACCACAAGGTAGGATTTTACATCGAGCTAGAAACACATGCATACTATGGGGAAATGATTGAATCCCTCAATCGCAAAAATGAAAATTTAAGATTAATCTATAGGTCTTTAAGTGAAAACCACACTATAGCACTTTCTAACCCAAAAATAGTAAAAACAAAAAATGCACCAGAGGGTGAAAACCTCTCTAAGGCACCCAAATATGAGGGATTCAATCTTCCCCCTAGTGTTATTCATCAAGAAAAGTCAGCAGTGTTGGCAAAGAAGTGTAACCACGTCAACTTGGGGACTGAAGAGATTCCACACATAAATTTCTATGTAGAATCTCTTTTGACTGAAGAATAGGAACTCTTGGCTGCATTTATGAGAGAAAGAATGGTAAACTTTGGATGGACCTATGCTGACATGTCAGGAATTGATCTAAAGGTTGTGGTTCAACATCTTGTAATATATTCGGAGACGAAGCTAGTGAAGCAGAAACTAAGGAAGATGCATCCACAGATCGCACTATTAGTCAAACTTGAGTTGCAAAAACTCCTAGATGTTGGCTTCATAAGACCCATCGATTATCCTAAATGGGTTTAAAACTTAGTACCATTCACTAAGCCCACTGGGGGCATCTAGATCTATACTGACTTTAGGGACCTAAAAAAAGCATGCCTTAAGGATGATTTTCCCCTTCCTAACATTGACATGATTGTAGATCAAATAGCTAGTAATGAAATGTTGTCATTCATGGACGGGTTCTCAGGTTACAATTAGATAATGATAGTGAAAGATTATCAGCATAAGATAGCCTTTACTTGTCCATCGGGTACATACTGCTAAAACATGATGTTATTTGGGTTGAAAAACACTAGAGCCACCTATCAAAGTGTCATGACTCTTATTTTCCATGACATGATTCACAAGTCCGTAGAAGACTATGTGGATGACATGCTAGCCAAGTCAAGAAAGCGAGAAGATCACATAGTGGCTCTCTAAGCTCCATCTTTGACAGATCGGAGGAATACAAGGTGAGGCTCAACCCTAGGAAATGTGTCTTTTGTGTACAATCAAGAAAGATTCTAGGGTATATATTGTCAATGAGATGGATCAAGATAGACCCGGCCAAAGTCAAAGCAATTCTCTAAATGGAGGAGCCAAAGGCATTGAAATAGTTAAGGGGTTTACAAAGAATACCCCAATCCATCTGTAGGTTCATCACTTAGTTAGTAGACAAGGCTATCCCATATTATCATCTACTCCATAAGGGGGTAACATACAAATGGGATGAAAATTACGATCAAGCATTTAAAAAAATCAAAGAATACTTGTTGACCCCACCGTTACTCATGCCACCAATCTAGAATAAGCCACTAATCTTGTTAATATCAGAAATAGTAGTAGCACTTAGAGATCTATTAGCACAGCATGATGAGATAGGGAAGGAGAGATTCATCTACTATATCAACTAAACCATGGTAGGGCATGAGTTAAATTATACATCCATTGAAAAGGCTTTCCTAGCAGTAGTGTTTGCCTCACACAAGTTCAGGCACTACATGTTAGCACACCAAATTAAACTCATCATCAAAATAGACCCCCTCAAGTATTTGGTTTCCAAGGCAACACTTATAGGGTGGATGGCTAAGTGGGTCATGATCCTTTCAAAATATGACATTGAATATGTGGAAAGAAAAGCTATCAAAGGACAAGTGATTGTTGATCAATTAGCAGAAGCACCCATCTATTCAGAGTACCCACTTATATAAGAATTCCCATATCAGTCTATGTTCAACCTCAATTTTACAGATCATTAGAAGGTTTATTTTGATGGGTCATATACATAGCATGGATTAGATGTAGGTGTTTTCTTCATCACACTATAAGGGGATTTCATTCCTAAATCATACAAGCTATCTTTCCCTTGCACTAACAAAATTGCCAAATATGAAGCCCTTGTGATTGGACTCAGAATAATAGTGCAATGGCAAATCATGGATCTTCAATTTTATGGATACTCTCAGCTAATCATCAATCAAGTCAACAACGAGTACCAAACGAAGGATGAAAAATTAACCCCATACAGGAAACTAGTCGAAGACCTAAGGAATTATTCATTGACATCACGTTTGAGCAACTACCAAGGGAAAACAAAAAGGTGGCAGATGCCATGGAAATGATCGAATCACTGGTAGACATCCCACACAATGTCATTAAACATGAATTCCTAGTAGAGAAGCTTCTCATACCAGCTTTCGAGGTACCGGAGTCTAAATTTGTGTGTGAAATCGTTGGTCTTGATAACACGTGGTATCATGACATATACACTTACCTAAGAATAGTAGTCCTCCCTGCCGATATCACTTTGAAACTTAAAAGAACCTTTGTCAAAAATTCATCCCACTTTGTTATCTTAGGTGACAGCTTGTACTATAGGAGTATTGAGGGAATCCTTTTATGATGCTTAAACACTGAGGAAGCTTTGACTGCTTTAACTGAGTTACACGATGGTATTTGTAGTTCACATGTGATTGGCATGACCTTGGCCAAGAAGCTGCTGAGAATGAGGTACTATTGGCCAACAATGGAGAAGGAAGCTCATAAATATGTCAAAAAAAAATTGCAATATCAACAGCATGGGGACCTCATCCATGCACCAACTCAAGAGCTGCACCCGATTGTAACACCATGGCCCTTCTCGCAGTGGGGGCTCGATCTCATTGGCAAAATCACTCCCACCTCATCTAATGGACACAAGTTCATTATCACTGCTATGGATTACTTCACAAAGTGGGTAGAGGCCACTCCTATGAAATATATCATTGGAAAGAAGATTGCTAAGTTCATCCTAAATTACTTCATATGCCGCTACGATGTCCCACAAGCCATTATCTCAGATAATGGTACACCTTTCAAAAAATGAGATGTTTGATACCTATGTCAAAATTTCAATATCCAACATCTCTTTTCTACTCCATACTACCCCCAGGGTAACAACCAAGCTGAGGCTACAAATAAAACTATCCTAAGAATCCTCAAAAAGATAGTCAATGAAGTTGGTCGTGACTGGAACTTGTAGTTGAACCCCTCCCTATGGGCCTACTGAACAAGTATCTACACACCAATAGGTGGAACCCCATTCTCCCTATTCTAAAAATCAGAAGCCATCCTCCTTATCGAGATCGAGATCCCATCCTTAAGGATATCATTGCAAAATCTCATAACAGATGAAGGATATTGGGTGTCACAATTGAAAGAGTTGGAACTATTGGATGAGCAACGCATGGATGCTCTAAACCACCAAGAAGTCTACCAAAACCATCTAAAGAGGAGCTACAATAAGAAGATCTAGAATCAGTCCTTTCAAGTTGGTGAGATTGTGATGAAAGAAAATCAGAAAAATATGTTGAATCCAGATAGTAAGGGAAAGTTTGAACCCAATTGGTTGTGACCCTTTATCATCACCGCAGGCTATAAATTAGGAGTGTATCAGTTGTCAACAATTGAAGGAAAGCCTGTATAGGAGCCTATCAATAGCTCCCATCTTATTAAGTTTTTTTCCTAAGTTTCAAGGTATAAATCAAAAAAATCAAAAAAAATCAAAAAAATATAAAAATCAGAAAATGGATTCAAAATAGTAAAGATAAAAATTGTCTTCTAGTGAAAACCACTTTGATGGTGCTTTGGGCAAGTACCTTGGTGAAAACCTGGAAAATAGGCACCTTGTTTAAATAAAGCACTTTCCATCCACCATGATCTCTACGGCTAGTTTCACATCACCCATCGCATTCCATCGCATCCTTCCATTTCACCCATCTACATCTGTACCATAGCTTGATCTTTTGTTTGTATCATGTTCCACCCCAGAACTACTCGACACATTCCTAATGTTAGCTTGTTCTACCTATATCATAGTAGTCTATCGCATCACACTGGGGGCATGTTCTCATACCTACGTTGGATCATATTCGTGTATATTCTTGAGATATTCCTAAAATCAAAAAATCAAAAAACATTCATAAAATCCTTAAAGAATCCAAAAATATTCATAAAATCAAAAACATCCAAATCATATCAAAAATTCAAAAACATCCAAATCATATCAAAAATCCAAAAACAGGGCAAAAGTCAAAAAAGTCAAAAAATAGAGTTGTTTTGTCGAACTACATCATCTCTGAGCTTGAACGTAGGCAATTCCATCATCGATGTGCCCCTAAGACACATTAGGTCATTCCTTTAGGAGTCTGTCATAAGAAACTAACAATCCATTTGTTAATATTTTAATCAATAACCGAGTATGTGTCAGTTGAACTACGTGGTCTCTATGTGTATAACGTAGGAAAGGATAATCTTTGATCAGCCCATGAGGCCCCTAGGATAGGTCTTTAGGTTAGGTTTGTGGTCAAAATCTCAGAAGAAAACAAAAAAAATGGAAAATTTGAAAATAAAAAAAATGTAAAACAATCTTGAAAATACCCAAAACAACCTCAAAACATTGCAAAATACGAAAAAAAATAAAAAAATAAAAAAACCCAAATAGAAAAATTTCATCTGCTCCATTTCAACATTCACCTACAATAAGCATCCACTCATAATAAATCAATTGTCGTTTTCATCCTTTGGTAAAACAATCGGAGGCAAGTTTAGCAATTAAAAGTGTGAACTCCAACGTCAAGGTCTTCAGTCTAGGCCAGATAGTAAACAAGTTGGTCAACTCTCGGTATCAATAACCTATCATCTAGTCAATCTCACCATCATTTGATAAAATCATGTCCTAGGATGCATCCTTCCTACAATGGACATCAACATCAAGCATCATTGTAGTTTAGTCTTGGCTAGTGGTATGAAGAACATTATCTTGTTTGTTTACTTGATCTTTTCTTTTGCTTTATCTTATTGTACTCATTCCAATGACCTTTTGATGATGTCTAATCAAATGATTTAGAGAGAAAGGAATGGTGCATGGATCTTTATCTTTTGTCTACTATTCTTTTTGGAAATTCTTGTAATATAACCTTGGTGAATACATGCTTTATTAGGTATGTATGGAAGGTGTTTTGGATAGCTTGTTGAGTATTACATTTTTAGGTTTTGTCTCTCTATGCTTTGGTTCGATATGTTTGGAATATCTAAAGTACATCTTGGTAAGGTTTATGTATGTCAAGTGTGAATAGGAATACTCCTATCTAATTTTTGTGTCAAAGTCCATCACACTAGTTACAATGTCATCCTGGTTCTTTATACCTTGATGTATCATATCTACGTGTGTTATCAAACATAAGGAAAGTAAGCTCTTTACATCCCTAAGCTCTGATAAGCGAAACATCATCACCTCTCATCATTATCTCCAATAAGGTCATAGAAAATCAAAGACTTGTTGGATCCTCTTTTCATCATCTTATTTCTTCTTTCTTCTCTCCACGCTAACATGGTATCATGACAGTTAATCAAAAAAATCACCAATGCATTCATCCTGCATCCACAAATCATCAGCATGCACACATCTCATATTGAAATCACAAAGCATCTATTCGCATAGTCATTGCATATCACAACATTACATTTTGCATTATCATTTAAGTTACGAAGAATAATAGAGATTTTTTATTTTGAGTATCTTAGATCATTGCATCATTTCATATCACATCATTACATTTTACATTATCATTTAAATTATGAATAATAATAGAGATTTTTTATTCTGAGTATCTTAAATTATTTTCATATCATAAACATTCACATCCATATATTCCTACATTATCATCATAAAACTTGCATGGAAAAGATACAAAAACATTGCATTCACATCATGCATCCATGACATTCGCATATCATAACATCACATGCATCTCATAAATCATAACATATCACATCATCCATTTTTCATTATCATTTAGGACATAATAGAGATTTTTTACTCTAAGCATCTTAGAAATCATTTGCATACCGTAAACATTTGCATCTGTACATCCATACTGCATACATCATCATAAAAATGCATAGAAAATGTACAGAAAAGGAACACATCCATAAGATTTGCATCCATGAAAAATTTCATGTCATAATCATCCATCACATAGTGTCTCATGAAAATAAAATGCATCACATTGCATAAACATCAAGTGCATCCATACATAGGGCATAAATTAAAAAAACACATCGCATCATGAATCAATTTGACTCATATATATATATATATATATATATATATATATATCATAATTGTCATGATACAAAATCTAACTCAAGTGTATGAACATCAATCACAGTACAAAATCCCACAAGGCTATCAAAAATAAAGCCTCTAAGGGTATATCAAAAATAAAGTTGTGAGCCCTAATGGCTGCTCCCCTCGCTTGCCTGTCTTTCAGGCTGATCATTTGTCTGGTGAGCCCATGTCTATTGGGAATAGTCTAGTTGTCTAATAGCCATGGGTACCACCTAATAGTAGTGTAATCTATAGTACTCAGCCTCCCTCACTACCTCATGGTATATTTGTGCTGACACTATCCTCCCTTGAGACGAGGTGGCCATCCTCTCCAATTGCTATTTGCAGCCAACCTCCTAACCTAATTGTATCTATATGGCCTATCTCTACTTTTGCTCATGATCTCTCTTGATAGTGAGGGCATGGACCTACTATCTCACCTGATCCCTCTCTAATGTGATGGCATGAACCTACAGGAAGGCCTAGTCCCACTCACCTGTCACTGCCTATACTTGTGCCTATAGGCCCTACAGCTGTTGAATCTATGGATCCTATGGTTGGTGCGGGTGTTGTGCCTGATGTGGCTAGTGTGGTGGCTAATCCTTCTACTAACCTTGTTTCCCATCTTTGGGTAGTGTCCCTGGATCATGTCCCCTACTCTTACATATGCTCTCAGAGAACTCCTCCCCCTAGGCATCCCCCATGGAAGTGTTGTCGTTGGATCTATCAGCTGTAGTGGAGGTCTGAACCACTCAGCATAGGCTTGTGTAACTCCTAGATCTACTAGCCCCTAACAATAGGCCCATGGCCTAGCAACCAACTATCTAAAAGAATCCACTACATTGGACGTTGGGATCATCCACCCCCATGTAGTCTCTCGGGTTGATCTGGAAAAAATAGCAGTATATCCATCAGTCAGCCTATTTTGAACCTCTCCAAACTAGCGAGCCACCCTATTTGGAAGGTAGTGCTCTATAATGGTATGCTCTCTCCCCTGCATCAATCAGTTCTGATGAGCATAGAACAACTGTTGAACATCATCATACAAGGTGAGTATCTGTAACCATGGCCACCAAGTAAAAACTATAAGATCATCGATGATGTGGCACCAGTAAGGAAGACCAAGTTGTCTCGTATGCCGCAGGGTGATCCTGCCCCCATATCTCCATACCACATGATCATCAGGCTCTCTATCTACTAAGGTGACTATCGTTTGGAGCATGGAAATATGCTCCCAGGCCCAAATGTGTAAAAGTGTCACCCCAGTGCCAATCGCATGACCATGGCAATATGAAAAATAATGTAGATAATGGTATAATGAAGCTAGCATCACTGGCCCCTAGGAAAATAAGTCCTCTACCTTAGCATCCTCTCCCAGGCCAAACCCCATCCCGAACTAAAAAATTGACCCCATCGATCTGGAGCCACTAGCCCTGATACAATAGCAGCAATAATCAACCTAAAGAGTGGCACCCAACCTCTATATAACTCCAAATCAATCTCACCCTCGGTCATTATAAGGTCCTCAAACCCCATGACATCATGGAAGGCATCAGCATCGGCATTTATATCATAAATCACATGGGTGCCATGTATTGGAAACTGTATGATCCACCATACATCCTCAAGTGTCATAATCACCTTGCCAGTTAGAACTCAAAAAGATGAGGTCTCACTGTGTCATCTCTTGAACAACACAATCATCATCACAAGGTGGGTCTAGACGACGAGTGAATAGGCTATATACAATAGACCAATATCCCCTAAATGCTCTTGTCTGATCTCAAACAAGTGCCCAGTTCACTCAAAACTGAGGGTTGGTGCTCATGCAAAAACACATATTTTATCACCTCCTGCACCCATGAAATGTACATCAAAAATCATAAAAATATCTGATCCTATTTGGAGTTTTCGATCCCAAAACAACAAATTTGTTGTTGTTTGCAAAAGAGTCACCATTTTTCAAACTCCAAATAGTGACGTTGGACTCTTTGGAAATGCTAAATCGGCTCAAGCATCACCATTTTCACAAGCGTCGCCCTTTCACTAACCAACCCTAATCCCAAATCGATCCAAGCATCACTTTTAACAAAAGTGTCATTGTTTGAGAATCTAAACCCTAAATTCAAATCACGATCAGCCTCACCATTTGCACTAGCGGCGCTATTTGACCTTTCAACATTGCCAACTGAGTCTTTGTGTGTCACTATATAGCGATGCTAGGGATTTCGAATCTTTGACGCATAATAAATGCACTAAAAATTCAAAATTCAAAGTCGGGTTCGAGTCACATACTGGTGGTCTTGTACCTAGAGGTCTCTGGCACATATGAACTCGCTCAGGATCGTGTTGGGGAAGCACTCGTTGTGCGATCTCGCAGAAGGGTCAAAGCTCAAAATATTGGAATTTCTAAAGTGTGAATGCACAAATGAATGGAAAGTGACCTCTCCTAGCCTATTTAAGAATGAAATTTAGGATTTTTGTCACAATTTAGTTGTCTAACTAGATTTTTATCCCCCCAGCACTGTTTTTGATCGACCCAGGCTCGTTTCACATCTTTTTTTTGTTCTAGCATATTCTTAGCATCCTGGAGCCTTTTTGGACCCTTCAGGTAGCTTATCATCTTTTTTCGAGATCTCCCTCAAAAATCCAAATTTTATTTGATCTCTTGAGGGGGCAGTATACCAGTGTAATTCTTCTCATTGGGGCAGCAGTGAAGTATCCGAAAAATAAAAATAAAAAAGGACTTTTGATCTCACCAGTGTTATTCTTTGAACCAACATAGTACGTGCATTGCTTCAAAGAGGGGAAAAATGTAGACACTCAAAATATCCTAATTGATATCGTGCACTTGATCCTAATTTACTAACACTGATTTTTCCTTAATCATTTCCACATTAACCAATTAATTGAATAATCTTTATTTAATTAATTTTCCTTAACTCTGATAATGAACTTTGTCAGATTATTTCATCATCTCCTAATGTTCCTCTTTTAATTAAATAAATCAATTTTATTTAATTAAATCCTAATATTATTCTTCCAATTAAATAAATCCATTTTATTTTTAATTAAATCCTAATGTTCTAATATCCTCTCATTTGATTTAAATAAACTCAAACATTTAAATTAAATGTCACAAATCAACTGATCTCATCTAAGTTAATTAATCCTAAATTAATTAGCTCCTAACACTAATCCCCCATTTCTCTAGCTTTTAACTCTGCCCTAGGGTAAGTCAACCTTGGTCAATCAACATAGTTGCACATGTAAATCAATTTATTTGATTTAATAATTACCTTATTTTCTTTCAAAAGGGCATATTCCTAGAATATTCCACCCATTTGACTTTTCCCTCCCAAAGGACTTTTGTCCTCTTTCTTGACCCACCTTGACATTAAAGATCTCTTACACAAGCCACCTTGGCTTTAAATAGCTCTTACACCTCCTCTTAAACAAGCCACCTTCGCTTTAAATGGAATGTTGCACATTCTCTTACACAAGCCACCTTGACATTTATTCTTCTTACACATCACATCTCTCAAAATGTGCTCACACATGTGTGATCACATCTCCTCCAAGATTCATTAGCATGTTGACAAGTGGCATTATGTTATTGGTCTATTCTTTAATCCCACATTCATCAATATTTTTCACTCTTCAATCCGTAGCTTCTATAAATAGAGGCATCATTCTCACAATATGGATCCATCAACTAAGAGCATAATCACTATAGTCATTTGAGTTCACAGCATTCCATCTTTTTCATCCATTTTAGTAAGATTATGGCCAATTTTATACTTGTTCATCACAAATCCATCATCAAGCTTATCAAGGGGTTATGAAAAGGGCTTCTTTCCACACTAAAGGAGCACTAATCCCCCTATGGGATGTTGGTTTGAGCATTTAGAATAGAATTTCATTAGAATTTTAGTTGATATTCTACTTTGTTTTCGTTCTCTACTGCTTAGATGAATTTCATAGGGAATGTTTCATTCTTACTTGTTTCTTGACTAATGATCACTTGTTTGTTCATGTTTGAGCAGGTATAGGAAGAGCATTCACAATACCACTAGGGTCACAAGGTGTTATATGTTGGGAGCTACTTCTTCTTGGGTACACAGACTTGTCGTCGATGGTCTATAGGCGATTGAAGTTAGAATCCACCAGATTTGGTAGCTTCACTATTTGGGGAACCCTTGGGATGGTGGACGGACCTGTAGTGTAGTATGGGATGCACTGAATCCCCTCGCAGTTGTTAGAATATATACTTAACCCTGTGGGATTGAGGATGGAACCATGGTGTAGTATGAGATGCACTGAATCCTCTTCCCATTTATCCAATGGTAAAGAAGACTGGAAGAAAGGATAAGACCCATGGTGTAGTGTCCAATGCATCGATATTATTTCTATCTGGGATGCATTATGGACATGTGTTATCCATTGTGATGTGTTAGTTAGCCCTTTGTATTATGTTATGTGATGTATAGTGGAGTGTGTCACTATGTTTATGTGATGTATGATGGAGCTTGTCACTGTGTATTTGTGATTTATGTTGGAACTAGTCACTAATGTAATTGTGATATGAGAATGAGATAATAATTGTTGTATATGTGATGTACATATGAGCTAATCTCATTGTACCTCTTATTTGTGTATGATCCAGTCACTGTTGCACTTGTGATCTATGTATGATCCAATCACTATTGTACTTGTATTGTGTATGAGCTAATCAGCTTGTGTATATGGGGGTATGCTCATTACAACCATTGTGTATAATCTTTGAGATTATGGTACGAATGACCTCTTGTGAATATTGTGAATGTTTATACATTAATGTTTGGTAATGATTGGTATGGACCCAACATTTGATGGCAAGTTATTATCATTATATTATAATTGACTTTGTTGATAGCTTACATGTACTAAATTAATAGCTATGGATTAAAGGTGAGATAATATATCTCAAACAAGAGGAGAGATTGAACTTCCTCTATCATTGTGGGGTGAACTATGATGCCTTTGATTCCAACGAGGGCATACATAGGCAAGTTCACCATGAATCCTCAAGGCTTAGATCATAGGTCTAGGGAAGACCTTAACCTTGGGAACTTACCACTCTCTAGTGCAAGCATATAATTGGTAATGTTGAGTTGATACCACCATGGTCAGTGTTGAGCTATTGAAATTAACACTTCTAATCTATATGGAAAATGTTTGGCTGGTTAATTTGGTAGTTGTTGCTAATTGAAATTGTAAAAGAAAAAAAATTGTGCTTGAGATGGGGATTTTACACTTCTCTTGTTCTGATAGTCTATTTTCAATTTTTTTGGATTTTTAGGAGTCTTTTTAAGACTGACAAACCAATTTATAATCAGTTTCTTTTTTAATATATTTTTTTCTAAAAGTGCAAAGAAAACTAAATATAATTTTTCGTATATGAATAACCATTTTTTTTGTTTAGAATTAGGGTTAATGGGATTTTTCTTTTAAATTAAGAATTGAGGGATAACTATATTGTCATATTTGTTCGTTTAAAATCAAGAATTGAAGAACATTCTATCAAATCTGTTTGACTGAGAGGTAACCATTCCACTAGATTCATTTGGTTTCAAGTCAAGAGTTGAGGGGAATCATTTTTCTTTAGAGTTAGGGATTGGAAGGGAACTATTCTACTAGATTTGTAAACCTAGAACTAGGGATTAAGGTGTCCACCAAATCTGTTTACTAAGAAATAAGATATAATTGTTCTACCAAATTCATTCAAAACAAAATTCCACCCTCATCCTTTATTTATCTCACATTAAAAAATTTAAAGCTTGATGAATAAATCCATCAACAAATATACCACCACCAACCCTTTAAAATATTAGGATTAGTTACAATAAAAAAACTCATCCTAATATTTAAACATATATGACTATATATGTAGGCATTTTGAATAAGGATTGTACTATCATATCATGTACTCTTGTTTTTGTACTATCATATCATGGCCTAAATTATAGAGTTGAGTGTATGATAGACAAGAGATGTGAATGTTGTTAAATGTCATTCTAAATATAATCACGTGTTTGGTTTATTCAACAAAGATATATTTTTCAACTAAAACCACACTTGTTGGGGGTTGCCTATGAGAATGGGCGAAAAACAGTTGTATAATCTCGCATGGGATAGTGATCAAGAAAAAATAGTTGTATTTCTTCCAATCTTTGAGCTCAATTCTCTTAACCAAAAAATTATCACTTTTCACCTACGCTTTTATACCAACCTTCCATACCCTTTTGTTTTGATTAATTATGACTGTTGTGTTTAAATGATATAAAATTCATAATTTAGTGATTATTTATTTTTTAATATTATAGAATTAGAATTTTTTTTTTTTATGGTTTAGAATGTTTATTTTTCAAGTGTGGTTCAACTTATGATATGGTAGAGCTCCCAAAAGTCCATAGAAATTTTATGTTGGCCTTGCACATTGTTATAGGTTTTATCTCCATGCCTTGGGGTAAGGTCTAGGGTTTTGGTCTTAAAGCCCTTCTTTCAAATTTTTGGTTTTAAACCTTGGGTGTTATATTTCTTCATTCACCTACTACACCTGATTGTTGATCACTTAAGTCACAATTTGAGTCCTTTGAAATATGATATCACCGACCCCTTTAGTCTAAGTTGTTGGTCATCATACACTTTTCCCATGCTACATATTTCTTGGGTCAGATGAAAATATTTTCACATTAAAATGACTTATGTCTTAATTCATTCTCCCAAGGGTCTTAGTATCGTTGATCTAGTCATGGCCTCATCTTTAAAACTAAATTTATCTACATACATTCAAAATGGATGGCTATTTGATCTTAAGAGTTGATCTTGGTCATTCCCCGCCAGCCCCACGCAATTGAAATAATGCTTTGTTAAAAGTCGAAGGGTCAACAGGCAGTGGAAGCGTGTCTTGTTGCAAGTGTGGGGCTTCATCTTTATTATCATGACCAAAGTTGTGAAACTTCATATCAATGATTGAGATGCAATGGTGAGATAAAATCTCATTCGTTCCCTGCTCACCCTGCGGGCTTAAAATAAGGCTTTGTTAAAAGCCGCAATATCAACAAGCTTGTGACATGTGGATTTTTCCTTCCACTTAAAGATGAGTGGTGGAGATCGCAAATAAATGAGTTTGAGATCACCTGGCCGAATTTCTTTGGCTGAAAGATTTATGAGTAATGGTGATTGAATTCAAAACTAGTTGACCCAATCTTGGTCATTTGACACACCACCTCACAAAGAGATCAACAACTATTATTTGAACCCAAAGATATGATCATAGTAGTTTTGCTTCATGTAGGTGATCATTAATGACAGAGAGCACATGCAATATTACTCAAGTCGACCCTGAAGTGCATGACTGATTTCTTCATTCACATGTATGAGGATCACAAACAGGTTTCAAGACATTTTGGAGATCAATGGCCGAGATTTGGAATTGAGGGAGATGGTTGCTACCTCACTTGTGTAAATTTCCTTGGAACACTAATGCATACATGCCCCAATTGATCTATTTAATGAGGATTTCTTGCTCATTATTCTCACCACTTGTTGTCTTCGAGAGTTGAGAATCTGAGTATGAGTGTGTGGATTTTTTTCTAGTAATTATAGAGTTTGAGGTAGTTATTCTTGGTGTTTCTACCCTATTGGTATTTGGTGAAGTTGCTTTACTGAAAATTGATAAACTAGGTGCATCTATTAGTCCAGTCCAAAGGTCCAAGAGACTCAACCACCTTGAGTCTCAAAATGACAATCCCATGAATGAATAGGATATGGTTGATGAACTCTTGTAACTTCAAGGAAGATGACAAGAGCTGGCAAGAATTTTGTACAAAATTTCAAATATTCTTATCATTTGAGAAGCAAAATTGTTTCAGAGGAATTGGTTAAGGGGAAGGAGAAGCAACCTGATAGACCTAAGAGGAAGGAAACTAGAAAAAACAAGTACCATCGGGCTTATCTGGGCAAGCATCATTCTCCCATTGAAGTCTCTGACGATTCCCCGACTAGTGAAAGTGAAAGTGACTCAAGCTACCTCCGATATCTTATGGCCTTGACTGAATTGGAAAAATCAAATGAGGAGGTGGTGGAAGTTTCGCCAATTGCAATAAGGACAACAAGCGGGTGTACTTATCCTGCTACTTACAAGGATACTGATGAATAAGTAGTGGCTTCTCAAACCTCTCTAAGGACATGAAGTGGGTGTGTGTATTTCGATTCTGATTGAGATGGATTACTTCTTGAGTTCTAGTTTGTGTGTTTTGATGACAATGTTGTTGTGGTGATTGTTCTTGCTCTCTTTGCATAAGTGGGTTTTGTTTTTGTGTTGAATTGGGTGATCTTTTACCGATATAATGAATAATTTTTTTGTTTAATATGGGTGTGGAATATGAAGGATTGACAATAACTAACAGTGATTTTGACAATATCGGTTGGTTTCTTTGATTGATGGTGTGAAATTTTGTTTCCCCTATCCTACAAATGATTATGTCTAGCAATTTGGGGAATATCTGAAATGCAGATGAAATTAATTTTGAAATGACATTCATATGAAATGTAACTGTAATTTAGTCAAATTCTTGTTGCTCCCTTGTTCTATAAAAGGGATTTCAGTGCTCATTACAAAGGGGTTCAAATTCTAAGTCTCATAATGGTCTAGTTGGAATAGCTAACCTCATAGAGCATATTGAAGAATATTGATGAATAGAGCATAAAAGAGTCTAAGGTCTGATTAATGTATGTAATAGTCTTAAAATTGTTTTATTGTAGCCACAGTTATGGAAGAAAATATTAGTTATGAAGCATATACTCTCTTATGTAACTTTCTTGCAGATTATGAATGAAAATGGTTAATGATCTTTTTATCTATCTTCAATTGTTTTAATTGAATGTTTGGGTTCATTTATGCTTCAATTCAAAGAATTGATTAAATGCTAAAATGAGGTCACGGGTTTGTGAGGAAGGAGCATAAGATTTGGTAAGAAGTTATGTTTTAGGCACAATGAGTTGAATACTACAAAGTAGTATAACATTGGTCCACCAATTTATAAATTAGTCACCTATAATAAAACTGGTTATTGGAAGTGTGAATCCATTAGCCAAATAAATGAAGCAGTGGTCTCTTCATTAAGGTAATCTCAAGGATAAGTGAGTTAGTAATGCACCTAACTAGGGATTTGGAATGAGAATTAAAATCATTTAAAATACTCTCAATAATAATGCTTAAGTTTGGTGTACTGCCTAGTTCCTAGCAATAGATGGTAATTTTTTTAAAGGTCAGCCAAATCTTTGATGAATATTGTCTATTTGCACTTAAAAGGAATGAATTTGTGTGTAGAAGTGCTCTTGATCAAGTAAATATCACATGAACATGATAAGGAACACCATCCTAGGTCTCACAAAGCCTGAAGAGTAGAAGTGAGGGTCTTAGAACTCTTGCTTGTTTGTTTGCCACTAATTTTGAGTATTCTTAAGCATAGGGGTTGGCTACCCTTTAGAGGATTTCAGGATTATGTTGGAAAAATCACCAACATGACACTTGAAATTCTAGTTATTGTCTTTAGAACTTGTTTTATGTTTAAATTGATATAAAATTCAGAATTTAGTGATTATTTGTTTTCAATATTATAGAATTAGAATTTATATTTTCATTTATCTATTGTTTAGATTGTTTACTTTTCAAATGTGGTTGAAGTCATGACATTTTGAATTCTAGGTATTATCTTCAAAATTTATTTACTAGATATAATTTTCATGATTAAAATTTAAAATTTTTAAATTTTGTTTTATTAGTTATTTTTATTTCTTTCTTGTATGTTAATGATATATTTATAAAAGATAAAGATAAAATATGATTTATATATAAATAAAATCAACATTGCAATATGAATCAAAATCTTGAGAAGCTTTCATCTTAATTTACATGCTCTTATAGATATTATGTCTCAATTATCTTAATTGATTTGAAAAGGGATCAAAGGATAAACCTGCAAATTAGTGTGTCAAATACATATTATGTCACTGATTATAGATAAGTGAGTGCATGTGCACCCATGTGCAAGGTCACATTATATGAATGAGTTAGTTTTGTACAAATATGTGTAAAGAATAGACTCAAAGTGTCGTGCAAATTGTGTTCTGATTGCATAGTGAGCTTTAGATAAAGATGAATGCACAATTAATAAATTATTATAAATTTTCTTTTTGTAATAAGGTAATGATGCATTCACAAAGGACAAGAGAAAAGCATGGGCTGCATAAACACACAACCAACAACACAATGTGAGCCACAAGTTTGAGAATCTCTTATTCTAAACTCACACACTCAAACATATATACTACACCTTAATTAAATTAACCAATGTGAACACTAAGAGGATCAAAGAAAAAACCTACAAATTAGTGCAAACACATATGATACCAAATTCATCATAGCTAAGGGAGCACATGTGCATCCATGTGTAGGGTATCTTTATGAAAGAAAGTAGTTTTTTGTAAAGATGCATAAATACTCGACTTAAAGTGATGCACAAAGTTGTGTTACACAATATAGTGATGTGTGAATTTGCACTAGGATTGTATGCATGATAATTATTGATCAGAGAAAAATGTGTAGGTTATGCAAATGTAAGACATAGAGGCAATCTATGTGATTGTTCTCAAAACATTCACCCCTTCTTTAGAAGTAATGGTTTCTATTATGTTAGACCTAAGTATAGAAAACTATACATTAAGTTGCTCCACATCCAGTATCATGTGGTCTAAGCAACATAATGAACAAGTGCATTGAAATGGGGAGAAAAGGGGGTCAAAAGTGGTCATTTTTTTCTTTAAATCAATAAAAAATGATCTTCAATGAGTGATTCAAGATACCCATGCTCAATATTTTATGTTGTGATAAGAAAAAGATGAGTATTTCCCAAAGTCTAGTTTCTAAACAATCTATTTATTTTAATGGTAGATATTAAGAGAGTCAAATATGGGGTACACACAAAGTGATATTATTTTTGTTATAAAAATATTACATAGTGTAAAGTTTTCCTCCCATGGTTTTTTAACATTTTAAAACTATTTTTTAAATTCCTCCAATTGAAAGTTAGCTAACATCAAGTAATCTATTTCATATTTTTTTGCTATTTTTTTAATGAATATAGTATTTCTAACTAATGTTTGTTATTAGAGAATCTAGCAGCGCCCGATTCACGAATAACTCCCCTACGAAACTTGTTTGTTTCATAGGTCTGTGTGTTTCAAGCACGTAAAATGAGGCAATTTTTTTCAATCACCCTCAACACATAGTCCTTATGCTCGAATTGTCCATTTGAGCATCTCTCGATCATCATCTTTCAAAAATCTCTGAAACGAGTGTTTTTCTTAATTCCCGTCTATCGGGAGTTAGTCATTTTTTTTATGGTGCAAGAGCACTGATTTTTAGCACTCCTACACCACCCCTCACCTCAAATTTTTAACTTTAGGTGTAGGAGTGCTGATTTTCAGCATCCTACACATGAGGTCCCTTTAAAGGTACTCAAGCAGTGAAAATCACCGTTTGTGCACTTTCCCTTCATTATGGAACTATTGGTGTGTAAGCGGTAATTTTCACCACATTTGCAACTTTTTACATTTTAATGTGTTCATGCAACAATCAATGCACTCAAACTTAAGTTTCTTTTAATCATTTATAAAAAAAATTAGGTCATTTTGACTTTGTTCCATTTCATTTTTCCTCCTTGCACGGATCACTCTCCAACCTTTCTGCAACCTGATTTTGAGGATCTCTTCAAGCATTGAATTAGGGTTTCATCGCCATTTTTGCTAGGTATGTTGTTTCTCTCTTCATGTTGTTTCACCATCCTTTCATTTTTTACTATCTCTATTTCCTTCTCATGTCGCTTTGATGTTTTTTACATCAATTGGGGTTTTTAGTTTTGTCATTTACTTTATACATCCTCTACCTTCTTTCCATATTTGATTCTGCTCTTGGTATTTTCGTTAGGGTTTTGTTTAGTGCATCCTAGGTTATTTTATCTCCACAATTAATTTCCTTCATCACTTTATGTTTCTTTTGACCTTCAAGCATATCACCAACAAAGTGGTGAAATTTCAAGTCCATGCATTTGAAAATGTTAAAGCTTCATTTTTTTTGAAAGACCATCATTCTCGGGTGCTCGAGCGGTGATTTTCACTGCTCGAACACCATATCACCGAATTCATTCAGATGACATGGCGGTGAAATTATCCACCATCACACAGAGTGACTCACCAGCATTCTCAAGTACTCAAGTGGTGAAATTCACCGCCCAAGCACTAAATTTACCTACCCACACTCTAGTGTCAGAGCATTGAAAATGAGTGTTTCCAACACCAACATAATTTTTCCCATAGTGTGAAAGCGTTGATTTTCAGTGCTCTGACACCTACTTTGAAATACAAGGTGCAGGAGTGTTGATTTTCAACGCTCCTACACCAAAAACTACTTTTTCTTTCTAGCATCTAGAAATGCCCCGATTCTCGCTCTGAACTCCATTTTTCCACTTACGCTCCATTTTTCATGCATCATACCCAAAATGGAGTTGCTCCAAATTGCCTTGCTCACTCATGCTTTCCAACATGGAAATATTCTCCTAACACTTGTTGATCCACGATTCCTGCAGTTCCTATCAAGTTCTCATCAGGTGATCCTCGAAGGTGATAATTCTTCAATCTTGACATTTCTAAATGAAATCTAAAGAACCCCCATTGTCTTCCAAGAAAGAAGGAAAGATGAAATACAAATATCAAGGTGTCTTTCCACCAATTGTGGTGATCTCAAAGGTGGATGAAATTAAAGACACCCAAATTGGTCATTAAGACCTACAAGATTTTGTAAAGAGAATTCAGAAAATGCCAATAGAAGATAACTTGAGATCCATTGTTCATAGCAACTTACATCTGGTGTCAAAATTTTTGACTCCCACTCACAACACAGATTTCATGCTCCAAGTTGCATCTCACTACATCCAAGATAATAGAAGTGTGAGAGATTTCTCGGGTCAAGTCATGATGAGATTGGATCCTAAATTCTTCAACATTGTTTTAAAAGTCCCACATATGGAACAATATGCAATAATCTCAATTCAATAAGCATAGGAGATTTTTGATAAAGATTCTAATAAAGCTAAAACATTGATTGACACTCACTGGTTGAAAACTCCTAGGCACTCAATTTCAAGATGACCTAAAGGGCTTACTTGAAGTGAATTCAAAGAGGATGTGAGTGATCTGATTACTCTTTTGAGCAAGGTGAAGGGATTGCCTCAATCATGCCATTTTTAAGATTGGATGTATGAATACATCCACATAATCAAGAGAAAGGGGGACTCAAATCAATGATGAAATTCATGAGCAACTGATCAATGTAGTGACCACTTTTAAATTCTACATGACTTCTTATTTGGTGTACATAATTGTAGTTATGAGGCAATTCCCAAGTTTGTCTACAAAGGAAAATAGGTACTTTGTACCTGTGTATGATTATTATTATCAATTGAATCTAAGAGAAAGGTTCCACCATTTTAGAAGAGTTACAGATGCCTTCTTTTCACTCCTATTGTTTACTTTTGATCCAAATCTTGAAAAGAAAAGAGTATCGGATGAGGCTTACAAATTTGTTAGCAAAATTGGTTGTATATTTTTTCAATTCTCAACCTTTACTTACATTAGAGTAGGTTTCTATACTAGGTGTCTCTACATGTTACCCAGATATCCCTTAGATAAACGGATTCTAATGGAACTATGAAACAACTTATTTTAGTTCACAAGGAACGAATGAGAATCCATAATCCAGGGTTCAATTTTCCATTGACTATTGGAAGGTACACTATTAAAAGTGTACAAAAGGCCAAATCGGTCTATGAAGAAATGCAAGTAATGACTATCAGGACTTACAAGCATAGACATGACTTTGACTACCGTGATTTGAAAAGGAAACTCAAGGCAGTTCATTGACATGTCTATCATTTTTAAGACATATGGGCAGAATGCAAAGATAAAGAGGAGATCTGCAAAATGGATTATTGCAGGTTAACTATAGATAAGATCAAGGATCTTGGTGTTACTGACCTAGCAGAGGGTTTCAAAGATCCTAGTGACATCATGAATGTTGCCTATGATGAAAATGAAATATCTAAGAGACCTTTTCCTCCCATTCAATGGTCTAAAAAGGAAAGTATATCCATTAGGGAAAGGCTTCTCCCCATATTATCCAACATAGCGGAATGGTTGCACAAGCATGGTTTCCAAATGAAAGATTTCAGGATGAAATCAGAAGGAGAGGTACCTGGAGCAGAAGATAGCCAACAACAGGAACTCTACACAAAATACAAGCATGTGTCTACTCCCTCTTCTTCTTGCAAAGCTCCTAAAATCAAGTTCACTGTTGGAAAAAGGGATACACTAGAAGTTGAAGAAGAAGAGGCCACGGAATTTGAATCTACTCACTCAAAGGGGAAAGGACTTGTTTCTGAAGAACAAGAGTTTGAAGGTGAAGGAAATGAAAGCGAGGAATTAGTTTCTGAAGAGGATTCTGATGAAGAAAATTCTAAGGAAGAAGAGGATTCTCCAGAAGATCAAGATACTGAAGAAGATAAGGGTGAACAAGAAGGTGATAAAAAGGAACTCAGGTGTGATGAATAACAAGCCCTTTCTCCACATGAGAATACTGTTGAAGACCTTCCCCAAATGCCATTACCCATTACTTCAAATATTCCTTACACACATCCTAATCCCAACACTCCTCCACCCCCTCTTCCTACTTCACCTCTTCCTACATCAACCATACATGCAACATCAACAATGTTTTCTACTTCCCCTGCAATTTTGAATATTCAAGCTATTGATATTTCATCAAACTCTTCATCATCTATTCCCAGTTTGTCATCTCCATCTTATGACATTACTTCTGAATCTGAATTCAACAAGTTTATGAATGAATCTCTGCAAGGTCAACTTGTTGTATAATCTACAAGAGAAATCATGACTGTTAGAAACCAAGATCAGACATGCAAACCAAAAAAAACTTTCCATAAGAGAAAAACAGAAAAAGCAAGAGCAATTTGCATGAAGATGTGCAAATGAAATGTATTCAGGAATTAAGAAATTACAAAAGATGAATTGTTTTATAAAATCAATGTATGCATAACCCTAAAGGTAAAACCTAATGTTGACCTAAAAATAGATCAACTAAATAAAGCTTACTTATTAATTAAGTAAACTAATTATTACCTAAGTAAACTTAATAAATTGTAATTAAATAATTAATTACACCAACACCCCCCCTTAAGTGTAACTTAGGGAGACTAAAAAAGAATGCACCTAATGCTAGGATGAATGCAAGAAAGCATAAATGGGTCCTGGATACAAGGCCACGTTAGGTATCCATGTACAAATGCAATGAATGGGAAAGAGGAGAAAACCTAGTGGGACAAAACCCCCCCTCAATGAGATGACCTGTTGCAAAGAAACACTGGAAGAACACTAGTGGAGTAACACTAGAATCCTAAATTTGGCAAGCAAGGAAAGATATTTTTGTTTACGAGAAACTATATGAGAGTCACTGAAGGACTCGGGTGGAATCATTAAGCAATAGAAGATTCGATGTCGAGGAACACTGGAACAATCCTGGAATCTATCAAGCAACAGTAGATGAAAAAATGATGCCCCCCATAAGGGGGAATGATATGATGAAATAATCCGGAAGCTATGTGTATCTTGATGTCGATGCCAAACTGTGAATAAAACTGATCTATAGGAGCAAGTACCATGAAGATTCTGAAACATTAACCATAAAAGGAATGGCCCTCAAACTGAGATGTGACCCTATTTGAATCTGAGGTGATTTAGGACTATTAACCATAGGCTCTCAATTTGAGATGTGAACCGATGCGAACCAAAATGTGTCAAGCTATGAGCAAGATGTGGCCAAAAGAAACTATAGAATCTAGATACAACTCATGCGAGTTGTCATCAATATGAAGATCAAATCAAAGTGAATGCCATGCAACTACAGTCTAATCGAATTAGTATGCAAGAAGCCCCCCCCGATGAAACTTTATATACGTTCATTTACTACAATACCCCATGATTGTAAAAGGAGAACATGAAAAAAAAAATTAAAGAGAAAAATGCAAGCCTACTACATGAAAACAAAAAATGAGTGCATGCACAAACCAATGTTCACATCTGCCTCCATGATTAAAAATGACCTCAGATCTATGTAGAGGACAAAATCAGCTTTCCTATGCCACTTGAATTGTAAAAAATGGATAACCGAGGCAAAAGATATGCCCTCTGAAGTGAAAACTCCTTCATCTAACTTCAAAGGCCTGTAAAATAAATCTAGAGCAAAATCTGGAAAAATTACTTTGACCACTGGATCGGATTTGGAACCAGATTTCCAACGGTATCTCATCTTTGAAAAATGGACTCCATATGCTCAAGATACGACCATTTAACTAAAAATGCTCATTTTGGCTTTAAACCAAACATTTTATTAATTTAAAAATTAATAAAATTAATAAAATATTCAGTTGTACTTTCATGGCACAAAAATCAAGGCAAAATGGCACAAAAATTGAGGCAACTCAAAAATTCTCTGTGCACCAAAAAAATATGGCACAAAAAGCAAGTCGTCTATACGGAACTGTACACTCATACGGATTTTTGTGGCAATGTTTTTGAAAATCCCCAAAAACATAAAAAAAATCAATTTTCAAAAAACCTTATAATATTTTATATGAAAATAGCGGTTTTTGGGCCATCTGAGCTCACTAATGGAGTATGTTTTGCACTATCATGCACTGTTTGAGAGATGAAGGTCAAAATTTCTCAAAAAATAATTAAAAAACCCTCTGATCTAGCAAAAAACTGTCGTAGCTTCAAACCCTCATAGATCTGCTAAACAGAGATGAAATTCAACAAAACAAAAGCCAATCCTGCCTTTTTCCAGCACTGTAAATCCAATGGAGATTTTTGATCTGATCCAAAACGCTTCAAAAATAATTTCAAGGCATGAAACCCTTGAGGAACCCCGAACGTGCTCTACAATGAATTTCTCCAAAAACTGAGAAGGGGTTGCAAATCAAGGCTTTGATACCATGCTAGAAACCAAGATCAGACATGCGAACCAGAAAAACCTTCCACAAGAGAAAAACAGAAAAAGCAAGAGCAATTTGTATGAAGATGTGCAAATGAATTGTATTCGGGAATTAAGAATTTACAAAAGATGAATTATTTTATAAAAGTCATATATGCATAACCCTAAAGGTAAAACCTAATGTTGACCTAAAAACAACTCAACTAAATAAAGTTTACTTATTAATTAAGTAAACTAATTATTACCTCAGTAAACTTAATAAAGTGTAATTAAATAATTAATTACACCAACAATGACAAACACTACCCCAATCGTCACCATACGAGTCATTTCTATAGGAGCGACTGTGACACAAGAGTTGAAGGTCAATCAAGAATCATATACTTCCTCTCTTCCCCCTTGGTTGGTATTTCAAGTATTGAAGTGATAGAAGCAAATTATTTCTCCAGAAGAGCTCGATCTTGAAGAGATAGACCCTCCAAAAGCCAAGGGGAAGTAAAAAGGCCAAAGTACATTCAAGGCTTCATCTTGAGAAAGCTGGTCAAAATTTTGTAGAGATTGGCCTACCCCCATGGGAAGAAGGTGATGTTGCAATGGAGGAATACACAATAACAATAATCCAACTTGGAAAAGTGACAAATGAAAGTGCCAAGTAAGATGCTCATGTAGTCCTAAATGTATTGGCAGGAAGGCTTGACAAAATGGAGCAGGCACAAAATGTGTACAAAGAGAAGGTCGAGTGTTATGAACTTGTGTTCAGAAAATTAGCAGGCTCTTCAGGGAGTACACAATCTATGGCTATGATAAGCATTGAGGAACCAGCAATACTAAAAGCAAAAAAAAAAATCCACCAAAGGTAAAGCATTATATGATTTCATTGATAAAATGATACAACATGGTTCCCAGATTATAATTGTTGCAAATGAGAAGTCTACTTAGATAGCCATGTTAAAATTAGAGCTTGATAAAATAGAAAATGTACTTTCCCAAGAGCAAGAAAAAATGGACAAACGACTCCCATTTTGGTCACAAATGAAAAAGGTAGAGCTGAGTAAGTTGGTGAAAGTTAGGGTGATTCCCGACAAGGAGAAATACATGGAGGTAAGAGAATCTTTCAAGCACCGCATTCAGGTAATCAAATCTCTTATTGAAGATCTCCACCAATTATAGGAAGATGTCGAAGGACATCATGCTATCCTATAAGAGGAAATTAAGGAGTTACCAAGTAAGCTCCTCGATGAAGATCATATTTTCCTCCCTACCAGTGAACATTCTAGGATCTACAAGGAATTCATCATGGAGCAAGTAGAGGATGTCAACTTTTCAAAGACCTTCATGCACACAATTTGTGATTTGCGGCTTTCTCTTGATAATCTAAGATGCTTCTTGACAGATGCAAAAATATTCACTCATCTGCTAGAAGATCAATTACTAGATTTCACACCATTGTGGATTACACTATTGGTCCAGATGAGGCATTCATCTTGGAGACAAAGAAGAAATATGAAGAATTTCTCACCCAAAGCAAGGAACCATGAAGGCTTCTTTTCTCCAGTGTTGAATATTTTTATGCTTTCTTTTACACATTTTGTAAATAGTTTGTGACATCTTAAATTTCTTTTGAGAAAATTTAATTGCATGTAAATTCTGAGATGTTTTCCCAAAAAGATGGACAACATTTTTGTAGAAGTTGTCAAAACCAACTTCAGACTCCAAGAACACCTGCATGCAAATGGATACATGTCACAAGGAAGAGGATGGATGGAGAAAACAAACAAGGGTTTGAAGCTCTGAAAAATGGAGAAATTATCTTATCAAAACAAAAAAAAATTATTGAATATACAATGGATCAATCCTTAAGAAGGAGATCATGTAAACCCTAATAGGAAAACATTTAATAATTAATATAATTATTAAATGTCACTTTATGCAAACTAAAGTGAAATCTTAAGAGAGGAATAAAGGTAACTTAATTAACACAATTAAGTTAAAACCTTTACTCTAACACCCCCCCTTAAGATGAGCAAGAGTGCAACTACAAACAAGTGCAAGAAAGCAAAGGTAACTACAATGCAAGAAGGTAAACATGGGTCTCGGAAACTAGGCCATATCAGGTACCCAAATACAACCAAATCTCTATAAACTAGAGAAAATAGAGAAAACCTCGTGGGAAAAACTCTACTCCAAAAAAAGAGATGTTGAAAGCCATGAAGAACATCACTAAAGCAGAAGAAGCTGCAAACAACTGTCAAAAGATGACTGCTATGGTGCTAAAGAACCTCCTTTGAAGATAAGATGATCAGGATCAAGAAGACAACAATCTGCATAATTGCCCCAAATGACACTACTCGAATCAAATGGCAAACAAAGGCAAACACTTGAAATGAAGATATAGATGGCACAAGTACCAATAGTCTGAAAAATACTGATCAACTGAGAATGGAAAATTCCTTCCAAGGTGAAACCGAGAAACCATTAGCACGAATAGTATAACACCCCCCCATAATGTTCAACTGAGAGAGCCAGACAGATCCACTGAAATTTTTTGTAACACCCTATAGTGCATGAAGGAGAAGAAATAACATCTGAAAGTGCACAAGAAAGTACTTGCAACTAAAAGAGTGGTGTGCAAAACAAAGCACACATGCATGAGGCTGGAATCATATGGATCCACTGTCGTCGTGGAGGGACACTCACCAGACAAAGGTGTGATGGAAAAAACAAAGGCACTATACAACCCCCCATGGAACTTTATAATATAGTGCGAGTACAAAATATGGCACAACCTTATGTGCAAAATCTCCAAAATACATGTACAATAGTTTCACTTTATCTCAGTGCGTTTAAATAGAAGATTGCTTACAAATGATGCTCAAAATGCCCAAAAAGGACAAAAAACTGGAAATACATGAAGAATAGCCAAAAACAAAGCATCCCATGCAAACGAGAAGTTCCCAAGAGCTAATATGTCTAGGTAATTCACCAGAGTGTGAAAACATAAAAAATTGAATAAATATACCTGGAGTGAAATCTAGAAAAATTACATGGATGGAACTGAAGAGCTTTGAAATATGGTTCCAACGCCGCTGAGATCACAAAAAATGGAGAAATAGGTCAAAAGTTACAAGCTCGGGACTTAAAACAATTCTTTTGACTTCAACTGGATGTAGAATGCACCAACAGGAAAATAAAGCGATGAGATCCACACCACTAGAAAGTTGATAGAACCAGCTTTCTGACGATATCTTGTTTGCCAAAACTGATATCGTATGCCCAAGTTATGGCCTCTGGAAGAAAACAGCTCCAAAGGGGAAAAAAACCAGTGTTGGATTAAATTTGACGGTCATACGGCCGTTGCAGCAAACATACGGACCTAAATTTGACAGCTAAATGGTCGTCGCTACACATGCACAGGTGGGGCTTATTACAAAAAAAAAAAAAATTATAAAAAAAACTTTGATTTTTTTTTTTTTAAATCATAAAAAAAGAAAGGGGCAGCCTGTGTACCGGCGGTCAGTAGTAAAGCCATCGGCAGCTAGCAGTACGCCGCCTGGCGTACATAAGGGGCCCACAGGCCTACATACGCAGGTGTTGCGGGTACTCGGTACCAAGGCCTGAGCAAGCCTTTAAAAGGCTTTTTTTTTTTCTGTTTTGATTTTTTTTTTAAATCAAAAAACATTTACAATTTTTTTTAAAAAAATTCTAACGAAAATAAATGCGGAAATTTTTTTACCAGGGTGCAGATGGTCGTACGGGTAAAAAATTTTGCCTCTCAAATCAACTTTGTCCAAAATGGACGAATGAACAATCGATTTAGGGGTTTTGGACCACTACGGATCCAACAGCAAGGTCCGTTTGGACTCAAAAAGGTTTGAAATTGCAGGTGATTCCTTGGATCAAAAAAGCAAACCCCAAAACTATGAATGCTTGATCCAACCCTTGTAGCTCCAAATTCTTCAAAAAGAACAGGCATGCAGCAGGAAAGCTCTGATACCATGTAGAAGTTGTCAAAACCAACTTCAGACTCCAAGAATACCTGCATGCAAAGGGATACCTGTCACAAGGAAGAGAATAGATGGAGAAAACAAGCAAGGGTTTGAAGCTCTGAAAAATGGAGAAATTATCTTATCAGAACAAAAAGGAATTATTGAATATACAATGGATCAATCCTTAAGAAGAAGATCATGCAAACCCTAATAGGGAAACATTTAATAATTAATATAATTATTAAATCTCACTTTATGCAAACTAAAGTGAAATCTTGAGAGAGGAATAAAGGTAACTTAATTAACACAATTAAGTTAAAACCTTTACTCTAACAATTTTTTACTAAGTCAAAGTTAGGTGAGATTTTCCTAAATTAGCTCACCTACTTTCCTAATTTTTCTCAACTAATTTCCTAGATTTACTCTTCCCTCTCTTTTGTAAATAGGAGGGATTTCTATTGTAATCTTTATCTTTTATCTTTAGCAACGAAGTGTTGCTAATTTTGAAGCGAATGTATGAAACTTTGTGTTCATTTTTGTGAATTTGAATCTGATCAATAAAGAAGAAAGTTGCATACCAGAATTTGTGTTGGAATCGATTCTCTTATGGTTCGATTAAGATTGGTGGTGATTAGTGTGTGAGATCTAAGGGCTTTGGATAAATTTCTGTAGACTTTATGTTACACTCTTTATTCAGATTTGTGTTTATGTTTGAATACTATTGTTGAATGATCTACAAGAATTTTTGCTTGTAATTATTCATGTTGATCATGGAATTGTTGTATCTAAGAAGACTTTGTGTTTCAAATATGAAAAATGTTACGTATCCCAAGGATCTATCAGCTAAAAGCTACGAAATGACTTTGTGGCTTTGTGAGCTTCAATTTCTTTCTTTTATTGTTTATTATTATCGTACTTGGTATCTTGATGCTTTGATTTGACAAGAAAGAGATATTGGCATTACTACTTTAATTTTAGTTTAAAGTTATTTTGAATCAGAATTATCAACTGTGAAGCATTGTAAAACATCTTCTCCGAAAAAAAAAAAGAGAAGTATGAATGTAACACACACCCCCCATCTTGTAGTTGTAGAGTACATTTTGTGAATATTTAGTTAGTTTTACTTAGCTTATGTTAGCAGTAAGAAGGCCGCCTCCCCTTTCTGAGAGGAGAGATTATATCTCACACAGCTATGGTTGAAATCTAGGTTGTGTAATCTATTGAAAAGAGGGTTACATAATTTTCACCCAACAATGTTCAAAATAGATAGACTTGGAAAATAGAAAATTGAGTGTGCTACCCTTGAATTTTGAGAAAAATAATCAAAAATATTTTTTAACATGTATAGAATGGAATGTAGAATATAAATATGTGATTGGATTTAAAATGATGTCAAAAAATAATGCATTTGATTTTGATAAAAATTAAAGACCAGCAAAATTAATTGAATATTGAAATCTGAATATATTTAATTGTTGAAAAATATAAGATTAGAAAGATATTTAATTTTCATAGAAGTACTATTGCACTCAATACTGCATTCATCAAGCTTATACAATGTACCATATATGACACCTCTAGCAATCACCATAGCACCTCTAAACATCTTGCATCCTACATCAAAAAATACTAATTGCATACCTACATATATTAGTTTGCTCACAAATAACAAATTTCTTGTTGATCTAGGGATATGAAACACACTGTTAATCATTTTTATTCCACCATCCAGAAACCTAATTCTAACTTTACCACGACCAATAATATTCAAATGAGAATCATCACCCAAGTACGCCTTACCTTCATAATATTTTTCATATTCAAAAAACCAATCTCTATTTAAGGTCATATGGAAATATGCATTTGAGTCAGTTAACTAGGCATCATTACTTGCACAAGTTTCCAAGGCTACAATGAATGCATCGCCATCCTCTTCAGACTCGAAATTATAATCAATGTTTTTTATTTTTCTTCTTCTTTTCTTCTTTGCAGTCTCTGTGAACATACATCTAAGTTTATCGTAGTTCCAACAAACAACTTTGGTATTTCTAGGAGATTTGGATCTCCCCTTAGACTTAGATTCATCACGCTTCTCATTCTTCTTTTCTTTTTCCTTAGGTATTCCATGAACATTTAGGGCCTCCTTGGCTTTGATGGATACCTTCCTCCTCATCTCTTTAGAAATAAAAGAACCCACCACATCTTTAGTCTTCAATATAACAGAAGTACTCCCAATAGCCATAACAAGAGAATCCCTTGAATTAAGCAAAGAATAAATTAGGATCTGACATTTCTCCTCCTCATCCATTTTGACACCAAATAATTCCAACTAAGCCACCAACATATTGAATGCCTTCAGGTGGTCTGTAATTCATCCACCCTCTTCCATTCTCAAGGAGTGCAATTTCTTCCTCAAGAAAATCTTGTTCACTAAATATTTGGCTTGATAGATCTCACCAAGCTTCTTCCATAGTTTATGTGTATACCTCTCTTCATGGACATTGATTAAAATAGAGTCTACCAAGCACAATCTTATTAGACCCATGGCTTTACTATCCATAATATCATATTGAGTAGCTTGAGTAGGATCTATAGGCCTTGAAACATTCTCATCAACATCATCCCACATATCTCGATCTATCAACAAACCCTCCATCTTTAGCTTCCACATTTTAAAATTATTTCCAAACAATTTATCCACGTCTATTCTCCCTAATGAACTTGTCATCTGAAAATTCTTGCAACAAGGTCACAAATTGTCTTATGTACAAGCTCCCACTCAAATCTAGATTAGTTTTAATAAATCCAACAACCCACAACCAAAACCAAAGGTTATCAGGCTATCATACCACTTATGAGGAAGCCAAGGTAGTGGAACAACTTCCTACACTAATCTTGAGAGTCCATGATAATGCAAAACTTTTATAGATCTTTAACAGTTACAGAAACTTAAACATAAATATCATGCATACCACAGCACAATGATTTACATGGGCAAAACCCTTTTGGGAAAAAAACCAATATATTATTCAAAAATCATAAATATTACAATATACTTGCAAAGAAATATTTGAGTGTGTGCAAGAAGTTGAGTCCACTTTTTGGCCAAAAAGTGGAAATGTTTTCCCTGATTTTCAGAATTTGTCACATTTGACCTTAAAATTTGAAGCACTTAGAAATGGAATCTTAAAAAAATTCACTCCTCATAAAATGTAGTACTTAGAGTCTAGTTTCCAAATATGTAATTTATTTTAATGCCCAGATGACACAAATTGATTTTCAAAAGGAGTTTCTAAAAATCACTATTTAAAAGTCACTTTTTTTTACCATACCATGCATGTGTATGTCATCCATATTTTGGCCTAAATAATCATATTTTTCTAAATCCTTTTGGGAAAAGATTTTTAACTCACTGAAGAACATTTTTGATATTTTTTTTGTTAATTTTTTATTGGTTATATTTGTTGTTTTGAAAAAACGTCTTCTACGCCATGCATAAGATGACCTAAACTTATCAAAAAAAATCAAATTGAAAAGAACTGTCTAAAGTACACTTTTGTACAATTCATTTTTCAAAAAAAATATTTTAATACAAAGTCATTAAAATACTAAAAACCTTCATATTTCAAGTTTATGGACTAGCTTTGCCAGAAATTAATTGAAAAATAGAAAAAAAAAATCCAATTGTACATAAAAAAATTACATATTTGGAATCTACACTATCTCATCTATAATGGGCTTTAACTTCGTCAAAAAAATCAGCAAAATAGGTCTTCAGACATATGTCCAAAGTCACTATTTTTTTGTGACATTAATAGGAACTTCAATTTGTAGGTCAAACCACATCCAAAGCTTAGTTTCGGGTCCCCAAGCCTTTTCCTGAACCAAAAAACAAAGAAAAACCTTGATCAAAAAATTAAATTTTAAAAAATGGGATCCTAACTTGTAAACGAGATCATGTTTCCCTCATTTGTTTTTTAACCATTAAAAAATGAAATGGGATCCCATCTATAAATGTGATCCCATTTACTATGGGAACTCTATTATAAAATGAGATCTCGTTTACTACTGGATCTCATTTCATTTTTTATTGTTTTTTTTATTTTTACTAGTAAAAAATTACTGCCAATTCTGCAACTAGACAGTGTACACCTGACAAAAACAATTTCACCTATTTTCTATCAAATTTTGTCTTCTACAAGCTCTTGAACTTTCAATTTGAATAATTTTTTTTAAAGGAGGCATCATTGGAATAGTTTTTTAGTGGAATTGTGTTCACTTTCTACTCGTTTGAAGGAGGAACAAAGGAGGAAGACTTTCACTATTCACATTCATTTTTACTTCAGAATTTTATAATCATGGGATCACAAAATCGTAATAAGAGGAAATATAGGAAGGTATTGACCCGTGAAGAAATTGAAGCAAAGAGAGGAGGCAAAAAGATAAAGTGATAGAAAAATGAGGATTCAATCAATTTCAATAATGTTGAAGCATCTAATTCCATAACTATTGAAGATAAAAACATTAAGGAGACCATGGATGTAGACAATTCAAATTTGCAAGAGATGAATGTGGAAAATAATATGATTATACAAAATACTCTTGGTATGTCTTAAAATTTTCCTTTCAATGGTATGAAGAATGTTTCAATAGGCACAAATCTAGGTAGTCTTTAAATCCACATTTGAATGATATGGAAATTTTCATTATAGAATATTTAAAAGAAGTTGGATTTAACAATGTTGAGATTGATAATATTCGTAGAGATAATGAGAATTTTAGACATTTTGTTGTTGAAAATGAACATGAAAATTGTTTTGTTGTTGAAAATGAAGATGGAAATTATTTTGTTGTTGAAAATGAAAATGAAAATCATTTTGTTTTTTAATATGAAAATGAAAATCATTTTGTTGTTGAAAATGAAGATAAAAATCGTTTTGTTGTTGAAAATGAAAATGAAAATCGTTTTGTTGTTGAAAATGAAAATAAAAATCATTTTTTTGTTCAAAATAAAAATGAAAATCCTTTTGTTGAAAATGAAAATGAAAACTTTTTTGTTGATAAAAATGAAGATGAAAATGGAAATCCTTTTGAAGTTGAAAATGAAAATGATAATCTAGGTTGTGATGTTGAAAATGAAAATTTAAAAAAACATTGAAAGAGATGTTTTGGATAATCTTCCTGGTAAGATTTCATGCAGACAAAAAAGGATACATGTCAATATATTATACAAATATTTTTTATTGTAAAAACTATCATTTCAATGTCAACTCATTATGCAATTGATAAGAATGTGGAAAATGAGAAAAGTAATGAAAAAGTTGGGAATTTTTGTTAAACCAAGAAGAAAATATCAAGCACTAAAACATGTTATGTCTATTGTTTCTAGTGCCATTGAGTCTATTGGAAAGAATAGTCGATATAAAGATAAGAATGTGGTACAACGAGCTATAACAATTTCTATAGTTAATTGTAACATACTAACCCTTCAATGAAGTAATAATTTCTATTTTTTCACCTTACAAGTAAATAAACTATGTAATAAGCCATTGCAATAAAAAAAAAAAAAAATCTTTATTGATAATATATGAACAAAGATGCATAGCATAATATAAAAAGAATTCCTTTTATTTTTTACAATTCATAAGATACATCAATACAATAATACATACATTTACATACATAGCTAAATGAGCTTTACAAAAAATAGTTGTAAGATAGTTTAGGATCCTTCCTTTCAAACCTTGGTTCTTTTGTTGGTTTTTGTGGAGGAGAAGCATCACTCAAGCACTTTTCTACCAACCACAGACTCATAATGTGTTCCCTCGCACATCTATCATTCGATAGATGGCCCTTCCCTTCGATGAACAGATTGTTAGATTAACTAATAATGACAACCAACTAAGCATAGTGATATGTCCTACATAACTAGAACCTTGCAATCCTATAATCTAGAACTAGCATATAATACTAGATCATGGTGAGCTAACAGTGTAGTCTCGGTAGTCACACAATCTAGAGTGGAGTCTCAGACATTCACACTAATTTGAACAAAGTGTTCTCATTTAGTACTTTGAATGAAGACATCTATCACATACACTACTTAGGGTCATTTTGACTTAAGTCTATCTTAAGCTACACATAGGTATTTCCTTCAATGGATAGTCTATCATCCTAGAGATAACCTATCACCATATTAATCTACTTGGAATAAACCTACTTAACCGGTAAGTACACAACCTAGGTATTTCCTTTAATGGATAGTCCATCATCCCAGAGATAACCTACATACTTGGAATAACCCTACTTACAAGTAACTACACAAACTCCCTCCCATATTGGATTATCTATCCTAGGAGTAAACATAAGCTTTCCTAGTTAAATCAATAACTTAGCTAAATGTACCATATGTGCCTTTCATGTTCAATCATACCTAGTATATAATACTTATGATAAACACCCATCTCCTACTATGGAGTACTTAAAAACACATTATGAAAACAATATAAAAGCTTCAATTTCCTTTTCAAACCACTCTAATTTATCTAATGAACATTCTAGAAAATACATCTCAACCATGCATGTAAGACACATCATTCAAAAGTAAAATAACAAAGAAGAAGAGATCCCCATGCCTGTTATAGCTTATCCAATCAAATGAAAGCAATGCAACCCTTTCTAACAATAGAAAGCTTGGTAAACAGCTTCTCAAGTATGTCACTAATAAACTTTATCTCTCAAGTTGATAGCTTACTCCTCTCAAAAATAACTTCCTCACAAACAAAATAAAATTCACTTCCTTCCTCTCTCTCAATGTAAAACAGAGTATGGCTAGAAATAATGCAAAAATATGAATTGCAATAGATGTGAAATCTTGTGAAAGAATGTGGCCCTTCCAAATGAAATGGTTCAGCTATTTTTAAAGAAACTTGGTAGCCTCATAGCCTATAGTTTAGGCATGTTAATGGACAATAAGCTCCATGCAAAGCAACACATGAGACACAACAGAAGGGTGGTGACTTCCTAACTTAAAACTCAGCATAATCGCCTACAGGTCAACTTGCTTATTGACAACAATCTGAAGAGTTATTCAATTTGAATATGCTCAACTCGATTTGTCACAAAGAATGGGAATCTACAGCAACTTGGATTTAAAGGTGGTCTCAATTCCATTTTATTTCCTTCTTGTTTGGCATGGTTTTTATTGCCAATAGAAACAGACAACTACCATTTCATTAAAGTAAGCATCCATCAATCTGTTTAGAGGATGAATCGACCAAAGCATTTAAAATGTTTTTAAAAATTCAAGGTTGATCTTACCAAAGGCATCGACCAAGTCCAAGCTCAATATCGACAAAAATATCAAACATAATACTATGTCCTATATCACATGTCATTCTGAGTGATAATCAATTTCACAAACAGTCATAAGCTATTTTATCAGCCTCATAAAACATAGTCTATAGTGACTATAATCGACCTCCAATATCATATTCTTTATCGACTATAAACAGCCTTTATAAATCGGCTTCTATCAGAGTAAGAGATCATCAATTTCTAATAACATATATAATATGTTAAATATATATTATTATATATTTATATATAATATTATACATATTTATATTTAAATGCCATCATGTATTTATATATATGTATATATATATATATATATATATATATATATCATAAGCGAATAATGCAAGCATAACTTCAATATATATATAAGAGTACAGGCAACATAGTGTATAATAAACACATTGTAATGCATGTGTGCATATGTGTGTGTGTGTGTGTGTATATATATATATATGTATATATATGTATATATATATATATGTATATATATATATATGTATATATATATATATGTATA
This sequence comes from Sequoiadendron giganteum, assembly GCA_007115665.2. NCBI lineage: Eukaryota > Viridiplantae > Streptophyta > Pinopsida > Cupressales > Cupressaceae > Sequoiadendron > Sequoiadendron giganteum. The sequence continues at coordinate 309,422,036 of CM021110.1, forward strand.
TATATATGTATATGTATATATATATAAACGTTAATATATATATAAACGTTAATATATATATATATCATAACCGAATAATGCAAGTGTAACTTCAATATATATATAAGAGTACAGGCAAGATAGTGTATAATAAACACATTATATTGCATGTGTGTGTGTGTGTGTGTGTATAAATATATATGCCGCTATGTACACGTGTGTGTAGGTATATCTATATCAATGCATTTGGATGAGTGTGCTCATCCGCCAATGTACATGTGCATCAATATAAATAAACATATGGATATGTGTATATACTATACATATATATACCTTCACATCCGATTCACATATAGTCATTCACGATTACCATCACATTGATAATTGTTTATGTGTGGTACATCTATACATGTGCATATTCATGTCATTAGATACCATTGACATTTATGTGTATATATACACATACTCCACGTACATCCCACTTGTCAATATAATTCTAATAGTACAAGAAAGATCTCAAAAGATCAATAGATAAACATCACCCAATAATGCATGTAGTAGTAAACAAGAATCTATCAATGCAGACATATCGTCTAAGGATGACTTATCAACTACCCACAAACTAACTCGACTAAATCATTCTAATGTGGTGTGTGTATGCTCAGATAGTTTACATTTACCGGGTACCCGACCAAGATCTTCTCCTGAGTGATACTTCCCCTCTTCCTAGAGGAATGGAACACATACCTACATCCACTAACACATTCACACAATAGTCAATTGTTCACAACATATGCAGTATATATAAGCATCTTCGAAGTTAGAATAATAATATTTTAATAACCATCCATTCACATATATGCAGTATTTCCCCATGAATAACATCAACTGAGATAACAAAAATAGGATAGCATTCATATTGATAGCAAGGTACAAGCATAATTTATTCATCTCCAGAATTCACATTACATTTATATTTACCCTATATGGTAATAGTAAATAATAACTAAAAAATTGGGGTGTAACATACTCCCCCCATTATGAATCATCATCCCCAATGACCTTAGGGATTATTAAAATATAACAACTAACAAGACATTGTTCAAACATTCTCAAAAGAATTAAGAATATGAGGAAATTTATGTTTAATTTCTGCATAGTCCTCCCAATTAGCCGAGTCTTCTATGTATTAGCCCTATTGGACTTTGCACTGCAAGACATCTCTTATCAGGCAAAATTATGAGGCACTATCTTAGCATTAGTGTAGCTTTTTTGTCTATCGTTAGCTTCAGCAATCCTCTGCTTAACCATCTTAACTTTTTCATCCATTTCAGCCAACATCTCCAGCCCAATACTTACTTGATCCTCAAGTTTATTCCAGCTTATAGGAGTTTGACACTTTCAGCCATACAATGCTTCAAAAGGAGCCATCTTTATCGTAAAATGATAGGAGTTATTATAAGAAAATTCAACTAAGGGTAAGTAATCTTCCCACTTGTATTGTTGATCCATGTAATACATCCTAAGTAGGTCTCCCAATACTTGATTTACCCTTTTTGTTTTCCCATCCATTTCCAGATGATATGCTGAGCTAATATTCAACTGAATCCCTAGTGCAATAAACAACTTTTTCCAAAACCTAGAAGTGACTTGTGCATCCCTATCTGTATTTTCAAGAGTCCCATGCAATATAAACACTTCCTACACAAATTTTCTTGCTATGACAAGTGCTTCATCAATTAGGTTCCCGAGTATAAAATGTGCTACTTTGGTAATCTCATCTACAACCACAAGAATGGCATTATGCTTATTCCTTGGCATAGGCAATCCTTGCACAAATTCCATACTTATGACTTGTCACTTCCTCTTTGGTATATCATGTGAGTATAACAAGCTTGCAGGATGATGATGCTCAACTTTCACCCTCTGACATTCAAGACACCTAGCCACAAAATTAGCGGCATCTCCTTTCATTCCCTTCTACAAGTATAATGGTTTTACATCAACCATCATTTTTGTCACTCCAGGATGTCTAGGGTATGGTCCTTTGTGTATTTCCTTCCATACCAGATTTCTTAATTCATTTACATCAAGTATATAAATTCTACACTTATATCTAAGTAATCCATCAGGTTCAAGATGAAAACCTTCATACCTAGAATCTTGTGCATTATCAGTGAGTGTTTGCTTAACTTGCAAGTAATACTCATCTTCCTTTCACTTTTGGAGTACTTGCCCCTTAAAATCAGTTTGAATTATTACAATAGAAGCAATGTGACGTCTTTGACTTAATGCATTGGCAACCCAATTTTCTTTCCCTTTACTATAACTGATATTAAAATCATAGTCAGCTATTAACTCTAACCATCTTCTTTGTCTAGCATTTAGATTAAGTTGAGTAAAAAGGTACTTTAACCCATTATGGTCAGTTTTTCTCTCAAAGGTTTTTCCAAAAATAGTTCCTCCACATTTGCAATGCGTGAACCACAGCTCCTAATTCTAAATCATGTGATGCATAATCCATCTCATAAGGTTTCAACTTCCTAGATTCATAAGCAATTACTTGCCCATCTTGCATTAATACACCTCCTAACCCTTCTCTGCATGCATATGTGATAATTGTAAAGTTACCTTTAGGATTTGGTACTTTTAAGATTGGTGTGGTGGTCAATTTCTCTTTGAGTGGGTCAAAAGCCTCTTGACACTTCTCAATCCATTCAAATCTCTTTCCTTTCTTTTGTAAAGAAGTAATTGGGAAAGCGGTCTTTGAAAAGTTTCCTACAAACTTCCTATAGTACCTTGCTAAATACTTGAAACTTCTTACCTTCAACACATTCTTGGGTATAGGCCATTCCAGTATTGCCTTGATTTTAGTTGGGTCTACAAATATTCCTTCTGCCGAAATCACATGACCTAAATAATGTACCCTATTTTGGAAGAATGTACATTTAGAAATTTTACCATACAACCTATGTTCTCTTAGAAATTGTAGGACCATTTCTAAATTCTTGCAATGTTCTTCCTCATTTATAGAATAAATCAAAATATCATCTAGAAAAAATAGTACAAATTTGTCAAGGTAATCCCTAAACTCACTACGCAAAAAGTTCATGAATGTTGCAGGTGCATTTGTTAAACTGAAGGGTAAAAAGTTGAACTCATAATGTCCATATCTGGTTCTAAATTTAGTTTTAAGGATATCTTCATCCTGAACCCTCAATTGGTGATATCTAGATCTGAGATCTATTTTAGAGAATATGGCAGCTCCCCTCATTTGATCAAAAAGGTTGTCAATGTGTGGCAACATATACTTGTTCTTAACCATATTTTTTTTAATCATACGATAGTCAATGCACAAACGCAAGTTACCATCCTTCTTTTTAACAAAGATGACTGGTGCTCCCCAAGGTGATACACTTGATCTTATCAGTCCTTTTGACAATAATTCATCCAATTGTGTCTTAAGTTTCATAAGTTCAATGTTTGTCATCTTATAGGGTACCTTAGAAATAAGTTCTAACCCTAGAATTATATCTATAGAGAAGTCAAATATTCTTTTTGGAGGCAACCCTGGTAACTCCTTTGGAAACACATCTGAAATTTTCCTCAATATTGGATACTTCTCCATATCTGATTTTCTAGTTTTGTTTATTTCACCATCCTCTAGTTCCTATAAAATTTGGAACTACGAAACATCACTATCCTTCCCAAGTTCTTCAATCTTTATGGTGAGGATTTGACACCCTTTCTTCTTAGCTCTTATAAGTTGCATTGTCATAATTTGTCGAATCCTAACCACTCTAGGTATCCCTTGGAATTTAACTTGATTTCCAAAATCATCTAGGAATTCTACAATCTTAGCATGTAAATGTACCTTAGCCCTATGTTTCCACAACCAATTCATACCTTGGATATCATATGATCCTAGAGGTGCAACATAAAGGTTTAATTCTATAGAAAAATTAGGTAGTTATATCCTAGCCTCAAATAGACATTGATCCACCTTTTCTCTTATCTGTTTTGCATAATCTATATCCCAAGACATTTCCATGTGTCCCACCTTCCTAGATATATATTTGTTTAATTATTCTAGGTGAAATTAAATTCTCAGTTGCACCAGTATCAATAAGAATATAAATAGGTAAGCCAAATAAAATACCTGGTGTTTCAACTAGAGTTACTTGGTACTCTACCTGACAATAATCCACTATTGCATGTATCTTATGTTGAAACATTGCTTGTTGGGTGGGTAATGGATTACCATATGGTCACAATCCAGAAGTTTTATTGGGACACTCATTAGCATAGTGATCCCCTCTACATATAAAACATCTTGTAGGTGGCCCTATATTCCCTATGGTTTATCCAAACTTGTTGACATTTTCACTATTCTTATTGTTATTACCCATGCTAGAATCCGAAACCTCAAAAATAGTGGTCTCTCTTTCACTTCTAGGGTTTTAGACCTAAAAGGAGAGAGGTTATTTTCTTGCATTTCACTCAAAAACAAACCCGTGAGATTTCAATGCAAAGGAGATTGAAATATAGCAAAGGGACTATTCTAGGGGATGAATGAGATCTTATGAGGGGTTCACCACCAAGTGTAAACTTGGAAAAGACAATGCAATGCAAAACACAATATAAAAACCCTAACTGAGTGCAAGACAACACTAAATGACCTATAAATATGAACAAATAGTAAAAAAAAGATGAAAAACTAGAAATGTGCACTTGGGAAACTAAAGAAGGCAGAATGGAGATCTGGATCACTAAAAATTCTATTGTTAAAGCTAACTTGGACTCATTCACCAGGCTAGGAAAATCAGTCCAATTTCTAGGAAAACACACTAGAATACGTTTCAGCCAAAAGGGTATCTAGATCTGTAAAAATATTTTTCAGGCCTAGAAAGTGGGACTCATTCACCAATAGTGGTGAATCAGTCCACTTCTGCTTTTTTAAAAATTTTGGACTAGATTTTGTGTCTCTTGGTTTGCTCTTCTCTTTCTGACTATTTTCTAGACCCGAAATTGGAAAATGCCACCTGTAGGTCTTCTCCAGGCTTCTCCAAGGCTTGATGACAACTTTGAGGAATTGAAAACTTTTCTCCAATCTTGCTTCTTGAAAAATCTACAACCTAGCCCTGCAAATCACACACAAGAAGAGGGAAAATTTTGGGGGGTTGGAGAATAGGGTTTTTCCTTGGTCAAACCCCTTGTTTGATAATTAAACCTTGAAATGAAATCAAATGAGAAAGGAGAATGATGAATGAAAAAATAATGATGTTGCAACTCACCAAACCCTAGCAATAAGGTGCTACAAACATTTAAGTAATGGATGCAATGGATGTAGTTCTTGACTCTTGCTTTAAGTTGATAGATCTTGAATGCAATGCTTGCTTGAATCACAAAACCCTACACCATAATTGTTAGCTCTAAAAAAAAATGATGCAAGCAATCTTCGCCATGATGATTGATGCTTGAAGATGCTCTAGAATGCTTGATAATCTTCTCTTGAATTCCTTGAATGCTATTTTTAATGCTCAATGATCGCTTGAATGCTAGCTAACTTGTAAGCTTGCTAGGTATGAATATGAGTGAAAGGACCTTGTATTTATACCCAATTATGCAAGAATTCTTAATATTACAAGACTACAAGAAGACATCAGATCTAGGAGAATAAAATCCTACAAAAAAATTGATTTAAATTTGAATTTTGGACACATGGGACTCATTCACCGAAGGTGGTGAATGAGTCCCATTACACATAATGTATCGGACCAAAAATGAATTCTTTTTAGAAATATGTGAAACCTGCATCGACACCAAAAATACATAGGTGGGACTCATTCACCCAAGGTTGTGAATGAGTCCCAAACACTAAATATGGGCCACATAAGCCATGAACACCTGAATTATGATTGTTTACTGATTGGTATCAAGACTATCCTCAAAAAGATGTAATAAATGAGGCTTGTGGATGCAAAATAGGGCCAATTAAAGCATGAAAAGGCCTAATTATTAATGAAAAGCCTAGATGAATGCAAAAGTGTGTTGCAACACTATACAACACTCCAAATAAGGTAATATTAATGTTGGTTATGATTATGATTTAAATTATATTTAGATATTTGATAAAACCCTAGAAAAATGTGAAAGTGTGTCACAACACTTTTACAAGGCACCATTAAAATCCATCAGTTCACAAGGGCCCAAGAGCTAATGTGAATGTGTTATCCACATTACAACACTAAATCAAGGCAACATTAAGCCAAAATCATGAGGGCCCGAACAAGCCAGAAAAAGTAGAAGGGTTACTTTTTCAATGGTCATGGAATCATTCCTTTTTCGCTCTCTACTAGTCTCCTTTCCATTATTGCAGAATCTTTTTCCATTTTTCCTTGGAACATATTGCACTAATTCTACCTTCTTTGGAACTATCTTGTCAGGAACTTCCACATCCTTCTTTTTCTCTCAAAGAGGTCGGGTGAGCTTCTCCTAATATTTGTTGACCGTCATGTTACCTTGTCTCAAACCTTGGAAATCTTAGATTTTTTGGTGATAGTATAGTTGTGGTAACCATCTTTTGCGTAAAATCTCCAAAAATTCTCCCCATGTCAGCTTCTATGATTTGATATTAAGTTCCAACTTCTTGTTCATCTACCAGTTAGAGGCTTCCCCTACTAACTGATACGCACCCCATGTGGCTTTAGTAACCTCATCATATTTTTGTATTTCAAAATACTTTTCCATTTGGACAAGCCACACTTCAACTGCATTACCTACAGCACTACCATCAAACTTAGGTGGAATAACCTTCTTCATGTTCCTAGAAATTTTGGAAGCCACAAGCTTCTTACTCCTTTCAAAAGATGGCATAGGTGATTTTTCCTTCTCATGATTATGGGTTTCATTATGCCCATGGGAAGATTTTTCTCCCTCATTTTCATTAATGGGTACTTCCTTTTCTACCCTATCCTTAACTCTTTCTTATTCAAGGTTAGCCAACCTTGCCAGGATTTGGTCAAGCCTAGCCTCTACTCTAGTGGTTCCTTGTCCAACCTCTTGACTTCCATCGGGATTAGTTCATGTCCTCACCATCCTTACGAGATTGGTTTTTACCTGAATGTTTATCCATGTTATACTAAATTATGTTGTCAACTATCTTATGAAAAACATTAAAAATTGCATTCATACGCACATAAATAATTCCAAATAAGATTAAGCACACACTCTTTTTGATAAACTCGTAATTTTATTGATTTCATGGGGATTTCAATATCTCTTCAATTACATGGAGTGACTATTCAGATAGTCCATTGGAGAGTATCCTTTGGATTCACTCTCACATACATAACTTAAAGGAGTATAACATATAGACTAGGGAATTTTTTGTTCCCTATCTTTCTGTTCATCTCTCATTTGTTCATACAGGTATCCCAAAAATGATAATAACCTTTGGATTTATCATCTGATGCATAGTTATGAGAGGCAATGTCAATATGGTGCTCATCAATGATGTAGTCTACCCTTTTCAGATAAAAAATTTCATGAGACCATTTCTCATCTTACGGTGTTCATGGTACATCCCTCAGACTCGTGACTCGAAGAAATTACTATTACTTTGGCTAGTGGTAGAACTCTAGGATCCCTAAAGATGAATTTCGGACTAACACTTTCTTCTGAGGGCATATCCTTGGAAAGTGGTAATGACTCAAACTTTTATGGTGAGATGGTTGGTAGGTAGTTATACATAGCCTCCATCTTCATCTTTCTCTTCACATCACTAATCTAAGAGAGTGCATGACTAAATATTTTGATGTCACTCAACTAGATGGCATTGTCATAATTTGTTCTCTCTATTGTTCTAACAATGGATTCCCTTTCCTTCTTGGCCTTGAGGTAGCGCTCGTTTCTGATTACTGACTTTCGAGTCCTTAATCTGAGATGCACCATCCTAGCAAAATAACTCACAACATTAGATAATGTTGGACAAAAAGTATGATGATCTCATAGATTCCAGAGCTAAACCTAGTAGCTTTGATACCACATGTAACATACTAACCCTTCAATGAAGTAAAAATTTATAATATTTCACGTTACGAGTAAATAAACTATGTAACAAACCATTGAAATTAAAAAAAAAAAAATCTTTATTGATAATATACAAACAAAGATGCATAGCATAATACAAAAATGATTCCTTTTCTTTTGTATAATTCATAAGATATATCAATACAAGAATTCATACATTTACATACATAGCTCAATGAGCTTTAGAACAAATAGTTGTAAGATGGTCCAAGATCCTTCCTTTCAAATCTTGGTTCTTCTATCACCTATTGTGGATGAGAAGCATCACTCAACTGCTTTTCCACCAAGAACGGACTCATAATATGGTCCCCCCAACATCTATCATTCCATAGATGGCCCTTCCCTTTAACGAAGAGATTGGTAGAGTAACCGATAATGACAACCAACTGAGAATAGTATTGTGTCCTACATAACCAGAACCTTGCAATCCCACAATCTAGAGCTAGCATGTAATAATAGATCATGGTGAACTAACAATGTAGTCTTGTTAGTCACACAATCTAGAGTGAAGTCTCATAAATTCACACTACTTTAAACAGTGTTCTCATTCAGTACTTTGAATGAAGTCATCTATAGCATACACTACTTAGTGTTGATTTGACTTGAGACTATCTTAAGCTATGCATAGGTATTTCCTTCAATGGATGGTCCATCATCCTAGAGATAACCTATCACCATATTAATCTACTTGGAATAAAATTGTGTAACTAGTAAGTGCACAACCTAGGTATTTCCTTCAATGCATAGTCCATCATCCTAGAGATAACCTACATACTTGGAATAACCCTACTTACAAGTAAGTACACAAACTCCCTCCCATACTGGATTATATATTCTAGGAGTAAACATAAACTTTCCTAGTTAAATCAATAGCTTAGCTAAATTTACCATATGTACCTTTCATGTTCGTTCATACCTATTATATAATACTTATGATAAACACCTATCTCCTACTATGGAGTACTTAAAAACACATTATGAAAATAGTATAAAAGCTTCAATTTTCTATTCAAAACACTCTAATTTATCAAATCGCATTCTGGAAAAGATATCCCAACCATGCATGTAAGACATGTCACTCAAAAGTAAAATAACCAAGAAGAAGAGATCACCATGCCTCTTATTGCTTATACAATCGAATGGCAGCGATGCAGCCCTTTCCAACAGCAACAAGCTTGGTAAACAGCTTCTCAAGTATGTCACTAGTAAACTATATCTGTCAAGATGATAGCTTACTCCTCTCAAAAATAACATCCTCAAAAATTACGTTAAATTCACTCCCTTTCTCTCTCTCAATGTAAAACAGAGTATGGTTGGAAATAATGTAGAAATAGGAATTGCAAAAGATGTGAAATCTTGTGAAAGAATGTGTCCCTTCCAAATGAAGTGGTTCATCTATTTATAGAGAAACCTGGTAGCCTCATATCCTATAGTTTAGGCATGTTAATGTACAACAAGCTCCATGCAAAGAAAAACATGAGACTCAACAGAAAGGTGGTGACTTCCTAGCTTAAAACTTGGCATAATCACCTACAAGTCGACTTGCTTATTGACACCAATCTAAAGACTTATTCAATATGCTTATGCTCAATTTGATTTGTCACAAAGAATACATATCTACAACAACTTGGGTTCAAAGGTGGCACCAATTCCATTTTCTTTCCTTCTTGTTTGGTGCAACTTATACTACAAATAGAAATAGTCAACTACCATTTCATTACAGCAAGCATCCATCGATCTGCTTAGAGGATGAATTGACGAAAGCATTTAAAATGTTTTGACAAATTCAAGGTTGATCTTACCAAAGGTATCAACCAAGTCCAAGCTTAATATTGACAGCAATATCAAACATAATACTATGCCCTATATCGCGTTTCATTCTAAGTGATAATCGGTTTCACAAACAGTCATAAGCTATTTTATTGGCCTCATAAAACATAGTCTATAGTGACTATAACCGACCTCCAATATCATAGTCTTTATCGACTATAAACAGCCTTTATAAATTGGCTTCTATCAAAGTAAGAGATAGTTGATGTCTAATAACATATATAATATGTAAAATATATATTATTATATATATAATATATTATATACACATATATATATTTAAATACCATCATGTATTTATATATATATATGTATGTATGTATATTTATAACCGTTAATATATATTTACATATATATTGTAAGCCAATAATGTAAGCATACATTTGATATATATATAAGAGTACAGGCAAGATAGTATATAATAAACACATTATATTGAATGCATGCATATATCTATATACATATATGTATGCATATGCCTCTATGTAAACGTATGTGTAGGTGTATCTATATCGATGCATCTGTATGAGTGTGTCCATCTGCCAATGTAAACATGTATTGATATACATATACATATGGATATGTGTATATTCTATACATGTATATATATATGTTCACATCTGATTCACATATACCCATTCACGATTACCATCATATTGATAAGCATTTACATGTGGTACATCTATACATGTGCATATTCATTTTGTTAGATCCCATTGACATGTATGTGCATATATATACACATACTCCATGTGCATCCCACTTGTCAATATAATCATAATAGTACAAGAAAGATCTCAAAAGATCAATAGATAAACATCACCTAATAATGCATGCAGTAGTAAACAAGACTCTATCAATACAGACATATCATCTAAGGATGACTTACCAACTACCCACAAACTAAATCAACTCAATCATTCTAATGTGGTGTGTGTATGCTCAGATAGTTTACGTTTACTGGTTACCCGACCAAGATCTTCTCTCGAGTGATACTTTCCCACCACCTAGAGGAATGGAACACATACCTGTAGCAACTAACACATGCACACAACATTCAATTGTTCACAACATATGCAGTATATATAAGCATCTCCAAAGATAGAATAATAATAATTCAATAACCATCCATTCACATATATGCAGTATTTCCCCATGAATAACATCAACTGAGATAACATTCACATTGATAACAAGGTACAAGAATAATTTATTCATCTCCAAAATTCACATTACATTCATATTTACCCTATATGGTAATAGTAAATAGTAACTAAATGATTGGGGTGTAATATTAATAAAACAACTTTGAATAAAAGACTGTTAAGCAATATTAGTAAAATTCTAAAAATGCATCCTAAAACATTGGTTAGAGTGGCAAAGAGAAGAGAATGTATAGAAAATAATCCAATCAACCAATGTTGGAGTTTTAGTGGTCGAATCCTGAGGTATGACTTGAAATTGAATATTGAAATCAAATTTTTGATTGAAAAATATTGGCATGATAATACTAGGGTATCATCTAATGTTAGAGATGTTTTAAAATGAAGAGTGGGGTTCAAAGTTCATGATCCTCATCCAATACATATATTAGACACAACTCAAATTGAATTTTATATTAAATTTTTTTGTGATTCAGTGTTACATGGTGGATGATCCCACAATACTGGTTTACAATTTTTGGTGAACTATTTTTTTCTAACTAAATCTTCACTTTCGGGAACCTATAGTGGCTAAACCATGAGGAATTTTAAGATGATGCAAACTAGTGATTTGTGAAATAATTTTTTTTATGTAGATTCTAAATTATTTTTTTTCAAAAATTTTGGAATCAAATTCCACTTCTTTTTCAATCTCCTTCAAAAACTAGTTTTTTTCAGTAAACATCATTTTTAAGGAGTGGTGTTCACCGTATGCAACATAATTTTTTTTTTATGAAGGATAAAATTCTATTTTTTTTAATTTAGATTTGTAACTATGATATCTAGCACTTTCATTTGGTTTCATAGTGTTTTATTGAGTATTTTTCCCTTAATCAAGTTTTGAAGTCAAACCAATTACAATTCAAACATAGGCAAACTGTATACAACATAACTTTTTTTGTATGTATCAAAATTCAATTTTTTCTATTGTTGGATCAAGGACTTCAATATCTACTGCACTGATATTTTTCAAAAGAAAATGATAATCTACTATTTCTCCACATGTGCAGAATAGAGAGCTTGATTTTCAGTGAAAACCCTATGTTTAATCAAACTAAAAAAACAAATGCATAATAAAACCAAAACATATTAAAATTATGTATGCTAGATAACTCATTCTGAGGACTACCATCATCGAGTTGGGTCTATGAAGTCTCCTCCATTTTCATCCTCAACTCGAGCTTCAAAGGGAAAAATTCAAGAGAAATTTCATGCCAGAGGGAGAGAAGGGGGGAAAAGGGGGGTTCGAATGAACCTAGGTTCGAGAAAACCCCCCTTGGAGGTTTGCTCAAACCTGGGTTCATTCGAACCTAAGTTCAAGTGAACCCCCTTTCCAAAAAAAACCATTTGTTTTATTCTGAGAAATGTGAAATATGGTGAGACCTAGCATTTAATACGTTTTCTCGAAGGGGGGTTCGTGTAAACCCCATTTTGGCTCGCTCAAACCAAAAGTTCGTTTGAACCCCCAAAAACCAAAATTTTCTCCATGGGAGCATTTTTTGCAATTTTCCTTCCTCACTAGAATTATAAACCAGTTTTATGGGTTTACCTTGGTAATTTATTAGAATAAGTCAAAGATCTTTTGAAAAATGTAAACCTTGGTATGTGAAAATTAATAAGCAATGAAAATCTTCTTGTTGTAAAACACATGTGCAATTTCATTATTATTATGATGTTTTTCAATATATATGTTGTAATTCACATACTAGCATGATTATGTAGGGATATGATATTAATATGCCACCTAAAACAATCAAGGAGTTTATATCAAGTTTGTTTTGTGAAATATCTAATGGGAAATTATTCTATTTAAGTTCATTTATTTCTAGAAAATGCACTAATTTTGGCAATCTTTCATTCTTAAGATTTTATATGCATGAAAGTGTTGAAAATAATTTTGGACAACAATTAGTGGATATTAAAAGATTTAAGAATGTTGAATATTTTTTAAAAGATGAAAAAATTGGAAAGTGTTGTGATTTAATTACAAAAAAAATAGTGTACATGCATTCATATCAAAATTTAATTGTAAGATTTACCAAAATATGTCAAGCACTCTCAACATGCTCAATGGCTTCATGGACAATTTTGCACATTTAGAAACACATTTCCAGTTGAAACTATACAATTAGTAGTTGATTTTGCGAAAAACTATACTCTTGCTCCGCAAGAAGAAATCCAATCACAATATTACAATTTAGTGTAAGTTGCTATGTTTGTTCATATTTTTATAGGCATGCATATGATACCATAGAGGATGATAGAAATTTTTTGAGGTAGTATCATTTCTAGAGTGACAACCAATTACACTCGTCAGAGTTTGTTCAATATTGTTTCAATATATGTTATACAAATTTAAGAGAAAGAGGAATCCAAATGAAAGAACATTTCATATGGTCAGATAATTGTTCAGGATAGTTTAGGAATGCTCAAATGTTCTATTGGTTAAGTAGGGTTCATAAGGAACATAATGTCCAACAAATGTGGAGTTTTGTTGAAGCTGGACATAGTAAAGGAGAACATGATAGAGCTAGTGCATGTGTTAAAAGAATTATTGCTAGAGAGCAATTGAAATTTGAGGATGCGGTAAAATTTAAAAATGCACATGGGATTGTGGATTGGTGAATACAAAATTATCTACACTTGGATCAAGCGAGTACTCGATAGTTCATGCATTCTTTTTTTTGGTTGAAGAAGAGAAAATTCTACCTAGACTTGATTGCAAGAAAATCAGTGGATCTAGCAAATGGCATTCAATTTAGAGTTTGAATGTATGCACATGGACTATCTGGGTAAGGGAGCTTGTGTGTTTTTGTCAATTTTGTATTTTAGGAGATTGGGAAGCATGTGAGAATATAGAATGGGTTGAAGAGTGGAAGAAAATATTGTTGACACCTACACAAGCACACAATCAATATGAAACAACAATTGAAGACAATGATCAAGTGTTTGCATCAAACGACTATGACCATCTTTTAGACCTTGTACAAGAAGGTAATTTAATTCAATTTATTTTATTGTATTACTATTTTGTAATGCTTTTATTTATCTATATAAATATGAATTCGTGTATATATATTAATCAAATTATATGGACACATTCAAGTTATTGAATCAATTTTTTCTGCAAGACATTTGTATGTTGTTGTTGCACCTAAGGAGAATGAAGAGGAAACTAAATATTGGTTGGCTCATTATGTGGAGACTAAACATAAGTTAATAGCACCTAGAGAAGATGATGATGGATATCATTATCCAATAGGTTCAATGATCCCCTTAAGACCTCCCCTTAAGCAAATTTTGAGAAATTCGTTGATCCCCTTAAGAAAAATTTGAGAACTTCTTTGATCCCCTTAAGAAAATTTTGAGAACTTCTTTGATGATGGCTATCATTATCCAATAGGTTTAGTGGTGGTTTTTGGCACTTGGCTATGAAAATACCTAATAAGGAAGAATGGTTTGCCTACATCTAAAGATTATGAAACACATAAGAAGATTATACACTAGTCACATTTGGTGGTGGATAAAAATATAAAACTAGTGAGGTATCGTGGAAGACCTCCAAATAAAGAGCTATGGAAAATTTCTATGGAAGAGTATGAGACAATCATAGAAGTGTTGCAAGAAAGAGAGGATGCAGATGATACAATGGAATAAGTAAATATAGGTAAATATAGTTTTAGTTTTATATATTTAAATACATGTTTTGATATTGCTTGTACGTTATTAGTTCAAATTGATTTAAATTGTATTTATGTATCCTTAATCCATCATCATAAATTCATCACATACTTTGAGACAAAAAAGAGAGTCCATGCAAATTCAACCTAGACAACATGGAATACTTGGTAAAAATGGGTAATTATATAGTTTTAGTTTTATATATTTAAATACATATTTTGATTACATATTGATATTTCTTGTACATTAATAGTTAAAATTGATTTATTGTCCTTTTGTATCCTTACGCCATCAACACAAATTCATCACATAGTTTGAGACAAAAAAGAGAGTTCATGTAGATTGAACCTAGACAATATGGAATATTTGGTATAATCTACAAGTATAGTTTTACTTTTATATATTTAAATACATGTTTTGATGATATATTAGTATTACTTACGCTAATAGTTAAAATTGATTTATAATCCTTTTTGTATCTTTAAGCCATCATCACATTGATCACATACTTTGAAACAAAAAGGAGAGTGTGCAGATTCAACCTACACACATGTGTGGACTAATTGTAAATACAGGCATTTGTGTATATATAGCTTTATAGAAATTAAAATACATATTTTGATGATATATTGATATTTCTTGTATCATTTTGATATCAAGTGGCATGAGTACCTACTACATTTTGATGATTCCCAGTAATTTTTGGATTTTCTTGAGATGGCATAGCCACATTTTGTAAACATTGTTTTGAGTTGGCATATATGTGCGTACACAACTACACAATTACATATTTTATAAAAAATTGTATACATGTACATACAAAATTATACTCTACACTTTTATATATCAAAATCAATATTCTATATATTTTGTTCGTTAAATGTGCATGTTTTCCTACTTTGAAACTTTAAATTTGATTGTATAATCACTAAATATAATGTAAATTATTGTTAAATTTGGTTGCCTTGGGAAACTGTACCAAATTTTGAGTTCTTTTATCCCCTTAAGACATTGTATTAGGACCCCTTAAGACATCCTATTATGAGTCATTTATTATGACATAAATTAAATTAGCGTTGACACTATTTTTGTATAGAATGTGATTATTATGATGAGTCATCCGAAATTCTAATACTTAAATTATATAAATTATGATGAAATTTGAGACATGTACTTTGAAGTATTTGATCACCTTAAGGAATTATATTAAGACATATCCTAAATAAATACTTAATTATATGAATTATGATCCAACATGAGAAATGTACTTTGAATTCTTTGATCTCCTTAAGAAGTCGTATTAGGACCCCTTAAGAAATCATATTTGGACCTCTTAATATATCCTATTATGACATAACTTATATTAACATTAACATTATTTTTCTATAAATTTTGTGACTATTATGATGAGTCATCCTAAATTCTACTTCTTAACTATATCAATTGTGATTAAATATGAGACATGTACTTTGAATTATTTGATCCATGTTGTCACAAAAAATTGCACCCTAATCAATATGAGTTTAGTGTTCTAATGACACAATGGAAACAACCTCAAGGTTTTGGACCTTGCATGAATGAGGTTGAATCTACGAAGAAGGCCAACTTCCTTTTTCAATCCCAGTGCAATATGTTGGTCCAACCTAGCACATGAAACCCTACCACTGACAACTCACAAGGAAAAGGGGAGAAGGACAACATGAAAGGGAAATGGAGGTGACACACCAAGATAGAAGGGTCATTTCTTCTTGGCCTAAACTACACAATACATAAATGAAGAGGACCAAAAGACTCACATAGCTCTCTATTTGGTTGATTTTAGAGGCAAAAATGGAGGTTAGGGTTTGACAAAGCAGTGAAAGGAAAGAGAATTTCTCAACACAACAATTGAAAATAAATTTAACTCAACATCTATACATGAAATACAAAACACATACTCCAACATGAAGGTAATGAAAGATAACTCATACACAAAAGAGGAGAGAACCAACAACAATGATCAACTTCATTAATGCAAAGGCATATAGCCAATATTTACAATGGCAGAGTATAAAATATAGTCTACGAAAGAAAAACCCCAAATGAACCAAAGGAAGAAACCTTCAAATGAATACAATTTTTTCCTTTATAGATCAATAATAACCTACAAGCACAAGTCTAAACCTAACCCCAACCAAGGTTAGAAAAAAAGATTGTGTGTACAATAATAGAGCCATCCTGTGAAAATCTTGATTAGGACATAGATCTGCCAAGAAGTCAACAAAGAGAAATAAATGGGCATGGGTACCCATAAAATCTGCTTGTTGAAGGTGAGGAATGCAATTAATGTCATCCTTGAATCTCAAGAATCAAATTAGGTAGCTCAAAAATTTGAATCAATCCTCAAAAATGATGACTAGAAAACACGTCAAAATGTAGGAAGGTCGAGGCATTGGGCTGGAAAAAAAACCTTTACAAGCCAAAATTAAATGGTCTGAAGCCCCCAAAAAAGTGTTTTCGAACATTGATGATTGGTTTGTCAGCTTACCACATTATTATAAGGAGGATAAGAGCATGAAGAGAAAGGAAAGATTTGGGGTAAGACGGAAGGCTTACCTTTGAAAGTCAGAGGTAAAGGAGAAGCCTTACACCCGAAATACAAAAAATTGACACGTGGTCAAATTTTGGAAGAAAAGAGTAAAAGTGAGAAAAAAAATGGAAGGGGAAGATCTAAGAAGAAGACTTCATAGGTTGGAGGTCAAGAGGAAGCCTTACATCTTACCTTTGAAGGTAAGAGGTAAGATGCAAGGGAAAAGGGCAAAGGGAGAAGGCCAATAGAAGAAAGAAGGAAGAGGAGAGGGATGAGGGAAGAGGGAAGACCGAAGGCCAAAAGGAGAAAGAAAAAAGTGGAAGAGGAGAAGTGATGGAAAAACCATGCAAGGTAAGAAAGTAAGAAACAACGAGAAACCCCAAAAATCTAGGACTTAGCAAAATTTAGGAACCTCAAGGAAAATTCATGCAAGATGGCCCATGTAGGATTTCTCAGATCGGATATCAATGATGGGTCATCAAAGGGGGCATGAAATGTCAAAATTAGTGGAAACTTCAATAGGATGATTGCTTTATAATCATGGGATCTAGAGGCCTTATCAATCCATTGGGCATAGTCATGAGGGTAAAACTAAATAGATGCAAGGGCATCTAGAAGATTCAAATCAGTTGGGACAAAGAACATTCAGTTACAAAGAGTGACCTTGGAGTTTATTCTAGTTCAGTATACTAATGATAAGAAGTTGCAGATTAAAGGGTTTGTTGACAAGAATATCTAGTTTATCCACTAAAATTTTTAGAGGTTCACATGAAGATTTGATCAAGTTATGAGTATCTATGTTCCGACAGTTGTTTTGTTGTCCTAGCTGGTGTTCCTGAAGAAGATGATGTGATTCTAGTAATCTGAGTTGTTGTGAATGCTTTTGTGGTGATTCATGATGCTTGTGGATGTTTCTAGATCATGATCTATCTATTTTTTGGTTTGCATTGATTTTTGTGCTCACGATTGGTGATTTTCTTCTGGGAGTTCATGTTTTTATGTTCATGGCCGACAAGGTGATTGTAGTGTATTGTGGATCTTCAAGGCTAATTTTTTAAGGTGTTTCGTGTTTGATACATGTTTTTTTAGGTCCCTACTATGTTTTGGCTGATATTGGCTAATTCACATTGATAATTGCTTATTGATTTGGGCCAATATTTTGTACACATTTCATATTTTGTTGAGTCAACATGTAGTTGATGTTACCCTAGATGCAGATATATATGATCAATTTTTTATACCATTTGAGGCATGGTGTGAGGAAGAAGAAGGAAATGGTGTGAGATGTGCGAGTTATGTGTGTGAATAATGTTCTAAGCAATAAAAGAGCAGTTGATAGAATGAATTCATGAAGCACGATGATGAAATCTTTTGATCCAGAAAGATCACAAAGCAAGGAAATCGTGGAGCAGAAGGAAGAAGTGATGGAAGAAAATTATTGTATGAATTGTTTGTAATTCCTGGGTTACGGCCTAGCATTTGTAAAGCCCTAGTGGTATATGTAATGATTTTTTGAGATCTAATATAATGATGAATGCTCTTTGAAGGCTAGATTTTTCCTTTTGAGGGTTTCCCAGGATAATTCTTGTGTCATGTGTTATTGCATATTTATGTTGATTATCTATTAGATTTCATTGTCTATCTATAAGATCTGAGTGTTAGTTGTTTAAGCTGAGAGGTGGGATAGTCCCTCATCGGACCCTCCTTCCTTGGACTACATCAATTGGTATCAAAGCTGGTTGTGATTTTATCAGAGCTGGTTGCAGAGTAGGTTGAAGAGTTGGTTGTGAGTTTATCAGAGCTACTTGTGACTCTATTGCAAAATGGGGAAGATTAGAAAAAGGATGAAGAAGGAAAAAGAAAACCTAATATGTGAAAGGGATAGAGGAAGAATTGTGCGAACTCAGGAAGTGTAATTCAAAATAGATGGAGACGATGAAAGAAATAGGAAAAGACAAGTGTGACGTTCTTTAAGAAGAACTAGAAATTGAAAGGAGAAATCAAGAACTGGAAGCAGAGATAGATAAGTTTGAGGATGTTGAAAAGAAAATGGAAGAAGGATTCAAGTTGTTTAAGAATTTGGAAAAGAGGAGCAAAGATTTGGAAGAAAGTCTAGAAGAATTGAAGAAGGAAAATAGAGACTTGAAGGAACATGCTAATCAGTTGGAGAAGGAAAATGAAAGATTGAGATCTAAACCTAAAGTGTGTTATGTTTCTTGTGATACTAATGATTTGTTTGATGTTGTAGAAACTTCTTTATAAAATGGGATTGAAGATGAAAGTGCCACTAAGACTATAATTGTTGGAGACAGTATTGGTTTCAAAATCATGCAGAAAATGGGATAAAGAGGAAAAGGATTGGGAAAGCATCAGTAAGGAATGACAGAACCTATTTTACTAGTAAGGAGAGCAAGAAATGAAGGCCTTGGATGTGATAGAGGTAAGGATGTTATTGCAAATTCAAGAAAATCAAATTAGGGGGGAAAAGGTATGTCTTGTTCACATTGTAATAGACATGGACATAAAAAGGAATTGTGTTGGAATTTACACCCCTATAAGTTTTATGGATTAAGGAATAATTCGGAGAAGATGTGTTGGAATAAAATGAGAGGAAAGAAGCCTAGGAAAGATTGTATACATATGAATTATGGATGGTTTGATGGATCAAAATGGAAGTATGTTGCTCATAAGTTTAGAAAGTTTTAGAGATTGAAGCATTCATGTGTTGTAGGAAAGGAAGGATCAGGATACTGTGAACATAAAAATTCCCAAGCTCCCTTCGAGTGAGTTTATTTTTCTTAAGTATCGACCATGCCCTCTTTTGCGAAAAAGGTAAGGTTAGGATCCCTTTTACACAAGCCTGTGCTAGTACTGTCACTTGTCATTTGAGTGCTCTTCGTAAGATTTTCCTCTTGTTTCTTTTTGAAAGCTTGCAACAGGCTTCCATGTGCCAGTCGTTCGCAAACTTTTGAGCCTCTTTGCATCACTCCCTTTTCGGGTCCTGACCGCCTGCCACATAGCATCAGTTCACACACATTTCTCGATAGACCCCACCATTCAATGCAATATGCAAAATACCTCCACGTGTCTTCACAACGCAAGTTCTTCATCACTCAAGGGAAATGATTAGAGTCGGGTCTTGACTGCTTGCCACGTGATCTTCAAAAGGCTTCATTATGAAGACAAACCAAGTAGATGACAACTATCACCAACTGCCATGTTCTGTAAATTCCATCATGAGTGAATGGAACATGTCTGAGTGTTGGTCTGTTGGGACCACTACCATCATTCATAGGGGATGCATCCGAACTTTGGACGTCCTCATTCATGTCCTAAATCTCTTTTGTTGTAATGGCTAGGGAAAAATCATAGCTAAAACATCATTGCTCATGATCAAAGAATATTTCATGTTGCTTTCTCATCAAACCAGGATTTTATTATAAATATTACTTCTTCCTTAGAAAAGAAAGATTGGAGAGGTTCCAAGAGTTCCAACTTTTCTTCAGATTTCGGTGGAAGAATAGATAGAAGAATCGGGCCTTTATTTTCTTTATTAGATTATTGTACAAGAACTCACAGACTATGCCATTGTTCGACCTTTCTATTTTCTTTGATATTTGATAAGTTTTACTATGCCATTTTTGTACTGGATGCATCATTCTCATACTTCTATAAATTAATACAAGTTGTTGGTTTAGATCATTTCTTGGACTCTTCTTTCTAGTAAATGTGTATGAAGCTTATTTTATATCAAATATAGTGAATCATTCAGGATTCTATCTTTTTTTTACCATTCTGGAACACAGTAGACTACCCAACAGCCCCTTAAGTCATATCTCTAAGATAGATTTATTGTGCCTAACATCTAAATCTCATTGCATCACCTTATTTAGATCCTTTATTTTATATATGCTTCATTAAATCATTCAAAACCCCAGTAAGAGAAGAAGTTGGCTTCTTTAAAAATCCGGAGGTTACTCAGTTTGGCGCAATAGGTCCCCCTAAAACTGAGTTTCCACCAGAGGGCTATTACCTTGCCAACTTTTGGCATCAACAATTTTTTTCTTTCCTAGCACACCCGATGGGACCACTAAAAATAACCAAATCAAAAGGGTGTGTAAGTCATCGGCCTGTTACTAGGTCGTGAACCTCAAAATAAATTGGCCTGTCAGTATCCCCATTGGTAATAGCACATACCCAAACTTGCCCAGTAGAACCATTGGAACTCAACCATAATGCTAATCGCAAACCGAATTTATGTGGCTTGGGATGTTGGAAGTCCTCTTGTTGCCCTAGTAGCACCTGTCGTGTGGGCCCCTATCCCAGTCTCTTCTCTTAAATCTATTCTAAAGTTTACCAGAGATGGCTTGAGAACACCACCTGAACATCTGCAAGATGTTTCGGACATGTGTCTAGTGCATGGAGTAACAGATTAGAATATAGTGCTCAGATTGGTTGCATCTTCTTTCAAAGAAAGAGCACTAGATTGGTATCACACTCTGCCTACCAATACCATTGGTACTTGGGATGAACTCGAAGACCCCTTTTACAAGATATTTTCCAATGACAGAGATAGATCTTCATTGTACCACCAACTATCGACAATAAAGCGGGCCCCATCCGAAGCCATGACGAATTTCAACACCCGATTTCATACAACCTCAAAAAGAATCCAGAATGCCATCCGACCACCAGTCAAGCTAGCATTCATGTTCTACTTAAATTCTATCAATGTTGATATTTCCATGATGATCTAGTCACTCGGTGGAACTACATTACCAGATGCATATAGCATAGCGATCAAGGCGAAGAACAATCTAATCGACATTGGGAAGCTTCCACCTCGACCCATCATGCCAATCTTTGCTGAAGTATCAAATTTTAATCAGGAGATGTCATCTACTAGCAAAACCATGCCACTGCCACCGTCGATATACACATATCCAAGTGTGCAACCTAATGCTAATTCCCTATCTGGCACTTCGAAGGACGAAATGAGCAACATAAGGGAGATGTTATGGAACCTAACAAATGAAGTAACTACCATTAAGCACAACTAGGTTGCTCCTCCGAGACCAACCTATAGAACTAGATTCTAAAAATATCATCGACACATCACTCCCAGGCAAAGTTCTTGCGAACACTGCAGAGGAGACTCCGACAGAGGAAAAGAAGGAGAAGTTGAAGCCTAAACCTTTCTTCCTAACTAATTATAGGAAAGAAACTATTGCAAAACTCTATGATTGACTTTGGTGCCAGTACCATAGTCATTTTCAAGCAGATAGCTAAAGCCCTAGGACTTAGCTATGAACCCCTAAAGAGAGGAGTTATGCAGCTAAATGGGAACAAGGTCGAAACATTAGGTCTCATTAAAGACCTCCCTTTAACATTGTTTTCCTATCCTAGTATCACAGTACCACAAGATACTTTGATCATCGACATTCCCCCCATGTTCGGCCTTTGTCTATCATGAGAGTTAATGGAAAATATAGGTGGATACCTTTCTTTAGATAGGTCTCACCTAATTCTTAGAACTAAGCACGGAGCTAAAATGAAAATTGTATCAGAATCCCTACATTCAGAGCATGTGGCCGATGAACCCATGATCAACTATGATGCTATCCATACTCCTACAAAAGAAGAAAAAAAAGTTTCTCAAACCTCTTATACCAAAGAAGAGGTTGTTGATAGCGAGCCGAAGATAGAGGAGAAGGCGACCGAAGACAAAGCCACTTTTGAAGAAGTCTTTTTTAGAAAAAATGCAAATACCAACCCTTTTGACAACTATCAGGCTACTGGATTGGGCACCTATGTCATCTATGATGAAGATCAAGAGTTCTCAAGGATAGCAAAGTATTTCACAGTCGGTCGAACCTCATAACTATGGAAGTTGCACTTTGATGTTGCAAGATGCAAAGTTAGCATTGGTGTCGGGATATGCCTAACATCTCCAAACAATGAGCAGATTCTCAGATCCTTCCACTTTTAGTTTTTCTATTCAAACAATGAGGCCGAATACGAGGGTCTTGTGCAAGGACTAAGCCTCGCAGAGTGCATGGGTATCAAGAAAAAAAAAGTGTTCAGAGATTTTCAACTTATATCAATCAAGTCAAAAATATATCTACTACGAAAAATGTTCGCATGCGATCTTATAGACACAGGTTTTGGGACCTCATTGAAGGATTTGAAGCTTTCAAAATCCATGTGGTACCAAGGTAGAAAAATTCAACTGTGGATCACATGGAAATGATAGGATCTTAATTTGATCATATTTCTGACTTGATGGAGAATGTACACTCGGTACAAGTAATTGTCTGGCCATCCATTCCAGATAATGACTAGAGATGGAAAGTGTTCAAAAGTGATGAACACATTGCCTCATTCATTCAATAGTCAAGTGAATTCACTTATCAGCTCAGCCCGAAGATTGAAGAAGCATACGAAGTGCAGATCATTCAATTAAGATCAAACAAGCTTCCAAAAGGATTGGTCACGTTCGAAAAAAATTTGGCTGTGATGATGCGAGGAACAATAGGAGGAAATTTGTGGCAATCCAAGTGAATTATACCGACCTTGAGGTCGAAGGCAGAAGAAAACTAAAGGTCAGAAAAGAAGTCCCACAGCATGACAAAAATAGGTTGATCCATCTCTATGAAGCATACAAAGGAGTAATAGCCTGGTCTTATGACGACCTCAGAGGATATGATCCTGGTATCATCTAGCATACCATTGAACTCAAAGAGGGTGCTAAACCTATCCGAAAAAAACAAAGTCTTTTCAATTCAAAGATTGAAGCCTTGATGGCACAAGAGTTAGGGAAGTTGATCCAATCAAGGATCATATTTCCTATCAAACACAACACCTAGGTATCTAACCTTATGCCACTCCGAAAAAGGAATAGACACATTCTTCTCTATGTTGAATTTCGTGACCTAAACAAAACATCATTAAAATATCATTATCCATTGCCTTCCATGGAATCCATTTTTACAAAATGTGGCAGGTTCCAAAAAAATTTCTCTACTAGATGGCTTCTCGGGCTATAATCAGGTCCAAGTAAAAGAAGAAGACCAATAAAAAACCACATTCACCACCAAATGGGTAACATTCACATATGTGAAAATGCCCTTCAGCCTACCAAATGCGGGAGCTATCTTCCAGCGGTTAATGGATATCACCTTCAGTGAACTCATCAATAAAATCATTCTCATCTATTTGGATGACCTAATTGTGTTTTCCAAGTCAAAAGGTGACCATTTCGATCATCTAGAAATAGTTTTCAAAAAGTGCAAAGAGTTCGAGGTATCCTTGAATCCCAAAAAAAATATTTTTGGCGTGCCACAAGGCAAGCTACTAGGGCATGTAGTGTCCAGAGATAGGATTTCTATTGATCCTGAAAGAGTAAAAGAAATTAGAGAACTCCCCCTTCCAGTCAACAAAAAGGGAGTTCAATCCTTTCTGGGAAAGGTAAATTTCGTAAGCAAATTCATCTCTAATTTTGCAGGAATAACTCAACCAATCACTCTAATGCTAAAGAAGGATCAATTATTCAAGTGGACAAAGGAAGCAAGAGAATCCTTCGAGAAGGTAAAGGATGCTATTTCCTCAACCCTTGTGCTAGTAAATCTGGACTTGTCCAAAGATTTCATGATGTATTTTTTCAGTAGCAAGACAAGCATCGCCACTGTCCTAACTCAGAAGGACAATGAAGGAAAGGGAGAACACCCGGTAGCATTTCACTCCCAGACCTTGAAGGAGTATGTGGTGAATTATAATTTCATTGAAAGACAAGTGTTTGCAATAGTAAAGGGGCTCAAAAATTTCCAACATCTGATATGTTGCAACAAGGTGATCGTTTATGTTCCACACTCCAGTGTGCATGAATATATCATGGAAGGAGAGATCACCAAAAAAAGGGCCAACTGGATCACTAAGATCCTAGAATATGACATTGAGGATAGACCCATGAATATTGTCAAAGGGAGAGGGTTGTGTGAATATTTGGTACACAACAAGGAAGCAGAGCAAGCAAAGTCGATCCTGATAAATGAGTCAAAACCCAAAGGATGCTAGCTAATGGATAGGACAAGATTTATGCACACTGGAAAATATTTGTTAGGCCTTCCTTTGTAGAAAAGAAGGGTCTATCGATTATAGAATAGCGGATATGCACTCATCGAAGGGGTTCTCTTCAGGATAAATTTCAATGGTGTCATGTTACGATGCGTCACTATGGAGCAAGCAAGGAAAATCCTTAACACATTCCACAGCAGCCCTGAAGGCGAACACTTCTTTGCAAAAAATATCACCATCAAAATCTTGCACGCTGGGTACTCCTGGCCCACACTATTCAATGATTCCTACAAAATGATAAAGACTTGCAAGGAATGCCAATTCTACGCAAGGAGGACAAAAAATTTTGCTATGCCCCTCAATCTGATAGTATCAGATGAATCGTTCGTGCAATGGGGGCTAGAATTCATAGGAATGATCAACCCAACATCCAGCACCGGCTATAAATGGATTCTTACAGCTACATACTACTTTATGAGGTGGACTGAAGCCATACCCCTAAAGAATGCAATAGAAGCAAAAATTGTGGATTTTCTTGAAGGGCTAGTGACAAGATTCGACCTGCTGAAGACCATCATCTCAAACAACGTAAAATCCTTCCTAGGGTCTAAGGTATGTCATTTCGCACTTACACATGGCATATTCTTGAAAACATCATCAAACTATTACCCGTAGGGGAATGGCTTGGCCGAGTCAACTAATAAGAATCTAGTTAGACTCATCAAAAGGATCGGGTCTGATCATGAGAAATAATGGAATAAGCATCTTCGAACAGCGTTATGGGAAGATTGCATAGCTCCTATACAAGTACTAACGACCTCATCATATGAGCTAGTATACAAGAAAGAATAATTGTTGCCTATCTCTATAAAGATACCTGTGCTACAGCTACTTAAGTCTTTAGAGATTGAAGACAATGGGGCAATGGAAGTTTGGTTGGCCAAATTACTGGAGGTGCAAGAGAAAAGGGAGAAAGCCTTAATAGTCATGACTAATCGCCAGTAGGTGGTTAATAAATGGTTTGACAAGAAGGCTTCAGACCAAGGTCTAAAATGCGGAGACCTGGTACTAAAGTACAATGAAAGAGCCGAAAAACCTAGGCAGCATGGAAAATTTGACAAGATGTGGGAGGGACCCTTTCAAAATAATTCAGTGCAAACAGAACAATGCATTTGAATTAGAAAATATGGAACAAGAGCCACTTGGGATTCCGGTCAAAGGAATTCACTTAAAATTGTTCAATTAGGCTACAGTTGTTTTATTCAAGTGTAAATTTATAAAAATTTAATTAGTTTTCCTTTTCATGTTTTATCAACCAATTCTCTTATCACATTTTTCACAGTTACATGACAAGCAAGGAAAATTTCATAAGTCCCATTATTACAAGAATAGAGAAATCTCACACCACTCAGGTTGCAGAATTAAGATTTAGACAAAGAGGCTTAAACATAAGCAAGTATATTCAATACATGTATGTTGTGATTAAACATTGTCAAAATCACCCTCTGGCCAAAAATTCAAAGGTATATCCATATATATGGCTTCATTACATGCATATATGTGAGCCTTCTTTCAGGCGTATATATATACAATAGAGAAAAGGCGTGCCAAATTTTATATCTCTGCATTGCGAGTATTGTCTTCGTCAACTAGAACATTGTCAAGAGTAATGGGAAGATTGTCAGCAGCGGCAGGACTTGTGGTGGAAGCAACATCAACACCCATGACAAGTGGTGGAGGGAACACATGTTTCCTAAAATTGGTATACCAATCCACATCATAATACAGCACAAAGATGTAGCAATGCAGCAGGAAATGGCATGCACGAGTGGCTTTATCAAGATGATCTACGAGTCACTGAAGCCAAAAACCACTCAAGAATGGCACCCACAACACCACTACGTCTTCTTCAACATGCTTCCTTAGATCACTCGCAATGGGAAGTCCCAGGCCATACACCACATTGCTCACTGCCTCGCCAAGCCCCCTGAGGTACTTCTTTGGGAAAATCTGAATTGCCAAATGAAGAATCATAGATTTCAGAGCCTGAGCATCAAGCAGCAAATGCAACAGAAAGATGCAAATTTCCAACACCACTGGACTCAATTGGAGAATGAAATTGCATAACTTAAATCTATAATAGAGCAGGAAGTGACAAAGAAAGATCAATCCCAGGATAGCTGGCTCACAGAGTCATGGAAGCTATAGGGGCAACTCACCATGGCAAACCAAAAGGTTGTTGAGCTCACACATGATATAGAATGAAGGGATGAGGAGATCACCCTATTGAATAACTTGGCCTTACACTCAGTCGATCAAACAAACCTCCTACAAATAGCCCAATAGTTTCACATTTCCTATTGGGAAAGAGTGAAGTCATTTTGCCTAACTCTACAACCAACACTTTGTTTTGTGGTGGAGGTAAAATATCTTAGCAGAGGGGCTCGTGAGGTGATCGAGAAAATTCCTTAGTCCATTGCGAAAAAGGCTCTGGAGGCTAAAACATTATTAAGCAAATTATATCAGGTCTCAAATGAGATCTTGGGAGATACAGGGATTGAGGACCGAGGGGTCATTGCTAAAATAGCTAACGGGGTAATCCACTACCACGTAGTTATCCTTCATTCTAGCAATTTTTTTGCCAGGCTGGATCAGGCCATGAATAACATAAGGGACATGTTCTCCTACCTAACTCAGATGGGTTTACCTTCTCTATTCCTTGAGGATCAGTCATTGGCCATAATGGAGCATATTGCAGTAAAGGTCGAGGAAAGGAAATGAGATGTGTCTATCTTATAGAATTTCAACCAACCCTTGCTACGGAATATTTTCAGAACATCACTCAGTCGATCACCCATCTCCTTTTTCAATTTGAGTCATGGGTTGATATGTCATCGGCACTACTTTACATGTCCTTGGGGAACATATGCCTATTTTGTACTTCCCTTTGGGTTATGCAACGCACCTGCAACTTTCCAGAGAGCGGTCATTAGCATATTTTTCAGATATCTACCTTGATTGCATGGAGATCTATATGGATGACTTTACTACCTATGCTGCCACATTTGATGAAGCATTGGATAATTTGAAACAATTTCTATAGAGATGTGAAGAACAGAACTTGTCATTAAACAGTGAAAAGTGCTTCATGATGATGCAAGAAGGTGTAGTTCTTGGCCACTACATTTCCCACCGTGGCATTCAAGTTGATCCTACAAAAATTAAGGTAATCAAAAATCTACCTATACCTGAAAAACAAAAGGATGTTAGGAGTTTCTTAGGTCATAAAGGCTACTATAGATTTTTCATCAAGGATTCTAGCAAAATAGCAGCCCCACTGTATAGACTTTTGACTAAAGATGTTGAGTTCCAATGGACAGAAAGCTATGATAGGGCATTTTCTGATTTAAAGATAGCTCTAACTCATGTTCCTATAATTAAGGGACCAAATTGGTAAATCTCGTTCCACATCCATATTGATGCCTCAAATTATGCAATAGGAGTTGCTTTAGGACAAAAATTAGAATCTATTGAAAACGCCATTTATTTTGTTAGTAAAAACTTGCAAGGAGCTGAATTCAATTATACAATCATAGAGAAAGAAATGTTGGCAGTTATCTATGCCTTGAATAAGTTCAAGCACTATATAATATTTTATCAGATTTTTGTGCACACTGATCATGTAGCCATTAGATACCTCATGAACAAAACTCTAATCTCAGGAAAATTAGCTAGATGGTTGTTATTAATGCAATAATTTGGCATAACTATTGTAGACAAACCAAGGAAGGCAAACACGGTTGCAGATTTTCTCTCACGATTGACCACATCAAGAGATAGTCCAGCCATAGATGACTCCTTTCCTGATGAGAATCTATTCTCCATTAGTGTGCAGACACCCTGGTATGCTGACATAGCCAATTACCTTGTGATAGGAAGAGTTCCTCCTCACTTCTCCCCAAAAGAGAGAAGGGTGTTGATTGAAAAATCATTTCCTTTTTCATGCATAGCTGGATGCCTGTTTTATATTGGACAAGATCATGTTATGAGATGGTGTGTGAGGGAAGATGAGACCTATGAAATTCTACATGCATGCCATGATGAACCCTGTGGAGGCCACTTTGCAACTAAAAGGACAGCAATGAAAATCCTAAACACGGGATACTATTGGCCTACATTATACAAAGATGCAGGAAGGTATACAAGGAAATGTGATAAATGCCAAAGAATGGGCAGGCCAACAAAGTCAGATGAGATGTCGCTTTGTCCACAAGTGGTAGTCACTCCATTTCACAAGTGGGGTTTAGACTTTGTGGGACTTATTGATCCTCCATCCAATGGTAATTCCTATATTTTAGTGTGCACTGATTATGTAACAAAGTGGGTAGAAGTCAAAGCCATGAAGCATGCAAGAGATTAAAAAGGTAGAATTTCTCTATAAAGAAATTTTCACATGGTATGGAGCCCAAAGAGAAATAGTAACTGATCAAGGCACGCAGTTTACATCAGCGCTTGTTATAGTATTAGTTAATGAATATAATATATAGTATTAGTTAATGAATGTAATATCAGGCACAGGAAATCCACTTCTTATCACCCTTAAGAAAATGGGCAAGTTGAGGTGACAAATAGAGAGATTGAGGCCATCCTCACCAAAATAGTGCATATTCACATAAAAGATTGGACAAATAGATTATCAGAAGTAGTTTCGGCTTAAAGGACCACCTGGAAGACAACTATAGGCTTCACCCCATTTGAGCTGCTATATGGAAAAACTGCCATGATGCCTATTGAATTTGAGTACAAGACTCTCATAACTACTATGGAGTTGGGGATGGATATTTCAAAGGCACAGAAAGAATGAATTATGTAGCTCAATGAATTGGATGAGATGAGAAAATTTTCATTACACCATACTGAACTTATGCAAAGTCAAAGAGCCAAATGGCATGACAGATTTATCAGATAAAAGAAATTTCAGCCAAGTGACTGGGCATTACTTTATGATTCACGATATAAGGATAATGCAAGAAAATTGTAGACCAGGTGCCTAGGGCCATATGAAGTTGCAGAGGTATTTCCCAATGGAGTTGTGCAGCTCACAACCATCGACCCTATGAAATTCAAACTATTGGTGAATGGACACCATCTCAGATTATATCGTAGGCCAGCTTCAAAAGAAGAGTTCTTGCAGTATTTTATCCAACACACAGCGCCCAAGCACAGTTCATGTAGCCAGGGAGTTCCTACAACTGAAGGCAGTGGATCTAGTGTCCCTCCTTATGACTAAATCAGGTATGCACTTATCATAATAAAGATTTCTACTTTTGTAGAAATCCATTTCTCCGCCCATCCGCCCATTTGTACCACCTTTCTCTCTCTTCCATTTCACTTCACCTTGCACCATTCCACGTCCTCGTCAATAATTTCTCAATTATTTCTCAACAACACAAGTGGTACTTTATCCTCGATCGATGCAATGAATTCTCTACAATCATGTTTGTACACACTCAAGTACGTGCACATTAATTGCATTCTTAATTGTCCTTTGGAGTGTTTCATTTAGTCACTATATGATAATATGGACGTTCACATTATTTCTTTAAAACCCTCATCAAATCACTCTTTCCATCTCACATATGTGGACACATGTCCAAATTTAGGTTGGGGGGAGGGGTAAGAAAGGTGCAAAAAATTTTCCACATGCCGATACATGATTGTCTACGTTAGAAAATCTTGTTGTGCCGATTCAAATTTAAAATGAGAGATGGCTCACATGTGTGATGCGACACTAAACCGATGCCACCATTTCATCTCATTATGATTTATTTTATTACCATTTCTTGCTATTATTAACTCTGTCATAATTTTGAAATACAAGCGGTAATTGCTAAAAATAGAGTGAAGAAACCATAGTTGATGATTCACCCAGCAAGAAAACAAGAAAGAATTTGAGAATTACTGAGGTAATTATGCAGGGTGACAAGTTGAGAAAATGGGAGGTGGACTCATTCAGAATGAGCCCTCAGTTCATGATACTTTGCTACAGGATGCAGCGTGCTTGGCCGAATTTCAGAATTGTGGTTGGCTATATTATTTTCTGAAGTTGGATAGTTTTGATGAAGATATTGCATTGGAGTTTGCTCAAAAATTCTCAAATGGAAAGGCCATAGTGAAAGGATTGGAGGTCATAGCAACAGAAGAAGGAATTGCTAAAGTTTTAGGGTTGTCGGTTGATGGTGAACCTTACCCTATTTCTAAGGATGTCAGGATAGCCAAGGCCATATTCACTATGCATGGTGACCCTCCACTCACAATTGACAAGCAGGGTGCTAAGAGGCTCTCTCTACCTGAGCAATGGAAGCAGGCAGATGTACACATCATTAGATATATCACCTGCGAAGGTCAACTATTGAACTTGCATTCAGTGCACTTCAAATTGTTGAGTCATATGAGGAATGGAAGGAAGATGAACGTGCCCAATGTCTTGTACAATCTTCTCTCCATTATGGTAGTAGATATACAAAAAGGTAGGGAAAACTCTGTATCTCACCATTGTCTCATTAAATTGTTGGTTATAACATCTCTGCTTGATACAACCCCTAGTATGGTCTGGGATGATTTTGTGAACACTAAGCAGTATAGACCTGAGCCACCTCAGCCTAGGGTTTCACCTAAGACCTGTAGGTCTAGCAGAAAATTGAGTGCGGTCGAAGGCACCCCTAGTGCTTTGACCTCTGGTGCTAGTGTGGATTCCCTTATTGAAGAAAAGACTATAAATGTTAGTTCCTCTGATAATGAGAGTGAAAAATAAAATTCTTCATCAGATTCTGATGATGATGATGTTCCCTTGGAAACTGTGATAAAAACAAGAGCACAAAAGAGAGGCAAAAGCGAAAAAATGAAAAATACAATTTGCACAAAAAGAGGTGCCAAGCCCTAAGAAAAGGAAGGCTAGCACTTTTCATCCTTCAGCCAAAGAAAAATGAAGAAGCCCTCTCAACAAATCAAATCCAGTTGATCTTGAGCTTGGTGGGACATCATGTGGAAGCATTGATGCTCCAATGGAGTAGGAAAATGTACAAGAAGAAGATATGTTCGAAAAGGCAGCAAAAATGACCCTAGCGGATCTTGTTGTCATTGTTGAAGAGGTTGAGATTCAAAAGCATGAAGAAAGTCAGGTATTCTTGCAGCAAGACCGAGAATGGGAGTTCCTATAGCCACCACCAGAAGAAGAACAAGAGGCCCTACAGTAGAACGAGGAAAGAGGAATCATACCTCAACAGCCTGAATCGGTGGGAGATCTTGAATCTATGCAGATAGTTCTCTATGGGAAGCAGCCATCTACGAAAAGCTTGGTAGGAATCCATAACCCTCCTGATTTTTCGGTACATACAACTATTTTTAATTTTTTGAAATAAATATAGGGAAGAGAGGAGGAATGGAAGGAGGAGAAGAAGCGATTGAAAAAGGAAATCCCAGAGAGGGATGAGATGATCGAAGAAAAGAATGAGGAAATTATCTTTCTAAAGGAGAGGGTAAGTGGCATTGCAGCTCTGGTGCCACAAATTTTGGAATGCAAAACCCCTCCAAGGGTTTATGATTTGCACTTGAAGGAGAAATACATTTCCTTTAGAATGTCAAGAATCATCTCAGGTTTGAACCCCTCCATTGAAACTCCTGCTGAATTTTTCAATGCCTACAGGATTGCTTCTCCTAAAATGAAAAAAAAAAATTATGTGAATTTTATTTACACAACTTTGTTCTCCCAAAAGCCAAGGTTGGAACCCATTGCCTTATGTTGGATACATACAATTAAGAGAATTTAGGTCCTGGGTACAAAATGAGATCAATTGGGGTGAGCAATATAGTGCTTATAAGAAGACGGAATCCAATATTCCCCTAGCCATCAGGGTTGAATCGAAGAAACCCAAAGGTATTTATACAGATTGGAATAGATTGCTCTTTAGGCCAAGCTATGGGAATAGAATTATGCCTTGGATTGATTTTTTTTACAGTGAATATGAAGTAAAGACTGCTGCAAAAGATGATACTATGAGGGGATTTCTATCCTAGAGATGGAACCTATTGACTGATGAGCTAAAATAGGTTGAGCCACATTCTGTCCATAACTATGTTGTTGCGCTGAAGAGGATTGAAAGATACATCCAACTTGGGAGAACTAAGGGGTGAGAATGGCTTCCCCTAACTTTTCATCCACCTACCCTCCTATGGCCTCTACCTAATTTCAAATTCTATAGGTATGACATTGCAGAGGAACAACAGCGATGGAGGAGGCTTGATAAGTTGGGAGGATTTTACTAGAATCATGATTCACCTACAGCTGACACCAACATTAGATAGCCATCACTTGTAGACTTCAAGGCCTTAACAAAGCAGAAGCATAACTCTTCCCCTGCTGGAAGAACAGCAAAATGCTAAGTTGGGGGCAGTGATGATTCTAGATTTTGGCCTAGTTGGGGAGTAGAATCTCTTGTTACTTTCTAAAAATACCACAAACTTTGATATTATATGTTGACACTTTTATATGGTTTCTCTTAATTATAAGACACTTCGGACTAATTTCATTTCTGCTGGTTTTAATGATATTTACCTATTATGTGCACCATCTATATTTATTTTGCATGTGATTGATGAATTTTCTTTAAGGTGGTTATGATTATGCAATTATTATGTGTACTAAAATTACTCTACAGACATGATTGAAATGCTAAATTGAGGAATGCAGCCACAACCGGTCAAGTTGAGGAGTCGCGCGAAGGTCAACTGAAGACGACGATAGAGGATTCCCTTATCAGTCGCATGTAACCGCCTTGCACCAATCTTTAATGACGTTGAGTAGACATGGGCATTACTGCAGTGGTTGAGTCCACATTCGGACCTACACGTCTGAATGGATTCCCCTAAATGCGTAACTAATCCTCCACTCTCTTTCCTTCTTTCCCTAAATGGTGTCCTCTCACTTAATGAGATTTGGTTGCCCTGTTAGTTTAAATAAGGCTCGAATCCTCCTTCCTCGAGCTAGCAAGTTAGTGATTCAATTGCCAAGTTCTTGTACACGTTGATAATCAGCCATACTTTGTAATCACATTCTCTGATAAATGAAATACGATTCTAAAGTTGAGTATTTGAGTTTGCATTAGTTTAGAGGATACTCATCCAAGGGGGCCCACTGGTGAGTAATTTGTTCCATTAGTTTAGTCATATTAGTGTTATTTTATTTTCAATACTTAGTTTATATTTTGGCATTGACTGTTCCTACAGCCACTAGAATTCCATTTTGTGATTGTTCTTGCAGCCAAAGTGGGAAAAGTAGTTTTCTGATTGATGTACATTTTTCCTTCCTACTATGCATAATTAGATTAGATTTGATTAAGGAGTTTCTCAACATTTGCTTTGTTTCCTTTCATGTAGTTTACTTTCAACATTAAGTCTTTCTTAGTTGTAGAATGGAGATGGCTATTTTGAAATTCCTAGTGCACATACTGTGTTGACCCATTTCAAGTTCATGTCCTTAGGTTGAAAATTTAAATGTACTTTCATAGTGGTTAAGATAGCTATTCAGGTCAAATGTCCAATCTCTGAATCATGGTTGTAAGGGATTATTTATTAGAATCATTGTGGGAGGCCAACAGTAGGAGTTGGGAAAGGGCCATTTCCTACACACAAATTGGTACCAACTCCTCCATGGGATCAAGAGTTTGATTTACATTGAATAGGATTTGATACCTTTTGTTTATGTTTTTCATCTAATTTCTTGTTCTTTGCAATTTAAATGGATTTCATGGGGAATATTGATTCTTACTTGCATATGATCTAACATTGTGTTTGTTTCTTATGTTTGTGCAGGTCTAGGATTAGGGTTCATAGTTTGTAATTCTTGGGTTGCGGCCTAGCATTTATAAAGCCCTAGTGGCATATGTAATGAGTTTTTGAGATCTAATATAATGATGAATGCACTTTAAAGGCTTGGTTTTTCCCTTTGAGGGTTTTCCCAAGATAAGTCTTGTGTCATGTGTTATTGCATCTTTATGTTGATTATTTGTTAGTTTTTATTGTATATCTATAAGATCTTAGTGTTATTTGTTTAAGCTGCAAGGTGGGAGAGTCCCTAACAAGAGCCTCCTACCTTGGACTGCATCATAAATAGTTGGGCCTCCTCAAAGAAAAACAAAACATGTGCAGTTGCACTTTGAGGAAAGCATGAAAAATAAGAGCATACATTCCCTTAAGGAGAATGCAGGGTGTGTAAACGCACTTCCTGCAAAGCGAGGTATTTACAATATATACATTTCACTAATAGAAAGCAATGAATGTATGCTTTCCTGTGTCAAAGGTGAACCTTTTGAAGGAGCTAATATCCCTCAAACCATAGTTGCAACCTCACCCAACGCTTGCAGGCTGAAGGATCACTTCACTGTAAAATTTTCCATTACAAGGAAACCATATGATGCAAGTGTTAGATTCATCTAACATTGGTGTCTCAACTAAACATACAGCAGTGGTGGTGAAATTTTTTGAAGATAGGCTATCATCCAAGAGAAAACCTTATGTAAGAGGAAGAGAACTCTCCTCACAAAAGGATAGGCCAATGTCACAATCGTTGACCTCTTTAATACATGGGCTAAAACAAAAGGATAATTTTTATAGCTCACATGGTGATGAAAAATATACCAAATCTGATTTTTGATCTACACAAGGAATCTCTTCTTCATGCATCTCAAAAGAAAAGCTTTGAGGCTCGAGCATACTATCAATTTGAGTAGCAGGGGCATCACTCTCCCAAAAAATGTGTGGTTGCTCAATGGTGGATTATTTAGTGTGTTATTTCCATGTGAAGCACTCTAAATTAGTCACACTATCCCTACTTCCAAAGGTCACATCTTCATCTTGAATGAAGACCTCATATTCAACATTGCTACATTCAAGTACAACAGAAAACCAACAAACCTCATAATTACATGCATTGATGCACACTTCATCAACACATACCTCATATTTTTGAGACACTTTGGGTGAAGAACTAAATTCTTCAAGTTGTCTCTCTATTTTAATTTCTTCTTGGCAACTAGCTGCAACAAAAATAGACTCTTGTCATGTAATGGTTGCCAGGTCCTCTTTTGCTTTCTCACTCTTATCTCATTTCCCACAAAGCTCATCTTTTGGGGGTGATGATATGAAATTTAAAACTAAACAAAAGGTTTCTATAACATCCCAAAAGAGGTCCTCCACCTCAAAATTTTATACCTCAATAGATTGGGGATCTTCATCCACAATAACAGGAGATAAACATGTCTGCTACTACTGCAGCAAAACCATGGAGTTGTCTTCATCCATAAAGAAAAAACTAAGTTTTTCGGAGGCTTTAACTAATGTAGGTATAGTTGATATATCCTCCTCATCTTCAAAAAAATAAGGGAGGGCATCAAATGAGAGGACTAATTCCTCTACTATATCAATATTCTCTACCTCTTTAGTGTATTATTGTTGCACCGCTATTTCATCTTGATTTTCTTCTTGCAACAAAGACACTCATTGTCTTGAGCACATGCAGGCTCCACAAAAATAGCCTCCTCAAGAATATGTTCTTGTGAGGAATGGAGGCTCACAAAACTTAGGATCTTCAACATAGAAGATCCACTTGATGGCACAAGAGGTTCAACGAGTGTTTCAAGAGGCAGATTGGGATTCTTGAAACTGAAAACTTTGTGCTTGCAAACCTCTTGCACAATAGGTTATTCTGGAACAAATGGAGGTGAATGTTTGAAACTAGGCACACAAGGGGTTTCTTGATTCTTGGTCACTTGTGCTAGAGCAAGGGAAAGTCAAATTTTATCTTGTCTTGCATACTCCTCTTTTTTCCTTCTTTGCGCCTCCAATTGTTGCTCATACCTCCATTGAGCATCTATTTTTTGTTGTTGTGAATAATGAGCTTGATGGAAAAACTCACCATGTTGTGGAAAACATTATTGCCTCTGATAGGCTTGATTTTCTCTCTCTTCATGATGTAGGTCAAGTTCTTATTGTCTCTTAAGCTCATCAATTCATCTATTGAAATCAAGCAAAATGTTTGTAATTTCACTTGCACTTAAATTATCAAAATTTCAAGGTTTAGTAGGAGAGAAAGAAGTCTAAATTGAAAAATGATGAGTCTCTTGGGGTTGCTGATAAGAATATGTAGGTGTCCAGCAAGACTAAGTAGGGTGGGGTGGGTGGTATGCATTTTGATAAGGTTGAGAACCCACAACAGTAGGGTTTTGCGAAATGAAATGGGAGGTATAAGAAAATTGATATGGTTGATTGGGTGGTGAAAATTTGGAATTATCATGAAATGGTTGATTGTACATATTGTTTCCATTAAATTGTGACATTTTAATGCATAGGAACACTTCAAACATTCAAAAATAAGAGCAAAGGACTGCCCAACCAAATATTTTGGGTACATACCAAAGAGTCACCCAAATTGAGTTGTGAAGTTTCTAGGTGCTTGAATAATGCCTCCAAAGGCAAGATGTATTGAATAAAACACCAAATTCTTCAATGTAAAGAAGTAGTCCTAATGAGTGTGCCAAATATTGTTGTCACATGAA
The DNA here is from genome assembly GCA_007115665.2 of Sequoiadendron giganteum. NCBI lineage: Eukaryota > Viridiplantae > Streptophyta > Pinopsida > Cupressales > Cupressaceae > Sequoiadendron > Sequoiadendron giganteum. Next base: position 309,460,072 of record CM021110.1, read on the forward strand.
ATTTCACGTTGTTGAGAACAAAGGTTAGCATTCAAATGAAACAATAGAAATGACCTCAATGTGTAGGACCTTTGTGTGTACGAGTTTGAATCTCCAGAGAAGGTTGGATTCCTTTTTCAATCCTAGTGCAATATGTTGGTCCAACCCAACACATGATACCCTACCACTAACATCTCACAAGGAAAAGGGGAGAAGGAGAACATGAAAGGGAAATGGAGGTGATACACCAAGATAGAAGGGTTATTTCTTCCTAACCTAGACTACACAATACATCGATGAAGAGGACCAAAATATTCACACATCTCTCTATTTAGTTGATCTCAGAGGAAAACATGGGTGTTAGGGTTTAACAGAGCACTGGAAGGAAAGATAATTCCTCAACACAATAGTTGCAAACAAATTTAACTCAACATGTATTCATAAAATGTAAAACAAACACTCCAACATGAAGGTAATGAAATATTACTCATACACAAAAGAGGAGAGAATTAACAACAACGATCAACTTCATTAATGCAAAGGCATATAGCCAATCTTTACAATGGAAAAGTGTAAAATATAGTCTACAAAAGAAAAACCCTGGAGGAGCTAGATGAAGATCCCTTAACCAGGGTGTTGCCACAATAATGGGTTACACTTTCTAGGACATCTTGATTTTTGCCTGCAATCACATATTTTTGGAAAATATAATGATTTAAGCCTTTAAAGGTTCCATTTAAAGGATTTTAATTAAAGAGGATTTGATCAAACACCCTTGGGTAGAACCCCATTAGTTTTAAACCATACCTATAATGGAGTCTCCTTTACACCTATCAAAATGTTGATAAAAACCCACTTTTGATTTCCCTTTTGGGGGATCAAATGAATTCATTTAAAATTTATGTTTTGCTAGTATGTAGCCCTTATTATAAGCTTCCCTAAAAGTATAATTTTTAATATATTTATTTTTTATTTCTTGTGAATGTAGATTTTTCAATGAACATCAAGGTCTTTGTTTCACACATACGGAAAAATAGTAAAATAGAGAAAAAAAAAATCTAAAAAATACATGTGCACTAGGTATTAATGTATTTATTCTAACAAAAAAAGAATAATGTAATTCAAATGCATACAAAAAAAAGTTATGTGGTACGAAGTACACCTCTATCCAAATTATAATTACTCTGACTTGTAAAATTAATTAAAAATAAAATATGCAACAAAAAATTATGAAAAAGTGTCCATGCACTAGATATTGGTGTGAAACATATGTATTTTAAAATTAGAATTGCATCCTTTCTATATAAAAAGTTATTCAGAATGAAGTAAACATCTTTTTTTTTAAATGTTGTTTAGTAGAAAAAATAAGTTATTAAAAATTACATAAAAGGATTCACAGTTTATTTTTAACTTTAAAAAAGTATATAATCATAATCTACACACAAAATCTCACAAATCACTAGTTCACTTCATCTCCAAATTCCTAATGGTTTAGTTGCTATAGGTGTAATAAAGTGAAGATTTGGTGAAAAATGTTGATTTCGATGTCAAGTTTGGCCAAAAAGTATAACCCATTATTGTGGGATCACCCACCAAGGTTAGAAAACACTATTGTGCATGCAATAATGGAGCCATCCCATGAAAATATCGATTAGGGCATAGATCTGGCCAAGAAGTCAACAAAGAGCAATAAATGGGCATGGGAGCCCATGAAATCTGCTTGCAAAAGGTAAGGGATGCATTAATGTCATCCTTGAAGCTCGAGAATCAAATCAAGTAGCTCAAAATTTGAATTGATCCTAAAAAAATGCTACCTAATAAACATTTCAAAACATAGGAAGGTTGAGGCATCGAACCTGAAAAAACATATTTACAAGACTGAATTAAATGGTTTGAAGCCTCAAAAATGTGTTGGATGTTGACAATCGAGCTGTCAGCTTACCGCATGCTTGGAAGAAGAAGGAGAAGAGTGCAAAGAGAAAGGAAAGATCGGGCATAAGAGGGAAGGCTTACCTCTGAAATTTTGAGCTAAAGGAGAAGCCTTACCCACAAAATCCGAAAATTTGACACTTAGTCAAATTTTGAAAGAAAAGAGTCAAAGTGAGAAAAAATATGGAAGGGGGAGGTCGAAGAAGAAGACTTCAAAGGTTGGAGGTTGAGAGGAAGCATTACCTCTTACCTCTGACGGTAACAGGTAAGATGCAAGGGTGAAGGGAAAAAGGCAAAGGCAAATAGAAGAAAGAAGGAAGAGGAGAGGGATGAGGGAAGAGAAAAGACAGAAGGTCGAAGGCCCAAAGGAGAAAGGGAAAAATGGAAGAGGAGAAGTTATAGAGAAAGTATGAAAGGTAAGCAAGTAATAAACAGCTTGAAACCCCAAAAATCTAGGACTTAACAAAATTTAGAAACCTCAAGGAATATTCATGCAAAGATGGCTAGTGTAGGATTTCTCAGATCGGATATTAGTGATGGGTCATCAAAGGGAGGCATGAAATATCAACATTACTTCTTCGGGATGATTTCTTGCTAATCATGGGATCTAGAGGCCTTATCGGTCCATTGGGCACAGAGCCATGAGGGTAAAACTAAATAGTTGGTCATCCTCAAATCAAAACAAAACATGTGCAGCAGAAATTGGAGGAAATCATGAAAACTAAGAGAATATATTCCCTTAAGGAGAATGCAGGGTGTGCAAATGCACTTCATTGAAAGAAAGGTATTTATAATATATATATTACACTAACATAAAGAAAATAATGGAAGCTTGCCTCTATAAAAGATGAACATTTTGAAGGAGCTAATCTCTCTCAAACCATAGTTGCAGACCTCACCCAACTGTAACCACTAAAAACTGCTACCAACATGCATGTAACTGCACAAAACGCTTGCAACATGAAGGATCACTTCATTGTAAACTTTGTCATGGCAAGGAAACCATATGATGCAAGTGTTAAATTCATCTAACATTGATGTCTCAGCTAAACATACAACAGTAGGGGTGAACATTTTTGAAGATAGGTCAACATCCACGAGAAAACCTTTTGTAAGAGGAAGAGAACTCTCCTCATAAAGGGATAGGCCAATGTCACCATCATTGACCTCCTCGATAAATGAGCTAAAACAAAAGGAGAATGTTTCCAACTCACATGGTGATGCAAAATATGTCAAATCTATTTTTTGATCTACACAAGGAATCTCTTCTTCATGCATCTTAAAAGAAAATATTTGAAGCTCATGCATACTATCAATTTGAGCAGCTAGAGCATCACTCTCCCAAAAAATGTGTGGATGTTCAATGGTGTATTTTTTAGTGTGTTGGTTCCATGTGAAGCACTCTAACTTAGTCACATTATCCCTAATTCCAAAGGCCACATCTTTATCTTGAATGAAGACCTCATATATAACATTGCTATAGTCAAGGACAACAAAAAACCAACAAACCTCATAATTGCATGCATTAATGCACACTTCATCAACACATACCTCAGATTTTTGAGACACTTTGGGTGAAGAACTAAATTATTCAAGTTGTCTCTATGTTTTAATTTCTTCTTGGAAACTAGCTACAATAGAAATATGCTCTTGGCATGTAATGGTTGTCACATCCTCTTTTATTTCCTCACTCATATGTTGCGGCCCACAAAGCTCCTCTTTTGGGGGTGATGATTTGACATTTAAACCTAAAAAAAAGGTTTTTATAACATCCCAAAAGAGGTCCTCCACCTCATAATTTCATACCTCAATATATTGGGGATCTTCATCCACAATAACATGAGATAAACATGTATGTTGTTGCTTCTCCAAAACCATGGAGTTTTCTTCATCCATCAAGCAGAAACCAAGTTGTTTGAAGGCTTCAACTGATGTAGTTATAGCTGATCTATCCTCCTCATCTTCACAAAAGTAAGGGAGGGCATCAAATGAGAGGATTAATTCCTCTACTATATCAATTTTTTCTACCTTCTTAGTGTCTTGTTGTTGCAACATTGTTTCATCTTCAAAATTTTCTTGCAACAAAGACACTCATTGTCTTGAGCACATGAAGGCTCCACAAAAACGGCCTCCTCAAGAATAGGTTCTTGTAAGGAATGAAGGATCACAAAACTTTGTATCTCCAACATAGAAGATCCACTTGGTGGCACAAGAGGTTCAATGGGTGCTTCAAGAGGCAGATTGGGATTCTTGAAACTAAAAACTTTGTGCTTGCAAACCTCTTGCACAATAGGTTAATTTGGAACAAATGGAGGTTTTTGTTTGAAACTAGGCACAGAAGGGGCTACCTGAGTCTCGGGCATGCCTGAATCTTGAGCACTTGTGCTAGGGAAAGGGCAAGTCAAATATTCTCTTGTCTAGTAGGAACATCTTGTCTTGCATACTCCTCTTGTTGCCTTCTTTGCGCCTCCAGCTACTACTCATACCTCCATTGAGCATCTAAATTTTGTTGATGTGAATAATGAGCTTGATGGAAAAACTCTCCATGTTGTGGGAAAAAACATTGATGCCCCTAATAGGCTTGATTTTCCCACTCTTCCTGATGTAGGTCAAGCTCTTGTTATCTCTTAAGCTCATCAATTTTTCTATTGAAATCAAGCAAAATGCTTGTGATTTCACTCGCACTTAGATTATCAAAATTTTGGGGTTCAATGGGAGAGAAAAAATAATGATTTTGAAAATGATGAGTCTCTTGGGGTTGCTGATAACAACATGTAGGCATACAAGAAGACTGGGAAAGGTGGGGTGGGTGGTATGCATTTTGATAAATTTGAGAACCCACAATAGCAGGGTGCTATGGAATGAAATGGGAGGTATAACCAGCCTCATATGGTTGATTAAGAGGTGAAAATTTGGCATTATCATGAAATGGTGGAGTACATATGGTTTCCATCAAAATGTGGCATTTTAATACATAGGAAACACTTTAAACATTATGAAATAAGAGCAAAGCCCAACCAAATATTTTGGGTACATACCAAAAGAGTCACCCAAATTGAGTTGTAAAGTCACCACATGCTTGAAGAATGCCTCCAAAGGCAAGATGCATTGAAGAAAACACAAAATTCTTCAATGGAGAGAAGTAGTCCCACCATGCATCCCAAAAATTGTTGTCACATTAAATTGCACCCTATTGAGCATGAAGCTTGGAATTCCAATGACATAATGGAAACAACCTCAAGGTGTGGGACCTTTGCGCATATGAGGTTGAATCTCCGGAGAAGGTTGGATTCCTTTTTAATCCTGGTACAATATGTCGGTCTAACCCAGCACATGAAACCCTACCACTAATAGCTCATAAGGAAAAGGGGAGAAGGAGAGCATGAAAGGGAAATGGAGGTGATACACCAAGATAGAAGGGTTGTTTCTTCCTAACCTAGACTACACAATACATCGATGAAGAGGACTAAAAGACTCACACAACTCTCCATTTGGATGATTTCAAAGGTAAACATGGAGGTTAGGGTTTGACAGAGCATTGGAAGGAAAGAGAATTTCTCAACACAGTAGTTACAAAAAAAATTAACTCAACATGTATACATAAAATTCAAAACAAACCCTCCAACATGAAGGTAATGGAAGATTACTCATACACAAAAGAGGAGAGAACTAAAAACAACAATAAACATCATTAATTCAAAGGCATATAGCCAATCTTTACAATGGCGAAGTGTAAAATACAGTCTGCAAAAGAAAAACCCCATAGGAGCTAGAGGAAGATCCCTAAAATGAATACATTTTTTTCTTTATAGATTAGGCATAACTTAGAAGCACAAGTCGAACCCTAATCCCAAGTGCTAGCAAAAAAGACTATGTGCAATAATGGAGCCATCTTATGAAAATCTCTATTAGGGCATAGATCCACCAAGAAGTCAACAAAGAGCAATAAATGGGCATGGATGCCCATGAAATCTACTTGCAGAAGGTAAGGGATGCAACTAATGTTGTCCTTGAAGCTCAAGAATCTAATCAGGTAGCTCAAAAGTTGAATCGATCCTGAAAAATGCCACCTAGAAAACACGTGAAAACATAGGAAGGTCAAGATTTCAAGCTCGAAAAAATATCCTTTACAAGCCTAAATTAAATGGTTTGAAGCCTCGAAAATGTGTTGTCGGACATCGACGATCGGGTTGTTAGCTCACCGCATGCTTGGAAGAAGGAGGAGTGAAGCGTGAAGAAAAAGGAAAGATCGGGGGTAAGAGGGAAGGCTTACCTTTGAAAGTCATAGGTAAAGGAGAAGCCTTACCCTCGATATCATAAAATTTGACTCTTAGTCAAATTTTGGAAGAAAGGAGTGAAAGTGAGCCAAAAAATGGAAGGGGAAGTTTGAAGAAGAATACTTTGAAGGTTAGAGGTCAAGAAGAAGCCTTACCTCTTACCTCCAAGGGTAAGAGGTAAGATGCAAGGGTGAAAGTCAAAGACCGAAGGCCAATAGAAGAAAGAAGGAAGAGGAGAGGGATGAGGGAAGCGGGAAGACCGAAGGCCGAAGGCCAAAAGGGGAAAGGAAAAAATGGAAGAGGACAAGTGATGGAGAAACATGCAACTCCTTATAGAAGATGACCTAATCAAGAATTTTGATGAACACCATGCAACAAAAATAATAAATCTATACAATAGATTGATGGAAGCTAAGGCTTGGAGAATGTACAATAATTCATTATATACAAGTGTTTTTTTTAAGTTGAGGATCCTATGCAAAAATTGGATAAATTACTTTCACATGAGATTGGACTAACTAAGGATGTACCACCCTCTATTTTCAAAAGAAAAATAAATTCTCCTACAATAGAAGATGTTGTGGGGACACAAGCTAAGAATGAAATTCCATTATGCCATATCTCTCCATAGTCCCACCCAAAATTTTAGTTTTTTTGTTGATACTTCTATGGCAAGTGAAGAAGAAGTCGAAGGTGAAGTTGAATGTGTACAAGTAATTAAACTTGTTATTCAAAAATATGATCCCCCACCAAAAATAAATGTAGTTATGTTAGAATCCTCAAAGTATATTTTTGATTATGTTAGGCATCTTGTAAGCAAAAAACTCATTTTTGATGATTCGTTTGTTAAGTCTCTAGAGTTCAAATCATTTGTTTATGAATATAAAGGAAAAATGATAAGAGAATAGGTCAAGGAAATCACTCTTGAGAAAGAAGTAGAAGCCCTAAAGGAGTTACATGAGGAAGTAGATAAAGATATGAAAAATATTACCTTGGAGAAAGGATGTGAACTACTAGAAGAGGTTGGTGTTACTCTCCTCTCAAGGTGGGATATAGGTTATATCATTGTGTTTGATAGCTTCAGGAAGAGACAGAATAAAACCTTAAAAATGATCATTGAAGGAGTGGACAAAGTCTACACAGGATCAAGATACAATCTTGCTAATGCAACACTTCAAATTTGGGCTCTATATCCACTAGATAAGAGACCAGCAATTACTGATGGCCCAAACAAGGTCTTTGGTCATCTCCTTGTGCATAGAGTGGGAGATACTAATCCAATTGAGACTACAGACCTAAACATTAATATTGCCAAATTTACTAAAGCCCAAATTGAGAAGTTGATGAGGGACAATAAAAATTATCTTCTAAAAATGAAAATTTGAGGCATGAAATAGCTAGGTACAAAGACAAACTAATATATTCTTCAAGATCTTACTCACACGAGTTAGATTGTGATGTCAGGCTATTGGAAGCAGTGACTAAAAATGAATATTGGAAACATAAAGTTGAAAATGCTCATAAGAGATGTGATAAATTGGATGGGGAAATGAAGTCTATTAAGTTTAAGGTTGTTTTAGAGCTGATAAGAAAGAGGTTCAAAAAGGTACTCGAAAAGGCTAATAGATTTTGGAGAATTTACACCAAAACTTACACTGCTCTCAAGAACACAATAGACTACAACACAGAATGATAGAAAAAAGAGAAGAGCAATGGCTAAAAGAGATATTGATGATAAAACACTTAAGACGTAGGATGAATTGGTTGATATGCACAATCAATTTCATGTTGTTCTTACAGAAGAGCTTAGTGACTTTGATCAACCATTAGATATTCCTTTTCCTAATTTCTTCAATGATGAAGGTGATCTCAAAGAACAAAGTGTATGGAAATATGAATTGGCTCAGTTACTGCCTCAAGCCCTCAACTTTGTAAATGATGAATTGATGGTGGTGGACAAAAAACACTCACAAATGGATGGGATATTTTCTTTGGAGTTTTCTATGGGGGATTTTATTATCATCACTGATATGTGCACTAGAAAAAATATGTTAAACAACTTTCCCATGTCAACCTATTCATTGCACGAGCAGTATAGAGGCAAAAAGCATCATCGGGTTCGAGAATGTCTATTCATGAAGATGGAGATTTCAAAATTTGTATCTTTAATAAGCTTTTAATTGTGTTTAATTTCATGTTAAGAATAAAATGACATTAACGAACAATTGTGTCTTCTTGTAACAATCTGTAGCTTGTATGCTTCCTTCATTTCGTATAAGAAGGAAACCAAGATCGAAGAGAAAATATAGATAGAGATATAAGGGAAAAAATAATAGAAGGAATATAATAGAATATCATTTTGAAAGAGAAGACTTCTTATATATATCAAGTAATATCTTTTGAAGAAAATTAATGGAGAAGATGCAATAATTTGGTGGCTAGAAAATTTAGTTCTTTAATTGTTTGTTGAGATAAATTCATGAATGTTATCTTGCTATCTCCGGTTTATTTTTTTTCTTGTTATCTAAATCAATATATCAAGGGTATATCTGATTTAGAAAAACACATTATTGTTCTTGTGTGGTTCATTTAACTAGTTCCTTCAAGCAAGGATTAAATTTTTTTAAGTAAATCACAGTAATCTGGGGAAATCATTGGGATCATTAAGAAGAACCTAATAACTATAATCTTGCACATTTATGTAAAGCATAAACATCTAAAAGTTCCAAACAACTCAATTTATAACTAAAAGGGAGTAAACATATCATTCACATCTTGACTGCATTGCCTAATAGATAAAAGGAATTGATCACATTTATTCCAAAACACAAAATTTCATAAAACTTTTTTAATACATTTTAATTTTTTATAGTAGTAGGAGTAGAAGTTAGTTTCACATTTAAATCATCTATTTCAAAACCCTCATGCCATATTGAAATAGATCAAGAAAAATCATCTAATTGAAGAAGTTGTGATCACATGAGGATGATCTAATTGAATGAAATGAGGATGATTTAAAATTGAAAAAATTGATCACACAAAATCTTCAAAAGGCTAATTTGCTTAACTATCACCATTTTAATCTTCGAGAGTTACACATTCATTGGTGATCAAGGTAAACCTGCCTAGGCAAAGCAGAGCCTGAAGAGCATGGAATTTCAACCACCTTGGTTGATTTTGTTTGTTGGCTAGATCATTGTTAGATTTGAACATAAAGCTTGGAATACTTTTAGAATCTAGAAATCTGTAGATTTGGGAACCAACAGACATGAATCACTTTGTACAAGAGAAAGAAAGTTGAAATCAGATGTAAGATTATTATAAATGATTTAATGACAATTTAATTATAATTTATCATAAAATTAAATTATTGTGTGAGTCTGATATGCATGCTTTGTTGCACCTACGCGTGTCTCTTCATGCTCTGAATCAATCTACATACAAGAGAAAGAAAGTTGAAATCATATGTAAGACGATTAAAAATGATTTAATTCAATTTAATTTATAATTTATCATATTTAAATTACTGTAAGAGGTTGTGCATGCTTAGCTATAGGACATGTCTCATGCTATAAAAGAAAAATAATTTAACATGTATGAGCATACATATTCAAATTTAAATTTAATTTAAGTTATTTACAATGGATAATTTGTAATTGACTTTAAATATAATCAAAATTTTAAATTACCATATGAGGCTACTCTGTATGTCTTGGTTGAGGTGGTGTGACATCATCAAGGTGGAAAGTGCCACTAAAAAAGTCCTATAAGGTCAAATTTAAAGCACATGTGTACTTGAATTAGGTTAAAATATATATATTCAAGTGTACCAATACGTGTTTTGAAATATATTTAAAATACCAACAAATTATGCACACGTGTAGAAATTTTTTAAACAACCTAAAATTCAGATTTCTCCTAAATTTCTTGTGCATCAAATGGGTTTCCAATCCCCATTCTCATGGTGGTGTCAACTTGTACATAGACATAACACTTATAATATTTAAGTACATGCACATTTGATATAGTGAATTAAAAACACAAAATTGTAAAGTATAGTTAAATTAAATAATTTACAATATACATGTACTTGCACCTCATGTGAGATGCTCAACAATGGAGGAGTGCTCGACAACCCCTATGGTGGAACCGATGTGGAAGTCAATTGACTCCCCTGAACCAACATAAATATTTAAAACACATGTTCATGATTGAATTACAAATTAAAAAGTCAAGTTAAAAAATTATTTCATATACTAAAAAAATCAATCAAAATACCCCATAAGGGTTGCCAAATTGCACTAGTGTCAACATAAAATCTTGACGAGTAGAAGATGCCTCTGTGGTCACCATCCACACCAAATAATTTTATTAATAAAAAATTACTTATATATATATGTTCATTACAAATACGTGTGCTTGAAAAATTCTTATAAATTCAACATGTATATGTGCATATTTATACTTCTCTTGAAATTTTTGCAAGGTGATGCTCTATAGTAAGAAAATCAATGTATGAACCAATCTCATCAGAATCTCCACATGCACTCAAATTGGGTGTAGCCCAATCAAGTCCATAACATAGTTGATGACAACTAGTACATATGTGAGGCATCAACACAGGTGGAGTGGTACTAGGACCAGCTCCATACAATGCTCCTTTGTGGTCCCGGTCTCTAGCCCTAGCCGCCATCATAGAAGTCTATTCACCAAGGTTGGCTACAAGTGTACTCAAAGATCCTAATGTGGATACCGATGCATGATGATGCACGAGTGTGAGAATGGTAGCAACGGAAGGATCTACAAGAGGTTGGGCATGCACATGGCATCAGGGATCAACCCATGCCCCTAACTTCTATTATGTCATGCCGCCACCAACGCCTTGAAATGATTTAAAATCAAAATAATTGGGCTTTTTCCCCAAAAAAATCTCTATATTTAATTTCCTTAAAAACTATAAAGGGACCTCCAAATTAGCATATGGTGGTTGCTCAAATACCATCCACCATCGGTCCCAAAAATTGGTAGACATCTATGGAATTTTGCATCACCTCATCGATATTCTTGGTTTATTTGTAGGAATGAGTTGGTTGGTGATAGGGTCAACAAAATAAGGTGCAAGATGGACCTTTGTTTAAGGTCCAAAACTTGTTTGTAGAGGAGACCATCAAAATAAAATTGTTTCATCTCCTCTCACCATCTTGGATGCCTATTTAAGTCCACATCAATGGACCTAATGACATCAACAACATTTTGCATCGCAAGAGAAAAATGCCTCAAGTGTGGAGGAATCAATGCTTCATTTTGAATAACATTGATTTGATCTTGAATGGATCTAACATTATCATTGATATGTGCTTGCAAGCAAGCCTCATTAGATCCAGGTCCAATGGAGGTGGGGGGTTATGAGGTGGAGGGTTGGAGGTGAAGGGGGATGAGGTGGTGGATTGAGTATATCATTAATATCAAATTGATCCATGATCTATATAAGTGAACTTGCAAAAAATATACAAAATTAACAAACAAATACAAAATTACAAGAAATATTTAAATTGTAAACATACATGAGTGTTTAAATAGGATACATGTACATACACATACATCATTCAACTTGAGCATACATACAAATTTCAAAATTTAAGATACATGCTTAAAAGAAAAAATAGGATGTGCAATGCATATATACATCATTCAACTTGACCATGTATATACAAATTTCAAAATTTAAGATCTAACTATGTAATTTTTATACATGTACATACTAGAATTAAACTTAAAACATACACAAAAAGATCATTTATGTCTAAGGCATGTAAATAAATAATTGTTAATGTGATGTGAAATCTCATTTAAAATTACATTAATTTATTAGGAGAAATTATGATGGCTTATGGGTCCCCATAGGATGGCTTAAGGGGATCTATGAATTAAGGTCCTAGGAAAAAATGATGGCTTAAGGAGATAAAATTTGGTGATTGCCCAAGGAAACCAAATTTCATTAAGTTAAATATATACTATTTTTTAAAATATGCGTTTAGGAGGTAATTAATAAAATATGATGTCTTAAGGGGTCCTAAGCATAGTTTTAAGGGGATCTATGGCTTAGCTGTCCTAGGAAAAAATGATGGCTTTAGGGTTTATGGTTTAGCGTAATAGTATGGCTTAAGGGGATCTATGAAGTAAGGTCCTAGGATAAAATGATGGCTTAAGGGGATAAAATTTGGTGAAGTTTCCCAAGGCAACCGAATTTCATTAAGTTAACTATATACTATTTTTTTAAATGTACATTTAGGAGGTAATTAATAACATATGATGGCTTAAGGGGTCCTAAGTATAGTTTTAAGGGGATCTATGGCTTAATTGTCCTAGGAAAAAATGATGGGTTTAAGGTTTAGGGTTTAGGGTAATAGGATGGCTTAAGGGGATCTATGAAGTAAGGTCCTAGGAGAAAATGATGGCTTAAGGGGATAAAATTTGGTGAAGTTGCCCAAGGCAACAAAATTTCATTAAGTTAAATATATACTACTTTTTTAAATGTACATTTAGGAGGTAATTAATAACATATGATGGCCTAAGGGGTCCTAAGTATAGTTTTAAGGGGATCTATGGCTTAACTGTCCTAGGAAAAAATGATGGCTTTAGGGTTTAGGGTTTATGGTTTAGGATAATAGGATGGCTTAAGGGGATCTATGAAGTAAGGTCTTAGGACAAAATGATGGCTTAATGGGATAAAATTTGGTGAAGTTTCCCAAGGCAACCAAATTTCATTAAGTTTTTTTTTTTTGATAGGTAAATCGCTGCTAAGGGGCAGCACCCAGTGCTTTTGACTGGAGCAACAAACCAGTGTGGCCACAATTGGGGGACCACATCCCCACACTTCAATTACATTGCTTCTTGCCCAATTTTATCATTTTTAGAGTGGGATCCACGTTGCTTGTTGAGATATGCCTCGTTCTTCTTCCTTTTCCTTTGTAGCTTTGTCCAAATTTCCTCTACCAAGCCTCCACCCATAACCTCTACCTCACCTCTAGTTATTTGGCTTCCCTTTGGGGAAGAGATTCTTGAATTGTCATCCTTAGTCCTATGATGCTCTTCTTGCTGAGATTCTACCGAGAGTTTTGTAACAGCAAGAATCCCAATTTGATGCCCGCTTCTTTTCTTTGGGGTGTTGCCAGTAGGAGCATCTCCATCAAGCATCGTTGTTGTAGAGGAAGTGGTCATTTCCTTTGCAGTTGTATGAAATTTGCTTGGTGGAGCCTTGCCCGATGTAGTATCAACCATTTCTGGAGACCTCTCAACCTCACCATCTGACCCATCCTTTTCCACTGAGTAAAGATGGAGGGTGGCATCTTTCCACCAAGTAGGTTGGGTTTCCTGCCAACATTTTGAGTAGTGTGCATCCATGTGACCAGTGCTAAAACAACGATGACAACGAAAAGGTAGACCCTCATAATCAAGCAATTGATTCCATTCCAACCCCGTAGTTTTTAGAAGGATATTCGCAGGGAGATCTTTGGTTGTATTTATCTCCACTAATATGTGAGCGTAGGTAGTATGTAGAAATTTTGAGGAACCCACATCCACCCCCAAAAACTTCCCCAGTGAACTACCAATGGCTTGAAAGCATGAATCAAACCAGAATTGAAAAGAAAGATTAGGCATCCTTACCCAAACTAGAGCCAAATCAAAAGATTATGTGAGAGGATTGAAGGAGGGGTGTCAGGGTTTCAATAATAATAAATGTTGATTCTTCCAACTCCATTGGTATTAATATAGAACTAAGTCTCAATCTTTTGGATATTCGAAAGCCACCACAAAGAATCCTCTTGCCATGCGGTAGATCTCTACATTCCCTTCCAGTTTAGGTTTCCAAAATTCCGCAATCCATCCATGAAGCTCTGCGAGACTTGGCCAGAATCCTCGGAATCTACCAACCAGCCCCTATTCTGAAAAATAAGTTATATTTTCCACCACTTCATCAGCAATCTCCTCGACAAAGGAGACCGTTGGGGAGGAGGTTGCACATTGGAGAGCCCTAGGAGCTTGTCTGTTGGCCTTCACCCCAGATCTCTCCACCCAATCATTGCTCCTCCCTTTGTGCTTCTGTGGAGATTGGGGCCGAGCAGACCTGTCAACTGCCTGATGAAATGGCACTTTTCCTTGCCCACAGATCATCCTTTCTTGACCTTCAACTGCCATCATGTATGAGCGACCAGGATTTGCTTAGCGACTCCCTTTGACTGGGCTAGGTTGGGGTACCGTAGAGGCAGTGAAAGGTGCCCTAGAAGCGCCAGTCGTTGGCAAATATTTCGACCTTTCCCCATATGGAGCTCCTGCCTTGTCTTCGTCAAGCCTCCATGATTTTGCTTGCTCTTTCCCCCCTTGAGATTCACCTACAGTCGGATCAAAGCCATGGAAAGAAGACGCCACGGTGGGAGGACAGTCAGAAAAGCATTGCAGAGCATTGGGAGCATTTGAATACACAGCACCACCAGTTCCCTGTCATTTGTGCGGCGATGAAGGTAGTCCATCTTGAGGCTGAGCGGGAGGAGGACGCCCTGTTTCGCACTCTCCAGCGTCAATCATTGATCCATGCAAAGCACCCGGAACCCCTACAGTAGTCCACGATCGCATATCGGTAGTGGAATTTTATTAAGTTACATATAGTATATTTTAAATGTATATTTAAAGGGTAATTAATAACATATGATGGCCTCCTATCATTAATGTATAATCACTTTATCATGATGGAAAGCAAGGGGATCGAATTTGGTGAAGTTGGTGTGGCACATGTACTTGAGTAATACGATTTAGTAGGAATTTAGAGGCACACATTTTCATTATACACTTGTTCATTATATCTCTTCATTAGAATCTTTGTTGCATTGGAAATACTAGGTCATACGATGAAACCTTGTTCAAGACCAAGCCACAAACATGACCTCATTTGCATAAGCTATGATTGTTCGCTCTTAGTAAATGAATGACCTCCTCACATTTTATATTATCTTAAAAAATGGGCCCATATTTGAATCAAGCTTAAGCTTTAATGGACCATGGATCTAATGAAAATATTTATATTAAGGAATTTTTTGGATGTCATCAAAGTTGACTATTAAATTGTAACCACAATTTGAACTTATCATCAAAGAATTTGACAATGTATTCAATGAAATTTGTGGTTTTAAATTACTTTACCTATCACTTTAAGATCCATCACACCTAATATTATGTTCTATGTAATGTATAGTGCTACATTCTCCCTATATTAGGCAACTTTTGACAATTTAGGATACTCTCTATGGTCTACCCTTGGATTTATAGAATGCCTATATTTAGAGAAAATAAATATGTGTCTTGAAAAGTAGTTATATCTAGATCTTAAAGTGTTTATTGAAGCCTTGATTAGTATTGGTAATTTATATTCCTTCCCTAATCCTCTTCGAAGTATATGAATAAAAGGAGTGGAAGGAATTGTGAAATAGAATGCCTTCATTTTTTGATATAATAAGATATTGATACAAGTGCATAAGCTAGCATGGACTCATATGTGACACTATGGAGATGGAAGGTTCATCCTCCCCTTCCATAAGAAGCATCTCTTGAAATGTTTGAGGCCTTAACACCCCTAACAAAAGGAAGGTGTTTTTTAACTTCCTCATAGCTTCCCTTATAGATGTGGTTATTTTGTAGGAAACTAGGTTGTTTGATGAGTATAATTTTGGTATTCTTTATTTAATGGGAAGGCTCTAGTCTATAGTTTAGTTTACTACTCAATGCATCTAGTGGTCTTTGTATTATACAACATTTATGTAGGAGCATCCCTAGGTAGTGTGGTAATCTTGCATCATTTTAGAAAAGTGATCTTAGTTTAGTTATTTATTTTTTATTAGTTTATAGTTACCAATTTGTGGTAGAGAAATATATTTCATTTCACCATAATATTAAATTAACTTTTTTAATTTTGAGCATAGCTTGAGTTAGTGTTAAGAATGTTATGTTGATGTTTGAAATGATTTGGACAAGGAAAAGATTATAAATTCTTGAGAGTATTTATGGGTGGAAGATTTGGCACATTTATATTTTTTTCTATTTTGTAAAGTTATTGAGAGTTCATGCCAAAAAAGGAATATTTATTGGTTTGATTCCAAATTGATTTATTTGATCAAATTTTAAGTGAACCTTGTGAGTTTTTTAAACCTAAATCATAAATGAGATTCAAGGATTACTCCAGTAGAAAATTATATGTATGTTAATATGTTAGAAAGTATGTGTTTGTTAAGATGCAAATGAAATATAATTTCCAGTTTGAAATATTCAAGAATACAAATTTAAAACACAAAGCAATGAAAATGATTTTTTTCCATTTTGAAATATTCAAGCATACAAATTTTAAACATAAAGCAACGCAAATGAATCTTTTCCATTTTGAAATATTCAAGCATATAGATTTAAAACATAAAGCAATGTAAATGAATTTTTTCCATTTTGAAATATTCGAGCATATAGATTTAAAACATAAAGCAATGCAAATGATTTTTTTCCATTTTAAAATAGTTGCATATAGATTTAAAACAAATGCATACATATAAATAAAACATAAAGAAATGCAAATTAAACCCTAAACCCTAAACATTGCAAATGGAAATAGTTTAGGGTCATTTTGCTCAATTTTAGGCAAGTTTTTTGGTTTTGAAAGGTAATTTTTTTGTTTCATTTCAATTTAGAATTGATTTTAATTTTTTATTTCAGTTTCAGGTTGATATTTTTTGTTTAATTTTAGTTTAATGGTTTAATTGTTTTGTAGGAAAATTGAAATGAAAAAACCTTAATACAATTACAAACACACCAAAAAAAACTAAATTAATAACTAATAATTGAAAAATGAAAAAAATGCAAAGAAATGGAGGGAGGACTTACCTAGTAACTGTCAGTCGTTGTTGCTCAATCGGGATCCCAAATGTTGCATAATGAAAATGAGCTCGCAGTCATCTTTTAAAAACATAAATACTTCTATGAAACGGGATCTTGTTTCCTTAGAGTAGGTTCAAGACACCAAAACGAAATGAGATCCCAATTTTTAAAAATCAGGATCCCATTTTAATTTCAGGCTTGAGACCCCAAAACAAAAAGGGATCTCGATTTCTAAAAATTAGGATCTTGATTCGTTTAACCCAATTTCAAGATTTTCTCTAAGGTTGAGACTTCCACCTTAAGTGGACTCAACTTAGTTCTTTCACCCATTCTCATAGGAGTATCACCAACCAGAGATCTTGAGGCAACACAATCACTATCAGACTCTTAGAATACATCACTATACATGATCGTAATGCAATGCCCTCATAAGATAGAGTTGCCTTCTAGGGAAATTCAAGCCAAAAAAATATCGGTTGTCAGATCTAAAACTTAATGATGAATGATGCAGATTTACAATAATAAAATATACATAAAATTTAGCTTTTGGGGGTGCTACCCCTAAACCCCCATCTGGTCATGTGACCCTTGGACCCCCCACTGGGGGGACCATCCCCCCAAACCCCTTGAGGGGGGGAAGGGGGGGAACCATCCCCTCATCATCGACGTATCAACAGTACCTTATGAATTGCAAGGTTGAGACACATTTTCCCAACAAGGGTGACTTTGTCCCAACCCTATTTTGTGGGGTGTAAAGTGTCAAGAGAAAAATATTAAATGTTTGCCTTGGTTTTGTACATGGTTTTTATTGATAAATATCCAAATGGGTCATGGAATGCATAATTTATGACATTAGATATACAATTAGGTCCAGTCACTTAAGGGGGAGCAAAAAATAGTGTGAAATTATCGAGGGTGATAATTTATGATGCTACACTATGTACATGCATTTAGACATTACCTCAAAATAGGCATAAAACTAATTAAATGGGAAGAATATGTATGTAAATTTCACTAATAAAATAGTTATATTTTAGAGAGCTAAAATGTAACAAGCCCAATGTTTTGCCCTTTTATTTAACTAGGTTTTAGCCCACATGTGAATAGTTTATGTTTACCAACATAAAGCAATAAAAAATTCCTTTCTATTTTAGTAACAAGATGCACATTTGAAATAAATCCATTCCAAACTCCTATTGCATTCCAGTAGTAAAAGATGCATATTAAAAATAATCTCATTTTGGAAATTTCCATTGCATTCCATAAAGTACATTACATATTTATAAGTAATGATTACATATTACATAATCCCATGTAATGATAATATTTTTCCAATTAAAATTTCCATAAAGATAGAGATACGTGAATACATACATAGCTTTCAATAGCTTAATGAAACAAAGATACAAATAGAATATAGATGATCTAGATTTCCCCAATGTTGGTGCATACTTTCTAGATGTCCCCATTACTGGTGCATACATCCTAGGTGTCCTCAATATTGGTGCTTGCATCCTCAAATCCCAACCACCAACTGTATGAGGGAGAGCATCACTCAAGCACTTTTTTTTCAACCATAGACTTATTGTGGTCCCCCACACATCTACCTAATTGGTAAGATGGCCCTACCCTTTGACGAAGAGATTGGTCTAGTAACCTCACAATAATAGCCTTCCTGAGCTTGGTGTTGTGTCATATATAACTAAAGCTACCACACACTAGCTACAACCTACATGTATAGCATTCCCAATCTAGTATGCAAACCTAGATCACAATAAATTGATAGTGTAAATAGTGGCTACTTACACTACTTTGGCCAATGAGTTCAACACTCAGCACTTCAAGTTCAAGTCGTGTGTTCACCCACCCCTTAGCTCGATTTGGTACTTGACCATTCATACTATTTTCAATCATAACACACATTCAACCAAAAAGGTGATGACATATTAAAGTGTCTAACTAGGTTATTCCCATCCATGAGTTATCCTAACCCCAGGAACAACTAAGTTAACCATACATTTTCAAATAACTAAGTGACCAACTATGTTACTCCCATCCACGAATTATCCTAATTCCAAGAACAACTAGATTAACCACCCATGTATTCATAACATCAAAAATGGATATTTTCAATATAACACTTCAAATAAATGGCACACCTCATGATCCATAAAAGTATAATATCAACATCAAATGACTCCATTCAAAAATATAATCTCAATATTAAATGACTCCATTCAAAGTATAATCAATAATCAAGTGATCAATCTGATCCTATAGGTTAGTCCCAACATATGGCTTCAATCAAAAAGTAATGCAATGTAATCAAGTTCTCATAAACTATCATAAAGCCTCTCTTTCAATATGACTCAAATATTCACATGCTTACAATTTTCACTACCTTCATATCCAAACTAGAGGACATTATCAACTTGAGAGGAGTTTGTGCTTCTGAACCTATAAGTCCCCTCATATTATGGCTATGGGTTGTTGGATCATAAGTTCTCTTCTAGAATTTTGTGAATAGAAATAGACTCTTAGTCAAGTATAACATAATCATAAAATATTTTTTCCAACCCTATTGTTGAATATTAATACAATCACATGTATCCAAATGTATACCCTAACCTTAGGGAATAACTAGCCCAAATATCATAAGGTGAATATCCATTTGAGAACATTGTTCTCTACTCAAGCAAACAACTTAACATATAGGTATTACCAATGTAATATTCATTACCCTAATACCATTATGATGTACTAAATTCAACTTTTTCTATCACCAAGATAAATCAAGTAATGAAATCATAATAACCTTGAAAATGATAAATTCCCTTAAATCAATAGTAACTCATTTCCTTATGCTCATATTCTTTGAATATCACACTCTATCATGCAATCAATAAGAATTTCAATCGATCATATATTTCTTTCCATGGAATAAAGTAGATAATAATAATACATCAATATTGATCATCTAGTACTCCTTTCAAAATTTAGAATAAAGAAGGAAATAAAAGTAAATAGACAATCATGCCTGGTTATAACGTTTCAAGGAATGACTCTAGAAACTTTGCACAATTGTGCTTGTAAGCTCTAAGATCTCAGCTTCACTATTTTCGCTTCTCTCCATCTAGAAATGAAGAGAACACCCTAAAATTCTTCCCTCAATTCCTATTTGTCTAACTCACAATATGCAATCTCTCACACTCTCTCACTATTGTACTCAACAATGACTTTCTCAAAAAAACTCACAACATCAAACTCTAAAGAATGAATGAAAAGTTTGAATGAATAATAATGACCAAAATGTAAAGAAGCTACCTCTATTTATATTAAGATCTAAGAAACTCATTGCTACAAAAAAGCTCCTAAATCTGCCACCTTTTCTCTTCTAACTACCACCACTCAAAACAAAAAACTTTCCTTCTAATGCATCGACTAAGCCTAAATAAATGAAGTGTGGTTGTTCAAACTATTAATATGCAAACACATACACATTCCTATCATTTCCAACTTTTCTGTTATGAATGAGTCACCCCTTTTAACTACCAAAAACTGTCATTTATGGATTCAAACACATAAATGTTTACCTACAAGTTTCCTATTTGCATTATGGTTGCCACAATATGTCAACGTCTTCCTTATCTTTAGCCAGCTTGTGGCTTGACCAGGTCATATACTTACATGTTTTTGTGTGTGTCTTTTAACTTTTTAACTTTGTCTTCTAATTGCATTTTCCACCTTCTATGGTGTTGCTCACTTCATTATGTATTAAATGCCTTTATACTTAGCACTATGAACATGCCAAACATGATAGCTTTTCCCCTTTATACTTGGCATGACACTTCATCCTTCTAATACTTTCACACCTCTCCCTCTCACATGGCTTCTTAGCCTTCAATTTATTGTGCCTAAAGTTGGTGATACCTCTCAATAGCTTTTATGGCATTAACATTCAATAATTAGAGTTATATTTAATTTTTCCTTATTTGTTTTTCATCACCACCATGTGGCTTGCCAAATCGACCCATAAGAGGCCTTTATTTGAATGGAATTAAATATGTTTTGACATAAGTCTTTCCAATGGGTGAAGCCACAATAGTGGTTTACAATTCCAGTGAGGAAGGAAAAATCACAAAAAATGACCCATGCCAAAAAATGTGATTTTGGGGGTTCGCACGAAACTACTGGTTCGATCGAACCCATTCCCTATATTTTGGCCCAAAAACCAAATAAAAATGCATTATTTGGGGTGGTTCGAGCGAACCCCCCTTATCCCTCATTCTCCCCCTCAGACACCAAAAAAAACCTAAATTTGTTCACTTTGAAGCTCGGTTTGAACTTGAAAATGGCAGAGACTTCACAAACCCAACTGGAATCAGGTAGTCCTAAAAACGAGCTATCCAACGAATATAATTTTGATATATTTTGGTTTTATTATGTGTTTGTTTTTTTAGTTTTATTAAATATAGGATTTTCACTTAAAATGAAGGCCTTTGTTCTACACATGTGGAAAACTAGCAGATTATCAAAAAAATAATTGAAAAATATGAGTGCACCATATATTGATGTCCTTGATGGACAACAAAAAAAATTGAATTTTGATATATACAAAAAAAGTTACGCGTTATACAGTCGCACTATGTCTAAATTGTAATTGGTTTGACTTCGAAATTTAATTAAAGAAAAAATATTCAATAAAAAACTATCTAACCAAGTGGAAGCACTAGATATCGGAGTTAAAAATCTAAATTCGAAAGAATTAGAATTTTATCCTTAATGAAAAAAAATTATTCGTTATACGGTGTGCATCACTTTTTAAAAATGTTATTTTCTAAAAAAAACCATTTTTCGTGGGAGATGGAAAAAGAAGTGCAATCTGATTCTAAAAATTTTGAAAAAAATAATTTTAGAATCTACAAACAAAATGTGACGAGACTCTAGTTTGCATTATCTTCAAATTCCTCACAGTTTAGCCACTATAGGTGCCTGAATGTGAAGATTTAATTAAAAATAATAATTTCAATGTCCAGTTTGGCCAAAAATTGTAAACCACTATTGTGGGATCACCTCAATGCATTTACTATATGCATAATACATGATATTTGTGTCTGCCTTTATTAATAAAGGCCTCTATTCTACTAGTTCCTTTGATAATGGTTTATGTGGCACATTTGAATGTCATTCGATTTGACTTCCTTAAATTTTGGTGCAACCTATATACTATGTTGCATATGATAATATTTATGTCATTACTCACACAAATATATAATTATATATATAATGAAATATATTCTTTAAAATAATGTGTGTGTGTGTGTATATATATACATTTATATTACCATACACATTTATTATGCCTATTTCCATATTCCAATTTGATTACTTAAATTCAAACATCCTTCATAATTAATATATACACACACATGTATATTTATCATTTATATACATATATATATCTATCACAACTAATTAAATTTACATATGTTAATGTATATGTATTTCTATATTTACTTTAACTACAATAATGTATGTATATATATTGATATATGTGTGTGTGTGTGTGTGTCAATGTTTGCCTACTCATTATGTATCTACATATGGGTATACGTAGACATTTCTATCTACATATGCCCATACCTACATACATAGATATGTTTGCATCATTGGATATATACATACTTATATATTCTATATGTATGCGTACCCATATACTTATGAACATTCGTTCATAATATTCAAATATATCAAACACATCAAGGTATTCGACACTATGACTCAAATCAGAGAAACAATCAAAATAAATCAAAGACATTAATTCCAACATTTCATTCATCCCAGAAGCTATAACCAAGGGTTCAATTATTATTTCCTAAATTGACTTGACTCAACATGACCAAACTAGGATGTGAGTATGTGACAGCTCAAATAGGCACATTAGGGGTTACCAAACCAAGCTCCTCTCCTAAATTATACTCCCCCTCTCTTATATGAGGGCTCGATTCTTTCTTACATCCAACTTAGTGCATCACAAAGGTAGTTAGCTGACAACATGAAATTCATTTGCATCATCAAATTATTATTGTAATCATATTGCAACACATATTCATTCATCACATTTTTCATCAATTTATACAAAACATAATCATGTATTAAAGCATTTTAACTCATCAAAGTAATAGTAAATAAATAATAACACAATGAGGGGTGACAAAAAACTTTGAGGTATTTACATATTTAATGGTTATAATAATTTGATTATATTAATTGACTTATAATTGTGATGTCTAAAGTGAAATATTATCCAATAAAATTGATGTATGTGATTTGGGGTAAAATAGGTACTACATAAAATGTTTAAGGAACCTAGATATACATGTTGAGAATGTCATCTACAATGAATTTAATTTATTATTTCTTGTTTCCTAAAATCTCATAATCTATTTTGGATAAACTATTTAATCAACATATAGCACAAAAAGTGAGACACACTATGATGCTTCAACCTTGAGGTTGAAATCCACAACTACATAAGTCACCTAAGCGAAGTCTACATTTGTGGATTTGATATAGGTTCTTGAATGGGAGATTTAAGATCAAGATCAAATATGTAAAAATGATTGATAAGGAAATTGTGGCATGATAATGACATGTACCAAATTCACATAAAATCATACATATTAATCAATGACTAAATTTAGTAAACTTGAAAACAAACCCAAAAACACGAAGAAAGGGAACATAGAGAAGAAACCATTTCATTTTCCTCTATTTTTTTATGAAGGATATTCAAGTGATCAAACTGAGAATTCAAAAAGGTATTTTTCCTTAGTGTGTTGTTTGTATAGGAATAAAAGGCCAAAAAGACATTACCTTTATTTGTATTGAAGAAAATTTGACCCTATCTGAAATGAAATAGGAAGCTATTAAATTGGCTCATTTTTTCACATATTCACTTAAGGATTATGAAATGAGGAGAAGTCTTCTTTTTAGTATACAAATTGATAAATTTGTTATAGTAAATACAAAAAAATGGCATAACATTTCTAGAGGAGGAGACCATAGTTGACTTATTTCTATCAGCACAAAATGTTACTTATGAAAGCATATCAATATCTTTGGCAGTTCACAAACTCCATATCATTCTTTATCTATTTGATAGGAATAAAAGATCTAATAAACAACTAAAAAAATGGTATAACATTTCTAGAAAAAGAAACTGCAATTGACTTATTTTTACCAACACAAATGTTACTTATGAAAGCATATCAATATTCTTTCACAGTTCACAAACTCCATATCCTCCTTTATATATTTGATAGGAATAAAAGATCCAATAAACATGAATAATTTCACTACTATAATTGATAACTAATTATTTGATGTTGTATAACATTTATTAATATACACATTGACAAACTCGTCTTATCTCTAATTCATTGTAAATTAAAAAATATTTATTGTTACTTTCAAAATTAATTTAAATATGCATTCAATCACAAGTTACTTAAAAAGAAAAACATGTGATGCATGTTGATACATAAAAAAAATATCCCATTAAAACTTTGGAAAATAACATTCCTTACAATTTAAATACTTGAAAAGAAAATCATGACATATACACATACGGCTGATCCCAATTCTTGTTCTCTTACCATGAATTCCAGTGAAGATGACAAAAGTAAGGGTGGGTTCCCAATTCCCTGCAATTATCTTTGTTTTCCCATTAAATAAAAAAGATTTCTTCACATTTAAGTTAACTAAATACATCCAAACTTGCTTTACTTTTCTGATGGGAAGAGTCCCGCACATGCTCAACGGTCAAAAGTAGTCCAATCAATCAATTCGATCTCAAGGAGCATCTCTGCTCCTCACAGAGAGTCTACCCAACTTTGTTTTGAAAGTTGCAGTCCTGTTGGCTTCAAGATATTTTCATATTACATCAAAACTGAAGTTGGAATTTGAGAAACATAGGATTTCCATTGAAATCATTGAGGCTGGTCTGGTCCTCTAATCCCAAATCATCACCACTGCAATCACTGCAGCCCCCAAAACAACAGCCATGTAATTGTAAAATGGTTTATAAAGTGTAATCTCAGACTTCTCGGAATTATGGTGATTGCTCCATCGGTTGAGGAGATGGTTTATTGCCACGTAAATAAAAACTCCACAGGCCAAACCCATTGAAATTGCATAAATCCAATCGGCAACGCGTCCCTCTGTAGTTGCATCGATTAGTATGCCGATTGCAATCCCAATTGGGGAGGATATCGCAAACGCAAATGAATACGATGCACATGATAAGAATGGCCTGTTCGGAATGATCTCCAGCAGCGCTATGCCCATTGCAATTGCTGCGAATATCTTGTGCAGAGACACTGTCCACAACGCCCTCCATGCTTCCGCCTTCGTTTCTGCTCCACAAATTGCCCAACCTTAGATTATACTCATCTGACTAAGAAATTTAGTTTCCCACCTCCTAGATTTTTTTATTGGATCTGTTTACTGAAAGGAAATTGAGGCCAATGCTCGATTCCTAAACTATATAGAAATGAACAAGATAGAAATACTTGCCTGCCACTCCAATGGCGATTCCTTCAAAGACGGAATGAAAACAGAGTGCCATTATTAGTAATAGACTGTCACCCACAGAAGCCGAACTAGGTAATGGCGTCTTCGCCTCCTGCCATGTGCGGATTGGTTTTGATTAAATAATTGCAGAGGGCCAGCTATTTTCTTTTCTATAAAAGGGCAAAACATTGTTGATTTGTAAATCCTATTGATTATAAACTTTTCACAGCAGGGTTATGTTGGCCAGTTTCTTCTGTGGAAAAAATCATCAGTAACTCACTGGGCAGCGACAATGGTATGTTTTTTCCGAATAATTATCATGTAAGTTTGCATCTTAAAAAACTGCCCAACTCGCCTACGTTGTTTTTTTGTCTGTAAAAAATGATCAACGTTTCACTGGGCTGACAACTTATTTGCATTACTGAGAAGCCCCACTTCGATGAGTGGTATCCACATTAAATTTGAAGGGTTATTCATAAGTGATTATTATTTTCACTTTTCAAAACATTAAGTCAAAGCCTGAGATAGCTGAAAAAACATGAAATTGCAGGGCCACTATCAACTAACCTGATATCTAAATGTAGTATCTCCAGTGTGTGCAGGGAATTGTCCATCATCTGCTACTTTACAAACATGATCAGAGGCAGGTAAACTTGCAAAGTGGGAATATATATGATTCGACTATGAGAATGAAAATTAATAGAATACCTTTGGGTTGCAAAGGAACAGGGCTCTGGAGAGGGATCGTTTCTGTCTTGTGTGATTGCTTGGCGTAGACCCAAGTGACAACCAGGTCTCCCAGCATAGTAAGCAGATATCCGGCAGTGCAGAGCATGAATGCGAAGGGGTACTCTTTCTCTGTCAAATCTGAAAAAGTCTCTGCCGAATCGCTCAAGAAATGCATTAAGGCCGTCCCCAAGAACACCCCTCCTGCGAATTGAGTCCCCAGCGAAAGAAACGTCTGATTCCATCTTACGAAATAAGGAGAAATTCCTCCGGCGAAGGTCGCAATGAAAACGATGATGAGACACCAGATTTTTACCAGAATTAAAGATTTTGCTCTTAAATCGGGCTTCTCATCATTATGGTCGTCATCGTCTGAGCCACCGCCTCCTCCATGAGCAGCAACTAGTGGAATTAGTAAACCCAGATACATAAATGCAAAGTAAGCTATGGTGGATCTCGTGAGCATTGCAGCAGCCATGATGAGTCCTGTAAATTTCTTCCGCTTGGTATGTGAGCATTGCAGCAGCCATATATGTAGGCGTTTTGAACAAGGATTGATGCAGACTGACCTGCGCTCCTGCAAAATGATCACTAACAACCAAAATAGCGAATATCGTCAAGAGTGCTCTGCTCCCGTGAACCCGTGAATCATACTCAAGATCATGAACAACAACAAAGACATCAGAAACTACTAAATATGGCCCAACATGTTCACATTATACACAAAGAAGACACTAATATTCCTTTTATTCAAAATCAAAACCAACACAAAAATAAGTTCATAGTACATTAAAAGGCCTAACAACATAGGTCAGTACAGACACCTACATAACATATTATCATTGTGTAGAAACAAACTTAAGCAAATGTCAAAACTGATTAGACTGATAAAGAAAACTAGAACCAGCCTATTAGAAGTTTTACAACAGTAAAAGAAAAGAGCCCAACACACTACCCAACCTATTCATCATGTAACTTTTCTAATCCCTTACATGCCCATCGAAAATAGTTACCATCCAAAATATATTCCCCTCCACATCATTGAATTTCCCTTCGTAAATCAGAAAAAAAAATCTCCCAAAATAATGCCCCACAATCCCATCCTCTTTTCCCTGTTGCAACAAAGTTTTAAATGCCCTTTTAAACTACTCATTGCCCACTAAAGATTGTTCATTTAAAGAGATTCCTTGTAGCTACCCTAACATTTTAATTACTATTACTACCAAATTCATTAGTGGGGAATCCTTGAAAGGTTTCCATCATTCTCCCCTTCTTAAAAGAAGTCTAAACCTCTTGGTTCAAAAAAATCAATTTGTATTGACAGTAAAATGAGGATCCATACCCACAAGCGATCGGATCTTTGAAGTATTCTCTTGGGATTCCTTAGCACAATCTAAGCTACTACCAAAGCTTCTAACCCATATTTTTCTAGGGGCATGAGTCCAATGTTGATTTCATCATTCAGTTGAACTGATATAGCTAGGTAAAGTCCCCAACACATAACCAATAAAAGAATCACTACTGCAATCACTAGTAGACATGAAATTCTTTCCCTTGCTCCAATTATACTTCACAAATCACTTCTCTCAGACTAGACATGACAATTGCTTTTAACAGAAATCTGAATCACATTCTTGGAAGATCTTTGATGATTGTTACAAGTGCTAATTTATAATATGATGCTTCTCTTCAAATAGTATTTTGATATAATTTTATGTTTTAACTCTTTTAATAAGAGATGTAATATTTCTAATTTATAATATAAAAAATTAAAAAATAATTTTTAAAAAAGATTAAAATTTTAACATCCACTAACATTTTTTTTTAGATATTTTCTCATAAAATTTTAGTTGTTAAATAGTAGATTATTATTCTTAACTATTGTATTTCCTTTCTATATTTTTAGTTAATTATTTAATTTCTAAATAATAAATAGTCTATATATATCTATATAGACATGTAAATTATTGTAAAAGATAAGTTGTTTAATTAAATTTATAATAAGAGATAAGAGAAAAATACGGTTTATGTACGCACATAAATACACAAATTATCAACACTACAATATGAATTATAAATTTGAGATAATTTTATTTCTCTTGCACACTTTCATAGAAATTGTGTCTTGATTGTCTTAGTTGATTCAATAGAGCATAAAATGATAAACCTATAAATTATTGTGTCAAATGTATATGATGCCAAATTGATCATAGTTAAGTGTGTGCATGTGCACCCATGTGTAGGGTCATATAATGTGAATGAGTAATATTTTACAAAGATGTTTAAAGACTAGACTCTTAAAGTCATGCACGTAAAATTGCATTGGGATTGCATGGTAAGCATTAAGTGGAGACAAATACATAGGTAAATTTTTTTCATAAAATTACTTTACTTAATGATGTAATGATGCAAAAGGAAAAGAGAAAAACATTGGCTACATACACAAACAACCAACAAAACAATATGAGCAACAACTTTGAGAAATTTTCATTTTCAACTCACACGTTCACATGAATATTATGCCTTGATTACCTCAACTAATTCAAACCCTAAGAGGGTAAAAGGGACAACTGAAAAATTAGCATGTTAACCTCTAAACTAGTGTTTTGAACACATATGATGCCAAATTAGTCATATCTGAGAGATCACATTTCCATCCATGTCTAAGACATCTTTATGCAAGTGAGTAGTTTTGTGCAAAGATGCATAAATTTAGACCCAAAGTGATGTACAAAGTTTTATTGCATAAAATAGTAATGTGTGAAAATGCAATAGGATTGTGCATGATGAGAAATGAGTCAATAAAAATGTGTAAGTTGTGTGAATTTACAAGATTGAAGTCATGCTTTTAATTGTACTCAAATTATTTACCCTCTTTAGAAGCGATGGTTTACATTATGTTAGGCCTATGTATAGAAAACTATGCATAGACTCACTCCACATAAAGTACCATGTGGTCTAAGAAACATACTCAATAAGTGCATCAAAATGGGGAGAAAGAAGGTTCAAATTTGGTCATAATTTTTCTTTAAACAGTAAAAGCTTATCTTCAATGAGTAACTAAAGATATCCATGCTCAAAATCTAGTTTTTAAACTTCTACTTTTTAAATAAAGATTAAGAGAGTCAAATATGGGAACACACAAAGTGATCATATTTCTATCAAAAAAAAATATAACTTAGTATCAAGTGTGTTCCCCCTAGTTTGTTATATTTTAAATTTTTTTTGTAAATTTCTTCAATGGAAAGTTAACTAACATAATGTAATTTATTTGTTTTTTTATAATTTTTAAATGAATGTAGTATTTTTAACTAATTTTAAAATGGTCATATTTGGAAAATAGAACTTTAAGTGTGTCACCCTTGAATTTTGAGCAAAATAATAAAAAAATATGTATTTTAATGTGTACATAATTGAATGTAGCATATAATAAGTAACTGGATAAAATATGTACAAAAATAATACATGTATATTATTAATGAAAAGCAAAGACACTAGAAAAAGTAAGTGAAGGTCAAAATCTTAAGAAAACTACATAATTAGAAAGCTAAGATAGATCATTATACTATAGTCGTAGTTTAGTAGAATAACGTTTTAAAATGTGGAATCGTAATGGAAAGCATTTTTTACATTACCTATATTTCATGTTTTATACAAAATATGAATTTGGGTACCTTACATGTAATTCCAACCCTTTTTCTTAGATATTCAAGCCAAATCCAATCCTAAGGATTAGAATCACTATATATTGTACCATTTACAATCACTAGAACCTTCTCTAATTCTTCACCATTTTTTACTATTTTTTTTTTTTTTTTGGCTCTTAAGGAGAATTGCTAGTCTCCCCTTTTACTCTAGATCTTTATCCTCTTGTTTATATTTTGATTCATTAGTAAAATCTTCTATAGATTCCTAAAAATTCTCTTGCTTGACTTTTTGCTAGACTCCAATATGTGTAATATCTTATAATGTAATTTCTTTCATCCTAAAAAAAAATCATGAGCTTCTTTAGCACATCAATATTTACTAATCCCAAAGATTCTCAGAAAGGATAATCAAGAAAAATATCCACCCATTGATATCCAAAGAATAAAAATTTGAATATAAAACATATTTTTCTATATAAAGTTTCAAATCTTCAAAATTTTGAATATCCTTACCAAGCTATTTGACTATCTTTAATTTTATTTTATTGTATACCTATATTTTCTTAGCTAATTTCATATTTATAAAAATATATTCACTGCTAGAATTTATAGAAATAATAACTTTTCCTTTTGAATGCATCCATGAAATTGAAGAATTGAGTCTTACGTCCTTGGAACCAAAGTTCATGTACCTATATCCTTCGTATTCTCTTCATCATCCTCTTTTCTTTTTCCTTTTCCTTCTCCTTCTCCTTCTCTTTCTTCCTCTTTTTTTTTTCTTTTCTTGAGCCCATTTATCTTAGAAAAGTTATTCTAATTCATATAAAGAAGAAATATTCTTATACAACAGGTGGCACATACCATTGACTAGATTCACCTTGTAACATAAAACTAATGTGCCATAGCATACTTCTTCTATGAGCACTTTTATATTTTCTCCACCATTCTAATACATCTCTAATTCCATCGAAATAAGGAATCCCCATCGAAACTAGGGTTTTGAAATGTTTACCACTTACTCAATTTTGGTTGAATCATTTCATTATTTTTTCCGTAGTTCATTTAAAGAATATACATATACATGTTGAGAATGTCATTTACAATGAATTTAATCTATTTTCCATTGTGACCTAAGATTACAACACTCTATTTTGCATAAACTATTAAATCAACATACAACACAAGAGCAAGACACACTATCATACAGCTTCAATTTTGAGATTCAAATCTACAACTACAAAAGTGACTTAGATCAAAACTACATTTGTAAATCTAATATCAGACAGCAAAGAAAAGATCTGAAAATTGAAATCAATATTTAAAAATAAATGATAAAGAAATTATTAACTTGTTGACTAATTATTATATTTAAAACAATCAAACTGAAAAAAGAATATTAGTATATATATTTCAATATTATAACTGACAATATATTATTTTGTGTTCTATAACATTTGATACTATATATTTACTTTTAAATTACTTTCAAAACTACCATTCAAATCATTGAGGCCGGTATGCTCCTCTAATCCCAAATCATCACCACTGCAATCACTCCACCTCCCAAAATAACCGCCATGTAATTGTAAAATGGTTTATCAAATGCAATCTCCTGCTTTTGAGAATTATGATGTTTAGCCCATTGGTTGAGGAGATGGTTTATAGCCACGTAAATGAAGACTCCGCAGGCGAAACCCATTGAAATTGCATAAATCCAATCGGCAACGCTTCCCTCTGTAGTTGCATCGATTAGCATGCCGATTGCAACACCAATTGGGGAGGATATGGCAAACGCAAAGGAATACGCTGTACATGATAAGAGCGGCCTGTTTGGAACAACCTGCAGCAGCGCTATGCCCATTGCAATTGCTGCGAATATCTTGTGCAGAGACACTATCCACAACGCCCTCCATGCTTCCGCCTCCGTTTCTGCTCCACAAATTGCCCAACCTTAGATTATACAATGTATAAAGCAGCATCTGGAATTATCTGACTAAGAGATTTAATCCACAAATTGCCCAGGTTCAATTATACATAGTATAAAGCATTTACAATCATCTGGCTAAGAAATCTAGTCTCCCAGCTTTTAGATTTTTTTTATTTGATCCGTTTTCTAAAGGAGATTGAAGGCAATGCTTGATTCCTAAACTAAATTATAGAAATAGGCAAGATAAAAGTACTTGCCTGCCACTCCGATGGCGATTCCTTCAAAGACAGAGTGAAAACAGAGTGCCAATATCAGTAATAAACTGTCACACACAGAAACCGAACTAGGTAATGGCGCCTTTGCCTCCTGCCATGTTTGGATTGGTTTTGATTAAATAATTGCAGTGGACCTGCCATTTTCTTTTCTATAAAAAGGCAAATCATACATGATTGATAAATCCTATTGATTATAAACTTTTCACAGCAGGGTTTTATGGAATTGCTTAATTTGTTTTAGTAGTACTACTCAAAATGTTGGGGAGCTTTTTTAGTTGCCAGTGGTTTCTTGATTCTTTTTCTGCTTTACTTAAAATAATTACTAGATTATCATGTTTTCTTAATTACTAAGTTTAAGAATTACAATATAAAAAATTAAAAAGAAAGATAAAATATGCAATCACTGTCAAATTTGTGATTAAGCAGACTGGATAATTTCAGCATCTTTTCATTCTTTTTTTAAAGTAAAAATGCCTGAGGACCTATGTTGGCCAGTTTTCTTGTGGAAAAGATCATCAGCAATTCACTGGGCAGCCAACATGCTATTTTTTTTTCTGAATAATTATCATGTAAATTTGCATCTTAAAAACTGCCCAACTCCCTTACTTTGTTATTTTCTCTGTTAAAAACTGATCTTCAATTCACTGGGCTGACAACTTCTCTATATGACTGATAAGCCCCCCTTTAATAAGTGGTTTCCAAATTAAATTTGAAGGGTTATTCATTCATTATTCTCACTTTTGAAAACATTTATTCAAGGCCTGAGATAGATGAAAAATCATGAACATGAAGGTCCACCATGAACTAACCTGATATCTGAATGTGGTATGTCCAGTGTGTGCAGGGAATTGTCCTTCATCATCTGCTAGTTAAAACATGGTCAGAGGCAGGTGATCTTTCAAAGTGGAAATAGATATGATTGGACTCTGAGAATGAAAATTAATAGAATACCTTTGGGTTGCAAAGGAACAGGGGCCATTCCTGTCTTGTTTGATTGCTTGGCGTACACCCAAGTGACAACCAGGTCTCCCAGCATAGTAAGCAGATATCCCGCAGTGCAGAGCATGAATGCAAAGGGATACTCTTTCTCTGTCAAATCTGAAAACATCTCTGCTGAATCGCTCAGGAAATGCATTAGGGCCGTCCCCAAGAACACCCCTCCTGAGAATTGAGTCCCCAGAGAAAGAAACGTCTGATTCCATCTGAAAAAATGAGGAGATACTCCTCCGGCGAAGGTCGCAATGAAAACGATGATGAGACACCAGATTTTTACCAGAATTAAAGATTTTGCTCTTAATTTGGGCTCCGCATCATCATGGTCGTCATCGTGTGAACCACTGCCTCCTCCATGAGCACCAAGTAGTGGAATTAGAAACCTCAGAAACAGAAATACAAGGCAAACAATGGTGGTTCTTGTGAGCATTGCAGCAGCCATGACGAATAGTAAATTTGTTCCGCTGGGTATGTGAGGGTAAAGCAGCACTGGATGATGGTCGATTGAAGGAGGAAATAGGGTCATGCTTTTTGAATGGCGTGCATTTCTCTCCTCTGCTGTTGTAAACATTATATGCTTTTGATGGTGGAGAGGATTGGCAAGCAGGCAGGATGGGTAACGATGGACATTAGTTTAAAACAAGTAATTCATCTCCCATAATAGCGGAGATGGTTGAGAGTGTAATTACCAAATTTAAATACATAATACAGAGGCAGTCGAGATGATCTTTGGGTGATTGGGTGTCATAATAACAATTGATGACTCCATTCTTGATTTCTGCTCGGGTTCTTTTTGCAGCAGTTCTAGCTGCTAATAAAGGTAAGAATTATTTATTGTCTATCTTCAATCTATTTAGATTTTCAGTCTTTTTAAGACTAACAGATCAGTTGTTTTTTTAAATAATATTTTTTAAGAATTGAAGGATAATTATATTGTCATATTTTGTCAGTATAGAGTCAAGAATTGAAGACATTCCATTAAATTTGTTTGATTGAGAGGTAACCATTCCACCAAATTCATTTGGTTTACAGCCAAAAATTGAAAGGTAATCATTTTGTTTTAGAGTTTAAGATTGAAAAGAAACTATTCCACCAAATTTATTTACTAACTATTATGCAAAATTCATTCAAAACACAATTCCACCCTCATTCTTTATTTATTTCACCTAAAACAAATTACATCTTTAAAAATGACTCAGTCATCAAAAAAATCACCTACCCTCACTGCTTCATTATACTACAACCTTTTAAAATATTACCCTATTTTCACTTCATAGACTAATTATGCTAGCATTTTCTAAACATATATATGTAGGCGTTTTGAATAAGGATTGTACTATCAGATCATGTACTACTCCTGCTTTTGTACTATCATATCATGGCCTAAATTGTAGAGTTGAGCGTATGACAGACGGGAGATGTGAATGTTGTTAAAATGTCATTCTGAATATCATCGCCTATGGTTGGCTTAATCAACCAAAATTTTGATTTCAACTAAAACCACACCTGTTCGGGGTCGCCTATGACAATAGGGGAAAAGCAACTTATCACTTTTCACCTACGCTTTTATACCAACCTGCCATATCCCTATGTTTTGATTAATTGGGAATTTGGGACTGTTTTGTGTTTAAATTGATATAAAATTTAGACTTTACTGATTATTTGTTTTCAATATTATAGAATTAGAATTTATGTTTAGGCTTAATCTATTGTTTCCTTTGTTTACTTTAAGTGCGCTCCAAGTCATGACATTTGGAATTCTAATTATTGTCTTCAGAATTTATTTTATTAGTTATAATTTTTATGATTAAATTTAATTTTTTTTAAATTTGTTTTATTAGTTTTTTTTTTGTTTTTTTGTTTTTTCTTGTATATTTAATGATATATTTATAAAAGATAAAAATATGATTTATATATACATACAATATTACAATATGAGAAGCTTTCATCTTAATTTACATGTTCTTATAGATATTATGTCTTGATTATCTTAATTGATTTGAAAATGGATTAAAGGACAAACCTGCAAATTAGTGTGTCAAATGCATATAATGTCAAATTGATCATAGATAAGTGAGTGCATGTGCACCCATGTGCAAGGTCACATTTTATGAATGAGTAGTTTTGTACAAAGATGCGTAAAGACTAGACTCAAAGTAGTGTGCAAATTTGTGTTGTGATTGCATGGTGAGCATTGGATAGAGATGAATTCCCAAGTAATAAATTTTCTTTCTTTAATAAGGGAATGATGCATTCACAAAGGACAAGAGAAAATCATGGGCTACATACACACACAACCAACAACACAATGTGAGCCACTAGTTTGAGAAGCTCTTATTCTAAACTCGTGCACGCACACATATATACTATACCTTAATTAAATTAACCAATGTGAACACTAAGAGGATCAAAGGAAAAGCTTACAAATTAGTGCAAAACATACAATGCCAAATTCATCATAGCTAAAGGAGCACATGTGCATCCATGTGTAGAGTTAATTTATGGAAGAAAGTAGTGTTTTATAAAGATGCTTATATGCTAGAAAAAGTCATGCACAAAGTTGTGTTACACAATATAGTGATGTCTGAAATTGCACTAGGATTGCACGCATGATGAGCATTGAGTGGAGACAAATGTGCAAGTTGTGCAAATGTATGATATAGAGGCATTCTATGTGATTGTCCTTAAACCATTCACCCCTGCTTTAGAAGCAATGGTTTCCATTATATTAGACTTGGGTGATCCAACAATAGTGGTTTACAATTTTTGGCCAAACTGAACACTGAAATTATTATTTTTAACTAAATCTTCATATTCGGGCACCTATAGCGGCTAAACCATGAGGAATTTGAATATGATGCAAGTTAGAGTCTCATCACATTTAGTCTATAGATTCTAAAAATATTTTTTTCAAAATTTTTGGAATCAGATTGCACTTTTTTTTCCATCTCCCATGAAAACTAGTTTTTTTCGGAAAACAACATTTTTAAAAAGTGACGCTCACCGTATACAACATAATTTTTTTTGTATGAAGGATAAAATTCTAATTTTTTCGAATTTAGATTTGTGACTATGATATTTAGCACTTTCATTTGGTCTCATAATTTTTTATTGAATATTTTTTCCTTAATCAAGTTTCAAAGTCAAACCAATTGCAATTCAAACATAGGTGGACTGTATACAACATAACTTTTTCCGTATGTATCGAAATTCAAAAAAAAAATTAATGGATCAAGGACATCAATATTCAACCCGAACGTATTTTTTAAAATTCTATTTTGATAATCTGTTATTTTTCCACATGTGTAGAACAAAGAGCTTGATTTTCAGTGAAAAACCTATGTTTAATAAAACTAAAAAAACACATACATAATAAAACCAAAACATATTAAAATTATATTCGTTGGATAGCTCGTTCTAAGGACTACTTGATTCTAGTTGGGTTTGTGAATATTCCTCCATTTTCATCCTCAACCCGAGCTCCGAAGTGCCAAAATTTAGATTTTTTCTATGTCTCAGATGAGGGATGAGGGATAAGGGGGTTTGCTCGAACCCGGGTTCGAGTGAACCCTGGTTCAAGCAAACCCCTTTCTTAGGCATTGTTTTTTCAACCAAGATTTAAAGGGGTTCGGTCGAACCCTAGTTCAAGCGAACCCCTTTTTGGTTCGGTCGAACCAGTAGGTTCATACAAACCCCTAAAATCACTTTTTTTGCCTTAGGGTCATTTTTTGTGAGTTTTCCTTCCTCACTTGAATTGTAAACCACTATTGTGGCTTCACCCACCTAAGTGTAGAAAACTGTACATAAACTTGCTACATATCCAATACCATATGGTCTAATCAACAAGTGACCCCAAAGATAAGGAGGACTCCTTAGCCTCTTTTCATACCACTGACAGAGAGAAAAGACCCAAATCCCCTGGTGACCTTAACCCTAATGGCGGCCACTATTTCAAGTCGGACAGGGAATTTCCTGAAGATATTCTGGCAATGGCTAGAAATGGTGCGGTTGACTATTTCAAAAATTTGAAATGGGATTTCCATGAGATAAAAGACATCAATCTGAAAAACAGGGCACTCACTAGCAAGCTGGAGGTGTTGGAAGCTAAAATGGCTTCTTAGAATTCTGCAGAGGTCTTATGGACTGTGGAAGAGAAGATGGCAATGGTTGAATGCTTTCAAAGAGCGATTGAACTCACGGACAATTTGAAGAAGGACAATGAGAACAAGGTCAAGTACCTGGAAAAGGAAATTGGTAAGATCAAGGATACTATGAAAACCATCATAGAGCATAACCAAAGAATTTTCAAACATAACGCCACTATCCTGAGCGCTTTGGTGGAGAAAATG
Source organism: Sequoiadendron giganteum (assembly GCA_007115665.2). Taxonomy (NCBI): domain Eukaryota; kingdom Viridiplantae; phylum Streptophyta; class Pinopsida; order Cupressales; family Cupressaceae; genus Sequoiadendron; species Sequoiadendron giganteum. The sequence continues at coordinate 309,497,662 of CM021110.1, forward strand.
GAAAACAAACAGTAGGGGTCGCTAACTGTGGATCTTGAAGTTGATAAGAATAAAAGTAAGCAGGAGGATTTTGGCCCTTCGAAGAGAACAAGAGCCAACCTGAAGAGAAAAGTGGATTCTTCGCCTCTGGAGACTCAGGACCTGAATAAGGTGACCCAGGAAATGTGCAACCTGGAAGCTAAAGTTGTTGAGACTTTAAAGTCTCTGGTTAGTTTAGGTTGTGTTTTTTGTTGATGGCTTCTTGTTGACTTTTTGCTAGCTTTTGGTTGGTGGTTGCTGTCCTTTTTTGCTTTGTGTTGTCTCGTAGCCTTCTTGTCTTTGGGTACTCTGATGGTTTATTTTATTTTGGCTTGTAAACTCTGTGGTTTCGGGTCCCTGTAAAAATCATTTTTTCCTTTATCAAAAACATAATCAACAAGTGCATTGAAATGGGGAGAAAAGGGGGTCAAAAGTGGTTTTTTTTCTATAAATAAATAAAAAGTGATCTCCAATGAGTGATTCAAGATACTCATGCTCAATATTTTATGATGCGATAAGAATAAGATTAGTATTGCTCAAAATCTAGTTTCTAAACTTCTATTTTTTTAAATGGTAGATATTAAGAGAGACAAACATGGGGCACACTCAAAGTGGTACTATTTTTGTTAAAAAAAATAACAATGTAATGTTTGCTCCCCATAGTTTGTTAACTTTTTAAAAGTATTTTGTAAATTCCTCCAATGGAAAGTTATCTAACATCAAGTAATCGATTTCATTTTGCTAATTTTTTAATGAATATAGTATTTTTTACTAATATTCAAAATAGATAGATCTAGAAAATAGAAATTTGAGAGTGCTACCCTTGAGTTTTGAAAAAAAAAATCAAAAATATTTTGTTAACATGTATAGAATGGAATATAGAATATAAAAATGTAATTGGATTTAAAATGATGTCAAAAAATAATACATGTTTTTTTGATAAAAAGAAAAGACTAACAAAAGTAATTGAAGATTGAAATCTTAATACATTTAAATTGTTGAAAAATACAAGATTATAAAGATAATAAATATCTTGACATTATAGTGGTAGTTTTGTAGAATAATGTTTTCAAATTTGCAAGTGTAATGGAAAGCACGCTCAACTAACTTTTTTTTTGTTTTATGCAAAACACAAATTTGGGTACCTTACATGTAGTTCTAACCCTTTGGCTTAAATTTTCAAGTCAAATCCAAGCTTAAGGTTAGAATTTACAAGGTAAAGATAAAGAAACTACACACATGTTATAGAATTCATGTGTTATAAAACATCCCCACACTTTTCTTGAGATGACAAAAATAGAGCAATGGTTGTCAAAAGATAAAATCCTATGCACTATGTGCCATAAACTTTACTTTTTCCTATGTCCTCCATATTTCTATATCACACAATCATTTTTCTTTTCGAGGAATTTCAATCATTCATTTATAAAATCAACTATTTTTCAATTTTACATTTATATAGAACATTCTAATCACATGTCTTTTGTTTGAAATTAATATAGGACTAGTTATTATTTTTATTATTTTGATGAATTCTTCATCATTTTTTGTATTTCATATAACAAATTCCTTATCGTTGCTTATATTGTTTAATAACTGAGTATTTCTAATATTTCTTATATATTTCATCAATTGTGGAACATTCTTATTAATTTAATTATGTTATATAGATTTAGAATTGAGCATCATGCCAGTGTAACAAACAAAAAGGAAAACATCAATGGAGCATGAAGATGGTAATACAAAGAAAAAAGAATGGATGAGATAACTTCATGAAAATAATAACTTGAACTTCAAAGTTGAAGGTATACAATATTTTCTAATTGAATTAGATCCCCTAGCATCTTTTGGGACGACGAAAGAAAATAATTTAGAGAAATAAATGAAAAATGCAAAAGAAAATGTAATTAGAAAATCGAACCCTCTCTCCCACTCTCTTATATCTCCTCATTCTCTCTTTATCTCTATTGTCTCTTTGTCTATTTTTTACTCTTTCTCTCTCTCATAGTAGCAAGAGAGAGAAGATGATAGAGAGAAAAAAGAAGGGGGGAGGTGAGGGAGATAGGTAAATAAAGGGAGAGAGGAGAGAGAAAGAGAGAGCAAGGGGAGAAATATGTTGGGATTAAGGTGTCTCAATCTTAGTGAGTCCCTTGATTAATTTATTAATTATTTGCCCCTAAGTTGTTGATTTAATTTATTAAATGCAATAATATTTGTTTTCAAATTGCTAAATCACTTTGTGGGACCCAACGGGGAGTTGGCATCCTACATGCAAGGTGTGAAAAGGCAAGATTGTGACACGTCACATGGGTGCTGCACTGGGAAAAGGCAATTGTTTAGACATCAAAAATGGGTTCCATGTTGACATGTGGCAATTATTTTTGGAAGCAAGCATTGGAGGGGTCCACTTGTGTGAGTGTTTATCTTTTCAAAAATGTGGAAGCAAGGGAATGTGACACTTGTCACTAGCGCGCTCATTTGTGCTTGGAGAATTGTGCAAACCTCTAGGATGAGAACCCTTATGGCATGTGGCACATTGTTGACTTGTTGACTGAATATTTGAAGGTAAACTTGCTTAAGGGAGACTGAGTTGTTAGTCGGAGTGACTAGGAGTTGTGAGTGAGTTATAGTTTGGTAGAAAAGCTTATTTTCTCTATGAGATGCCTAACATATGAGGTTTCTTGATTTTTGGAGTTGCAAGCTTTGCATGTGCTTGCATGTTGTTACATGTATGTGCATGTTTGATAGGTTGCTAATCGGGTCACTTGGGACTCGTGCATGTTGTCAATTTCAGTTTGCATGCATGCAAAAACTGGAAGATTGACACATGGCAAAAATCAACACCCATGTGTGAGAAGTACTTATTGATGCCTTAGTGTGTATATTTGTAGAGCTTGATTGTAATTTTTTGAGACATCGTTATGTTGTTGGATTCACTCTAGAATTATATCGCAATGAATCAACACCTACAAGAGTATAGACTTTGAATATTGTATGTAATAGCTTTGTTACTGTAATACAATTGATTTGTGCTTTGGTGTGGGTTTTCTCCTGAAAGGGTTTTCCCACGTGAAATATTTGTGTTATGATTTTATGCTTTAAGTTTGAAATAACTATATGCATGTGAAATATTGAATGTTAACTATAAAATTTTAAGGATTTGAAACAAATTTTTGCAACCCTCTCTTGATTGATTTGCATTAGCGAAGTGTTTTCACACTCAGCTTTCCTTTCAAATTTGGTATCACAGCCTGGCTAGCTTTGTTATCCTTGGTAAGTTAGAATGGATTTTTGTGCTTATCTAGGTTGAGTGGGAGTTATTGTAGAGAGAGTTTTGTAATCTTGTTTCAATTTTGAGATGGCAAGCACATCCATAAGAATAAAGATGGAGAAATTCAATGGTGACAATTTTGAATTGTGGAAACCCAAGATGGATTATATGCTCATAGACTAAGATCTATGGGCTACAATATCCAATACAAACTAGTAGAAACCTCACAAGATGATTGGGATCTAATAGATTGAAGAGCCAAGGGGACGTGATAAGACTCTGTTTTGCTGATTATGTGCTCCTAAATGTCCATGAGGAGAAGACTGTAGCTAGTCTTTGGAAGAATTTGTTGGATGTTATGGTTATTTTGTTGATATGTGGTTGTCATTGATATCAACACTATTAGCATTGGTGATTCTGAAGGTTGTATATGTTGAGGATATTGAGAAAATTGTAAAAAATATATTGCAGGCAACCAATGAAGCTGAGAAGCTTAGAGTGTTGGAAAGTTGTGTTCGTAGATGATCAGGCAGTGCGTATTAAAGGGTTTGTTGTTGAGTCTATCTAGTCTTTTGTCTAAAATTTTCAGTGGTACGCATCAAGATTTGAGGAAGTTATGAAGATTTATGTTCCTACAATCATTTTGTTACTGTAGCAGGTGTTCTTGGAAGAAGAGGATGAAACTCTAGAAATTTCAATCGTTGTGCATGTTCTTGTGACGTTCATGGATGATTCTAGATCATGCTCTATCCTTGTTGCATGTCCACATTGATCGGAGTGATCGTGATTGGAGATTTTTCTGATGTGTGCTCGAGTTTTCATGTTCTTGACCGACATGATGGTGGTAGCGTGTTGTGGATCCATGAGGATTAATATTTTATTTTTTAGCATGTTCGAAAGTGTTTATTTGGGTCCTCACTATGTTGTGACCGACTTGTGTTGGTGCGCATTAAGATTTATTTATGTATTGAGGCCGACAGCTATAATTTATTCTTTATTTGTGGGTCACAAAGTAGTTGATGCAAATCCGTGTAGCGGATATATAAGAGCAGCTATTTTTCTCATTTTGGTGTATGCTCGATGTGTGTATGTAATGTACATGTGTGAATAAAGATCAAATCATTCAAGAGCAGAGCAGAGTGTGAAAGAGATTGAGCAGAGTGTGGAAGAGTGTGTAGAAGTTTTTTTGTGCCTAACCGGAACTGTCATCAGGCTTTTATAGAAGCTAATTTCTCAGTTCAACCTTATCAGATGGATTTAATCTAATTATTGTATGTAAGGAAGTGAGCCTTCCTCCGAGCAATGAGCTCTAGGCAGTGTATCGGAATGCAAGTGCATTCCTTATTCATTCTTCATTATACTTCTAACAGGGTATAATCTTGTGGTCTAACATCCACTGTGGTTTTTCCCCTAACAGGGTTTCCACATATAAAATATTGGTGTTCATGTGTCTCTGATGTGTTATTGATTTATGCTTGCACTGTTAATTATCAGATCTGAGATTAAAGGTTGATTAATTTTGAATAAGTTTGATTTTGGTAACAACTGATTCACCCCCCCTCTCATTTATTTATCCTTGTTTTTCCAACAAAATCTTGGTGACATTTATCAAGGGAAATCTTTGGCAAATAAGTTATTTATGAGAAAGAAACTATATTCTCTAAGGATAGAAGAAGGAGGTTCAATTGAACTGATCACTTGAATGCATTTAATATGCTAGTGGCTCAATCAGGTTTTGTTGGTGTGAAGATTGATGACGAGGATCATCGCATGTTATTGCTATGTTCTTTTTTGGAATCGTGGGACCACTTGGTGATGGTTATTGAAAGTAAAACAACCACTTTCAAGATGGAAGATGTGGTTGCTTCATTTTTGTCCAAAGAGATGCAAAGGAAGTCTTCTAAGATGGCCAAGGAGGCCATATCTGTTCATGGTAGATCAAAGGAGAAAGGTAAGAAAAAGGACAAGAATTTTAAGTCTAAGTGTCTAGGGAGATCCAAGTCTCCTAGTAAAAATTCTAAGGCTAAATGTTGGAAATACATGGGCTATCCAGACATTTCTAGAAAGACTACAAAGAGGAGAAAAAGAAGAGAAGTGATAAATTTCATTCTAAATCCTCATGTGAAGATGCAGATGCATTTGTTGCATCCTTGGCAATGCATGCATCAAAATATGTGTGGTTGATATGTGCTTCTTTCCACATGACCTCTCACTAAGGTTGGTTCTCAAAATATGAAGATTGTGACGATGGGAAGGTGGATCTGGGTGATGACTCTCACCTGAATATTTTTGGTCATGGAAGAGTCAAGATCCAATTCCTTGATGGTAGAGTTGGGGGGTTGATGGTGTTATGCACATCCCTAGTTTGACACAAAACCTACTCTCAATTATTAAGCTAGGTGATGCGGGAGTGCAAGTTTTTTTCTCAAGTGGTGGATGCAAGATGACCAGAGGTGTTATGGTGCTTGTTAAGGGTGTTTGGATTGGCACCTTGTATAAGCTAGATGCATGCATGGTTCAATACAATAGTGTTTCTGAAAATTCCAATAAATGGGCTTTGGATTCTTCATCCTCACCATCAGATTAAGCAGAGAAGAAAAATGTGGTGTCTATATCTGATGGTCATAATTTTTGGATACCTAAGGGTGCCAATGCTTTGGAGATGAAGCTCCCAACAGAGAAGACAATGTTGTGGCACCAAAGGCTTGGCCATATTAGTGAGAAGGGTCTTAGAGCCCTAAAAAATAAGAGCCTTGTTGAAGGCCTTGATGATTGTAATCTCAAGTTTGATTTTTGTGAATATTGTATATATGGAAAACAAAATCATGTTTCTTTTTTATTCTAGTTCTCATAGATATTCTGGGGTTTTGGATTATGTCCATTCTGATGTGTTTAGTCTAGTTAATGTTCCTTCATTGTCTAGATATGTGCATTTTGTCTCATTCATAGATGACTATTCTAGAAGTACATTTGTGTATTTCCTCATAAGTAAATTTGAAGTTTTCAGTCGGTTTAAGGAATTTAAATCCTTGGTTGAAAACCAGACTGGAAGAAAAATTAAGTGTTTGAGGATGGATAACGGTGGTAAGTTTTCTTCCACAAAATTCAATATGTTCTATAAGGACCATGGGATTGAGAGACACAATGCAACTCCATACACAACCCCACAACAAAATGGAGTTGGGGAGAGGATGAGAAAAATGTTGGAGAGGGCTAGGAGTATGATGAGTGATGTTGGCCTTGAATAGAACTCATAATTTTAAAAAAATACTTTTTTACCCAATTTTTTTATATTACACATTTTATAAATTCTCATGATTCTCTCAATTACAAAGTACTTTCAAGCACAGGAATTATCCTCAATCCTTCTATCACACTTCATAGGACCTGAAACAAAAAACAACAAAATATAAGAGAAAAATATTAAAACCAATGGGCTCTCCACCCAACCATAGGGTTGTGAAATAACCCACCCCCGAGCTTGGGGTCATTTAGCCACTTGGGTAGACTCTTGCACATTTCATAATCACAACTAGATTTGGATAAACACTTACATACATAAAACATACACTTACATACTTGGTCTCACATAGTAAACATTTACAATCACCCCTTTTAGCACTTCTAACACATCGGATATATCCTATATGGAATCCACTTAGGGGGAGTTGGGGCTTTAACAAATAAGGGAGAATAAAAGTATCACAATACCACATGTGAATCTCCATTTCATGTCTCCACATATCATAATGCATCACCAAAACAGCCACATCCACCCCTTTCCCTCCAACACAAAATCAAATATGGGATACTCATATCCTCACACATAATCATGGGTACTCATACCCTAAAAAATTGTCCCTTATAGGGAGCCAAGCCTAGTCAACCCCTCACACATGGAGGTCTGAAACAATCTCTCTCAAGAGGGGGTCAACTCCCCTACTAAACCACACAAAGAAAAAGAACACACGAAGCATTAAAATACATTTTCCCCAACCTAAAACACCAAAATGTCAATGAACAGAACACGTCACAAACACTTACATTTATTCAGCAAGAAAGGAAAATATCCTACCTTGAAATAGCACAATCCCACTAGAATGGATGAACCTTGAAGATCTCCTCCCCTTAAGCATTTTCCTTCTTCACGCTCCTCTTCTCTCTTAAAAAAAAAAAAACTCAAGCAAAAATAACAAGATCACAAAAAGGAAAATGAAGCAACCCCCTCCACACTAATGAAGAATATTTTTAAAGAAAAGGAAGGGGTAACTTTCTTCCCAAAACTAACTCAACTAAATAACTACTTCCCCATTTTCGTCACTTTTGAAAGTGGGGCATAAGGAGGGCCATAACACCCTTTTAAAAGTATTAAATGATAAAAATAAATTCCTAACCTATATACCCCATACCTAAGCAATTTTCTCAACCATAAAATACAACTTAAACCTCTTATTTAATTGATTAAAATCATTAAAATTTTAAATTCATTTAATAAAATAACTCAAAAGAACATTAGTTAAATGTTCATATTAACACATAACAACAACATCACATTTTTACAATATGGGCCAAATAGACTTTAGCACTCTATACGAGTCTAGGTTTATCATCAAACTAAAAACACGCAAAAGTGGCTAAATAACCCCATCAACCATTGGCACTAAAATCCACCCATACACTCAAACATGAAGTGTCAGTACAATATCCAAATTATATAGCCAAAGCAACTCCATTATATAAGATAACATATTATCACAAATCAAATAACATATATAGTTCACCATTCACATATACAATATTAAAAATGATCCCATCAATGAATATCATATGAAATCTAATAATCATCATAAAAGCTAACATCCATAGGAACATCCAAATATCATCCACAAATAAGTAAATATGCATCATTCATGAAGTCTTGAATATCATGTCCATCAAAATGTATCTAGAAACACTAAATATCACAAAGAAATCAGGAATAAAAAAGATAGGGTCTTACAATTAACTTCAACAAATGAGACTCACAAAAATGAAATCATGAAATGCACATAAATAATTACATAGACAAATAAATAATCATGTTGAGAATTATCAAAGTTTGAGACGCCTTATTCCAACACATTTACTACTAATATTCACACATTGACAAACTCACCTTATCTCTAATGTATACATGAATACAACAAAATGACACCATCTACCATAGTGCCATCACTCTAAATTGAAAAACAATTATTGTTACTTTCAAAATTAGTTGGAATAATGATTTGATCACAATAAAACAAAACAAAACAAAAATTGCATATTGACACATAAGAAAATTGTCTTATTAAAACTTTAAAAAGTTACTTTCAAAATTAATTAGAATAAACATTTGAAAAAAAAAACAAAAATCAAATAATTACCTATTGACACATAAGAAAATTGTCTTATTAAACTTTGAAAAATAACCTTTCATATAATGTATATACTTCAACAGAAAATCATGACCGATCCCAATTCTTGTTCTCTTACCATGAATTCAAGTGAAGAGGACAAAAGTGGAGTGGGTTCCCAACTCCCTTCAACCATCTCTCTTTTTTAATTTCATTAAATAAAAAAGTTTTTTTCACATAAAGTTAACTAAACACATCCAAACTTGCTTTACTTTCCCATGCTCAATAGCCAAAAGTTGTCCAATGAACCAATTTAAACTCAAAGACCATCTCTACCTCACACAAGATTCCCACCTTTGCTTGTAAATTTCAAGCTTGTCGACTTAACACATTTTCATATTCCAACAAAACTGAAGTTGGAATGTGACTTCCATTCAAATCATTGAGGCTGGTATGATCCTCTAATCCACGCGCCTCTATCAAATTATTACCGTTGATTATTTTGATGTAATATGGACCGTTCATGATTGTAACTAACGTTGGGTATCTTATTTCTATAGAAGGGCCTAAGTTATTCATTTTAGGGGAATATAAATTGTTGATTACTTCAGATCTAAGTTAGAGAATTGTTAACTTCAAGCCTATTTTATGGTTTCTCTTCACTTGTAAAGATCTCTAAATTTGAGATCAATTCAAAGTCATTTCTTGATAATACATCATACATAATTATAATTTGTTATTGCTCGTTCAAATATCAAATTGATGCACTGGAATTCAAGTGCATTTGAACCATTTCTTTGAGTAATGAGTTTTTCTTTGAAGATTTGCATTGTTTTGTATATAGTTGTGAATTTCTAGTGAAATACAATGCAATTTAGGTCTTTGTTTACATTTTTTGAAAAATATACATGTGTGATTGTTGAAAACTTACTTTCTTAATCTTTTCTCTGTCCTTTCCTTAAAAAAGTCATTTTTTTTAATAAATCTTTTGGAAAGTTAAGATCTAGCGAGTTAGAATTGAAAATCTTTAAGTAAATTTAAAATAATTGAACAAAGTTACGCTAAATCTTCACAAATATTCACATCTTTGTTCAAAGTATTGTAAACTTGTGAGTTCTTGAAAATAGGTAGATGGTTTCCAAAGAATTGATCAAAGTTATCAATCATTTCTACAAATTCATAAAATAATTGTTGATGCTGATAAATAAATGGTAAATCTTTGAATCTAATCAAATACCTTATGAATTTTAGTATTTCCAAATTTTGTGAGTAAATATCACTATGTAAATCCCTTCGTGACACAATAACTACAACAAGCCCTTAAGTGACCCAATATATCAAGACCTGACGATTGAAGCCTTGGGATTGCAAATTTTGTTCGAATTTGAAGTCTTTCAAGAGAGATAGGATGTTTTTTATAGAAAGTATGTCTTGTGTTGTGTGTAACTATAAACCACATCAACAAGTATATTGTTCACAATTTAAAATACAATTTATTGTGACAATGGTGGTGAAATTGGTAAAAATTTGAGAATATTGGTAAGAAAATTATATGTGATAGAGAGAACCAACCCAAAAACCAATAGTTTGTAAGAAAAAATAAGTATGAAAGTATAAGAAGCTCTAGCTTTGATAAAACCTTCCAACAATGGAGATGTGTTTTGACATATAATGGATGTAAATTAGGTTGGAATGGATATTATTTCACATACAAATAGAGTTGACTCTCTAACATATCAATTTTCATATAATTTTATATCGACGTAACCATTACACCTCCTTTCGATACAAATACTAACTTAGTATTATGTAACATTTGCTACTAGATATTCACAACTAATTTCCAATGTATAGATGAATACAACAAAAAAAAAACATCATATATCATAATATCATCATTGTAAATTGAAAAACATTTTTTATTATTTTCAAATTAATAATAAAACTCATGATTGTGTATTGACACATATAAGTCGAATCCATTAAAACTTTGGAAAATAACCTTTCATATACTTTAAATGCTTTATGACATCTACACTTACTACTCATCTTAAAATACAATTCTTCTTTTCACATGAATTTAAGTGAAGACGACAAAAGTGGAGCGAGATTCCCAACTCGCTTCAATCATCCTTGTTTTCAGTTTCGTTAAACAAAAAAGTTGTTTTCACATATAAGTTAAACTAAATACATCTAAACTTGCTTTACTTTTGTAGTGGGAACACTCGCGAACATGTTCAAGACCCAAAGTCCTCAACCCAATCAATTCCATCCCAAACAGCATCTCCGCTCCTCACAAAAATCTCCAAGAGTCTAACCACCTCTCTTTTGAAAGATTCAACCATGTCGGCTTCAAGATATTTTCATATTACAACAAAACTGAACTTGGAATGTGACTTCCATTCAAATCATTCTAATCCCAAATCATCACCACTGCAATCACTCCAGCCCCCAAAACAACAGCCATGTAATTGTAAAATGGTTTATAAAATGTAATCTCAGCCTTCTGAGAGTTATGGTGTTTAGCACATCGGCTGAGGAGATGGTTTATTGCCACGTAAATGAAAACTCCACAGGCCAAACCCATTGAAATTGCATAAATCCAATCGGCCACGCGTCCCTGTGTAGTGGCATCGATTAGTATGCCGATTGCAACCCCAATTGGGGAGGATATGGCAAACGCAAATGCATACGATGCACATGATAAGAGTGGCCTGTTTGGAATGATCTCCAGCAGCGCTATGCCCATTGCAATTGCTGCAAATATCTTATGCAGACACACTGTCCACAATGCCCTCCATGCTTCCGCCTTCGTTTCTGCTCCACAAATTGCCCAAAGTTAGATTGCACAATGTATCTAAGACATCTGAAATCATCTGATTAAGAAATTTAGTTCATAAATTGCCCAGGTTCGATTATACATTGCATAAAACATTTGGAATCGTCTGGCTAAGAAATCTAGTCTCCCAGCTTTTAGATTTGTTTATTTGATCCGTTTTCTAAACGAAGATTGAAGGCAATGCTTGATTCCTAAACTAAATTATAGAAATAGGCAAGATAAAAGTACTTGCCTGCCACTCCAATGGCGATTCCTTCAAAAACAGAGTGAAAACAGAGTGCCAATATCAGTAATAAACTGTCACCCACAGAAGCCGAACTAGGTAATGGCGCCTTCGCCTCCTGCCATGTTTGGATTGGTTTTGATTAGATAATTGCAGTGGATCTGATACTTTCTTGATTGGTAAACCCTATTGATTATATTATTTTCAGAGCAGGGTTTTAACTTTTATGCAATTGCTTAATTTGTTTTAGTAGTACTGCTCAAAAAATTTGGGAGATTTTCAAGCTACCAGTGGTTTCATGCTTTATTTCTGCTTTATTTGAAATAATTACTAAATTATGATGTTTTCTTAATCACTAAGTTTAAGAATTACAATCTAAAACATAAAAAACAATTATAAAATATGCAATCACTGTCAAATTTGAGATTAAGCAGACTGCATAATTTTCAGTATCTTTCCTCTCTTTTTTAAAAAGGCCTGAGAACCTATGCTGGCCAGTTTTTTGTGGAAAAAATCATCAGCAATTCACTGGGCAGCCAACATGTTTTTTTTTTCCTAAATAATTATCACCTAAGTTTGCATCATTAAAAACTGCCCAACTCACCTATTTTGTATTTATTTTCTGTTTAAAACTGGTCAGCGATTCACTGGGAAGACAACTTACATATATGACCTGATAAGCCCCCCTTTAACGAGTGGTATCCAAATTGAATTTCAAGGGTGGTTCATGAGTGGGTTTTATTTTCTCTTTTGAAAACCTGTAATCAAGGCCTGAGATAGATGAAAAATCATGAAATTGCAGGTCCATTATCAACTGACCTGATGTCTGAATGCTGTGTCTCCATGGTGTGCAGTGGATAGTCCTTGATCATCTGGTAGTTACAACATGATCAGGGGAAGATGAACTTGCAAAGTGGTAATAGATATGATTGGACTATGAGAATGAAAATCAATAGAATACCTTTTGGTTGCAAACGAGCAGGATTATGGAGAGGAATAATTTCTGTCTTGTGTGATTGCTTGGCGTAAACCCAAGTGACGGCCAGGTCTCCCAGCATAGTAACAAGATATCCCGCAGTGCAGAGCATGAATGCGAAGGGATACTCTTTCTCCGTCAAATCTGAAAACGTCTCTGCCGAATCGCTCAAGAAATGCATTAAGGCCGTCCCCAAGAACACCCCTCCTGCGAATTGAGTACCCAGAGAAAGAAACGTCTGATTCCATCTGAAAAAATAAGGAGATATTCCTCCGGCGAAGGTCGCAATGAAAACGATGATAAGACACCAGATTTTTACCAAAATCAAAGATTTTGCTCTTAAATTGGGCTTCACATCACCATGGTCGTCATCGTCCGAGTCACCGCCTCCTCCATGAACAGCAATTAGTGGTATCAGTAACCCCAGAAGCATAAATACAAGGCAACTTATGGCAGGTCTTGTAAGCATTGCAGCAGCCATGGTGGGTCTTGGAAAAATCTTCCGCTTGGTGAGCGTTGCATCGCTATATATATATGTAGGCGTTTTGAATAAGGATTGTACTATCATGTACTGCTCCTGCTTCTGTACTACATGGCCTAAAATTCCACACCGATCTAAATTTTTGGAGACTAAATTGTAGCGGGCGGTATGAGAAAGCGTATGAGATACGTGAGAAATGAATGTTGCTAAAATGTCATTGTGATATCACTGCCCGTGGTTGGCTGGATTCGTCAACGAAAATCTTGGTTTCAACTGAAACACACCTGTCGCTGTCGCTGTCACTGTCGCTGTCAAGATTAGGGAAGAAAAACAATAGTACAATCTCGCGTGGGAGAGTGGTAAGAAAACAATTATTACTCCCAACTTCTGTTACCTACCTACTGAGCACTTTTCCCCTTCGTTTTTATACCAACTTGCTTTATTTTTTCTTTTGAGTAGGTAATTGGGACTGTTTGTGTATAAATTGATGTAAAATTCAGAATGCATTGATTATTTGTTTTTCGAACATTATAGAATTAGAATTTCTCTCACTTTGTCTATCTCTTTACTTATGAATTTCAGCATGTGTTGTCGAATTTAGGATATTTTGAAATTTTAATCATTAGGGTAATGATGCCTTCACAAAAGATATGGCTTACATCCATACTCACAATCATGATATAAGGTGGTTTTATTTTGAACTCACACACTTACATAGATACTATATCTTGATTATCATCTTTATCTAGACTTCAAAAGGGTTATAGGACAAATCTATGTTAACTTGTAGATTAGTGTGTTAGATGCATATGATAACAAATGGATTATGAGTAAGCACGTATGTATTTATGTGTAGGGTTGTATTGTGTGGGTAGTTAGTGTTGTGTAAAGATGTTTAAAAATTAGACTTAAAGTGATGTGCAAAATTATGTTGGGGTTCTATGGTAAGCATTGAGTAGAGATGAATGCACAAGTAAAAAGTTGTCATAAAATTAATTTATTTAATAAGGTAATGATGTGTTCACAAAGAACACGAGAAAAGCATGTCCTACATACACACACACAACCAATAGCACAATGTGAGACATAAGTTTAAGAAGCATTTTGAACTCATATAGATATTATACCTTGGTTTCTTTAACTAGTTTGAAACTCAGGAGGATCAAAGGACAAGCCTATAAATTAGTGTGTGAATTTATAAATTAACATGTCAAGAATGTACAATGTCAAATCAATTATGGCTAAGTGAGTACATGTGCACCCATCTACAATGTCACATTATGTAAGTGAGTAGTCTTGTGAAAAGATGCATAAATACTAGACTTAAAGTGATGCACAGAGTTGTGTTAAAAGATATAGTGATATTTAGAATTGTGTTGGGCTTACATGGTGAGAATTGAGTGGACATGAAAGCACAAGTTGTGTGAATATATGATACTAAGGTCATGTGTGTGTTTGTGCTCAAATCATTTATTCCTTCTCCATTACATTAGACCTAAGTGTAATAAACTACACATAAAGTTGTCACACATCAATTACCAATTGGCTTAATTAGCATGTATTGCTTGTTTTCTATGTGGAATAGTTAATGACTACTTGAGTGAATAGGTTTCATTGTGGTATTAATGATTCCACTATTTTCAGTTAGATTGACATGAATAGTATATAAGTCTATATAGTAGAGATTACATAGTCAACTCTAGAAGTGAAGGGAAGTGCAATTTGAGTAGCTCCATGTGGAAGATGGAATGCAAACCAAAATATTGTGGTAAGTCAAGAGTTCAAATTTGTTCTCACTAGCTACACATAGGATGGTGTAAGGACCATAATATAATGGTTTGATCTTATAGTGAGGAGTGAGGACCATAGAAACATTCCTTCTAAAGATGTAGTCAGATTTTGTCACCAACCTAAAAGGCCGGTGGTGCATAATGGTCACTATGGTACTCTTTGTACTTCTATTTTTGGCATTAAAGAACATGCCAAACTTTTTGATGAAGGTATTGGTTGCATTGTATGAATCATTGTACTTTATCCACTCCCCATTCATGTCTGTATTTTGGTGGGTGATTGTGTGTGGTAGGAGATATCAAGGAATATTGCTAGTTGGAAAACAAGACATGTTTGGAAAGGACTATGTCTCATAGCACTATGAAGTGCTCTTTTGTAAGCATGTTGGATGTATTGCATATTGTCATCCAATATGTATGGGTATGCATTGTTGTGAATGTACAAGATTTGAACTAATGTATGGTTGGCCACCTCTATTTGATCATCAATCTATGAGTGGAAGGTTGTGGAGTAGTCTAGTTGTGTGTCTAGCAAGGTCCAAAGAGTTTGCTAGCAAGTGTTAATAAGTCAAAGATCACAATAAAAGATAATAGATAAAAAATTAAAGTGAAGCCAAACATGGTTAAAGAAGATGTGCACGATGTTTAGTGTTGTGATGTTCTTCTTACAAGTGATTGTGATGGCCATTTTGAGAAATTGTCAACCACCAAAAATATAAAAATTGGAAGGTGACCAAGAAATTTCATGTTGATTGACTCCTAAGGGCATTGAGGTACCACTAGAGGGGTGTAAATTTCCAAAGTATTGCTTGTAGGCTTGGTAATTCAAAAGGTTATTTGAAACTTGATGTGGCACTCAATGTATTTGTACATGCAAGACCAATAAAAGTGTTTTTGAAGTGCAACATGTGTTTTAGTGATGCCAAAGTGACATATTGTATAAGAATAATGTAGATCAAGCATTGATGGGATGTGCGTGAGGGAACACACAGATATCTAAGTTTATATAGAAGTCTAAAAGACATGTAGAAGTTTCCAATAGTCATAGTTTGCATGAATGCATAAAATGAATATGTGAAATATTTGTCAGTACAATATTCCCTAGTTGGGTGATCCCATAATACTGGTTTACAATTTTTGGCCAAACCAAACACTGAACTAAATTTTTTAAACTAAATCTTCACTTTTGGGCACCTATAGTTGCTAAACCGTGAGAAATTTAAAGATGATGCAAACTAGTGATTTGTGACATTTTTTTTGTATATTCTAATACATATTTTTTTAAAAAAATTGAATAAAATTGCATTTCTTTTTCCATCTCCTTCAAAAACTAGTTTTTAACAGTAAACACCATTTTTAAAGAGTGGCACGTACTTGCTAACACATAACTTTTTTCTATGAAGGATAAAATTCTAACTTTTTTGAATTTAGATTCGTAACTATGATATCTAGTGCATGCAATTGGTTTCATGGCATTTCATTGAATATTTTTTCTTAATTAAGTTTTGACATCAAACTAGTTACAATTTAGACATAGGTTTACTTGCTAACACATAAAAAAATTTGTATGTATCGAAATTCAAAAAAAAATTGTTGGATCAAGGACATTAATATCCATTGCATAGATATTTTAAAAAAAAAAATTGATAATCTGACATTTTTCCACATGTGTAGAATAGAGAGCTTGATTTTTGATGAAAAACCTATGTTTAATTAAACTAAAAAAAATACATAATAAAACCAAAATATATTAAAATTATATTTGATGGATAGCTCGTTCTGAGGACTACCATCATCTAGTCGGGTCTATGATGTTGCCTCCATTTTCATCTTCAACTCGAGCTTCAAAAGGTAATTTTTTGCAAAAAAATGGTGGAAGAGAGGGAGAAGGGAAAATAAGGGAGGTTCGCTCGAACCCCCTTTGAGCGAAGGGGGTTCACTAGAAGGGGGGTTTGACCGAACCCTCCTTTTTCTGCCATTTTCCTTTATTTCATAAGAGAAACCCCGCCAAAAGGGGTTTGCTTGAACCTATCTTCAAAAAGGGGTTTGCTCGAACACCCCCTTCGAGTGAACCCCTAAAAACCTGATTTTTTTTTTTTTAGAGCATTTTTGCAATTTTCCTTCCCTAATGTAATTGTAAATCAATTTTGTGGGACCACTTAGTTAGGAAAGGTGTAGCCACATAATTATTGCATGGTGGTGAACACATGCATTGATGGTGGATTAAGGTAATTTGTAGTCATTTTTTCATGCCCCATCTTATGCTTTATGACCTTGTGGAATTGCTACAAATAGGTCATCCGCTACATGTGCCACACATTTTTCAAATTTCTTTGTATCTAGGAATTAGAACAAGTAATATTTACAATGAATCATAGTCTCTTTGTTGAGAATACAATGGTGCTAGTACTTGATGGCTTATACTATGCCATATTTTCATGTCCCATTTCCCAATCAATCTAACTCTATACATATTAGGTATGTACTTGTGTCTTCCTTGTTTCCATTTGATATTTGTTTTCCTTTCCTAAGTATGTTTTTCTTCCAACTCCACTCTTCCTTTTTTCCTATCAAATTTCAGACTTCTCCATCTTGTCATGTGTAGGGTTACATTGTGTGGGTAAGTAGTGTTGTGTAAAGATGTCTAAAAACTAGACTCAAAGTGATGTTCAAAGTTATGGTGGGGTTTTATGGTGAGCATTGAATAGAGATGAATGCACAAGTAAAAAATTTTCATAGAATTAATTTATTTAATAAGGTGATGATGTGTTCAAAAAGAAAATAAGAAAAGCATGGCCTACATATATACACACACAACCAATAATACAATGTGAGACATAAGTTTAAGAAGCATTTTGAACTCATATAGATATTATACCTTGGTTGCCTTAACTAATTTGAAACCCAAGAGGATCAAAGGACAAGCCTACAAATTAAGTGTGTGAATTTGTAAATCAATGTGTCAAGAATGTATGATGTCAAATTGATCATGGCTAAGTGAGTGCACGTGCATCAATCTGCAATGTTACATTATTAAAGTGAGTAGTCTTATGAAAAGATGCATAAATACTAGACTTAAAGTGATGCACAAAGTTGTGTTACAAGATATGGTGATGTTTAGAGTTGTGTTGGGATTGTATGGTGAGAATTGAGTGGAGATGAGAGCACAAGTTGTGTGAATATATGATAATGAGGTCATGTGTGTGTTTGTGCTCAAATCATTCATCCCTTCTCCATTACATTAGACCTAAGTATAATAAACTACACACAAAATTGCTCAACGTTAATTACCAATTGGCTTAATTAGCATGTATTGCTTGGTCTTTACTATGAGGAATAGTCAATGAGTACTTAAGTGAGTAGGTATCATTGTGGTATTAATGATTCTACTATTTTTAACTAGACTGACATGAACATGATATAAGTCTATATGGTAGAGATTACATAGTCAACTCTAGAAGTAGAGGGAAGTACAATTTGAGCACCTCCATGTGAAAGATGGGATACAAACCAAAGTATTATGGTAAGTTAAGATTGGATGTGTTCTCACTAGCTACATGTAGGATGGTGTAAGGTCCATAGTATAATGGTTTGATCTTATAGTTAGGAACATAAAAACATTCCTTTTAAAGATGTAGTCAAATGTTGTCACCAACCTAAAAGGTGAGTGGTGCATGATGGGCACTATGGTACTCTTTGTACTTCTATTGTTGGCATTGAAGAATATGTCAAACTTGTTGATGAGGTTCTTGGATGCATTGGATGAATCATTGCACTTTATCCACTTCCCATTCATGTGTGTATTTTGGTCAGTGATCATGTGTGGTAGGAGATATCAAGGGGTGCTTCTAGTTGGAACACAATAAATGTTTGGAAAGGATTATGCTTTATAGCACTATGAGTGTTCTTTTGTAAGCATGTTTGATGTATTGTATATTATCATCCCATGTGTGGGTATGCATTGTTGTGAATGGACAAGAGTTGAACTAATGTATGATTGATCGCCTCTATTTGATCATCATTCTATGAGTGGAAGGTTGTGGACTATTCTAGTTGTGTGTCTAACATGGTCCAAAGAGTTTGCTAGCAAGTGCTAATAAGTCAAAGATCATAATAAAAATAATAGATGTCAAAAAATTAAAGTGAATCCAAACATGGTTAAAGAAGTTGTGCACAATTTTTAGCATTGTGATGTTCTTCTTACTTAAGTGACTGCGATTGAGAATTTTTCAACCATAAAAAATCTTAGGTAGGGTTAAACTTTATACCGCGATGTGAAGGACCATAGCGATATACATCTAATCTTCAAAATTTTAACACACACTGTTGATTTTTGCATAGGTGCCTTCATCGGATGAACCCGAAGTGCTAGGTAAGAGGGTTGGTCACACCAACAACCTCAATGGCTTAAGTGATGAATTAAGTGACCGACTACACCCAATAAGTAGTCAATAACAAAATAGAAAATCTGATGAGCGCCATGACTGCAAGGCCTAAGGTTTAAAGTCTTATAAACCCTAAAACTATCTGAGGGCAAATATAATTCATTTATGAGCACATCCTACATCCTCTGGACCTACAACTTATATTTCTAAGAAGCTCTTAGAAAACCCATGTTGAAACTGGCCAAAGATATTTCTTTAGATACCTAGAAGCAACTGTTGCAGAAAAGTGACATTTTATGTCAATTTTACAACATTGTGAGCAACATTGCAACATTCTCAAAGCCATGCTTTTGACTCCACCAACCTACACCAAATCTTCAGAACTAGATCCATTGCATCTCCTAATCACTCCTTTGACATCAATGACACTTTTGACATCAATGGAAACATTATGCCAACATTTTCTAGAAATAAATTTGAGATGTGGAAGTTGAAGATGGAGGGTCTAATGATCGATTGAGATCTATGGGATGTTGTTGATGAGAAAGTTTGAAGACCCACATGTATCCTAATTTGGCTGCTCAATATGATGTTATGGACCATAAATCCAAGGGTCTAATCAAATTATTCTTGGAAAATTTTGTTTTAATCAATGTCCATGAAGATACCTCTACATACAAACTATGGAAGAAACTTGGTGAGATGTATCAAGTGAAATATTTAGTGAATAATATTTTCTTGAGGAATAAATTATATTCCTTGAGAATGGAAGATGTTGGCTGAATTACAGACCACTTGGAAGCATTCGGTATGTTGGTGGCTCAATTGGCATCAATTGGTGTCAAAATGGATGAGGAGGAGAAGTGTCAGATCTTTATTTGTTATTTTCCTGATTCATGGGATTCTCTTGTTATGGCTATTAGGAGTACTTATGTTATCTTGAAGACAATATGTGGTGGGTTCTTTGCTTTCTAAAGAGATGAGGAGAAAGGTAACCATCAATACCAATGAGGCCCTAAATGTTTACGAAAGACCTAAGATAAAAGATAATAACAATGAGAAGTGTGATAAATCCAAGTCCAAGGGGAGATCCAAATCTCCTAGAAAGTCCAAAATTATTCACTGGAACTACGGTAAGCCTGGACACTTCCATAAAGAGTGCAAAGAATAAAAGAAGAAGAAAAGGAAGAAATTTGATTCTAATTTTGTCTGATAAATAAGATGGTGATACATTCATTGCAACTTTGGAAACTTGTGCAGGTAATGATGCATGGTTAATTGACTCGGGTGCATCTTTTCATATGACCTCTAATAGATATTAGTTTTATGAATATGAAGAAATTGATGGAGGTAAGGTGTACTTGGGTGATGATTCTTGTTTAAATATTGTTGGTTGTGGTAAAGTTAAAATTAGGTTTCCTAATGGTAGAATAAAAAGGATTAATGGTGTGTTACATATCCCTAGATTAGCAAAAAAATTATTATCTGTGAGAAGAATAACAAATGCTGGTGTGTAGATAGTCTTTTCTGATGCAATATGCAAGATGGTTAAAGGTTCTATGGTGATTACTAGAGTTTTCAGATTTGGCACATTGAATAAGTTTGATGCATGAACTATTGAGGGCAATAGTACTTTTGCGAAAAGAAAGTTTATCACTACTTTGTTGGAAGTGGCGAGGGTTTCATATTCAATGTATATGGTCATGGATTCTGGGTACCCAAGAGTTTTGTTTCTTCTGAACCAAAGTTACTTGCAAAGAAGACTATGTTATGGCACCAAAGACTTGGCCACATTGGAGAAAAGGGTCTAAGGATATTGAAAAATAAAAAATCTTGTTAAAGGGTTATTTGGTTGTAATTTAGATTTTCATTTTTGTGTGCATAGAATTTATGAAAAATAAAATTGTGTTTAGTTTTACTCAAGTTCTCATAAATCTCGTGGTCTATTGGATCTCTTTCATTGTGATGTGTTTGGTTCTGTAGATGTTCCTTCAATTATAAAATCTATATATTATGTTTTATTTATTAATGAATATACTAGGACATGGGTATATTTTCGAAAGAGTAACTCAAATTTTCAATCAATTTAAAGAATTTAAAGCAATGGTTGAATTGCGGTCTGGAAATAAAATAAAATGTTTAAGGACTAATAATGGTGGTGATTTTTTCTCTAATAATTTTGATAGATTATTTAAATATTGTGGTATTCATAGACAAAGACAACTCTATATTATCTACAACATAATGGAGTTACAAAAATAATGAGCATGACACTGATGGAGAAGGCTAGGAGTATGTTAAGTGGTGTTAGTCTAAAATAAAGGTTGTGGATTGAAGTTATTTCCATTGCTTGTTACCTGATTAGCAGGTCTCCTACACCATCTCTTATTGATAAGATGCCTATAGAGGTATGGTTGGGTCACAAGCCTTCACATGTACCAAAGGAGAAGTGAAAAAATTGAAGAAAAAGGTTGTGAAATATATCTTCATCGGATATAACTATGATGTGAAAGCATACAAGCTTTTGAGATCATGTAGCACAAGGTAATATATAGTAAAAGTGTTATTTTTAGAGAATTTAAGCATTCTCCTATTACATTGTAGCCAGAATAAAGTGAGTAGAAAGATGTGATTCAACCTCCTTCTATGCCTAAGAAAGTTGAATCAAGGCCCTTGGATAGAAAAGAAGTTGAGGAGAGATCATCTAGTTTTGAATCTTTAGGAGAGGAGGAATAACCTCTAACTCAACTTGTTCGAAGGTCTACAAGGCATAGATAACCACCTGAAAGGTATTTACCTGATGTCTGGAGATGTATTTTTGCTTTGAATATTAAAATGGATGAACCTAGATTTGTAGAAGAGGCATTAGGTATGAATGATGTAGAATCCTAGAAGATTTTTATGGATACATGTGATCTTGTACCATTGCCTAAAGGACAGAAAAATATTAGTTGCAAATCATTGATCAAGAAAAATATTGGTTCAGATGGAGGTATTATGAAGTAAAAAGCATGGCTAGTTGCAAAAGGTTTCTCTAAAGTTGAGGGTATTGATAATGGTGAGATATTTTCTCTTGTTGCAAAAATGACATCCATTAGATTTTTACTTTCTATTGTTGTTGCTTATGATGTAGAGGTTGAGAAAATGGATACAAAAATTACTTTCCTTCATGGTGATTTGGAGGAGTATATTTATATGACACAACCAAAGCACTACATGGTGAAAGGTAAAAGTAATTTGGTTTGCAAATTGAATAAATCTTTGTATGGCCTCAAATAGAATCTTAGGATGTGGTACCCAAAATTTGATACATATGTGTTGATTTTGGGATTTGAGTGATCTAAATCAAATCATTGTGTTTAATATAAGACTGATGATGATTGTTTACTATTTATTGCATTATATATTGATGATATGATATTTATTGGTAAAGGGAAAGGAATGGTTTCAAAACTAAAGCCTCAACACGTAGCTAAATTTGAAATGAAAGATCTTGGTGTAGCTAAACACATTTTTGGGATAGAAATTATAAGAGATAAAGTAAATAGAGAGCTATGGTGGGTGATCCCACAATACTAGTTTACAATTTTTGGCCAAACTGGACACTAAACTAATTTTTTCTAACTAAATCTTCACTTTCAGGCACTTATAGCGGCGAAACCGTGAGGAATTTGAAGATGATGCAAACTAGTGATTTGTGACATTTTGTCCATAGATTCTAAATATATTTTTTTCAAAAATTTTGGAATCAAATTGCATTTCTTTTTCCATCTCCTTCGAAAACTAGTTTTTTTCAGTTAACATCATTTTTAAGGAGTGATGCTCACCGTATACAACATAACTTTTTTTCTATGAAGGATAAAATTCTATTTTTTTCGAATTTAGATTTGTAACTACGATATCTAGTGCTTTCATTTGGTTTCATAGTATTTTATTGAATTTTTTTTCCTTAATCAAGTTTTGAAGTCAAACCAATTACAATTCAGACATAGGCGAACTGCATACAACATACCCTTTTTTGTATGTATCGAAATTCAATTTTTTTTGTTGGATCAAGGATTTAAATATCTAGTGCACTAATATTTAAAAATAAATAAATTGATAATCTGTTATTTTTCCACATGTGCAGAACAAAGAGCTTGATTTTCGATGAAAAACCTACATTCACAAGAAATAAAAAATACATATAATAATAAAATTAAATTTATTTAAAATTATACTTTTTGGGAAGCTTATAACAAGGACTACATACTTACAAAAAATAAATTTTAAATGAATTCATTTGATCCCCCAAAAGGTAAATCAAAAGTGGTTTTTTATCAACATTTTGATAGGTGTAAAGGAGACTTCGTTATAGGTATGGTTTAAAACTAGTGGGGTTCTATCCAAGGGGGTTTGATCTAAGGTGGTTTGATCAAACCCTCTTCAATTGGAATCCTTTAAATTGAACATTTTAAGGATAAATCATTATGTTTTCTAACAACATGTGATTTCAACAAAAAATAGAATCTCCCAAAAATTATAAACCAACATTGTGGGATCACCCTGGCTTGGTCAGAGTAAGTATGCCAAATCAATTTTATAGAGATTTAACATACAATATTGTAGTCCATTATGTGTTCTTTTTATAATTGGAACAAAGTTATCTATTTCAGATTGTCCAACATCCCCATAGAAGATGGAAGACATGAGCATAGTGCCTTAGCAAAGTGTAGTTGGAAGTTTGATGTATGCTATGATTTGCACTAGACCAAACATTGTCCAAGCAGTGGGAGTTATTTCCAAATATATGTCTAATCCTGATAGAGTTCATTGGAATGAAATTAAAAGAGTCTTCAAATATTTGTAAGGTACCTTAGAATATTCCTTGCATTATCATGGTAATTTGATAGGAGATGAACTTTCCCTTGATATTCATGGTTATGTGGATTCATACTGGACAAGTGATGTTGATAATAGATGATCCACTAATACTTATGTTTTTAATTATTTAGTGGGGTAATCAGTTGGATGAGAAAGTGACAAGTTGTAATTTATTTATCCACTATTGAAGTTGAGTATATGGTTGCTATCCATGCTTGTAAAGAAGCCATTTGGCTTAAGATACCATGTTCAGATGTTGGAATAAAACAAGGTTCAATGAAAATTTATTATGACAACCAGAGTGCAGTCTGCCTAACTAAGAACCTGGCATTTCATGCTAGGACCAAGCACATTGATGTATAGTATCATTTTGTTAGACATATGGTCAAGGATGGCAAGGTGAAGCTAGTTAAGGTAGAAACTTTGATGAATGTTGTAGATTATTTAACTAAGGTTGTGAGCACAAATAAGTTCAGATGATGTTTATATTTTATGTGCCTCTTGGCCCTTGAAAATTAAATCATGGTACTGATCCTCCTATTGCTCTTGCAAGGTGTTTGAAAAGTGGGAGAATGTTAGGAAAAATGATGTCTCAACCTTGTGATTATAAGAGGTTAATATATTTGAGCATGGGAAGGTGTAGGGGGGTACCCTCCTACAAGAAGGGATTTGGAGGTGGTTCCCCTTAAAGCCACATTTTATGTATATTTTATTATTGTAAATCTGGATCATTCATAATTAGGTATCAAATATGATGGTAAATATTTTATTAGCTTGTATTTCCCCAGAAGGAACCCCTATTTTATGAGGGCCTTGTGTTATAGTTGTGTATTGTGATCTATTCTAAGATTTTGATAGTTGTTGTGTTGCCTCTGAATCTTCAGTTGGTGATACTCCTGTGAGAAGCTTGCTCTGCAAGTATATTATAATCTTCTTGATTTTTGAATAATATATTGAGTAGTTTTTGGAGTGTGGGGTTTTTCTTTTGAAAGTATTTTCCCCAAATAAACTATTGTGTTGTGGTATGTATGGTATTTGTCTTTATTTATGTTTATTTTCTGTAAATATTGTATATATATAAAAAAAAATTTGCATTACCCTCCTCTTAAGATTAGTGTAGTAAGTTATTATGCTACCTTAACTTCCTTACAATTTTATGTCATACTTTGTAGTGTGTGGGAAGCCCCACACGATCAGTAAAGGCTTCATCATACTAGTATACTACCATGTCAAGAAAATGTTGCTATGATGGATTGGGTGTAAAATCATGCATTATAAGATCATGTTTTCTCATTTGTGTAGGTGTGTTTGCATCAACCATCAATATTATGAACTTTTTACATGTGCATAATGATCTAATGGCATTATTTTGTTGAAACTAAAGTGAATCTAGACTATGACAAAATTTCACATGGCTTGAATTGTCTATTGCTAATGTGAATTCTCTATCATTATGGTTTTGCATTATAGATTCCTTCCCAATAAAAGACAAGGGGTTCATGAAGAAAATGTTACATACCTCTAGAGGTGTGACATCATAGGTGACTGAGTTAGGCATATGTTTAATAACATGATTTCATTTACATTGGCACACATTGTAGCCATCTTGGAAGGAGAATGAGGCTAAATATGCATTGCTAAAGAGTCCAAAGTTTTGTACTGTAAGAGATTTGATACCAAGTAAGAGTCAAATAATAGACTCAAGAAACTAGGATCACTTACAAAACCAAAAAGCCCTCCATAAGAGAGTACCAAAAGAAGAGTGTTATATTTATAAACTATATACACGATGTTGCAAGATACAAATAAAATACATAATGTATAATAGGAACCTTACTTATATAGGCAAGGTGAAATATAAGACAACATAGGATTATGATAAGTGTCGTAAACATATGACATGAGACACAAAAATTAAATGACCTAAATGTGCCTTAACTAAACTTAAACTAAGTATAAATATGATATATGGAAATGAATTAGGTAACATACATTGTTCACACCAACACCCATCTGAATTCCAACTTAGGGAGGAACAAAAAAATGTAAGAATGCAAAGATGGATCCCAAATAAAAGGCCTTGTTAGGTATAGATGCACAAAAACATCTCTCACAAATGGAGTAAAACAAAAAAAATTGTAGGATAAAACCCCTCTACAAAAGACATAAAACATGAAAATAAACATGTACAAGTGATGGAATAAGGAATCAACATGACTCCAAATGATTAAATCCATCATATATATACAATCAATATCCCCCCACATTGGAGAGAAAGAGTGAGATTATATATCTCCCCATAAAGAAGTAGCTCATATGCAAATGGTGGATTCTTGGAGATGAATGTTGAAGATTGTCCAAAATCAACAAACATTTCTCCCCTTACGAAGAAACAAATCCACTGGTTGTGTATAAGAAATTATCACTCTAAGAAGAGAGATAAGTCTCAAGATGTGCGACTCTTAAAAATTCTCAAAGTTTCACATGCCAAAATTAAAACTGAGGTGAGACAAATCCAAACACTTGTGGAAAGTCATGGAGAACAATCTCCAAAGAAAAATATGGTAAGAAACAATTATGCCATAAAAATTTCATCAAAGAGGAAATGAATATAATCAAGTGTGTCCTCCAAATATATAAGATGGGAATCACAAAAAAATATACAATACCAATAAAAAGGTCATCCCACATTATAAACATCTTGTTGAATTGAATTACTCAAATATGAAACAACATTAAACTCTAAAGAAATAGGAATAATGGGATCCTCAATCAACAATTTTTCACTAGGAATAAATGGATGTGAGGATAAACAAGTGTCTCTATAGGAGGAGAAGGATAATCAAAAGAAACCTCATCATCTTCATCATCCAAATATACAAGTATTTTCAAAGAAAAAAATATTTATTTGTATCATAGTCGTATGGTCTACTATTTGAAACATTAAGAGGTACAAGAGAGAAAAACTATCATCCAAGAATGGCTAACTATCATGATCTCCATCTATCTCCAAACCTTTGGTCCAAATGACACAATGACACTCAATGTGTGCAATGGAAAAACAAGTGTTCTCATCATGTGCACCAATCAATCCTATGACATGACCATTTTAGAATTTTGTCAAAATTACTTAGTTGAGGAAATTAAGTCAACATAATTGCTTCAAAATACCATCTCTCCATTGTTTATAATTTCCTTTGTAAGATAATTACAAAAGGATGAAATGAAAGATCCATAATGAACTAAGATATGAAAATTACATAGACATGAACACTCAATAGAAATTGTAGGCTCCCCAATATGAATCAATATTTAAAATGGATCCCCAAAGCCTAAATAAACTACCAATTTTAATAATTCTTCAAGAAATGAACCAAAGTAGTCAAATCATTTCAAACTAGAATTTTGATATCTAAGAAAAAATATGAAAAAATGAAATATATTGATGTGTAGTGCTTAAAGATACCTTTTCAATTCCCATAAGAACTCCAAAATTGGATATTGTGGGTGCCAAATTTGGCTTGTCAAAAAATAGGAGTAAGTCTAGGCTTCAAATTGAAATATCAAGTGCCTACAACAAGATCTAGAAAAATTATTTATACCACTATGAAGTGTTGAGAACCAACTTTTTGACACCTATAAGAATTCAAAAAATTGATACTTTGGCAAAAATTATGCCTTCTAGAATTAAAAATTCCTTTGGGCAATAGAAATGGGGGCTTGTGCACTATTTCATTAGTGTTTGAGTGATGCTATCCACCTGGTGGTAGATCTAAGTGGAGTTGCTTGGGCTAGGAGGAGTGGAGATTTGGTTGGTACTTAGTGGCATTTGAGTGGATTTATGCTATATTTTTAGGATCGCGCAACATAGATATTTGTGGAATTCCTATGAATATACAATAGAGGGACTATATTTTTGGGGGGTCACCACCCATAGATTTAGTCCCTATAGGAAGGTTGTGACTAGGTCTTTGACCCTAATATGATTGAACCCTTAAAAATTCTATAACCTATAAACACTTGGCCTTAGTTCAATGATGTGACCACAACCAAAATAGGAACCCATTCTCGACATTGATATCACCACCTAACATAGCACAAACATATTTTTAAATAAAAATCATGATATACACAATTTCCTAGATGCATAATGACATTGAATGTAGAGAATATTTTATAAAATATGTTGAATTCTAATGCTTATAATATTTTGTCAAGTTCTATGATTGATCCATACTTTATGGATTCTATAAAAATTGTACATAATTTTTTGTGATGACTTTTTGGTAAACCCTCCAAAAAAAAGGCCAAGTTTTTATAGATCCAAAGCTTATCAAATTTTATATGAATTTTTAGATTTTTGGGCCTTTGGGAGTCAATAGTGAGGTCCATTTTTCTTTAAAATATACCCAATAACACTCCCAAATTTAGAAGGGATTTATAGATTTGAAACTCTAATACCATGTAAGAGCTTTGATACCATGCAAGAGTCACACAATAAATTCAATTAACTAGAATCACTTACAAAATAACAAAATAACATTCCACAATCTAGAGTAGAAAGAATTGAATTCTAAATTATATAATGCATAAAAGATGCTACAAAATATAAATGAAATACATGACATGTACAAGAGGATCATTTCTTATATAGGAAAGATAAAATATAGACAACATAGGATTATGACAAATGTCACAATCATATGACATGAGACACAAAAATTAAAAGACCTAAATATCCTTTAATTAATCTTAACTAAGTGTGAATAGGACCTATATGGGAACTTGTTAGGTAATATACCCTATTCAAACCAACATGCACTACATTTATGTAATGATGTTCTTCAAGTTGTTGCTATTGCTAATGATGTGTGTAAGATTACCAAATATTGAACCAACACTTCATGTGGTAAATCCATTCACATTCTTCCAAAGTGTTTGTTGAATTCATTGAATTGAGGTGTTGTGTCTCTTGGTTGAATTCTTTATTATCCTCAAGATTTGATGTTGCTTACACAAAGGTTTATCAAGTGTGCTAATTAAGCTCATTGTGTGAGCTAAAATGGTGGCAGTTACACCATTTTGAACCTTTTTTTATACTTCCATTTTTTCGTATATGGTATGGAAAAAATGGGAGACTTTGGTTTGGTGATGCTAATTGAAAGTTCTATAGTGACTTTTGCACTAGTGCAATTTGGCACTACATGTAAGATTGATAGTTCTCCTATGCATGCCTACTTTTGCATGTGATTCAAAATTGAACAAGTGGTTTGGATTAGGAAGGTCTTCATGTTATGAACACATTAGTCAATTGGGGACATAAAAGTTAATTATTGATGAAGATGACAAAATTTTTAGTTAAAGTTAAGCTATTATTGCAAAATTTGGTTTGGGATTGAGTGACAAAGTGTTGTAGGGTGTGTTTTGTTAGAACGGTGGTATTCACCTTGTATTCCATTAGCTATTCTAATTAAATTATTTAGTGGTCAATTAATTATGTACATTTTAAAGGATCATGGAGAAGGCCAAATTGGATGCCCAAATGAGGTTGATAGGTGTTCATAATGAATTATTCTTCTCTAGGTGACTTGGAATATAGGTGTAAGGGGAATAATGTGGAAGAAAGCACTATAAGACATCATTGAACACTTGGCATCAAGTGGAAGGGAGTCTATAAAAAATTATGATATTATAAGATGTGCAAGAGACCAAATTATGGATTCTAGATTAGAGATCTTATAGATGAAAAGATTAAAATGATAACCATGTTATTCTTGTTTATATTTGTACCTTTCACAAATTTTCACCCAAGGATGCTTGGAGGACACAACTAAGATTTCAAATTTAATTTTTATCTTCAATAATTTATTAAATATGATTCCATAATGTTATGGTGTGATATATGTCTCCTTGTGTAGGCGATGAGTTTTTCCTCATTAAATCCTAGGTTGCTACCTTAAGAGGACCATGCCAAGAAAATTTGGTATAGTAATTGTACCAAAAAATATTGGAGTGTATGTATATTGATTAATAGGAAATTTGAGTTTTTAAAATCTTTAACTTATTAGATATAAAAAATTGTAAGGATAATCAAAATATTGAAGATCAATTAGTAAATATGATGATATATTTCTTAAGCATGCTATAAATCAAGCTTAAGAATTTTGGAGGTATGTTTGGGTTTGGTTTTGTTGGTGTGAATAAGGTTTCCTACCTAAGTAGTTCACCTAGTAGGTCTTATTCACATGTTAAGTTTACTTAGGTCCTAGGAATATTTCTAGAAGTCTTAGGTGTCATGTGATCTTATCATGTCATTTAATACTTTTTCCTAGGTCATTTAATATTTGATGAGTTAGTTGTCACATGACATAGGATTAAGACACTTGTCATGATCCTATCTAATCCTATGTATCACCTTGTCTATATAAACAAAGGACATCTCATAAATTTTATAATGAATTCTATTTGCATTCTTGATAGGAATACAATTTATTCTTGTCATATTGATATTCTCTCTTCGTGCTTTCCATTTGGCTTCTAGATCCTGGTTGGCTATCTCCATTGCCAAATCTTACATGGTAAAGTTGGGTGCCTTTAGTTAGTCTTTTTTAAGAGATCTTGGTAGATATTGAAAAGTTGAGTATGCTCTTCTCTTGCATCGTATGATGATCTAGAGAATTAGAAAAACTTGATAGAAATACCAAATTCTAGGGGGGGGCATCCTCTTTGTGTATTTGTATTGAAAGTTCATTTTGGAGCTTGTTGGTGCAAATCTGAGCTCACCATCAAGTTTAGAGTGTTTGAGAAAGTCATTTTTTTGCCTTTTGTTTCATCCAAATTGGACATATGAGCCCAGATCTATGAGGGTTTGAAGCTAAAAAGTGGCTGCTAGATCTAGGAGGTAGCTCCAATTTTGGAGCATTTTAGGTCAAATTCAACCCTACCATCATGTATGGAAGGCCCAAAAACCCTAAGACCCATTGTCAATTCTTCAAAATCAGACAACCTTGCCCAGGGTCATCATAAAAAAAATCTCCCCAATTCAATCATCTATATGGTCGTTGTGCACCAAAAAGTATGATTTTAGGAAAGAAAAATATTTCACTTCTTTTCAATTGTTTTAAAAATTTATATATTTACGATTTGATTTTAAATTTTTTTTATTAAATAAAAAATCAATAGTACCCTACACAGGCAGGGTACTTAGATCGTACCTACCTATGCAGGTACTAGGCCAACATGGGAGCCATGTGGTACAATCCCCACCCACCACATGACCACTAGCCCCACCACCACTTACCGACAAGTGATTAAAATTTGAAACCCAACATCATAAAATATTTAATATTTCGTTCATTTCATCATAGTTTGAATATTTATGTGAAATAAAGGGATATTCTAGTTAGATTTTGGCGACCTTGCCGACATATGATGACTGTAAGGATGTCAACTTTAACCCTATTGTTTTGGTATACTTCAAAGTATATTCCTTGCTAACGTCAGTATGGCTTTTTTAAAATTCCCCCCTCTCCAATGAAGTTTTGTTTTTGAAGGGTGATTTTCAAATGCTCATAACTTGGGCTCAAGACCTCTATTTTTTGATTTGACGAGAAAAAATCATGCTCTTTGTAGCGGTGTAGATGATTTTCTAGAAATTGTAATTTATCATAGGTGTTATTGAACTATTCTCATTTTGGGAACTTTTGGGGCTTCGTTCATGCTCCTACAGTAACATTTTTGGGTGCAGTTTTGTTTGAAAGTGCATAATTTTTCATGTACTTTGTAGTGGTGTGATCAAATTGATATAATTTTGTCACAAAAAATGTACTTTGATTATGTGGCCAAATTTGGAGTTTGCATGTACCAAGATCAAGACCACTTCGCTATTTTGGCAAGTGACATCTATAAACATACTAATTATAAAGTGTCAAGCTTGTATATTGCTGGGGGATTCTTTGATTGAGTGAATTTATGGGGATTCTTCTTGTGGCTGTGGTTGATTTCCTCTTGATTTGTGTTTTTTCCTTCTTGTTTCATCATGTAGAAATCTTTAATTCCACTTCTAACACTTTACAACTATCCTAAATGGAAATTTGAAATGAACAAATTGCTAAGAGCTAAGAGAGTGTATAGGATAGTTCATGGGATTGATGGTGAACCAAAAGATGATGAAGTTAAATAGAATAAGTGGCTGACTAGTTGTGAAGAAGCCATTGGTTATTTGTTCTTGTATGTCTCTACTGAGTTATTGTTTTACATTGTGAACTTGGATACACCCATAGCTATGTGGAGTACATTGTCAAAATTGTTTAGGCAAATAGATGAAATTCAAGGACATTTGTTGGAGAATGAATTAATAATTCTCAATCCATGTAATTTTGATAACATACAAGAATTCATCACAAAATTCAAGTCACTAAGGACATAACCGAAGGATTGTAAAATTGAAAAATTAGATACACAATTGGTGTTAAGTGTTCTTTCAAAGCTAGGACTTGAATATTCAGTGTTTGTGTCTACTTTCTATGCTACAAAGAATGTCTTTATGAGTGAGTTTAAGATGCCTTCCTTTGAGGATTTTTCTATGAAACTCACTAGGGAACATGATAAGCTTATTCAAATGGGTGCTTTGAAGTCTTCAAAATCCCATGCCTTGATTACAAAGGATGAGAAGTCTTCAAGTGGCAAAGAAAATAAAAAGAACAAGCCTAAGAAGAACACACAACCCACATCTAATTCTACATAAGAACATAAAAATTCCTCTAAAGGGGGATCATCTAAGAAGGAGAGGCCTACTTGTGCATATTGCAAGAAGGATGGACATGAAAAACACTATTTTTATAAGAAGGATCTTGATGAATTAAAACATCTTCTTGTGAAGAACAAAACTAATTTACCTTCTAGAATGTCTACTTCAACTTCTTCTAAACATACAAATTTTGAGAAAGAAAATAGTAATACGATTGAGACAAGTAAGAAAAAGGTCAAGCTATTTATGCTTTTGCAGGTCATAAACCAGGGAGATTCCTTCTAGATTCAAGAGCTTCTCATCATATGACATCTTCGTAGTTTATGTTCTCTTCTTTTGAGCCTTGTGTAATGCCACCTATTTTGATGGGAAATCATACTTATTTGAATGTAATTGGGAGGGGATCTATTGATATTGGGGATGACACCTTCAATGATGTCTTGTGTGTACCTCATTTGACAAATAATCTCCTTTTTATCTATCAAATCACTCATGGTGGAGTAGGGAGGACTTTGGAATTTACTCTTGATTTAGTTATCATCAACGACTTGGAGAGAAGAGGCCTGTTATTGCTACTAGGATGGTTGATCATGCATCTTGACTATACATCTTCTCAGATCTTGTTCCTAATGATTATATTGATCATTTGGATGATGACCACACTTCTAGTGTGGACTATGATTTTGAGGAGAATCTTGGTTACTTGAACTTAGGTGTTCTCATAAGTGATCTAGTTCTTGAACGCATTCCATCTCCTCCATCTACTATTGTAGTTGATGATGCTTGTGTTACTACATATATGGCTTCTTGTGATTCATTGCAGTAGTATATACATTATCTTTCAAATATGGCTACTTGGGATGACTTCTTGATAGGTATTTCAAACTTGTTTGTGGAGTCTCATATTACAGATTTGAGAGGCATCATTGATTGCATTCATCTTCTCTTTGATGAAGATGATCCTTATTCGGTTGTTGTGAGGGAAAACTCCGATCCTCTTGTCTATTCTCTACATGATCATTCTTCATAGTTTACTTAGGTCCTATGAATCTTCCTAGAAGTCTTAGGTGTCATGTGATTTTATCATTTCATTTAATACTTTTTCCTAGGTCATTTTTAATGAATTAGTTGTCACATGACATAGGATTAAAACACTTGTCATGATCATGTCTAATCCTATGTTTCACCTTGGCTATATAACCAAGGGTCTCTCATACATTGTATAATGAATTCTATTTGCATTCTTGATAGGAATACAATTTATTCTTGTCATATTGATATTCTCTCTTTGTGCTTTCCATTTGGCCTCTAGATCTTGGCTAGCTATCTCCATAGCCAACGTTTACAGGTTTGATTCTTGGGTGAATTTAACAAACTAATTCAATACTTGTGGCAACATAGCCAAATGGCAACTTACTTGTCATGTTGTGTACTTAATGTAATGGTTAAGATATTGATATCTATATGCATAATAACTTCTGATTTAGATGTATGCTTACTCATCATTTTATAATCTACTTAATGTAATATTGGAGATGAACTCATTTCCCCTACCCATAACAACTTAGCCAAAGGTCAACTTTTGGACTAGATATATGCTTACTCATCATGTTGTAATTTACTTAATGCCATATAAATGATGTTGATATCTACATAAACAACAAATTTTGGTTTATGCTTATACTTAATCATCATGTTATAATGTGCTTATTGGTTCCCTCTACTCGTGACAATTTAACCAAAAAACATATTTCAATTTAGATGTAGTCTTATTCATTGTATTTCAATTTTCTTAATGTTAAGAAAAAATATTAATATCTAAATGAATTCTAATTTAAATAAGTACTTATTCGCCATGACGTGAAGAGGTGTTCTACATTGACATCAAAGAGTCATTACATCAAGAGGTGTTCTACCATAAGATCAATGAGTCTCATGTTGTGATCGTGTAAATATAAATAAAAAACCCTAAATTAAATTTGATAGTCCTTTACATATCAAACAATTATTTACTAATAAACATAATAATAATATTAATAATATCTTAAATATATTTATTTATGTTGAGCTATTTTATTTAATTAAGAGTTACTTGATTTTATTTTACTACATACATTATATACATGGGCACATCATTTTTTTAATTAAAATTCACTTATTTTATCTATATATAAACAAAATTCATATTATTTTAATTGAAGAACTATCCTTTTTTTAATAATAATAAAATAGATCATAGTAATCATATCTAAATAAATAAATAAATAAAATAACTCTTCAATAATTTTGTTTTTTTTTGGATTGATAAGAGGAGAATTTTTAATTTGGTTTAAGTCAAGTGCGATCACAAACACGTGATCTCATCTTTGGCATGAACATGTTGTATTATTATGAGTAGTCCAAACCTATGAACTTAGTAGTCCACCAGAAATACAAAGTTCCTGAATACATTGATCCAACGAGACTTTGAAATATGAAATCATCGATATAAATGCAATAATTTCAATGAGCATAATAGTCTAGCAAATGTTTGAAGCATGTAGTTATCAACATGAATGTCAATTACTTCAATATAAGAATTCAAACTAATGAACACAATGCCAATGATCACAATACTATGAAAAGAAATTGGACCTTAGCTAATACAAATAACAATCTCATGATGGTCACATTATACTACAAACAAAAGAAAAATTGAAAAGGAAGATTCAAGTGCCGTTTTAGCGGCAATTGTACGACATCTGTAACCATGGCCGGTACTCCCTCATTCCACTTCTTCTTGAATCTCAAAGTTTATGAGGACACTGTATGTACGCCATGGCAAACTCCACAGCAAGAATCGAGAGGAAATTCATGTCCGAGAGTCATGTAAGCAGGTCAGTTTTTTCTTACCACGATTGGAACTCAGGCCAATGAAAATCAAACACAGGGCAATATTATATCTGTTGGTCCAAATGGGTTCAGAATTGCAGCAGAATAAAAGCTCGTATAAGTAGAACAACCCATTAAATTTTATGAACTTCCTCTGACATACCTAAACTGCGTGCAGAGCAATCTGTGCAGGGCCAGGTAGAGACAGTTAGGGTTTCGTTAGAAGCTCTGGCCATGTTCTGCCAGCTGCTTTAGGAAACCTTATCTTCGAACTCTTGTTCTGTAGTGATGTTCGAGCAGCCGTCAGAAATAGACAGAGTGTAGAATCAACAACTGCTTCTGACATCAAATTTTGAGTGCAGAAAATTCAATCTCTTTTAAGGTATTTAAAGAAGTTGCTTTCTTCGTCAGCTTTTCTATTGTTATTACAAGAAATCTTTATTTGGATTTTCAAATGAGTATGTATATTTCTTAATGCATTTCACATAATTTTAGCCTTATATTACGCTCCAGTGATTTTGCCGACACAAAATTTAGGGTTTATCTAGTTTAATTTGGTCGTAATGTCGTTCAGTGATAAAAATTGCTGAGCTGCTTGGAATGGGGTTTCCCTCTTTGACTTAAGATGTTTGATTTGTAAGCCAGCATAAAAGTGCTTGGAGATTTTGCACTCTAATTGGAATGAAAGGGAATGTGCAATTATAACCTTCTAATGAACAAGAAGTCGGTGATGCAGTTTCCTCCTCTTTAGCCACCGGCAACTGCATCCATGGAGAAGGATGGTGAAATACATGATGAAGAACGCGACACCTCATTTACTGGTTGTTGCTGCTTTTCCCTTGAGTTGGAAGGCCTCGATCTAGATGATTTCTTTTATTATTGTCGTGGTTTCTTCGATTAGATTTAACAGAGCATATACAACCAAGGAATCTGGAGCACTGGTGGTGTTATCCTTGAAAGGGGTTAATCCGCTCATTTAATAATGAGATGTCTAAATTTTAGCTCTATGAATTCTATTAGGGTATTATCATGATATTTAAAAGAGAGACTGTTTATGAGTCAAAAATCCCCAAGTTTTTAACATTGTTATCTTCATTCCACACATTGGATAAGATATTCTGAAATAATATTTGATAGCATAACCTTCATAAAATATTCCTTCTGTGATGTATAATTGACACTTTTAATGCAGAATATTTCCCACTTTTCCGTCAGTCTAAAAATAGGATTTTATGGAAAACGTAACTGTTGTAGGTCATTAGTTGTGAATTTGCCCATTTAAGAATAGGGATTTTGTATTAAGAGGCAGTGGGTTGCTGGAAAGGGAGAGTTTTTGCTCTGGTCTGAGAAAAGACTTTTTCTTTTAAGAGATGCTTGTCGTTTCAGTCAGAAATAGAAGTTTGTTTATTTTTTGTGGAAATCTGTGGATTTTCTTCTGTTTTATGTTTATTGCTCACTGTTTTTAGTAGCAGCTAAAGGTTTTACTCCAGAACAGAGTAATCTGCATCATTCTGCCCCCTGCATTGCAAATTTTCATAAGGCCTCTTCCACGACAAATTTGATGCATAGAGCAGTAAGATTTTATTCACAACCAAGGTAAAGAGATACAATAGGCATTGGGATTTTATGGCTCCGGGCAAAAGTATACCCACTACAAAGGTTGTAGTTATTTGGGCAATACACATACATTATGTCTGGCTCTGCGATTGGCATCTCAGCTTTTTCATCCTCTTTATTTTCATCCTTCTTTTTGTCTTTTTGTCTTTTTTCTTATCCTTCTTCTCAAAGTACTTCTTCTCATCATACTTTTTCTTATCATATTTCTTCTCATAGATTTTTTCTTCTTCTCATCAATACATTATGTCTGGCTCTTCGATTGGCATCTCAGCTTTTTCTTCCTCTTCATTTTTATCCTTCTTTTTATCTTTTTTCTCATCCTTCTTCTCAAAGTTCTTCTTCTCATCATACTTTTTCTTATCGTATTTCTTCTCATCAGATTTTTTCTTCTTAGGCTTCTTCTCTGGCTGTTTTTTCCTGCATTTTTTTGGCAGGCCTGATGCTCACCGATTCTGACCATCCAAATTTTCTGAGTTTATTGGTAAGGATAACTGGGTCTGTATCTCCTATAACGGCGATTTTCTCCTCCCTTGTATGACCTTCCGAAAATTCAATGCATATCACAAACCCAAACAAATTGCTAGGCATTACAAGTCTGAGAAGACCTCTCTGGCTTTTGCAAGCGTTTTTATCATCTATCTTTGCAATAGCCTTAATAACCCTACACCTGCCCTTCTCACCATTGAGGACCACTTTCAAGTTTCAACATGATTGTCTGCACATAGGATTTATGTCATAATCTGTAACAAAACACTAATAAAAAATATGCTAAAATAAATAGTAGTATTGACCTACCTTGGACATCATATTTTTCATCATGCGGACTCTTTCAGCTGCCCTTCTTAATCTTGCAAATGTTGAGTTGCTTTCTAGCTTTTAGAATATTCAATTTGTTTAAATGGACAAATTGACTATGCATCTGTTCAATAAAAACACAACTTTTTACTGCTTTGAAAGTACTGATCATAATCTGAATGATCATTGTTGATGCTGAGTTGCTTTCTAGCTTTTAGAATACTCAATTTGTTTAAACGAACAATTGACTACGCATCTGTTCAATAAAAACACAACTTTTTACTGCTCTGAAAGTAGTGTCAGTCTTACAAATCAGGACACCTGCTTTGAAGGGAAATAGTAGAACAAATGGAGTCATCATGTTCCAGCTGGGGAACAGTGCACACCACATTTCTAATCTGGTAAGCAGTTCCCTGGCTATGGCCAAGATACATCATCAAAGGATAGAACTTGCTTGCAAATGAACTCCAATCACACACTTACTAATCTAGAAACAATCAAACCTTATTTCTTCTCTATTTACCCCAACTAAAGCATAGCAATTCGTTTAATGTGACAAAAAAGACATGTTCATAGAAGTCTAGAAAAGTACATGTTCATCCATCATAAGACTAAGAAGTAACAACTCTAGATAGAAATGAAGAACAGTCTTAGCTTACATTACCATGTTGGGAGCACTTTATCAAAATTTTATGCCATCAATAGGCATGATCTCTGATACCATCGACTTCAAAATAAGACTTTCCTGTAAAAGTAATTGTTTTAAACATCGACATTAAACAACAAAGTGCTCTCAGGAACAACACTTGCAATTTTTGATTTTCTAGCAAAATCTGCCCATTTAGACATTTCTGCCCTCAGTTCCAAAGAAAATCTACAGAGTTTAGATTGAAAATTCTTTATTTTCAAATGATACAAATTTTCTCCGCTAGAGGAAGCAATGCGACCTCCTTTACAACATGATTGGATTTGTCAATGATTGTTGCTGCTCCTTTTTGATTGATTGCTGCAACTTCTTCCACTTCCCTCTTGTTGGTAGGTATTCAATCCACACTTTCAGCAAGTACATCATTTCTCATTTGATAATATTCATCACTATCATCTAAGTTCTCCATGCTTAATTGCTCTTCCTCTTCAATTGTTTCTACATTCTCTGTCCTCCTTCCTAGACGAGTCTTTGTTTCAATATGCCTTCTTCCAGAAAAATTATTATGTGCCACGATGATGTTTACTCTCCTGTATTTCACTGAAGAAGTTGGGCACTACACCGAGACTTGACCTCTGTTTCTGCAAGTCAGTAACCAACGAATGGTACAGAATCAAGCACAATAGAATGGAAAAGAGATAACAGAGAAGATGAGAAGTACCTAAAAACTTAAACAGCGAATGCACAGGACCCTTATATTTCAGAAAATGAAAACTACATACCCATTTCATTCTTACTACTTAAGGCTGTGGTCCCATGGAGGGGGGCTACTTAAAAAAATTTAGTGGGTGCTGCTGAGATTTTTTAGGAGTATTTTAAAGTGGGTGATCCCATGAATTTTGTAGTGCAACTTAAGCTTAAAAGTTTAAGCTTCAAAATTGAGGGAAGCTAGTGGTCTCATGAATTTTATTATTTTGCATATTCAATTCAATGGAGTATTTTAATATAAAATAATAAAATAATTTATTGGTGGCAATCTAAAAACTCCGGATGACTGACAAGTGGCAGAAAATTTCCTAAGCTTGTGGGGGAAATTTCTAGCTCCATCCCAAATGCACCTGTTCAAAATGACAATCTAAGAAGTAGGGGCTCCTATTTATGATGCAAAACGAATTTCGAAGTCTTATCAGACTGGCAAAATTTGCAGCCAGTTCAACTTAATTTTCATGAGTCTTACCAGAATATTGAAAATTTGCAGCCAACACAACTCCTTTCAAATTCAGCACATTTGAAATAAAATAATCTCAAACAAAACTCAAATTGATTGATTGAACTCATAACCAAATTTATTACATTACTGGAATGCTCCTCTCAAACATTTACAAGATGTTTTAGTCTTCAAAACCATAAAACTCCTCTTCTTTCCAACTCCAACGCTACCCCTCTCTCTCTCTCTTTGCAAATTTTAACTTGCAACCTTAATGTTATTTATTGTCCTTAGAATCCAAGCTTCTCCAGATCAAACCACAACAGCACTTAATTAAATCTTTTAATGCTGATATTGAACACACCAAACTGAACGATCTCCATATCATACCATGACCTGCTTCCCTCTGTTTATATGTTTTCGAAATATGAATTAAATTCATCCCTTTTTTTCTAACTCCACTATTTTAAAATGTTATCAACTGATTTAAAATCTGCAACATTCTTTTGGTAAACACGACACCTCTTCTCATTGTCTGCTGCATAGTTTTTTTCTTTGCTCGGTGCAACCTCTATTCCTATTCTCTTTGATGCACACTTCTTTCACTTTTCAGCTGCGGGCTTAATTTTTTTATTTTTTTCTGTGAGTTTATTTCTCCTCAACACTACTTCGCAACTTAAACCCCATTCTTCTTTTCTTACCTTACCTCTCCTTTTCCATGCCACTGCCTTTCATTGTCATCTGCTTATTTTATTTATTTCTTTTTCCCCAAGGCTATGCATAGCATTTCTTTTCTGCATTTTTATTTTATATAACTTTCTTCACTAATTTCGTCATGGTGTGACTGTTGGTGTTGTAGCTCCGGGCTACATACTTCCACCTTGATTATTGGACAATAAATTCATATAGCCTAGCGGCTATTCATTTATTTATTAAAGTGAAGAGGCGCTTCACTTGGCAACATAATATAACATTTAATTATTGTGAATAATTAAATGGGGCCGACTTAAAGAAATAATATTTATTATTTATTATTTGTCAATCCTTTATGAGGCCAACCTACTTGAAGAGTCACATCATTTTGTATTTATACAAGGTGGAGTTTGCTCATTTGATCATCAAGTTCATTTATTCATTCACACCCCTTGAAGAAGTTCGCACTTGAGCAGCAGATCATTATTTTGAGCAGCAGATCATCATCTTGAGCAGCAGATCTTCACATTGTTGCAGCGAATATATTTCAAGGAG
The DNA here is from genome assembly GCA_007115665.2 of Sequoiadendron giganteum. NCBI lineage: Eukaryota > Viridiplantae > Streptophyta > Pinopsida > Cupressales > Cupressaceae > Sequoiadendron > Sequoiadendron giganteum. The sequence continues at coordinate 309,539,016 of CM021110.1, forward strand.
AAATATATTCATTTTTGTATCTTTGCAACTAGGAGAGGTGCTATTGTTCATTGTATGAAATTCGGCCTTGTGTTGGGCCTGAGTTGTAAGCAGATTTCTGCTCTTATTCTGAAATATATAAGCGATATATTTGCTGGGTTTTTCCCCTCGAGTTGGAGGGTTTTGCCAGGGTATCTTGTGGTGTTCATTGTCTTATGTGTTGCATTTTCTGATTGCTTTCATTTATTATCCTAAAACTAACAGCGACTACCTCCTTTCTTTTGTAGTCTTGCTACGCACTCCCTTCTCCTCTTATGTTGTATGACATATCATTTTTTTCTTTGTTTATTTGCTTTCCCTGTTCTCACTAGGCCGTGACCCCTCCTCTTCTGGGTTTTCTTCTCTCATGCCTCCTTTTCTCTCCCATTCTCCATAAATAAAAATTTGGTTTTTTTCTTTTTATTTTTTAAATTGGCACAAAGACCCATTCAAACTCATGCAGGAATTGTTGAAGAAATAAACATCTTATTCCAATGGCCATAGCTAAACAAATTAAATTCGTCGGATGTGACAACAATAAAATGTCTGTTTGGAATTAAAATTGAAACATGACATTTTATCAACTAATGACAACAATGTTGTGATCAAACTCCATCAAAATCAACCATCAAAACCAATTTAAATGGCATCCCGAAAAATGTAAATCAAACTAAAACAAATAGAACAAACTAAAATATTTTTGGTTGACGTTGATCGCCAGTTCACTCGAATGCTCCTGCATCAATTTATCAGGGTAAGATTTTAATTAATCATGTAGCATTTTTTTTGACCTCATGGGACCCTTTACTCCATAAAAATAGTTCTTGAAGCCCCTCCACAAAATATGAGAATGGGCTTTCGGGTCAACATAAATGAATTTAATTAAAAAAAGGACGCTAAAAGTATGGTCTTACCAAATTTGCATGCCCTCAAGCAATGTAGATTTAGATGTTCCAAAATCTATAATCATTCACAAGTAGCATTTTTTATAGGTAGATTTTTCCAATAAATTAGTACTCTATAATGTTTATGTTTCTTAATTTCTTCACTAACAACATTAGGTGTCAATATGAGTTTTCGCTCATCAACCAAGGGTGACAAATCCATTGAAGGTTTGACACATTGTCTAAGTGCCCTTTTGAGGCAAGATTCATGAAAATATTATGGATCCTACTATTTTCTAGCAACTTTAACTTATAAGCAACTTCATCAACTCCTCAAAATATTGTAAGTTTCATAGAAGTAGGGTTTGAGCTTTTTAACCCCACTTTTTGTGATGGAAGTTTACTTATAAGATTACAATCTTATAAAGACCATATCCCCAACTTCAAATGATATTTTAATGCAATTTTGATATGCATAGAACTTCTATTGATTTTGGGTTTGTTAGAAATGATCTTTGAGTGACTTTAATATGTTTTTCCTATACTTCACCAAGTCGCTTATTATTGACACTTCATTATTTGTGAACACTCAATCAATAAAGGTTAATGTATCATAACCATACAATGTTATAAATAGAGACATACCATATTATAGCAATATTATCCCAAATGTAACGAATTAATCCAAGTTGATTGTTGATTTGAAATTAGTTCTTCAAACATCTTTCAACCCAGCTCATTATTTTTGTTTACCCATTTATTTGTGGGTGATAGGTCACTCCAGGGGAGACTATATTAGTCAAATGGAATAATTCTTGCCAAAAGGAATTGAGAAATGTCCCATCTTTATCATTGATAGTATTTTTAGTCAATCCATGTGTAAACATTTCTTTGAAAAATAAATTAGCCACCTAATATGCTGAGTTATGAAGAAATAACAAAAAAGTGTGTATATTTAGTTAGTTTATTCACAAAAACATAAATGATATCTTTATCATTTTACCTTGGGGAGGCTTGTAATAAAATATTTAGACACACTTTCTCACTTCTCATTTGGAATAGACAATGGTTGTAGCAACTCCACTAAAAATGCATGCTTTGATTTGTTTTGTTGATAATTTATACATTCTTTGATTCATTGAAGGCATCCTCCTTAAGGCCCCTTCAGGAGAATCTTTTCTAATTTTTTCTTAGATCTTATTGAATCCTAGGTGTCCTACTAGTGGTGCATAATGAAAAGCTCTCAAAATTTTTTCCTTCATTTTGGATCCAGGGACTAAGAAGATTATATTTTTATAAAGAATGAGACCATCTCGTACTATGAATATGTTCTCTCATATTACCATCAAAGAGGTTAGTAGCAAATGTATTTTTGACATATTCTACTATAATAGAGACATTCCAATTTACATAAATAATGGTAGGATACAAAACACACATTTTACAAAGAGCATAAGCAACTACATTCTTTTTCTCTTTCATGTACATATGCCAAAATCATAAATTTGAACCTTACTCACCCATTCTTGTTGCCTATCATTCAAGTCATGTTGGTGAAGGAAGAACTTCAATCTATTATGATCTGTCTTCACCATAATTTTTTGACAAATTAAATATTATCAAAATTTTGGCCAAGACATGCATAGTAGTAAGCATCTCCTTGTGATAGATGGAGAATTAAGTTTTTGAATCGTTCAACTTCTTACATTTGAATGTTATAGAATGCCCTTTCTGTACAAATATAGCTTCAATTCTCTCTCCTAAAGCATCACACTCCATAGAAAATGGATTTAATAAATTTAGAATAGCAACTATAGGACATTAACTCATTACATCCTCAAGCTTATCAAAAGGTTTTTGTGCTATTTTTGTAGATGCAAAAGCTCCCTTCTTTGTCATATTGGAAAGACATTGTTATTTGTGAAAATATTTTAACAATTTTTTTTAGTCATTGCAAATGTTAAATAATCCTCTCTGTCAATGAAATATAGCTTCGGTCAGAATATAAATAATGATTGCTGTATAGCATTATCATGATTTATAGATGATCGATATTTGACATATTTCTAGATTAATAAAATAAGTAAATCGAATTTATGAGTTTGCTTAAATTCGAAATAAATAAATGCTTAAATAAAATCGGAACTCTTATAATCCTTATCCGCCATGCATTTGAGGATGTATGTATTAAAGATAGTTAAGCCGAGTGTTAGTCGGCTGTCTATGAGATCCGCGTGCCCAAAGGGACACGTCCCTTGAGCAGACGTGTCTCCACATGTGGAGACACGTCCTCTCAAGAGACGTATCCCTTAGAGGCAAGTCTCTAAAGGTATTAATCATAGTTCCCACATTGATATGCAGACATCGAAATTTATTAATGTTCTGCAATCAGTCCATTCGACATAAGAAGAAGAAATCTGGAAATTGATTTTGACTTAGAATTTGTCACACAGAATTTCAGATCTTATTGTTCTCCAACTTTTAGGATCCTATTTGACAAAGATTTGATTACATTTACATGGTATCAGAGCCAAGTTGTGTGAATCCAAATCAAATCTAAAATCAGTTTGCTCTAGATCGCGTCCTCACCGTATCGATCCCTCTTGTCGGACCTATGAGTGGTGTTGCGATCTGGAGATTCTGGATACTTAGAATTATCTTGGGCGCTCGAAGGATTGTAGATCATCATAAAAGAAGTGAATAATAATTGGTTCCTACATTTGTATTTCTGAGAATAGAATGCCTTAGGAATTTTTGGCTACAGAAGAGTCATATCCTTGACATCTTTTAGTGGAGAATCACCCGAAGGATTGAAAGGTCGGGTGGCACTGGAAGTTAATATGGGAACGGATATTGCTTACCACTGTAGACATCTTCACACTTGACTGAACGATAAATTTGGCGACGCTGATCCTTGTTATTCATGTACCACCTTGGTCGCACATGTTGGCACCGACGGTGACTTATTTGCTAAAGCAAGTGTAGCGAAATTGTCTTTAGTAACAACTTGTGGGTTCGGGGAATATATCATATAGCGACTACCTTTAAACCTAAAGAACATCCAGAAGCATGTTCGTGGCATTCACAGTTGTCGCACATTTCAAATATTGCTTTTACTCCATCTGACGGGTGGTGGCCTTCATCAATTTTATATCGCCATTGGATAATTGTATATTCCTCCCTGCCGATATCAAGTTGTGCGGAAGACATCATTGAGACATTATATTCCTGGAATTGCTTGCTAGAGGTGCCAACACGTTTCTGAAGCTACAGGTCGTGATCATATTTGCTTAGTGTAGTCTCCGAGGACAAAAGTCAGAATAAGATTTGAATGGTCTTTTGACCACATTCAAATATTAAGGATATCGCTTCTCCCTACTGTCAGAAGGATAAGTCAACAAATCTTAGCGTATGTTCAGTGGAGAAAAGGCTATGAGAAACCTCTACTGAAGGAAAGGTTGTTTTCACATTCCTCCTGCATCATTTTCGGCAATCCAGAGAAGGGGGATTTGCCTCTAATTACAATGATAATCATCGGACCAGATAAAGAGAGAATGTCTATTCAGTATTGATTTCACCATATAAATCTGGGAAGCTTTGGTGCCTTGGTTATTTGGAGATATTTGCCAGCTATGTTTGGAGATGATCTGTGGATCACTACAAACTCCGAGAAGTGGTTTCTTGTTAGGTGTAAATCATGGCATCACTGAAGGTGGCCAAGATGGAACACTGCCACTGATCCAGCTTTATGGTGTACCATCAATTAAAGAGATAAGTATTTTATTTCTTTATTTCTTTATTTTTAATAATTTTCATTTGAGTTGAAAGTCAATCTGCTGAGTTGACCAGATCTGATATCATTTATTTGGATCATGTGTGATTAGTAAAGAAAGATTGTGTTTTCTCTTGAATTGTGTTCACTGACATAAGATCCCTTGAAAATTCAAATTATTATTTGCAAGTCATTTTTATGCTAGTTGTGAAGATTTCTGAGTGTGACTTTGAAATAAAAGGAGAACTGCAATTTCGATGGTGATAAGTTGGTCACATCGATATCATTCTCTAATGCATAAACTGTGATAGAGCCTTGACTCTTGGAGAGGGTAGGTTTTTCATGCTAAACTGCATAAAGCATTCAAGAAATCTGTAGTGTTTAGATTGTCTTTTGTTGTGCTAAGTTAAGCACTCTCGAGAGGAGTAAAAGATGGAAGAAAGAGTTATATCAGAATTTAATAAAGATAAGCTTCCTTATCCCTTCATTCTGATCTTTTGATATATTTCTCTTATAAATTGATTTATTTATTCATGTTTTAATATTGTTCATAAATTCTTATGCATTCATGCTATAACCTGAGATAGTAAACCTTGTATGATTCTAGCCTTGATATTTCTTTGGATAGTTATAAACTGTTAGTAATCTCTCTCTAAAATGCTTCTTGGACAGATCTAGGAACAAGAAGGTGATGAGAGATTGCTTAGTGATGAAAAGCTTGAGGCATCTTGTAAGGAAGTCATGCCGACCAAAGAAATGATCAAACATGAAGTCACAACTTGCAGCCATGGGACTGAGTTGGTGACTAGAGGGAGTTCACTTCCAGAAGTCTTCTTTGCAATCTCTAAGGCAGGGATCAAGAGGGAGTTCTGTGACTCACGGAAAAGAAGATGCAAGGCCTGATGCTAAGCTCCTCTTTAGCAGTTGAGATAAGAATTGCTCAAGTCAGCCAACCTGGATTCAACATTGGTAGCTCCGCAAACCTGTTCCGTATAGAGTGTTCTAGGATGAGGTTGAAGAGGACAGCCCTAAATCTTTACAGAGGTGTGCATTGGAAACCATTTCTCTAAAGCAAGTATTGCTGACGTTTTTTGGATGAGGAGGTCAGGAGGCTGATACAAGTACTTAGAGCTTCAGAGGGAGTCACATCATCACTTGTTGTAATGCATAATTCTCTGAGATAGAGAGATATGAGGTGAAAGCCCTTGTTCATCTTTGAGACTGAGATGAGGCGTCATGTTGAGAGACTCCATGATGACAGGTCCCTGGATCTAACTTCAAGAGCCCCAAACACCTGGACTGATGATGGGCTGGTCACAAGGGGCCAGTAGCTTAGTTGATAAAGCACTCCTGCTGCAAATGGAAGATTGGGCTGGGAATATAACCGTTCGGGAAAGCACATCAGGATGCTGCTTCAGTTTAGAATCGGCTATGATCTCTTGGATCTGCTGAAAACAGTTTTTTTGTAAGCTCGACAGAAAGGAATGTGATCCAATTGGAGTATGTTAGTACAAATGATCAAACAACAGACATTCTCACCACACCTCTCTCCCGAATCAAGGTAGAACACTTCAGGAAGAAACTCGTATGGTTAAAATGTAATTTGATATTATGTTGAAATTCAAATTGTCTATAAGTTGTACTAATATACATAAAGATGTTTAATGTGTAAACTCTTTTGTCATGTGTGTGACTCCATGACCTTATGGGCCCGCTCCCCCTGTGTACATTATTGAAAGGTGACGATCTTTCTAATAATGAACACTTGTATTTGACATTGTAAAGTGACGACTCTACAATGATAAACTATCATGATAGATATCGTGTGACTTCATATCTGTGGACATGTCATGATAGTATCTCTTGGACACTTTTGATGGATGTCATGGGACTTGATATCATCTGAAGATCATTGTGATCCTTAAGAGATAATCATGGTGGATATTTATATCCGTGGATATGCCATGAATTATGGTAGACATCATGTGACTTGATGTCAGTGCACATAATGAAGATGTGTTATGAAGAATGTCATGTGACTTGGCACTTTCAGAAGCATACCATATCTTCTGATATCACGAGTTAGGTGATATCACTTTTGGAAGTTATCCTCCCTAGTTAAAGAGGGAGTGTTGAATAATGAAGATGTGTTATGGAGAATGTCATGTGACTTGACACTTTCAAAAGCATACCTTATCTTTTGATATCACGAGTTAGGTGATATCACGTTTACTTGATGGAAGTTATCCTCCCTAGTTAAAGAGGGAGTATTGCATAATAAAGATGTGTTATGAAGAATGTCATGTGACTTGACAATATTGAGAAATCATACCATATCTTAGATATCACGTGTTAAGGTGATATCTCTACTTATTTGATTTGAATTATCTTCCCTAGCTAAGAGGGAGTGTTAATGAAATATAGCTTCGGTCAGAATATAAAAAATGATTGCTGTATAGCATTATCATGATTTATATATGATCAATATTTGACATATTTCTAGATTAATAAAATAAGTAAATCGAATTTCTGAGTTTGCTTAAATTCAAAATAAATAAATGCTTAAATAAAATCGGAACTCTTATAATCCTTATCCGCCATGCATTTGAGGATGTATGTATTAAAGATAGTTAAGCCGAGTGTTAGTCGGCTGTCTATGAGACCCGCGCGCCCAAAGGGACACGTCCCTTGAGCGGACGTGTCTCCACGTGAGGGAGTGTTAATGAAATATAGCTTCAGTCAGAATATAAATAATGATTGTTGTATAGCATTATCATGATTTATATATGATCGATATTTTACATATTTCTAGATTAATAAAATAAGTAAATCGAATTTCTGAGTTTGCTTAAATTCAAAATAAATAAATGCTTAAATAAAATCGGAACTCTTATAATCCTTATCCGCCATGCATTTGAGGATGTATGTATTAAAGATAGTTAAGCCGAGTGTTAGTCGGCTGTCTATGAGACCCACGTGCCCAAAGGGACACGTCCCTGTGTCCCTTGAGCGGACGTGTCTCCACGTGTGGAGACACGTCCTCTCAAGAGACGCATCCCTTAGAGGCAAGTCTCTAAAGGTATTAATCATAGTTCCCACATTGATATGCAGACATCGAAATTTATTAATGTTCTGCAATCAGTCCATTTGACATAAGAAGAAGAAATCTGGAAATTGATTTTGACTTAGAATCCGTCACACAGAATTTCAGACCTTATTGTTCTCCAACTTTTATGATCCTATTTGATAAAGATTTGATTACATTTACACTCTCAACTGTGTCAATGTGATGGGAAGAGGCCAATGCAAGATAACTTGGATCTTTTGTTGATCTATTTGAACACCTTGAGCACTAATGACATGGTAGTGCCAAACAAAATTGGGATCCTCTAACAAACACACTACAAGAGTTATACAATTTACACCAATCAAGACAACAACAACAAGAATGTTATGGCAAAACACAAAGTGACAAAGTCCAACTGATCAAAAAAGATCCTATCACTTGTGCACGCTACTATAGACATAGGATAAATGCAATAAAAAAATTGATACTTACAGATAACTCTTTCTTTGGAAATGTTGTCGATTATTTTTCTGTCACTGAGTTTCAAAATTGAAGAAATGAACATGATCATTTCCTCATATGGGTAAAAAATGCACCAATCTACACAAAAGATAACAATATGGATATCATAGCTTTTGTTGACAAGTACATTACTTGTAGCACCGAACATTTGCAACCTAGTTTAGCCGCACTACACAAGCATCACCATACAAAGAAATGTAAGAGATCAAGAAAAACAGTTTGTAGATACAATTTCCCATTCCCACCAATTCGAAAGAGAATAATAATTCTACCATTACAAGAGAAGACTGAATCAATAATTTCAAACGCTACCAACATCTTTTCCAAACCCCAAAAAGCAAACTATGACGAATCATTCACTTTAGAAATTTTCTTAAATGACATGAACTTGACTGAGAATGATACATCACAGCTTTAAGCTCTACAGTAAACAGACCCACACTTCTATTATAGAGAAAACCATTGCAAATATGGAACAGTAGTTTTGCACAAAAAAATCCAGAACTTTGGAAAGCCAATACAGATGCACAATTTGTGCTTAATGGATATGCTGCAGCAATGTATTGCAGCTCCTACATTGCAAAAGTAGACAAGTCGATGACATATGCATTTAAAAGAATACGAAAAAACCACCAACAAGACAATATTGATGCAATAAGAATGAACTTGGAAATGCTTTGCTCAACTTACAACAAAAACATTACAACGAAGTACAAGGTGAGATCCTCGAATCAACCTTCTCCTTTCTTTGCAATGGCATAAAAATTCTTGCATATATTAAATGTCAAAAAAGTTATCAAGAAATAGAACTTTTATTCTTGCAATCTATGTAGAAATTATGTCTTTCAGAAAGTTGTAGAACATAAAGGAGAAGGTTGATTCAAGAATCTCACTTTGTACTTTGTTGTCGAACAATTGACTACACTTGTACTGATATGGACCTTTTCCTCCTCCTGCAATTATAAGTATTCCTTCCTTTTATAAGGACTAATTAAACAAATGAGTACAGTGAATGACATATGCTATGTAATTCATAAACATGAAACAGTTCTTGCCAATAAGCAGGTTACTATTGCAATCATTTGATTAGCAAAACTCTGCAGACAAAAATATGCATTAACTATGCATATTTTGAAATCAGACATGGCATTTAATACAAATACCATTTTGTAGCCACTGTACTGAATCAGCAGCTCGCCAACAAAGCTCTCACAATTTGCATTTAATGCGAAAATATTTGTCCACATTTATCTATGTCACCATAATTTTCAAGTTCCTTAAAAAAAAAGAAAAATGAATTATACAAGTACTGATACCTGTTAGTGTTTTATAGCTGTGGGAGGTATTTCCCTAAGCTAAATTAATCATAGGCAGGTCGGCCTATCATTTGTTAAACAAAATATCATATTCAACTAGAAGGTTGGCTCTAGAGGAGAGCACCTAGTTTGGTATATAAAGGAGAAGGTGTCTCCACATTAAGCATCAATTGAATCATTTCCAAGTTCGAATTCCTTAAGCAGCAGGTTTACTTTCGAGAGCAGCAGATTTGCTTCAAGGAGAAGTGGTATTATTTTGTGTATTCAAGGAAATCGCACTATTTTCAAGTGCAGATTCAGTGTATGAGATTCGACCTTGCTAGGACCTGATTTTGGGTGCTTTTTCTGCACTTATTTATTTTGATCTATAAGGGAATATTTTGCTGGGTTTTTCTCCCTTGAGTAGGAGGGTTTTCCCAGGGTAAGCTCGGTGTTCATTGTCCTCTGTGTTGTATCTAAAGCTTATTTGCATTTCTGATCCTAAAATTAACAGTTACCAATAGGAAAACAGATAAATAATAAATTTTAAATATGTTTTGTGGCTTTGACTGTAAGACGTGAGAGCAAGAGGTGGTTTTGAAGAGTGTACATGGTTCGTTACCACAACTGCTGGACAAATTTAGACTTCTAAATAATTTAAACATCTTTTTCTATTGCAACCATTTGATTAGCAATTGATATGCAATCTTTTGCTAGGCTGGCCAATCACATTTTATAATTTAAATTTATTTCTTTGTATTTGTATAGTTTAAATTTAAGAACACATTTTTTATATTTAAAAATTATTATTTATCTGATTTCCTATTGAATAATGATTATTTACAGTATATTTAACAGCACACAGAAAAACAGAGGTTTAGACCATAGAAATCAAAGCATCATACTTACTGAATCCAACTTCAACGAGATAATTAAAAGTGTGGCGATCACATTTGTATCTGAATTTGTTGTTTGTAGTAGGAAGTTTTTCCAGGCACATCCGCAAAGTGATGTAGCGATCCAACGCTTCCAACGGCTTCTCCTTGACCGTGATGGCATTTAAATCATTAACTATGCATTGAGTGATTTTGTAGCAACCATACCGAATCAGCAACATGCTAACAAAGCTCTCACAATTTGCATTTAATGCCAAAATATTCCCCCACATTTATCTATGTCATCTTAATTTTCCAAATTGCTTTAAAAAAAGAAGGAAAATGAATTATACAATTACTCTTACCAATAGGAGAACAGATAAATAAAAATTTCTAAATACAAAAAATATGTTTTTAAATTGAAATTATAGAAATAGAAAGAAATATATTCCTCCATATGCCACATATCTATCCCATTGTAACAGTGGCAAAACATGTAACACATCTGTGACTTCCAATTGGTTTTAAGTCTTTTTGCCATTGGTGCAGTTCTTTTCATCAGCTTTATTGCCATTTTTTCATAAACATATAAAATTCAATTCAAGTTTCTATATGTGTGCTTCTTGCCTTTGGACATGTTATTCCTAGTGCTAGATTTCGATTCTCATTGAACTTGTTTTAAAGGAAAACAAAACTACATGAAAATACTGTTTCATGTTTATGAATTACATAGCATATGTCATTCACTGTACTCATTTGTCTAATTTGTCCTTGTAACAGGAACAATACTTCTAATTGCAGCAGGAGGCAAAGGTCCATACCAGTACAAGTTTAGTCAATTGTTCGACAACAAAGTACAAGGTGAGATTCTTGAATCAACCCTCTCCTTTCTTTGCAATGCCATAAAAATTCTTGCATATATCAAATGCCAAAAAAGTTATCAAAAATATACAACTTTCATTCTTCCAATGTATGTAGAAATTATGTCTTTCAGAAAGTTCTAGAACATATTTTTGTTTCAACACATTAGAAAACAATCAAATAATACTACTTCATTCTTTGTCTCAATTTCTGCATCACCTTTAGTTGAAAGTTTTTATTTAGTTCATATAACTATATTTGAGTTTCTTGAAGTAAGCTTTATGCAAAACATTTTAGCGAGTAGATCATCATCTGTTAGTTTTATGATCAGATATTTAAAACTGAAAGCAATCAGAAAATGCAGCACTTAAGACAATGAACACAATAAGTTACCCTGGGAAAACCCTCCAACTTGAGGGAGAAAAACCCAGCAAAAATGTCTCTTATATATTGATGTAATAAGAGCAGAAATCTGCTTACAACTCAGGCACAACTTATTGCCGATTTTGATACAATGAATAATCGCACCTCTCCTAGATGCAGATACAAATGAATATGTTTCTCCTTGAAATCGATCTGCTGCTACAGGATGATGATCTGCTGCTGTGTATGAACTTCTTCTAGGAATGCGAATTATGATGAATAAACTTGATGATCAAATGAATGATCATCACCTATATAAATACGCGAGAGAGAGAAGGTTCGTGTCTCTTCATGGTATGATGTCGGCCTCCAAAAAACGTCTCTTCAAGTGGCGAATAATAATAAGTTGGCCACCTTTAATTATTAACAATAATTAAATACAATAAATGAAGCGCCTCTTCATATCTAAATCGACTTCAATAAATAGAATAGCTGACAGGCTATATGATATTTATTGTTGCAAGTCGTGGCTGGAAGTGATGCCCGATGCTGCAACATCAACATCATCTACTATGATTGCATATAATGCATTAAAGGTTTAATATGCGTTCATATTAAATCCAATTAGTATGTTGAACAATCCCATGCTATATGCATTTTAAACTAGAACAATATCACAGTAGTTGCACTTGGCTAGAAGGCTTGTATGCTATAAAATTGATGGTATCAATTTTGTGGCACAAGTAGACAAGGGCTAAGGAGCATAATCAGGTAAGGCAAAAAGAAAGAAAGTAAGAAACAAATAAAAATAGTAGCCATTGGCCATACACACATCATAATTAAAACACCAGCTTTGTACTTCACTAATACAAAAACTCACTTTGCCTCAAAGAAATCGAGATAGCAAACATACAAATGATAGATGTTGATAGTCATCAATTTGCAAACCAGCCGCAAACATGCAACACTGACAATGCACCAAAAAGAGAGGGGCTGTATAGATTAAACACATTTACCTACAATGTTGAAGATTGTTTATTTGACTCGTTAGAACTACTACTCAAAAATCGCTACACATCGATTCAACTACGAAATGGAACTATTGATTACTTCTTAAGTTGCTTTCAAAAACGTGAAATAGAAGCAATTAAATCGTACAACTATGAACTAGACCCTCATACTCTATATAAATTGCACAAAGTACACGACCTCGAAATATATCTACGCAAAATGCGATTATTCGCGAAATCAAGTAAGACTCCCAACGAAGTTGGATTATGGAGAGACATATTTTGCATTTGTTGGCTATCCAAATGCTTAAATATACGAATATGCTTTTGGTCAACAACAACAGGGAGAAAGTTCTTGGACTTCAACCATTCACTCCATACAGAATCATACTCTAAACTATTCCATGACACAAACCCTCTAAATGGACACTTTGAACCACTTCGAAGAATTGAAAGACAAAATCTCAATTACCAACGACCAATAAGATTACATCAACTTAAAAAGCTTATTAGAAATAACATAGAGTACCAAACTATCCATGCCATAAAAAGACAAAAGCTAGAAAATAACAACACCAATTTCATTCATAGGATCAAAGAACAAAATTTCAACCGTGAACCAACAATAAGATTTCACCACCTTAAGAACTTAATTAGAAATAATAGACAAAATCAAACTATATCTATGAGCCCAAAAAAGAAAAAACCATTGTCACCAATAGAAATTTTTGAACAAAAATACAGGACATGCCAAATTATCCATGTACAATTTTCCAGGGGTTGCATTTCAACAAGGACACTAGAAAATTCAAAGACAAACAAAGATAGATATATTATAAACTAGTACAATCAAGTTGTCTAACATTGACAAATTGCATATGTCGAAGATGCCATACTGCATTAAAACAGTCCACGATTCCAAAGTATGCCACACCACATAAAATTCGAACTAATAAACCATTGCAATATGTACAAATTTTGTCCCAATTAGAAGAACAACTTGTCTCACTTAGAATTGCATTTGCACAAATTTGGGAACTAGGGTACAAAAGATCTCAAATAGGCCTAATAGGTTCCTTCGTTAATGTCCCCGTTAACATGAACATTATACAAAAGGCATTACCACAATCAATTAACAACACACAAACAATAGCTGTTTCTCTCAAAAGATGCTTAGATATAGAAATGCATTTCAAAAAGGGATGGTACGACCAAATATCATCATGTAGGCTTTGAATCAATTAACTAAAACAACACTATACAAAATGCAAAATGTCCAAATAAACAAAGATTGGAAACAAGCTCTACAGACCATTCATGAAAATAGAGACAATAGTCAACTTATCACAAGTGAAACTGAGTTAGACAGTGACATGGAACATGAGTACCCATGTGAAACCTTGATACATGGATTTACTGAATCTAGAAGCATACATAGGATGCAAGACAAAATCATTGAAATTGCACCTGCACAAGAGAATTTTCCCACACTTTTCTTTGGCAAGCCACGTGACAATAACATCGTAAAAAACTTCACATATCATAAAATTGCACAATGGGAGCTCTTACAACCACAAAGACAGTTTGCATACCACAAAACAAACATATTTTTCAAAACTATCAAGATACTAATACAAGAGGTCTTGTCTACAATTTTGGTAAGAATATGAAAGGGCCAGTTAAAAAGATGAAAGCTATTGGCAAAGGATGTTAAACACAAAGCAAACCTAGAGAAAATTCTAAAATCAAACATTGGCTATGTTGACTTCAAAAGAATAAGAATATCTCCAGACTATACACAACAACTTAAAAAAAATGTATTTGCAATGATACAACAACTAGGACCACCAACATTTTTCATTACTTTCACTAGTGCTGAACAAAATTGGGATCCTCTAACAAACACACTACAAGAGTTACACAATTTACACCAATCAAGACAACAACAACAAGAATGTTATGGCAAAACACAAAGTGACAGATTCCAACTGATCAAAAAAGATCCTATCACTTGTGCACACTACTATAGACATAGGATAAATGCAATAAAAAAATTGATACTTACAGATAACTCTTTCTTTGGAAATGTTGTCGATTAGTTTTCTGTAATTGAGTTTCAAATTTGAGGAAATGAACATGATCATTTCCTGCTATGGGTAAAAAATGCACCACTCTACACAAAATACAACTATATAGATATCATAGCTTTTGTCGACAAGTACATTACTTGTAGCACTGAACATTTGCAACCTAGTTTAGCCGCACTACACAAGCATCACCATACAAAAAAATGTAGGAGATAAAGAAAAACAGTTTGCAGATACAATTTCCCATTCCCACCAATTCGAAAGACAATAATACTTCTACCATTACGAGAGAAGACTGAAACAATAATTTCAAACACTACCAACATCTTTTTCAAACTCCAAAAAGCAAACTATGACGAATCATTCACTTTAGAATGTTCTTAAATGACATGAACATGACTGAGAATGAATACATCACAGCTTTAAGGTCAACAGTAAACAGACCCACACTTCTATTACAGAGAAAACCATCGCAAATATGGAACATTAGTTTTGCACAAAAAATTCTAGAACTCTGGAAAGTCAATACAGATGCACAATTTGTGCTTAATGCATATGCTGCAGCAATGTATTGCAGCTCCTACATCGCAAAAGTAGACAAGTTGATGACATATGCATTTAAAAGAATACGAAAAGACCACCAACAAGACAGTATCGATGCAATAAGAATGTTAAGTAAACTTGGAAATGCTTTGCTCAACTTACAACAAATGTCATCACAACAAGCCGCTCGCATTGTTTTATCACTTCCGTTAAATTGCAGCTCAAGAAAATGCATATTCATTGATACACAATCTGACAATGACCGTACATTTATACTTAAATCTGTCAAACAATTAAGCAATGAACGAGATGAATCAGAAAGCGTACTTTCCAAATCTCTGATAGACTACTATTTAAAACGTCCTGAAACTATTAGACATATGCCTTGCAGAATTTGTTTCAAGGTACAACAAAAACGGAACTACAGTTGAGCCAAAAGACAAACCAAATGTAGTACAGTTTATCAATTTCAACAAACATTCTGATTTAGAAAAACACTGTAGAGAGTAATTACTACTCTATGTACCGTTTACAATAAACGATAGTACACTCAAACACAACTTCAACTCATGGGAGAGTGCATATGTACACAATGAAAAAATTATCCACATGAACCATGCAAAGTTTACTCACAACACAAATTCTGCATGGGGTGACATTGACAAAGCCATTAACGATCTTGACTCTCTTGATGGTGACATTAACATGAATTCCTTCACACCATAAAAAGCTAAACAAAAAGAACAATATGACATACAAACAGATCTTCAAAACATAGAACACAATAAAACAAATACCATGCCTTACAATGCATTTGAAATCGGTCAACATCCATAGATTATTGACAACAATGAATACTACAAATTAAGGCAAATGTTAAATAAAGAACAAGCAATTGTCAAAGATGTTCTAATAAAAAAAATGAAAAACATAAAAACCCCACTGCACTTGTTCTTGACAGGCGGAGCTGGAATTGGAAAGACTTTCACGGCAAAAGCCATATATCAGGCTCTCATTCGCATTTATAGCAACTGCATTGAGACAATCCAGACAAACCAAAGGGCCTAGTAACTGCATATATAGGAAAAGTAGCATACAACATAGGTGGAATCGCGTTACATTCAGCATTTCACATACCATTCAACATGTCAGAATTTCTTCCATTGAATACTGAAATACTAGATACAATGTCAAGGCACTATGATTAGTAGGCTCAACATTTTTGCGCTACATTGATAAGCGACTACGAGACATAATGCACATGCCTACAACATACTTTGGAAACCTTGATACAATCTTTTGTGGTGATCTGTACCAAGCACAGCCTGTCCTTGACTTTGTTGTATTTGAAAATAAACCTACTGTAACTGAATTAATGTCTTACAATTTTTGGAAAGACAACATAAAATGCTACTCATTGGTCACAACCATGAGACAAGGAAGAAATTTTTATCTCAATCCTTAATAGACCACGAGGAGGCATCCAAACAAATGATGATATACACTATGTCAATCAACTTTGCTTCTGTCCCGCACCCTTGGACCCAACACTTCCCTACCTCTTCTATAGGAAAACCGATGTTGATGCACACAACAATAAAATCCTATCAATCATTCCCAACGAAATCATAGTACTAAACGCATCAGATGAACACGAGGAAAATTACAATGCAATACAATTGTACAATCATACAACTACTCTTCCATCTCAAATAGACTTGAAACCAAACATTCTTGTCGAAATCTATGCAGGCAACTACAACACACAAGATGGCCCAGTGAATGGATCAGACAAAATATTTTAAAGCATATACAAAATACAATGATATCGATATTGTATGGATCAAATTTAATGATTCAAGAATTGTGCAGCAACAACGCAAAAATCTAGCACAATGCTACACTGATGTGATTGATAAAGAATGGGTACCCATGCTACGCATTGCCAGGCCCATTCAGAAAATTTCAACGAACAAGAAAATTACAATTAGAAGACAATTCCAAATACAACTTGCATGTGCACGAACCATACACCAATCACGAGGACTCACAATGCAAGCTTTGGCTTTTGATCCCACAGGCATAAGACAACACGACTTAACTTACACAACACTCTCACGAACAAAATCAATAGAATCATTATTTTTGTTAAAATCTCTTACTGCAAAAAAATTTAAAGTAAGGACAAAATACATTTAGAAATGTCTCGCCTTAAGTTAAGTGCACAATGGCAATTTGACAACCAAACTACATGTCCACATAATACATCACAAATGCTTTTGTGCACATTAAACACTCGTAGCTTAAAGGCCCATGCAAATGACATTGTCAATGACTATGACATAATGTCATTTGACATCTTGTGTCTGTCTACAAGAGGTGCACATGCATCCCTCACAAACTAACATTTCACTCTAACATTTTAATAGCTTTGCTATTCATACCATGCATGGCATAACAACTTTACCAAAAAAGATCTACCATTATAAAAAACAAAACAACATAAATCAACAAATACTGAAGCCATCACAATAACAATACTACTACCTACCAATGAACTCAATGTTTGTAATATCTATGCAAAACCATCCCATAGAAGAAATTATAACAATTATACAAACAATAATTACATACATAAATACAAAAGACATCCTATACATTCTAGGAGATTTCAATGTTGACATGTCTATAGGAAACAAAAGCAAAAGAATACTTCAAAATCATATGCAAAACCACAACATACAACTGTTAAACCAATCACACAGTATGAACAAACCACTAATTGACCACATTTGGTCTAACTCAACTACAAATATATGCTCCATTTACAATTCAGAGGCATATTGGACAGATCCCACCTTGCTACTTTTCTAAAATTGCATCTTACCCAATAAAATAATTCAACTTCAAACCACAAATAAGCCTATCAAAAAAACACAATCACGCACACTTCAATCTACAAACATAAAACAAATATAATTTTGCCAGCCATATTTACAACATTATTTTTACAATTCACAAATACTCCATTATTCCATGCACCAAAAATATTACAATTCTACAACACATTCTCCAATACTATATGACTTCCTTGTAGGACAACGATGGAAGCAAGCAAAAGAACAGCAAAGCAAATGCAAATTATGCAAGAAGACATAACAAAATGGTAACCAACTTACACTATTTTCCTTCCACACGCATTTGCTCAAATTCCTTGTATTAAAATAAAATTGCTTTATTTTTTGCAGAACAAAAGTAAAAAATCCTAACTCCATATCAATCGAAGACCTCAATGCAAAAAGAGCTGGAGACACCTTTCAAGGAGACGTACTTGTTGTCTACAAAGCAACACTAGACAAATTGAACAAAACACGAGAAGTGCTTGTGCTGACTTAACAGATGTCAAAACAGAAATGACAATCACATTGAATATCAGTGGGAACCTTGTACAACAACATGAACACAAAATAATTCCAGGATTAGCAATTTCTATATCAGGTTTCGAGATTGCACCAAGAACATCCAATTTCGAAACCTGATAATAAAAATTGCTTATCTTGGAATTATTTTGTGTTCATGTTGTTGTACAAGGTTTCCACTAATATTCAATGTGATTGTCATTTCTGCTTTGAGATCTGTTAAGTCAGCACGTAACACTTCTTGTGTTCTGTTCACTTCTCGTGTTCCTGCTGATGAATTGAAGCAGTTACTATATGCAAAGGAGATTAAAGAGAAATTCAAGCCAAAAGCTTTTAGGCAAGCAACAAAGAAAGATGTTTTGCTAAAGAAGCAGATTGAGTATAGTGGATGAAAAAATAGTAGTTAGTTATCAGTCCAAACTCATTAATCTTAGTTAATTATTTACTGCTCTATTAACTTTTTTTAATTAATTTGGATATTAATGTAAAGTGTGTATTTTCCATTTTGAAAGTGAAATAAAGACATTATGCTAATGGCTCTGAGATTCAGTTGTTGGGTACGAGTGACCTTATCCTGTGGGAGCTTGTGCCATCACTTTGGTTGTGACGTTTGGCTTTATCCTATTAAGGATATTTCTCTTTTTGAGGAAAATTCACAATCTCAATGTGAAAGCTTGTTGAGCCACGATACTAGTATATGTAGCCATAATCATTTGTAGTGAAGCCACGTCACAGATTAAGTGTCAATCACGCAGCAATGTAACAGTGTGTTAATCATTTTTTTGAGTTTTCTTTTGTTCTCATTGCAATGCATTTGTAAGGAAACAGAGCACAATTCTATGCAGAGCAATGGACCAGTGCAATAGACATTTGAGGATTTTAGTTGGAACAGAATGTATAAGGAACATTGATTGAATGACTTGTGGAGAAAGGTTTCTGCAACTGAGATGGCCAGTAAATTGTGGATATACGGTAAGAATATGACACTATGGGGTGCATTGGTTTCTTCGCTGCCATTTATGTGTATTCCTATGCTGGTGCTGTTGGCATTCAAAATAGCAATTAACATTTAGGCAATGATACAGCCATATTAAAGTTAATTTAATGCATTTACTTCTATGAAATTGCTAAAAGGAAAATAACAAATCCATCTCTTAGTGTACATAAAATATCAATTAGGTGCTATAATAGAAATTGGGACAAGAGAAAAGCATTATTCTATAGTACCACCTTTTTTATTTAATTTTTTGTTCAAATTTTCTTGATGAAGCTAAAATTTATTGCAATGTTTATCAACAGCCTGCTTTTGCCATTTCAACCACCTGCTAAAGGCCTGCTTTTGTAATCCTTTGATAAGGGTCAATCTTACATTTGGGTCTATTCTGCTAGTTTTTTCAAGGATTTGTGCCTGCTGCCGAGGTGAAAGACTTACCAAGATTAAAATCCTAGTTAAAGCCATTGGCCTTGATATCAACAGCATTAGTATTTGCTTGTAACTTTATTTTGCTAGTTTTTTCAAGGGGTTTGTGCCTGCTGCCAGTATCAAATTAGTTTTGTAAGCTTAGTGATGTTAGGTGTACCTATAATTGGTTTTATTTCTGATCTAGTTGTAGGCTGGAAAAAGATTTGTAAGGAAGCTAGTGAAAAATTCACTTTTAATGTTGGTTATTATGTTTATGGACATCATATGAGTAATTAACATGTTTGGCAAACTCTAAAGATAGGCCTTTAAGTTTCCTGAAATTAAGATCCCGAGTAAACTTCAATCTATTTGCTTGTTTTAACTGTTTGCCATTTGAAAGGAGCTGTGGAATACTGAAAGTTGAAATTCTCTCAAAGAAACATGCTTATCTTATTTTTTAAAAGTGCAGGATGTATTGATGCCAATTCAATTCCCTTGAAGTTAATTGACTAAAACTTAAAACTCAAATTTGCAGCAGAAGAGAAGATCTATGAACCTAAGTAGAAAAAAAGTGTTTGTTGCTCCTACTAAGTGATGTGGTAAATTCCGAGTCCAAGGTGTCTGTAATATACTAATAAGGCACACAAATGAAGATATACTTAATTATGTTTAATGACTGCAAATGAAAATATATAGTTGGAGTTTGCTTTTCTACATTTGTTAATTCATGCTTGAGTTGTATATGGATCTCTGACTATAGGAATAATCTCTCGGAAGGCATTTGCAGTGAGTCTGAAGGACATAGACTGAAGAAATGGGATATTATCAAATCAAGTACTTGTGCTAGAATACATAATGATAGAATGCTAAATAGCTCATGGGAAATGCCATATATATATATGTCAACAGTTTGTCATTTTTTAATCTGACCATTTACTACGGTAGTAGTGGTCATTAAGCGGTGTCATATTCTAACTAAATGGAAGGTTTTATTGCTATGGCAGGAATCTTAAATATTGTAGAATTTTTTTGGCACCGAACTACTAGTGGGATGTAGGTACTATCTTTAATATTTATGCTGAGAGGCATATAACTTGATTTTGACATTGTATGAAAATAGGTATGCTGAAAATACTGCCTACTAGTCACTATTGTGGCGGTTAGTTGAAGAAAAACAGAGAAAGGCTTTAAAACAACAAGGTGATTTAAGAATCCATATAGTAGCAAAATGGTAGAAAATATCTGAACCAAATATTAATTTGGTAAAAGTGTAGATATGGGGTACAACCAATCATTTGACATCCAAAGTCCACTCTTGTTTCATACATAATATATTTTTGTATAAAGGGCATCTTTGATTATATGTATTTGGACAACAGTTTGATATTCCATGCAAGAGAAATTAATTTTGATGGTTGGTCAGATCAACGTTAAATACTAGACCTGTTTGGGTATGTTTACTGAATCTCCCTCTCCAGTTGTTGGGAGGAGTCATGTTATGAAGCTATTGGCAACTCCATTGGACGATTCCTGATGGTGGACTTGACTACTCGTGACTTAGGGCATCCTACGATGGCTTGGGTGTTAGTAGATTTGGACATCTCCAAACCTCTCCATGGGGATGTGATCTTAATGGTGGAGGACAGACCTTGGACGCAGTTGTTGGACTATGAGGGCCTCCCCTTTCGTTGCAGGAGGTGTTTCTCCATTGGTCATTTGGCCTCCGTTTGCCTTTTTGCTTGCCGCAAGAGTGCTGCTACTTGGTGGAAGAATGCTTCCACAAACCACCTCATTGTTGGTTCTCCCCCTTCGGTTAGTTCCTCTGAGGAGGACGATCTTCCTGAGCCTTCCGCGGACCCCCTTTTGGCTATCCCTGTTGCAGATCTTTCTATTGTCGTTCTTGCGAAATCTGCTGTAGCTGTTTTGTCTGAGCTTGCTCCTTTGCCAGTTCCTACTTCCGTTGCTTCGTTGTCAGCTCCCTTGTTGCGTGGTGGCTCCTCTCACGGGTTGACTGCTGTGGATCCGCTCCACTCGCCTTGCTCGTTGGTTCTCAATTCCGAGCCTTCCTGGTCGGTTGTGCTGCTGCGGAAGAAGAAGGGTCTCCCCAAATCTGTTGCTTCTTCTCGGCCTCAGGTTAGGGGAGTTTGTTTAGATCCCTTGGGTTTGGGGGTTGTCTAATTTTTATTTGTACTACAGCTGATGGTTTGTTGGTTTTCCTACAACTGTCTATCAGTTGTTTCTGTTTGTTCCTATAGTTTAATTTTTGTTTTGAACTATGTTGTCCTTTGGCCCCTTGGGCCCTTTGTGAAGGGTATGACACCCTGTAAATGCTGCTTACCATTCCAAAAACATTAAAATTATGATCAAATTATAATACATAAACGAAACTGTTTGAAACCCATTAGAACTCAAACCAACGATTGAATTTGACTTTCAAAGTCATTTTAAGTGTATGAAAGAACTTTCCATTTTATCCCTACTACTCAAGCTACTTATTCTATGAATGTGGGTGTAATGGATGAACAAATTCCATGATGCATCAATCATTATAAAATCTATTTAATAAGGTATATTGATCCTTGTTTGATGAAGAAGGGAAAAATTCAAAAAATTCAATACCATAAGCCCCAATGCCATTTTGGGTCATTTGCAAACAACTTCTGGTTTATTTCATGCAATGTATAAGAATTAACTATTATGAACTTGTTGAGCTCTATAATTAACAAGATACGACTGTTATAAATCCAGGTTATACAACGTATGAACCACACACTATGAGCTACTGCTCAAACTTCTTCCTATCATTTTTATGGTAAAGGAACCTTTGAGTAAAATCATTATGCTCCCCACAAAATCTATGATCAAAAGTCTCAGGATCGAAGAGATTGATAGGCAAATGATTCATTAACTGTAATATCCATTCCCTAGATACACCATTTATAGATTGTACGTATTCTAGACACACAAATTATGATTATTAAAAAATGTTTTTTAAAGGTGCATACAGAATGGAACAATATATCCGGTTATTAACTCAAGATACTTATGCGATTGTATTGTGACATAAAAACCTTTCCACAAGTTCTGTGTTAGTTTTGTTTACATCAACATTGCCCTCACAGTTTTCTAGTTGATAAAAAATAGCATAAAGTAGCATTCAACAAATTATAAACAGCGATATTAACTTTTAATGACCCAGTGTAGTTTGGTACGCAATTTTTTTCTGTTTCATCCATTCTATCGATCGTTGCATTGAACACTACTATTTCAGAGTATAATTTTCTGAATGACTGTTCGAGTGGAGCACGAGAAGCAAAAAGAAACATAGAGAGTAGCGGTTGGCCAACTGACAGGTATGCAACATTCTCTTTGTTTGCATTCTCTGCTGCCTGCAAAATCTGTATAATGATTACTGTAATAGTATTAGTATTGTATTGTACAAAATAAACTATACTAAAATATCAGATACAAGAATTGTTTGCAAGAGTATTATTTTACCTTGTTGTAGCATTTGTTGATCATTCGTTGAGGCAAGTGGCATGGGTGATGACATTGTTCTGGTTAAGGGTGAAATGCCCTTTGATGCTGAAGTCTCGTAGTGTGAATATTACTGCTGATTTGTCTTTGATATAGTCTTCATAAGTTGTGATTTGAAGAGTGGGCAGCAGTTGCTGGATGGTGGATTTTTCAATAGAGCAGTGGATTGTTTGTTTGTCGTCAGTTGTGATAATAGTTTTTAGATGCAAAGAATATGTATAACCAGACTTGCGAGTCACATCGATTGTAGTGAGCGGTCTTCTCCTCAGGTGTCAAATTTGTAATTGCATTTTGGACAAAATGCATGGAATGGATTTGAGAATGCATTTGCTGCTTTTAAAGTGGCAAAAACATGTAACATGTGTTTGAATATTGTTAGAAGGGGGCATTAAAAACAATTTTGAATGTAGAAGTTCAAAAATTTGGAGATAGTTACCTTAAACGTTGGCTGTAGTAAGCTATTTAGCTTTTCCATTTTCTCTTGTCATTCAGTTTGTAGATGAATGTTGAGAGGCTTGTACGGAATTGTGTTTTTTTGATCTGTCTTTTACACAATATTCTTGAAGAGCATTGATGGAGTTTCATTTCTCTGCAGTTGGTCTTCTATTGCCAAGTATTGTTGTTCAAAAATTGGGCGTAGTTGTAGCTGTTGATCAATAATAGAGTTAATTTATTTTAAAGTGAAATTGTAATTGAGAGAATCATGTAGGGAAAACAGATTTAAATTGGATTAGTGGGAAAGGTTGAAGAGACATTCGTACCTGTGCTTTTTCTGTGCTATGTGCCTGTCTTTGATGTCAATTGTATATTGGGAACCTATT
Source organism: Sequoiadendron giganteum (assembly GCA_007115665.2). NCBI lineage: Eukaryota > Viridiplantae > Streptophyta > Pinopsida > Cupressales > Cupressaceae > Sequoiadendron > Sequoiadendron giganteum. Next base: position 309,563,492 of record CM021110.1, read on the forward strand.
TTCTTAGTGCCAACTACCAATGCATCTATTGTTCTAGTAGGGTAGTCATTTGTTGTTGTGAGTAGTTGTTTGATAGTTGTACTTTAGGGGTCATACCCTTATAACATTTATATATTGTTTTAATATAAGGTTAAAAAACTTTAAATTACTTATTAAGCATATCCCATTTCAAATAATTATATTCTAATACTATTATATTATTAATTATTTATGAATGATGGTTGTTGAATAGGTGTGACTAATACCCCTTTAGGTATTTTGCCACCCTTTCTCCTATATTTAAGGAGGTTCACTCTCATTTGAGAGGGGTGTGAATTTGGAGATTTATAGTGAATTATATCGCTATGCACATGATGTTGTCCATGTGGAAGCATGTAGAGGAGTGCCCCCAAGTTTGACCTATATTATAATAGATCATTTTTGTAAGTGTTTTAATAAAATGATGCTTTATGGGCTTTTTTACTTGAATAGGTTTTTCCCATGTATATCTTGTGTAATGTGTAAAATATATGCTTGCATATTTCTCATTTTATATTTTATATTTTGTTTATAATGATTAGTATCCTAAGAGCCTAATTTTTAACATGGTATCAAAATAAGTTGGACCATACTAATCATTTATATTTTACATGTTATACTAGAAGACGTTGAACTTTATGAGAAACCTCGTTATACTCAATCAACATATGTGTGAGGCCATTTATACAATGTATTTGATGTGCCTTTTTTTATATTTTAAATAAATTCATCAAAAGTCGTGTTAAGAAATACTAATCAATTTTTTAGTGATATTTGAGTATTGTACTTAAAAAATTTGACACGAGTTTTAATGGACAATATGATTTGATCATTATTAGACAATTCCATGGCACATGGCACATTTGTGTGATTGGTAAGCACCATGCTTCATTATCATTGTGATTTCAACAAATCCACTTTCATTATATCCAATGCAATAATAATTCATGTTGCATTTAGTTTGGGTCAAAGTGTCACTTTATATGGCAATAATGATCTATAAATTAATTTTTGTGGTGACATCAAGTAAAAATGATAGTCTCACTAAACATTATTGTCTTAGGAAGATCACTCCAACTATATGTTCATATTTATCAAAATCACAAAAGGACACATGGTGTGCTTTCAAATAGTAAAACTCATTTCTAAGGCAACAACCTTAGACATCAAATTTAACCAATTCCTCACAATATAATAACACCAATATTTATAAATATAATGTTTTTAAGAGATCAAATTTTTAATAGATCAAATCCCTATAAAAGTTTAAGTCCTTATAAAATGTTTAAATTAAGACCAAATCTTTATATAAAAAATTCTGTCTTTTAAAAGGGTCAACAAATATCATTGAATTGTGATTATTCATTAAGCCTCTCTTTCTAAAGGGTAATTCATGATTTATTCACCTTCCTAGTACACTTTTTAAATCTACACTTCTCCCTCACTTTTCATTAATCAACATATGCTCGACTTTCCTAAAGAAAATCAATTTTTTTTGGGACTCTCTCTATACTTAGAAGCCCAAAGTCTTAAAAGTCTTAATATTATGACATCTCTTTTTAAAGAAGTTGTATTGTTTAAAAGCCATGTTATATATAATCAAAATCACTTTATGCTACATTCAAACATTGATCAACATATGACTTTTCTAAAGAAAATTAATTTATTTTGGGCCCTCTCTATGCTTATAAGCTCAAAGTCTTAATATTATGCCATCTCTTTTAAAAGAAGATTTGTATTTTTTAAAAGCCATGTTATATATAACCAAATCACTTTATGCTACATTCAAATATGTGATCTCTTTAATAGATAAAAATTCTTTACAAAAGCCAATCAATGTGTTTTTTTGGAGGGATCGAATGTGGATAAATTTATGGCTCTTTAATTCTATAATACTTATCGAGTAAGTTATGTTGATGAGGTTTTCCTTTGATAAATTAATAGAAGCTAGAACATTGGACAAACATATCTTAAGCTATGGTTTCATAGTGGGGAGTTAAGTAAACTTTATGAGATTTGATAATGGTTAATTTATAGAAAGTGATTTTTAATTCAAAGCATGATATGTCACCATAACTTTTACCTGTGCAGCCTTCATAACAAGACAATGGCATTGGTGGATGCTTACTACTTGGAATCAAGGCCAACATTGATGTGTAATGCCATGCATGGAAAGAACATTCCAGTGTAGTTTTAATCTAACCATTGTAACTTTTAAATGTTGGAACCAATAAATATTTCTATCCCGATGCCTTCAACAAATATCCCATCAATTTTGTCGCAAACATATCATTGTTAGTAGAAATATTTCTTCTTTTATTCTTATTTTTCTAACATAAATTGCTCACTTACTTAAAAACATCAGGAATGATCTTTTTTTTTTTATGATATATGTATTTAGCAATCAAAATCTTGAGTCTTCTTTTGCCAATACAAATACATTCAATTCTAACTTGAATATTTCGACCCAAGTTTTGAGTAGGGAATTCTAGATTAGTTTAGAGGTGGTGAGAAAATCAGAAAGAGTCCAAGAGCCTAAATAATGAGCTATTTAGGAATTGCAATCTAAGCTCCCCTATTTAATAAGTGATAATGTTTCGATTGTCAAGCAAGTCAAAGTGTCCACAAAGCACTATGCCTTATGAAATGGTTGGTGCGAGGAGGATGTTGGGAAAGGTTACACAATGTGGCTTCATTTCTGCCAATCGCATTTTCTTGAAGATTAGCCTTACAAATTCTATGCAAGGTAAATATAAATCCTTCCAATGATGTGCTATGTCTTCAAAACTATATTACATAGATGCCACATTTAATCTCATAATTCCAAATCTTAATTATTATGATCTATGAATAATGTGCCTTGCATATAATGCGCTTGCACTATCGAAAGTTTAGAGATCCACACATGAGTTATATCATGCAATATATTTGGTCTCGTTATTAACCTTCACTCGAAAACAAAAACCTATCCTTCATTCAAATATTGATAGCTTACTAATAAGTGGATGCAGACGAATTGAATTATAATTCTTACTATTTAAAAAGATATACTAATTATTAATGATATTATAGATTGTTGCACCTAACATCATAAGCCATAAAAATTGCATATAATAAAATCGGTTTCATCTCATCCAAAGGTCTCTACTTGAATTTATCATATAGCTCTAGTCGAATAGGAACAACTAAGTGGAGATTTCACATGTAGATTTCTCATACCACCTATTGGTCATTATATTGTGTGTAGAACCTTGTCAAAAGATAGAAAATTTAATCTAAACCATCCACTAGTTGAGGAATATGAGGAGAGTTAAAATGGTAAAAAGTACTTGACCACTAGATTTTGATATTATAAATATGAAAACAAAGTCAAGATATAAGAATAAACTAACAATTGCAACAAGATACATATGATTAACTTAATACTTAACTTGACCATCTGGGTGATTCTCAAGGATTAGTTATCATAGGCTTCAATCTACCACACCTTAAGCCTATAGATAATTGTCTTCAAGTGATTGAACATTTTACCAATTTAGAATTTTCTGAAATTCCCATCATATAATTTTATTGCATGGACATGAAGCAAGAGAAATGATAGTCCAAATTTATGAGCCTAAAATTAATAGTGAAAATTCATGTTAGTAATTTTGTGGGACAATTATCCATTTGAAATCACCATTTTCTTCACAAACCAATACAAGAATATTTTGATAGCCAACATATTGAGACAAAAATTATTTTTGAAAACATTGATACCATTCATAGAATAATAGAATGCACTCTAAATATTGTTGGCCTTTTAGAATCACACATTATTTTACCAAAACCTTTTCCCAATAATAAGTTGATGTATGACAAGTGATAAGAAAATTTGAACATCAATTACTTGGCAATGTTACACTTAAATCCCTACAACTATCTTGTTTCTTATACATCTAACTCAATTTGTATTAGACCTTGTCTCTTTGTATAGCATCATATTCTCCACACGATTAAGAAATTTAATCCTAATATCTTATTTTCCCACCTTTTACAACAAAATATATTAAGTTATAAATAAATTTCTAAACATTTAAGTATAATATGATTGATGAAATAAATAAAATCTAAAAATCATATTACCTATATTAATTCCATGTTACACTATTGACCATATAGTTTAATAAATTGAAAGAAAACTTATATTCTCACATCAAACAATTGATGAGTACCCTCATCAATTGCCTATGGTGCATTGGTGGATTATAGTAACAACTATTTCAATCCCATTATGTTATACCAAACATTTACCATCTATTTATTGGGTACAATGCACCTACTTGTTATGGGTGGCTATTGCACTAATAAACTATCTGAGTAAGCCTAGAAAGGATAACTCACCCGTTGCTTAATTTTTTATGGATCATTACTATATGTAGTAGCATGACTATTTTTTCCCTTGAAATAAACATGACAAATAATTCATACTTATGTTCATGAAAATATCTTATGATATCCTTGCTAATGTTCATTAGACTATATTCTAGATTTACAAGGAATAATATATGCTCATTGAAAAATGAAAAATGCACACAATTAATCATGGTCTTTATTATTCCTATTCCAAGAATCAAATTTACTTCATTATTGTGTTATTGACTAATTTTGTGATTCTATTCTAGATTGTCTTCAAAATAAATGGTGGAGGTGCTATTATATAGATGGTGAAATACTTTAAAAAAATTATATTTGGTTTTTTAATCAAAAGGCCAAAATACAAAAGTAGCTCAAAGTAGCCCCTGAAGAATCATTGAAGCTTTGAATATTTATAGAAGAGTTTCAACTGGATACTTGTAAAAGTACCTTCTTACTATACGATAACTAGAGTTAATCTTACCAAATATTCTTATTTCAAAAAAGAAGAGATAGAAAAGAACATTGAAGATCATGGGCACTTCACTTAAGCAATAGTATTCCATGATAAAATTTCTCTCCAATTCTATTCATCTAAATATCTAGTGGCATACTATAATCAAGAAGAAATATATTGGAATCTCAACCATCACATATAAAAACCTCTGTGCAATGATTGAATTTAAGGTGATGCCATTTAGGGGGAGTGTGCACGTCTATGACACTACATATTGGTAGATAGAGTGTCATTCAACTTGCAAATAACTTAGCCCTTCATTCTAATACTAAACATTTATAGCTCAAGTACCATTTCATATGATTGATTTTGGAAGATTGAAGTTGGAAAGGATACACACTAGCCAAAATACTACATGCATGTTAACCAAGGCAATAAATAAGGATAAATTGATTTCCTTCTTAATTCTAGTTGGCCTTCAAGTATGATGGTGAAGATGATAAACTTGCCAAGTCCAAGTTTGAATCATAGTACAAGTACAATAGTAGTAGTGGAGTTGTTATTAGTCATCAAGTGGGAGATTTTTGGAATGAAGCCCTATTATCTTCTTGATTCAGATGCAATCAATGTCTAAGTGAGATATTATTGGTGATGGATCTTGGTTATTAATCATCTTTGGATTCTAGTTCTTGATAGGGGGTGTGGGGGGTCTTGCCCTCCCCACCCCCACACTTCTGTCGCTTGGTGATCTAGGGGAAGAAACATACTTTTGGATCCCCCTTGGTAGGGGCTCGAGAGAAAAGCACCCCTTCCCCCCCCCCAAAAAAAAAATTAAAAAAAAAATTTCTTGTAAAATATTATAATTTCGTAGTAAATATGGATTGTGAATCATTAGGTCATAGATCTTATGGTAGAGGTTATGTTCATATATTTTTTCCCTAGAAGGAAACCCTCTTTTTTTGTGAGGGCATTGTATTACGACTACGTATTGTGAGAGGATAATGTGAGAGAGTGAAAATGAGCTTGTAGTAGATATTCATGTAGGTTTCATCCCTTCATTTTGTTGGAAAAAATAAAGAAAGGATTGGTTGTTTCTCTGTGGATGTAGCCCATATTAGGTGAACCACATATATATGTGTGTCTCAATTATTTTTGTGTTTTATTTCTACATTTAATTTTTTTTTTTTTCTTTGTGATCCTATTCCTAATAAAATGTTTTACATTGAACATATAATGTCCAATATTTGATATTTGTGGTTCAACATTGATGATTCAATGTTTATAGTCCACTGCCTCATTTCAAGTGTTTAATATCATTCATTTAGTGTCTAATATGAAGAATATTTTTTAAATATGTTTTTAGTCTAATTACCATTATTTAGTAACAACTTTAGTTGTTTATATCTAGGTTTAAGTTCTAAGGTTGATCATTTAGGTTTCATGACAACCTTGTAGCCAAAATAGTTACTTTGAGAGTTGGAGAAGGCTATGACCTTCTTGAGTTTAGTGTAAGGGTGATATTTTTTGTTTTTCACTTCATGAGATTAAAATTACGGTGCTAACATGTCAAATTTGGTGGATGAATTCAAGTGAAGGCCTCATTTTATTTTTGAAGGGTCTTGATCATTCTAAGTTATAGGGATCTAGCAAAGTCTCTTAAGAGACCTATGAGATAAAGTTTCCTAACTTTGATGGAGTGGTTCTTAGAATATGTGGTACCCAAGAATATTATTGTTACACCTATAGGGGGGTGTTAAGTTCATATATACAACAACATATCAAGTATTCCCTCAAATATGAATTATTTGATAATATTGACAATGAATACATTGTTATAAAATGCCTCGTTTGGTTTCAATGGAAGGATGTGAAGTCATTTTTTAGTACACTTATTAGGACCAAAACAATTATATGAAAATGTAGGGGTGGGTGGGTGAATCCTACTTGAGGCATTTCCCCCCCAAGGGTCTTGATCCTTCTAGGCTATAGGGATTTGATAAATTCTCTTAAGAGACCTAAGTGCAAACAAGTACCAAAATTTTATTCAATGGTTATAATAATATGACACCTGGGAAGGTTCCATTTATACCTATAGGTGTATTTTAGGTCCATATACAACAACCTATCTCAATTTCTATCAATTCTAAACCATTTGATCATGTTGACAACAAATGCATTATGATATTGCTATCAGGATTCAACCGTGTAGTTTTCGAGTCAAACTCATTGACCCATAATTCATGAGTAGTGGTTCACAAGAACCCATCTCTCATGATAACGAATGGTCCACTTAGCACTCATTGCATCTAGGTGATGCTCACAGAGGTGAAGCATTGGTTTGTACTCATGAATCATGGGTCAATGAGTTTGACTCGAAAACTACATGGTTGAATCCTGATAGCAATATCATAATTTGAAACCCTGTGGAAGAAACCTCCTACTTATCAACAAATGCATTCTTACAAAATCACTCATTTATGTTTAGTGTAAGGGTACTAGGAGTGATATTTTTTTCTTTGCACCTCGTGGGATAAAATTGATAGTACCAACACATAAAATTGGGTAGGTGAACCCTATCAGATGCTTCATTTTATTTCCCAAGGGTCTAAATCCTTTTGAGCTCCAAGGATCCAATCAAGTCTCTTAAGAGACCTAAGAGAAGAAAAGTACAAAAATTTGTTAGAGTCAAAATTTACATGGCACCTATGAATATTTTGTTTCCAACTATAGGTTAATTTTTGTTCCATATACAATAAATTATCTCTATTTCCCTCAACTCTAAATGGCTTGATCATATCGACAATGAATGTATTCTAGTAAAATACCTCATTTGTATTTAGTGTAAGGGTGTCAAGATTAATAGTTTTTGTTCCACACATTATGGGATTGCATTGATGACACCAACATGTTAGGGTGGATATTTGGATTTTATTAGAGGCCTCATTTCATTTCCCACGGGTCTCAATCCTTCTAGTCTATAGAGATCTTGAAAAGTCTCTTAAGAGACCTAAGAGAGAAACAAGTATCAAATTTTGATGCAATGGTTCTTGAAATATATGACACCTAGGAATATTCTATTTACACATATAGGTGAATCTTATGTCAATATATATTAAACTATCTTGGATTCTCAAGTAACTCCAAAACATTTGATTTTGGAAGCAAGGAATGCATTCTTGAAACAAATCTCATTTTCATTTAGTTTAAGGTTTCCAGGAGTCATAATTTTTTGGTAACTTCTGGGACCAAATAAATGGTGCCAACATATTGGGGTGGGTGGGTAAATAATAGAAGAGGCCTCCTTTTTTCCCCCAAGGGTCCTAATATTTTTGAGCTACCAAGATATGACAATCTTTTAAGAGATATAAGAGAAAAAAATGTCAAAATCTGATGGAGTAATTATTAAAATATGTGGAAACTAGTAATATGTTGCTTGCACCTATAGGGGATGTTGGGTCTATTTTCAAAAACTTATCTTGATTTCACTCAACTCCAAATTGTTTGACGATGTTGACAATGCATATTTTCTTATAAAATATATTATTTATGTTTAATTTTTTAGATTTGCTAGGTATCTTTGAAGGAGCTATTTATCTATATAATAATTTATCTTCACAAGAGAGATTATATACTAAAGATAAACTAGAGAAAGTCAATGAAAAAAATGAATAGGTGCATTCATTTGAATTCATTATTCATAAATAAATAATAATAATATATACACCACTTTTTCCAAGGATAAACAAATTAGAAAGAAATATTATGATACATGTCACAAGAATTATAAACTATTAATAAAAAAAATAAATTCCTAATTAAGATGCCCTAATAAACTTGTGATAATGCGTGATTATAATTTAACGCTAACACCCTCCTTAAGTGCAACTTGTTAGTGTAATTATTTTATTAAACTTTATTATTTAAGTTTATTTAGATAAGTTATTAATTTAGTTACTTAGGTAGGATAGGATAACTAAGTACTTGAAAATTCCTTCATGGGATATTACTTTTTTCCTTGTCTTCTCATATTTGGAAATATTGTTAAAAAGATCCCTTTATTTTTTATTTTTTTGCATCTTCTTATTCCTCATCATATATGGAAAATTGAGGCTATTAAATTCTAATCTTTCCTATCATTGAATCAATCAATAATTTTTTATATTAATCTCTCCATTTTATTGATATTAAATTTTAGCTAATAATTGTATTCTACATGATCTATAGGTTTGCATGTTGCTTTTTGTAATCTTCTATAGTCAACTAGATCTAGTCTTATATTTGGATTTTCATTAAATCCTACATGGTATTAGAGTTGTAATACCATGTTAGAACTAATAGGTGGCTCTAAATGAGCTAGAAATCTCTACAATAAGTCTTCTATACAAGAGATATGCTACACAAAAGTAAACCTAGAGGAATTACGTGCAAAAAATGAATAGGTACATTCATTCATTCGTTACTAATAAATAAAAGCTAAAACAATATATACATCCATAGTTTCCAATAATAAACAAAGTGGAAAAACAATCTTATGTTACATTTCAAAATATTGACAAACTAATAATAGGAAAATAAATTCCTAGCTAAGAATCTCTTACAAAGTTATGATAATATGTGAATATAATTTTCCACCAACAAGTGTAAGGGTGCCAAGAGTAATATTTTATGTCCTACATTTTATGGTATTGAACCAATGATGTTAATACATCAAGGTGGGAAAGTTAATGCTAATTAATTTTAAGCCTTTTGAAGTAAGACCTTTATTCAACTAAAAGTTTACTATAGAGGGTATGAAATTAGTTTGTAAGTATAAAAAAAATTAGAAGATTTTTTGGGTAAATGTAAAGATGAACATGAGGTTAGGAGGAGAGACTAATCCTACCTCAATACTTACCAAATGAAAAAATTTCATATTGCAAGTATTCCCAAGGAATTTAAGTATATGGGAAATTTATTGGATCCTTCTTATGAAAATGAACAAATAGCTAACAAACTCAACCAAGAGTTGTTTGGAGTGAGAAGCAAATTAAAGTGTTGAACAAAGAATAATAAAGGTGTTGAAGAGGAGAATTCAATGGTTAGATAGGATGAAATAAAAGGTTATCTTTCCAATTGTAGGACCTTACTATAGTATACTAAGTGACGCGGATGAGTATTTAGAGAAGAATTAATCTCCTCCCAAATTTCTAACTCTTCCAACTAAGTCTCCACATCATATCTCTCCTCATAAGGATTCAATTGCAAGTACTTCCCAAGATGTTTGAGAGAGATAATCCAATCCTTCTGCATAAATAATTATAATGTGATCTTGGGAGATTATTCCACCCCATATTTTGAAGATCTCATCTCCTAGGAAGATTATTACTCCTCCACAAAGAATTGTAATGTTATCTCTAGAGAGAAATCCATCCCCTCATTTGAGGAAAAACCCATCTCCTAGAGATATACCTACTCCTTCTCCACAAAGAATTATTATATCTCGAAAGAGAAATCCATACCATCCTCTAAGGAAAGTCATGTCTTACAAGAATATACCTATTAGTTCTCCATAAGGAATTATAATTTCACCTTTAGAGAGAACTCCATCCTCTCGTCCAAGGAAACTCCATCTGCCAAGATAATACCTATTCCCCCTCCTAAAAGGAATCCATATATACCTAAAGATAAATCTCCACCTAAGTCACCACCTCCACCACCAATACCTCATATATATCGACAAGAACATAAGAAAAATAATAAGAGATTCAACAATAGAAAATTCATGACAAGGGGCAACTTGGGGACAAACATCTACTTTAAATGCATCTTAGTGGTTTGATTAGATTATTAAATATAAAAAATTGTTGAATCCACTGATATATGAATTCATTCAATTACCTTCCATGATTGTTAGGTCTCCGCCTCCTAAAAGAGTAAGGGTTAGATCTACCATCAATAAAAATTCATTAGTAACTTGACAAGCTTAAGCTGTAACCCCATTGAGAGATGTACTAAAGATAAAAATCTAACCATATGATAACCCAGTAAGTATAGTATCTTTTAGAAAACTATTTTGAGAAGAGGGGAAACAAATGTGAAACTTATCTTTTGAATGGATAATAAATAATATGGAGAAGAATATGGATATGGAGAGGGGGGGTGAATTAGTCTACTAAAAAACTTAAACTCTTCTGGAACTTGAATTCCTCAACACAATACAAACTTAAAACCCTTAAGAAGATTAAAACATAAAGATATAGTAGTTTAAACCCTCAACAACTTCAACAATGAACGATATGACAATTCTAACACTAACGAGATCAACAAAAATGATAAAAGAGACAAAAAAACACATCCACAAGATGACACTAGATTTACGTGGAAAACCTAATGAGGGAAAACCACGATGAGAGTTAACTCACAATATAAAGGCTCATTGCCACTTGCAAACCAAGGCACACTACCTCAACACAAGATACAAAGGACTTGCTGAACTAAAGCTAACACAACTTTAGGGGCAAGTTACAAGGACCTAATGAGACTCACTATCTCAGAGAAGGATACAAAATTTTATAGAAGAATTATAATATTTGTCAACATAACACTCTACTGACTGAGGCATTCAAGCACATCTAATCTTTCTTTCAAACATGCTCACAATTTTTCTATTTGATATTCAATGTAGTCCACATTCACACTTCCTTGTACTTGTTTAGACTTCCACAGTTATTGAATTCAAAATGTTCTTGCATTTATATCCATTACAAGACCTTAAAACATCAATTAGGTCAGTCAAGAAAGAATACAAACAATGAATTCACCAAGTCAGCCACAACAACATACTACAGTCCTATCCTAAGCATAGAGGGGACTAAAAATTCTTATTACATCTTCCAATGTGATCCAAATCAACTCACACATTGGCGCACATCAATCTAAGTCAACATTAAGGAAATGTGTAGATGAAACTTGAAGCACATAACCAGTTGGCCCAAAAACATTCTTCCAATTGAATTTACTCAAGACGGTTCTAACCAAGATAGGTCAAGACCCAAATCTAACATAAAAAATATTTAATTGTTGACGTAGACCCCCAAGCACACAGTGCAAGAAAAATAACAAGCCCTATCAACTAGATATCCACAAATAAACCAGACAACCAACTCAAAACACAATGCAACACCAAAGTGGAAAATCAACAATATGTGGACCACATGGGGATGTTCTATCAACATCCAACAACATTTCTAGAAACTTCTTTCATACTGACATTCCACTAGCAACCACCACAAACCAAACATGGACATAATACTTCATCTTAGAAACACATAATGGTCAATCATGAGATATAAAATTAACAAGTCAACTTGTAGACCACTTTAGCACATGAAATTGGAACTAAGATACTGCATAGATGTTGAGAACACATTCACCAAGATATAGGAACAAAGTCTGTTGAATGCACAAGACAACTAAGAGGGGGGGTGAACCAATTGTACCTTAAAACTTCAAAACCATCATACACATTCAGATCTACATTCATTCATTAAACCCTTAAATCTATTATGATGATTTAGCATGAAAATAAAATAACAGAAATTGAAACAACTTACCACCATACACAAGAGAACACCATATTTATGTGGAAAACCCAAGAAGGGAAAAAACATGGTGAGGATTAGCTCACAATATAAGTAATATCAACACCAAATACAATAGGGCTCACAACTGGAGGGATCACTTCCCAAAGAAAGAAATGGTCACTACCATAATAGAAAAGAATATAGAGAAGGAATGTTACACAAAGAAAATCATCTCAATTCAACAAAGAATCCACCACAATGTCACTGACACCTTCGTAGTTTGATTGAAGAATTATATACACCTTTTGCTCACTACATCCAATAGTCTAACACATGAAAGTTCACACTTCACTTCTCAATTTAACACTCTAATACTCCGCACTTCACATTATTCGCATCTCTCTCATCTATCTTCACATCCCTCAATAACTAACTCAACTCTTACTTATACCATCTTCAACCTTGAAACTCTTCTCCAAGGTTGGCTATGCACATCAACCGTGCAAATTCAAATTAGGTTGATGCCAAAACACTTCCATGGAAGACAGAAGTAAAACCAAACCACATCATACCTTATTTGGGACCCAAATCTATAACACCACTCAACCACATGCTTCTATAAACAATAATTATTCACCACAATTAGCGTAAACACTAGGTCGATCATTACCCACCCGCGTAAACATTATTAAAATTTTAAGTACACGCTTCCTTAAATCCAAGGACGACTTGTGAACCACATACCATGCTTGAACATGATCTTGAATATTCCTCAAACACTCTGAAATCCAACAAACTCCTTCGCAACAACTTCCACCTAAAGAATGTACACACCCAATACACTCAAACAATTCTGCCATACATTGTTATTTTATAAAATGACTTCTGAAGCACCAAACCTCGAACCATTTTTATTGAAAAAAGATACCAAAACTCTCAACACACTCTTAGATCGGTAAGACCTGAAATCACTTTATGGAGAAACACGAAGCAAAGACATTTCTCCCAGAAACCTTTGTAATGCACGCATTGGTGAACACAACTTCTTTTGCACAATGATCCAACACACCAAATTCTAGATATAACACCTCTGAACATATCTCACCAACATACTCGAAATGCACAAGATGATATTCAACCTAGAAGAAATGCGGAGCAACAAAAGAACATACCTCTGCAACCCATAACACCACTGCAACACACTGTTTCCTCTTTTAATCAATTTTTCTCAAAAACATTTGGAAACCAAGCACCAGAGAAACATCCTTATCATCTTCAACACTTCCTCATCACCACCAAGCCAACTACAACATAGTTACTCAACCACATGTCCATAGATAGAAGCTTATCAAAGCAACACTAGAGGTTGACACCAGTAGCTTTACTAATGACAACATCATGCAACTAATCAAAGCATGGATAACATCAATTGTTCACACTCTTAAAAAAATCTTACCCAACGATAGACATCAATGACACCATAGACTTGTTGGCATCAATGACAACACCAACTGTTCATACTTGCAACAAAGACATCAATGCGGAGAAATGCACAACATTTTTCAGACGAATTCAGACAACCAACAACACTGCCAACCTTCTATAATTGAAACAATCTCCTTAGAAAAACTGGTGACCTAAAAAGATAGGAGTGCAACATCCATAGAACACTGACTTTGAATCCCAAACTGCAAGACCATACCTTCAACAATGAAGGAATGCAGAGCATTCTCCCAAGAAGACTTCAAGCAACTTCCTGAACCAAGAACACTTAACCAACTTGCAGAGGCCAAAACTTTCTTTCAGTAAAACATGCTACATTAGGAACATCAAGAAAGAGAATAAGACATACTGTAGACCTTCAAAAAAATATCTCTACTATCGGAAACACTTCTAATCCTCATCTTAAAATATCATTATGAAATCAACTATGTTGACAACAACTATACTCAATACTTCTTTGATTATCATTAGACAAGGCATGACATCCAACCATGAACTTCAACAATAACACCATATATCAATGTTGTCCCAATGTTGTTAATAATGACAATCAATGCCAACAATCTTCCTCACTTCTCAAGTGCAAACAACAATGAAAACCACAAACAATTCATCAAGTGTTATCATCAACCACTGACAACAAGCTCATCAACCATTTCCAAACATAGAACAATATTCATCAAGTGTTGACACCAAAGATAACCAACAATCAGTGTTGACATCAATAACAACAATTGCCAACAATCTCCTCAAGTGTTGACATCAATGACAACAACTGTAAACAATCTCCCCCTTTGGAATTAATGGCAACACACATCTACTCACTCTCACCCTTTAACATCAAGGAAAAAGGGAAACACAACACCTGCATGTAGAAGATAACAACATATTCTCTGAATTCGGTACAAAGGAGAAAATATCTTCAATGGAAACAACACTAAAAACTCCCCCTTTGACCAACAAAACTTCTTCATACATGCACAATATCTGCACATATGTACCAAACTCCCCTTGCTACTAACTCCCCCTGAGTGGTAGCATACATCAATCCAGGAGAAAAAGATAAGTCATTAATTTCTCCTCTAGAAAGATACACTATCTTTGCATCTAGTTAGAACAAGGAGGGTCAATAACCCCTAGCTTCTACCAGAGATACTCAAAAGTATCCTTTGAAAGTGCCTTTGTGAAGATATCTACATTCTGGTCCTTGGTAGGCACATACTCCATTCCAAATTCATGTTCTGCAACATTCTCTCTCAGAAAGTGATACTAGATAGAGATGTGTTTAGTCCTTGAATGAATTACTAGATTCTTGGAAATATTAATTACACCTGTATTACCACACAATATAGGAATAGGTTCAACATAAACCACCTTCACATCCTTCAAGGTCTGCTTCATCCAAAACACCTAGGTGCGACAAGATTCTGCAATAATGTATTCAACCTCTATAGTGGATAAAGACACCGAATCTTGCTTTTTATTGAACCAAGAGACCAATATCTCCCAAAAAGAATGCACTTCCACTTGTAATTATTTGATCATCTACATAACCTACCCAATCAGCATCAGTATAGACACTCAGAGAAAAGTGTTGATCTTTTTTATACCACTTGAAACATAATCCAGAGTTCCTTTTAGGTATCTGGATATTCTTTTCACTGCCTTTTCATGAGGTTGCTTAGGATTGGCTTGAAATCTGGCAACCAAACATACGACATGCATAATATCAGGTCTAAAAGTAGTTAAGTATAGTAAACCTACAATCATAGACCTATGAAGAGTATGATAAACTTCTGAAGACTCATCAAATTTGCTCAAGTGACAACCAGTTACCATAGGAGTACCCACTGGTTTGGAATATTCCATCCCAAATTTCTTCAACATCTCCTTGACATATTTAGCTTGAGAAATAAAGATACCATCATTTTGTTGAATAATTTGAAGCCCAAGGAAGAAGGGTAACTCACTAATCATTAACATTTCAAATTCTTTCTGCATCTCTTATGCAATTTTCTTACACATATCATCATCTCCACCAAAGATGATGTCATCAACATGTACAACCACAATCAACTTGTCTTCCTGAATATTATTGTAAAAAACTATCTACATTACCTTTCTTGAATCCTTGTTGAAGTAAGTACTTATCCAATCTAGTATACCAAGCTTGTGGAGCTTTCTTGAGACCATATAGAGATTTCTTGAGTTTGCAAATCATGTCCAAATCCTCTGATAACTAAAAATCATTTGGTTTCTCAATATAAAATTCTTCCTCAAGATCACCATTTAGAAAAGCTAACTTGACATCCATTTGATAGACTTTGAAGTTTTTTATGAGCAAAAATCTGGCTACTAGAGCAAAAATCTCCTTAAAATCAATACCTTCAACTTGTGAATAGCCTTGCAAACTAGTCTATCTTTATTCCTTACAACTTCACCATCTTCATTCAATTTGTTCTAGAACACCCACTTAGTTCCAATCACATTCTTATCAGCAAGTCTAGGAACTAATTCTCAATTCTGATTCTTCTCTATCTAATCCAATTCTTCCTCCATTTCCTTTATCCAATTATCATCTTTGATAGCATCAAAAAAGTTCTTGGGCTCAACTTTTGACAACAAAGAAAAATTTACTTGCTCAATAGCCCTTGCAAAATTTATCCTTGTCAGCACACCTTCATCCTTATCTCCATTGATCTGGTCTGCAGAATGATTCCTTTGGATATACTCTTCTAGAGTTTTGAGAGTCTTCGCTAGTTTTAGTTCCTTCTCCTCTTCCTCTTCTTCTTCTTCTTCAATCCAAGGAGGTATATAAGATCTTCAAACCTCTAGTTCTTGTGAGATCTAATATAGGTCTGCATCTACTTTGAAATTTGTACTTTCAATCATCTTTCCCAATCTCTTGTTGTAGCATTTGTATGCCTTGCTCTTGGTTGAGTAACCAAGAAATATTCCTTCATCACTCCTTGAATCAAACTTTCCAAGGTCTCCTTTATCTCTTCTAATATAACATCTGCTGCCAAAGATTCTGAAGTATTTAATAGTGGGAGGTCTTCCATACCACAACTCATAAGGGGTCTTAGTTCTATTGACCCATAACTACACCCTATTGAGAAAATAGACAATAGTGTGAACTACTTATTTCCAATACATATATGACGAATCAACATCCATCATCATAGCTCTAGCCATTTCTTGAATAGTCCTATTTTTCCTTTCCCCTACCCCATTCTGCTGAGGGGTTCTAGGAGTAGACAAATGACTCCTAATGCCATGATCTTCAAAAAGCTTTTCAAATTCATATGAAGTAAATTCACCTCCTCTATATGACCTTAGACATTTGATCTTATCCATTTCATTCTCAACTTTTACTTTAAAATCTTAAACTTATCAAAGGCTTCTAATTTCTCTCTTAAGAATGTAATCTAAGTAATTCTAGTGTAATCATCTATAAGCAACATAAAATACCTTTCACCTTGTTGACTCCTTATCATTTTAGGTCCACATAGATCAGTGTGGATCAACTCCATTGGCCTTGAAACAAATAGATCCTTTCTTTTGAAACTCGTCCTTTTTTGCTTCCCCATTTAACATTCTTTGCATGACGTGTTTATAGGCTTGACTACCTTTGGCATATCTCTCACTGCATGAGAGGAATTGATCTTTACCATATTATCAAAGTTGATGTGCCCAATTCTTTTGTGCCATAACCAACACTCTCCAAATTGAGCTAATAAGCAAATCCTTCTATTAGCCTCCTTTGGATGATAGACATTACCACTTGTCCTTGTAATTGTAATGCAACATGTAGTGGAAGTTATATTAAGGTGCTAATTTGGAATTCAAAATCCTTTTGAAGATTAATTAAGGTGCCATTCCAAACATTAAATTTAAGTATCAATTGTTCCATAATGATACAAATTTCTAGAATTTTTTTATTGTAAATTTTTTCTAGTATTTGATTATGTGAAACTTGTATTTGATTGTGTGAGACTTAAGCAATAATTAAGGAAAATGTGTTGTAATCTATATGGATGTTGTTGGTGTAAATAAAGTCTTGTACCTAGTTAATTCATTACTAGGGGACTAGGGGACTTATTTACACATTAAATTTACTTAGGTTCTAGGAAGGAATCTTTCTAGAAGGTGTTAGTTGTCATTAGTTGTTATCTTATCTTTTTACTTGTAACACATGTGTCCTAGATAGTAGTGATAAGTAGTCACATGTCATAGGATTAAGACACTTGTCATAATCCTGTTTAATCTTATTTCTCACCTTGGCTATATAACCAGGCGGTCTCATATGTAAAATACACAACTATTGGAGTGAATTCCATTGCAATATTGAGCATTGTATTTTGATCTCTCTTGTGTTTTCATGAAGTGCCTAGATCTTGGGTGGCTATAATCTTTAGCCAATCTTGCATGGTGTAGAGTAATTTTATACCAACTCTTACATGATATCAGAGCTTGTGGGATTGCTTCTTTTTAGTCTTTATTGAGAGATCTTGGTAAATCTTGAAAAATTAAGTATTCTCTTCTCTTGCATCGAATGATGGATTGGAGAATCAGAAAAACTTGAAAGAAATACCAGATTTGGGGGTTTTCTCTTTGTGGTCTTTTATTGCAAGTTCAAATTAGAGCTTGTTGGTGCAAATCTAAGCTCACCATTGAGATCAAAGGGTTCAAAAAAGTTGTTTTTTCCTTTTGTTTCATCCAGATTGGACATATGAGGACAAATCTATGAGGGTTTGAAGCTGAGGAGTGGTTGCTAGATCCGAAAGGTAGGTGTAATTTTTGGAGAATTTTGGTTCAAAACCAACCCTTCCATCATGTTCAAAAGGGACAAAAACCCTAAGATCGACTGTTAAATTGTCCAAATTTGAGAAGTTGTCTACTAGGACAATTTTTTTTGCCCAAGGAGCCATACGACCCCCTAGGTCCCATCATAATTACAGTCGTACCGTTGCTAGAAAAAAAGTTGTCAAAAAAACATTTCACTTGGTAAATATTTTTGTTTATTATTAAATTTGTAAAAATATTTAAAAAAAACTATAGTTATATTTATTTTAAGAATTTTTTAAAATCAAAATAAAAGAAAACAAAATTTTTCTGCGACAGTTTTTGCAGGTCGTACTTGCATACACAGGTATCGGCCTAGTAGGTACTAACCGTAGGCCTAAGGATTTCCACGCGAAATCCCTCTATTACTCACGGTAGGCCCCACAAGCATTAGCTAACCAATTTAAAATTTGGCATGTTTTAGTAAAACTGGTGTGCGTTAGAAATAAAACTGACGATTGAAGATTCTATTGACCGAAGATTCCAGCTAAAAGATTTCATCCGTAAGATCAAATATTTCAGCGGTTTGGACAATATATTTCAATGTATCCCATGACAAAAGGTGATGGGAATTCTGCCATCAAACTTAATCCAGTGCAGGGCCGAATATTCCTTTTGACGAGTCGAAAGCCGTCATTTTTAATCGCATAAAATGCTAATGTCATCACCGCATCAGTAGTGATGTCAACATTTTCAAAATAAAATTTCTCCCTCTCCAATGAGAATTTCACGCTCTACGTGGTGGTGTAATTAGATTTTGATTTTGGTGCCTGGTTTTTCTAGAAATTACAAATTCTCATAGGTGTTGTTGAGCTGTTCTCATTTTTAGAACTTCCGAGGCTCCGTTCTTGCTCCTACGGTAATAGTTTTGAGTGAATTTTTTTTTGAAAGTGCATAATTTTTTGTATAATTTCCAATGGTTTGATAAGATTGATCTCATTTTTTGTAAAAAAATTACTTTGAGCTTGTGGCCAAATTTGACATTTTGTAAGCACTAAGATCAAGTCCACTTCGTTGTTTTTAGCAAGTGGCACCTATAATCACACTAAGTATAAAGTGCCACAAATCATATTTTCTTGGGGGGTTTCTTGATTAAGTAATTTGGGGGGGTAATCTTGCAGTGGTTGATTGCATTATTTTGCTTGGTTTTTGTTCTTGCAATGGGGAAATCTCAAATTGAACTCCTAACTCCACATAATTATGCTACATGGAGAAAATTAGTATGGAATTATCTCATGATGAAAGGTCTAATAGGCTATCTAAAGGAAACCATTCCTCAACCTACTGATGCTAAGGAATCGAAAAAATGGGAGCTTGATTGTGAGAAAAAACTCGGATGCATATGTTCATCAGTCTCATTTGATTTACAATTTCATGTTGAATCAAGCAAAAAACCTAAAGAGACTTGGGAGGCTTTTGAAAAATTGTATGGTAAAACATATAAGATTAGTGGATCAAATTGGCAATAATTTGATGAATCTTGATCCTAAAAGTTTTGACCACATCCAAGACTACATCTCCAAAGTTAAGCAACTAAGAACACAACTAAACAATTGCAACATTGATAAGGAGGATTTACAATTGATTCTAAATGTGTTATCCAAGCTTGTTCATGAGTATTCAATGTTTGTTTCTAGCTTTCATACCCATCGACTTTCTATAGGAGCATCATATGTTGATCCTAAGTTTGATGACTTTGTAAATCTCCTAATTCAAGAGGAAGCCAAGTTAATGGATATGAGTCTAATCAAATCTTCTGAGTCACAAGTATTGTTATCTAGTGCGTCTAAGGTACATAAAGAATCAGTGAATATTGATAAGAAGCAAAAGAAGAAAAATAATAAGCCACATAAAGAATTTGAATCCTCTCCCTCTAAAGGGGAATTATCTAAGAAGGAGAAGCCTACATGTGCATATTGCAAGAAATTAGGGCATGATGAACACCAATGTTATTCAAAAAAAATTGATGAGTTGAAGCATCTTCTTAAGAAGGCACAAATCAATGAGTCTTCATCATCAAAGGGTTCATCTTCTTCTTCTTCATCAAAGTCTAATAAACATAAGGGGCAATCATTTGTTGCAGTTGCAGATTCTAAGTCAGAGAGGTGGATACTCGATTCAGGAGCATCACATCACATGGCTTCATCCGAGAGTATGTTCTCTTCATTTGAGACTTGTTCATCACCACCCATCTTGATGGAGAACAACACATATATGCATTTTTTTGGGAAGGGATCCATCGACATGGATGACAAAGCATTCAATGATGTTCTTTGTGTGCCCTTATCATCAATCAATATCTTTTCTATCTATCAGATCACACATGGTGGAGCAGGCAAAAGTGTTGAGTTCACACCAGATTCTGTCATAATCCAAGATTTGCATAGCAGAGATATAGTTGCAACTGGAGAGGTTGACCACCAATTTCAAGTCTACACCTTCTCACATTTTGATCTTGATGATTCTGTAGATGTTCACATTGAGACATCTAGTGTGGACACTTTTTAGGAGATCCAATATGGTCATTTGAATCTTAGTATTGTTTCATCCATTGAGGATCTAGTGACATGTGCTGATGTTCTATCTCCTTCATCTATTGTTGTCACAATTTTGGTTCCTTGTGATTGAGTGCAGTAGAACATACATCATCTTCCAAAGATGGCTACTCGGGATGAGTACTTGACAGATATTGTTGGTTTTTTTTGTGAGTCTCGTATTTCAGATTTGGGAGACACCATTGATTTCATTCATCTTCTCTTTGATGGAGATGACCCTTCTTCAATTGTTGTGAGGGAAAACTTTGACCCTCTTGTTCATTCTCTACATGATCATTCTTTACAGTTTGACGTGAGTGTGGATTCTTTTAGACAACATTTGGAGGAGGCTTCTTTTTCTTCATAGGAGGTATACTTGTCTTTGGATTGTGTTCTACAATCGTTTCTAGGAGATTTTGGGTTGTCTTCTTCAACAGTGTGGCCTAGAATGCTTGTTTGAAGTGTGAGATCTTTCAACATCGACATGGAGACACTTGAGCATTGACATCACACATCCTGCTTACCATCTTGGTTTTATTTCTTCCTAAGGGGAGGAGCATTGTTCTACGCTTTTGGATAATCTTCATAAGTCAATGTTGAGCTTCTACCATCATTGCAGGAGACTCAATATTGAGGTGGGCTGCTTCATCTCTCTTCTACTTCTCTCTTATGGGGGGGACTTTTTCCTCACATGGGGTTTTATCCTTCTCATTCTTCATTGGGAGCAATTTGTTTTATTTTCATCTCTTTTGGGGAGGAGTTTTTTCCCACTGGGGTTTCTCATTTTCTTTGTTTGTGAGAGATTGCATTGCATTTGTACATGGGTACCTAACATGGCCTTATAGCTAGAACCCATCTTTGTGTCATTTGCATAATAATGTGCTACTCCCTAAGTTGCACTTAAGGGGGGTGTTGGTGTAAATAAAGTTTTATACCCAGTTAATTCATTACTAGGGGACTAGGGGACTAGGGGACTTATTTACATGTTAAGTTTACTTAGGTTCTAGGAAGGAATCTTTCTAGAAGGTGTTAGTTGTCATTAGTTGTTATCTTATCTTTTGACTTGTAACACATGTGTCCTAGGTAGTAGTGATAAGTTGTCACATGTCATAGGATTAAGAAACTTGTCATAACCTTGTCTAATCTTGTGTCTCACCTTGTCTATATAACCAAGTGGTCTCATATGTAAAATACACAACTATTGGAGTGAATTCCATTACAATCTTGAGCATTGCATATTGATCTCTCTTGTGTTTTCATGAAATGCCTAGATCTTGGGTGGCTATAATCTTTAGCCAATATTGCATGGTGTAGAGTTATTCTATACCAACTCTTACATGGTATCAGAGCTTGTGAGATTGCTTCTTGTTAGTCTTTATTGAGATATCTTGGTAAATCTTGAAAAGTTGTGTATGCTTTTCTCTTGCATCGAATGATGGATTGAAGAATAATTTGTTTTTGAAAGAAATACCAGATTTGAGGGTTTCCTCTTTGTGGCCTTTTATTGCAAGTTCAAATCAAAGCTTGTTGGTGCAAATCTAAGCTCACCATTGAGATCAGAGGGTTCAAAAAATTTGGTTTTGCCTTTTGTTTCGTCCAAATTGGACATATGAGGTTAAATCTATGAGGGTTTGAAGCTAAGGAGTGATTTCTAGATCTGGAAGGTAGCTGCAATTTTGGAGCATTTTAGGTAAAAAATGACCTTGCCATCGTGTTCAGAAGGGACAAAAACCCTAAGGTCAACTTTCAAATTGTCCAAATCTGAGAAGTTGTCCACCAAGATAAATTTTTTTTGCCCAGGGAGCCATACGATCCCCCAGGTCGCATCATAATTACAGTCGTACCGTTGTCAGAAAAAAGGCCGTAAAAAAATATTTCACTCAGTAAATATTTTGGTTTATTAATTTTTCTAAAAATATTTTAGAAAAAACTATAGTCGGTATATTTATTTAAAAAAAAAATTAAATCAAAATCAAAGAAAACAAAAATTTTTTGTTGCATTTTTTGCAAGTTGTACTTGCATACATAGGTATCGGCCTAGTGGGTACTGACCGTAGGCTTAAGGATCGCCATGTGACGTCCCTCTATTACTCATGGCAGGGCCCACAAGCACCAACCGACCAATTTAAAATTTGACATGTTTTAATAAAAACTAGCATGTGTTGGAAAGAAAACCAACGGTTGAAGATTCTATTGACCAAAGATTCCAACTAAAATATTTTGTTGGTAAGATTGAATATTTCAATAGTTTAGACAACATATTTCGATGTATCCCACGCAGAAGGTGACATGCATTCAACCGTCAAAGTTAATCTAGTGCAGGGTCGAATATTCCTTTTGACGAGCAAGAAGCTGCCATTTTTAATCACATACAATGATGATGTCATCACTACATCAACAGTGACATCAAAATTTTCAAATCTTTTTTCCCCCTCTCCAATGAGCTTTTTGATTTTGGAGTCCAACTTTGGAGACCTGTAACTTGCTCATACAACCTCCTTTTCTCAAGCAATTTTTTTGATTTGGGGTAAAATTTTGTGCTCTACGTGGTGGTGTAATTAGATTTTGATTTTGGTGTCTGGTTTTTCTAGAAATTATAGATTCTCATAGGTGTTGCTGAGCCGTTCTCATTTTCATAACTTTCGAGGCTCCGTTCTTGCTCTTACGGTAACATTTTTGAGTGATTTTTTTTTGAAAGTTTATAATTTTTCATGTAATTTCCAATTATGTGATTAGATTGATCTCATTCTTTGTAAAAAAATCACTTTGAGCTTGTGGCCAAATTTGGAAATCTATAAGCACTAAGATCAAGTCCACTTCACTATTTTCAACAAGTGGCTCTTGTAATCGCACTAAGTATAAAGTGCGAAAAATCATATTGTCTTGGGGGGTAATCTTGTAGTGGTTGATTGCATTCTTTTTCCTTGGTTTGTGTTCTTGCAATGGGGAAATCTCAAATGGAACTCTTGACTCCACATAATTATGCTACATGGATAAAATCAGTATGGAATTATCTCATGATGAAAGGTCTAATAGGCTATCTAAAGGAAACCATTCCTCAACCTATTGATGCTAAGGAATTGGAAAAATGGGAGTTTGATTGTGAGAAAGCACTTGGACATGCATATGTTCATTAGTCTCATTTGATTTACAATTTCATGTTGAATCATGCAAAAAATCTAAAGAGGCTTGGGAGGCTTTTGAAAAATTGTATGGTAAAACATATAAGATCAGGGGATATGAAATTGACAATGATTTGATGAAACCTCAATCCTAAAGTTTTGACCACATCCAAGACTACAGATCACCAAAGTTAAGCAACTAAGAACACAACTAAAAGATTGCAACATTGATAAGGAGGATTTACAATTGATTTTGAATGTGTTATCCAAGCTTGGTCCTGAGTATTTAGTGTTTGTTTATGGCTTTCATACCCATCAAATTTCTATAGGAGCATCATATGTTGATCCTAAGTTTGATGACTTTGTAGATCTCCTAATTCAAGAGGAAGCTAAGTTAATAAACACGGGTCTAATCAAATATCTCAAGTCACAAGCATTGTTGTCTAGTGCGTCTAAGGTACATAAAGAATTAGTGAATATTGATAAGAAGCAAAAGAAGAAAAATAATAATCCACATAAAGAATTTGAATCCTCTCCCTCTAAAGAGAAATCATCTAAGAAGGAGAAGCCTACATGTGCATATTGCAAGAAATCAGGGCATGGTGAACACCAATGTTATTAAAGAAAGATTGATGAGTTGAAGCATCTTCTTAAGAAGACACAAATCAATGAGTCTTCATCATCAAAGGGTTCATCTTCTTCTTCTTCATCAAAGTCCAATAAACATAAGGGGCAAGCACTTGTTGCAGTTGTAGATTCTAAGTCAAAGAGGCGGATACTCGATTCAGGAGTGTCACATCACATGGCTTCATCCAAGAGTATGTTCTCTTCATTTGAGACTTGTTCATGTCACCACCCATCCTGATGGCGAACAACACATATATGCGTGTTTGTGGGAAGGGATCCATTGACATGGATGACAAAGCATTCAATGATGTTCTTTGTGTGCCAGGTTATTGTCAACCAATATCCTTTCTATCTATTAGATCACACATGGTGGAGCAGGCAAAAGTTTTGAGTTCACACTAGATTCTGTCATAATCCAAGATTTACATAGCAGAGATATAGTTGCAGTTGGGGAGGTTGACCACCGATCTCGAGTCTACACCTTCTCACATTTTGCTCCTGATGATTCAATAGATGTTCATGCATTGAGGCATCTAGTGTGAACACTTTTGAGGAGATCCAATATGGTCATTTGAATCTTGGTATTGTTTCATCCACTAAGGATACAGTGACATGTGCTGATGTTCCATCTCCTTCATCTACTATTGCCACAATTTTGGTTCGTTGTGATTCAGTGCAACAGAACATACATTATCTTCCAATATGGCTACTCATGATGAGTACTTGTTAGACATTATTGGTTTGTTTTGTGAGTTCCGCATTTCAGATTTGGGAGACACCATTGATTTCATTCATCTTCTCTTTGATGGAGATGATCCTTCTTCAATTGTTGCGAGGGAACACTCTGACCCTCTTGTTCATTCTCTACATGATCATTCTTTGCAGTTTGACGTGAGCGTGGATTCTTTTAGGCAACATTTGGAGGAGGCTTCTTTTTCTTCAGAGGAGGTATACTTGTCTTTGGATTGTGTTCTACAATCATTTCTAGGAGATTTTGGATTGTCTTCTTTAGCAGTGTGGCCTAGAACACATGTTTGGAGTGTGACATATTTCGACATCAACATGGAGACACTTGAACATTCTTCAGAGGCATCACACATCCTACATACCATATTGGCTTTGTTTCTTCCTAAGGGGAGGAATGTTGTTCGACACTTTTGGACCATCTTCAACATTCAATGTCGAGCTTCTACTATCATTGCAGGAGACTCAACATTGAGGGGGCACTACTTCATCTCTCTTCTACTTCTCTCTTATGAGGGGGACTTTTTCCTTGCATGGGGTTTTATCCTTCTCATTCTTCATTGAAAGCATTTTGTTTTATTTTCATCTCTTTTGGGGAGGAGTTTTATCCCATTGGGTTTTCTTCTTTTATCTGTTTGTTTCTTCTTTTCTCTGTTTGTGAGAGATTGAATTGCATTTGTACATGGTTACCTAACATGGCCTCATAGCTAGGACCCATCTTTGTGTCATTTGCATAATAATCTGCTACTCCCTAAGTTGCACATAAGGGGGAGTACATTGGTGTAAATAAAGTTTTGTACCTAGTTAATTCATTACTAGAGGACTATGAGACTTATTTACATGTTAAGTTTACTTAGGTTCTAGGAAAGAATCTTTCTAGAAGGTGTTAGTTGTCATTAGTTTTTATCTTATCTTTTGACTTGTAACACATGTGTCCTAGGTAGTAGTGATAAACTATCCATGTCATAGGATTAACATACTTGCCATAATCCTGTTTAATCTTGTGGCTCACCTTGGCTATATAACCAGGTGGTCTCATTTATAAAATACACAACTATTAGAGTGAATTCCATTGCAATCTTGAGCATTGCATATTGATCTATCTTGTGCTTTCATGAAGTGCCTAGATCTTGGGTGGTTGTAATATTCAACAAATCTTGCATGGTGTAGAGTTATTATATACCATCTCTTACAGATGTAACTTATTGACAAATTTTTAAATTCAATAGATGATATATCAATGTTGGAATGATGTTAATTATATGGTAAATAATAGGTCAAAAGTTAAATTGTGCACTATAATTTTATTTGATCTTGTGACAAAAGCAATGAGAGTCTCTTTATCATCTTTGGAGTCATATAGATCTTGCATATCCTTTATCCTTTATATTTGGCTGCAAACTAGCTCTGAGACACGAAAGATGCTAAATCACAACAAATAACGTGTGTACAGAAATGTGTATGTGCATAGGTGTAATAAATAAGGTGATAGGGTGCATGTATGGGGATGTGTAGACATATAGATAACGGTAAGTGATAAGTGCATAAGATATGTATAATGGATGAATATGCGACATAAATCATAGAACCCAACTTTACATAAAGCTACACCATTTGTCAAATATATTTATAAACTTTTTTCATATTTGAATCAAAATACATTATTTTTCAATATATCTACAAATATTTCTATACATGGATACCCTAAGATTGATGGGCATAGGCTATTGTCTGATGAAGGGTACCCCCTTACAAAACCACACACACAGCTAAAACAAAAGAAGTAAATAGGAAACGCAGAAAGAAATACTTTCTTTCTATTATCTTGATAAAGTGAAATTACAATACCTAAAAAAAAACATATTACAACCACATGGGCCTTCTCATTACCGGAATTTGCAAGCCAAAACCACGATCTGCACCATGGGAGCTCCTTTCTATAATCCTTGTTCTCCATTTTTATCCTAGAAGTGTAACTACCTTAAAATATTTTGGAAGGTGTAACCTTGTTTTGGTGCTTGAAATCTCATTGCTCACTTTCTAGTCTAAAAGCTTTTTATTTTATTTTTATATAGTTACAACTTCTCGAGATCATAATTTTAATGTAACCGTCATATTTTCAATTGTAATATATTGTTGGAAAGCTTGTGAAGATATCTACAACATTCTTTCACCAATTAAATAAAAGACCCACACTTTTCACCCTATTATGAGGCTTCTAAGGTCTTCAATTTTGAGTTTGAAACTTCATTGTAGAAATTCCTTGAGATAAAAAAATTCAATATCTTCTAAATGGTACATAATTTTGAGATGATTCTTTCACCAATAATTTTATTTTCCAATTTTGCTTGTTGAGGTCAATTTTTGTGTCCATAGGAACCTAAATAAGCCGACTTAGTAAAAATAGCAGGTGATTATTTTTCGCTGTTTAAAACTTCTGACTATCCCAAAAATTACATATGTCACCATGGGCCCCAAAACAACTAAAGAAAACTAAAATAGAATGAAAATACAATATTTTTGGGTGATGCAAGATTACCTTACATCATTGTATTCATTGTCCATAAATAAAATATATGACCATCAAATATTCATGCGCATCAATCATGCATCCATCCAAATCATTCATAATTAGTAAATAAAAAGTCAGTATATTGTTTTATTTTCAAATAAATGTGTGCCACTACATTGAATAGAATTGATATCCATACAATAGAATATCAATTTATTAGATAATAATTTTAAAAAGTACAATATTGTTTTGTTTTGATGAATAAGTGTCAGTTACTATTAATTAAATATATTAATACACATATTCACAGGTGGGTGGTAAGAAGGCGCCCCTTGGAAAGTCATATGGACTCAGCCCAGAAACATAGAAATATAAAAACAAATTCGTTTAAATGACAAGAGCAGTGGTAGAGTCCTTGTCATCCAACCTACCCCATACATCAACGGTCCAGAGCGATAGGAGAGTCCTTGTCATCCGTTATTATTTTTGTCTTTTATCTTCTTGCCAAATGAAAGAGATTACTGGATTCAAACATGGGAGCCACTTGAAAGAGTGAGAAGTAGATCATTACAATTAAATACATTGTATATAGATAATAGCCATCTCCAACGTGATATGCATTAGAGAAAAACAAAACTTTAATGTGCATCCTCCCACACCCGTGAGAAGACAACGAAATAATTTAGTCCTTTCGATGGCTCACAATAAAAGAATACTGAATACCAAGCAATGTTTTAGGAAATTATTATTTAGCAATTATTTTTGGAAAAGGACCATTGTCTGTCTTCTTCCAGGTACAGAGTTTCCGCCGACAAATGAATTAGATTAGTTAAGATATGTTTCAAAACTGTTTATTTGTAATGGAAGTAATCAGATTACATTAAGTATGGATTCTCTCTATCTTTATATAATAAGAATTGATTAAAAAAAATTCTCACATATCCTCTCAGATGTTATAAATATACACAGCAGACAATGACTTGTTTATGAAAAAACAATAGTATAGTACAGAAAAAGCACTAGAGACTAATCCAGTCATGACCGTCAATGAAACTAAGGGCGAGGAATGGTTTCACTTCTTCGTCTGTGAGTTCACGAGACCATGATACTCTACCCGAAAAGCTTGCTCCTGCCCCACTACATTTATATTGCCCATAAAAAACAGTCCTGTACAAATAGAAACAAAAACATTAACA
Organism: Sequoiadendron giganteum; assembly: GCA_007115665.2. Classification (NCBI taxonomy): domain Eukaryota; kingdom Viridiplantae; phylum Streptophyta; class Pinopsida; order Cupressales; family Cupressaceae; genus Sequoiadendron; species Sequoiadendron giganteum. Next base: position 309,593,007 of record CM021110.1, read on the forward strand.
TCGTACGTTCATCATCACATGAAAGGTCTCTGTTTTTGCTGATATGTTTTATAAAATCAAGAAAAACTTACAATTCCTTGTGAGGATCGCCCATGTTGTGCCATCCGACTGGCACGATGATCTTGTCCATGTATGTGAAAGCAAACACCACCCGTGAAAACGTCCCCCACGCCCTCCCCAGGTACAGAGCACCTGACCCTGTCACCTTACATCTCACAAACGCAAATCCTGTGTCATCTGCTGAGCTATCTCGTTTCTGTGCTGTAACTGCCCCATATGTATTGGAAATCCCATGTACCACACATCCCTGCAATAAACCTCTTAATTATAATGGGTTTTAGCTGTCTTGAATGTCAAGACTGTTAATATGGAAGATGGGCTTAATAGATTTTCTTATAAATTGAAAAATGTATACCTCATACATTGAAAGGCCGTTCCCAAAGATAAAATCCACAGAGCCTTCAATATAACAGTCTTTGAAATAGTGGCGCCCTGTGTGATCATAAAGGGTGTCCTGAGCTCCCAGGAAGCTGCAGCCAAAGAAAGCTGCTGTGTCCCCTGTTATTCTGAGGGCTACAGCTTGCCTGCCAACTGCTCCTGGTGGAGGAATAGGGGCTGTATTCTGTGCTTTCAAAACAGGTAAACAGCCAAATCAATCTATTAGTGAAGTCATAATCATCTACCATATGGAATATTTATTCTGCAGGCATTTGTTAATCATGGGTTTCAGACTTTACCCAAAAAACTAGCATTAATTAGGGAAGCAGGACAGTATCAACCCTAAGATTCCATCGTTGTGAGACAGGTTAAATAAAGCTTTAAGGCAGTCAAAAGTTACAGTAGTTTAATTACTGGTAAGAGCTTATCTGTTCAAATTTAACATCATGATTATACCTTAAATGTATATAAATAATGCTATAAATCACCTTTCTTCTTGCTAGAGAGCCTTTTTCCATGAAGTGAAAAGTTGTGTAGCTGCAAGCCTAAGCCTTTTTAATTTATAATTGATTAGTTCAATTGATGTTTCATTACAATTAATTACTAAATAAAATAATATATTCTGTTAAATTTTTTCTTAGTGATTATTAATTGCTTTAAATTCTTTTATATTTTAATATTTATATTGAGTGTTTAAAAAGCAATTCTATTTTGAAGTTCAGGTCAAGTATTTCAGAAATTATATAATCATTACTGTTAAATAACATTACAGAAATTATATAAACTTTTAAAACATTTTAAAAGTATTGTTTTTACTATTAAGATTCAAAATTATTGAAAGTTAAAAATATAATAAAAAATCAAATTATTGCAGGAATTTATTTATACAATGGGGTAACCGAAGGTAGATACAGACCAATTCTAAATAGAAAGCATGCTAGAAAAAACAAATCTCAAAGCTCACCTTAAAAGTAATGTTTTTGGCAATGAAATAAGGAGAATTAACTGCAACAGTGGCACTGTTATATGTGCCCAGTGGCCTGCCATCTGGCCCCAAGGTCCCTGCCATGTCTCCCCATTGTATGACTGTGGAGTCTGCACCTGCCCCTTCAAGAGTTACAAATGCTTTGGTCATAGGTATGTTCACCTTCTCCCTGTCCAAGTTCAACACAAATATCAAAAACAAGTTTGTTAGTTAATTATCAAGGTTGATCAAACCAATTTTACTATTTAAGATCTTAACTGATCAAAAAGAAATTGACATTTTTTCTTTCTATTATGCGGGTAACTCTTCAATCTTCAAATTTTTTTTCGTCATTTTGATAATAAATCATTGAACATTGATGCAAAAAAATTTACACAATTATTTTCAAAAACACACTAATTCATACATACTTACTCATATACTCCTGCATTGATTTTGATAACAACTCGAACAACATTGAACAAAGGCAGGGAATCAATAGCTTCCTGGACAGAAGTAAAGTCCCCTACTCCATCTGTGGTGTCCACCACAAGGTATGAGGAAGGAAAAACCTTGTTCTTTGCTGGTTTATACAATGAATGGCTCAGAGTGCCCATCCATCTTATCCACTTGGTGTACTCATTCTGTATATTCAATGCCCTTGTATGGACAGGCTTTTCTTTGTGCATTGTTGCTTTGGCTTCCACTACAGATATGAATAACACAGCAACAGTGATACCAATAACAACAACCATTGTTTGTTGCTTCAACATTTTCAATCCTGGCACACAATTGAATTGAATTGAATTGGAGGCAGTGACAAGAGAGCATAAATATATAAGACAAGAAGAGCAATAAAATGCCAGGACAGCTGTCTAAAAAGCTGCTCATAAAAATGCATGCGGGTATTACACAGACATTTTCAAATGGGTGTGGATAGCATGATTTCAGCTTTTACAAAGTGCGTAGGACTCTACTGCAACCTTTCATTACTTGTTTATGTAATATAATAAAACCTCTGCAAAACATATAGTGTCTTTCATTCATGTCCTCTCAAAGTGCTTTTTCTAAAGCTTTCTGCATCAAGTGGGACGGCAATCTCTCAAGAAGTGTCCAAATACATAAACATACTAATAAATGGCCACTACAGGATTTTTGTCCTATGTTTCTTTTTTATTATTTTTATCATTTTATTACTGTTTTCTGTGGCACAATATTCCCCAATAAGTGAATGAATATACCCCTAAATCCACCTATTTCCACAGAATCCAAATACTTTATATTCGGCCTGTCTAATAGAAAAGGAAGGCACACAGATAGGTGATAGGGAATGCATACCTCACTTTGACGTGCACATTGATTCACGGGCATATGGTTGGTGCCACTCGCTAATGTTTTGGTTTTGGAAGAGGCTTCTTATTATAAATATTTTAATAATGTTCACAAGGTCATAGATGTCTATGGGATCCAAGAATAGTACACAGACCATCAACATAGGAAAATAACTTAAAACGTTTGTGATCTTCGTTCAAGATCAGTTCTTTTGCAGTGGATTTTGATGATGTAGTTTGCAGTTTTATTCAACCTTGCCTTCTCAAACAAGGTACTTAAATTATCAACTTGTAAGGTGTCCTCATAACTGACCAGGATATCTTTATATGTTGAGCACTCCATAATGAAGTGTCATTCCGTCTCCACCATTCCCTTGTCACAAAATTGGCATATTCTTTTTTCCCACTCCTCTTTAGGTACTGTCCATTTGACGGTTTCACATCTAAGATGATGTGAACTAGTTCGTAATTGAGCTATCAACATTTTTGCTTTCCATTTAATATTCACTCCTATATAGACTTTTTCCTCATGGTCCCCCTTGGGGTTAAATTCTTTGACAAGGGTGTTGTTTTATAGGGTAAAACACCTCTCTATATAAATTTATTTAGTTGAAATAAAATTGTAATGGATGTGGGTTCTACGTGATGGTTTCATATGGATTTTAGGGGCGTGATTTTATATCTACATATTTTTTTAATATGTGTAATATTATTTTATAAATGACAAAATAAACACCTAGTCATAAAAAAAATATAACAATGAATTTATTTTATTTTGAATAATTTGTTTTTGATAAGGTAAGCAAGGTTTTGAAAGGACCAAGAACCTTTTACAGAGTAAGAAAAAGACACTTCCAAACACCAAGGTCTAAAACCAAGCCAACGAAACAAAAAAGCAACACCAACAAAACACCATTGAAACACAACAAAAACACAAACACTTGGTCACTAGAAAACCAACAGTGACAACACACCCAAAGAAACAACAGAGCCACGTAGCTGGCCACCAAAGGGGGGCCAGACCAATCAAGGGGGTTTGAAATTGTGTCCAAACAAAGAGCTCATAAGGGGAGCTTGATTCAGATGGTTCAAACCAATAAACTTGGATGAAACAAACTCATTCATACTAACAAGAAGAAAATTATCCTTGAGAGGGCATCCTCTTAGGACATTAGCAAGATCTTCCACTTCCAAATCCTTAGCCTCAAGGTTCACCAAACCAACCTTTTCAGTAGGAAGAGAAGTAGCCGTAGCCTTCCCAACATAACAAGTCTTCACAGGATTGAATTCCTAACAATAGTGAGAAAAATGACCAACTCTAAGACAATGCGAGCACACCAAAGAGGAAGAATCAAAGAGAACACTTTGCTCCCACACACCCATCTTGGAACAAATTGTAATTTTATTTGGTAGAAGCTTTCCAATTTCAACTAAAACACAAAATATAGCATAAACTAAACATTCCATGTCTTTCGTGATCCTATCCATGCCTAAGAAAAAACCAAAACTCTTACCAATACCACGAAAGACCACCTCGTCCCAGAATTCCAAAGGAAGTGTTGGGAGTCTAAACCAAATAGGGGTCTAATCGAAACAATCCTTGGAAGCCACAAATCCCACAGTTCAATTTTTGAGAAGGAGGACAAAATTACCAAAGAACGAAGGTCCTCCATGTAAGACATCCAAACTCTGTTGAAGGAGTTGGAAGGAAAAAAGAAAAAAACCTTTAAGTAAAGCAATCACCTGCAGCAGACTAGAAGCCTTCCATTTAACTAGAGCCCAACTACGAACAATGCCAATATTAGGATGAGGGCTTGAGAAACTCCCAATAAGAGCATTGCCAACAACACCACTACACTTATCAACCACAACATCAGGAATCTGAATGATAGGAATAGAAAAAACCCCCTCACCCGTAGGGAGGGGCCCCTTAATAGCAACCAAATCCACAAGTGAAGCTGTAGCTTTCAACTCACTAGAGGGGCTAGAGGATAAAGGGGAGGGGACCAAACCAACCCTAGATCTAAGATCCTTCGTAGACATTTGAACAATGTTCAAACCATCAGATCTGGAAGCTAGAGACACATCCAGATTCACATCCAATCCAAACCCAACACCTTGCATATTGCAATCCTGTTGGGAAGGAATCAGGTGATTAAGGAAGCCTTTAAGCAACCCAAAAAAAGGGGCACCATCCTCCTCGGGTGATGAATAATTTTTTATAATATATTAATAAATGGTATAATTTTTTACAAAATCAAGCTTTTATTTTATTTATATATTCACACATTTTAAATATTCACTTTACCTATACACTTAAGCAAAGCAATATATACACATACTTCTATATATCCATTATCCATGCTAATTTGTCCCTTTTTGTATTTTTTTAAATGTTTGAGGTCATTTTCATAGTTGCAAGGTTGACTTTATGGAACTTCTAAACTTGACCTTTTTAAACTAGCAATCACACCTGGGGGGTGCAATGGGTACGTCGAAGACAATATAGAGAATTTTTTGTTAATTTTGTTTATTAAATAGTGGAAAAACTAATAACAAAAGTAGAAGTCCAGCGAGTTGAGTACAACAAGTCAAACTTAAACCCACTTAATAATATGTTGTAATTCTATTCGAAAAATTGAGTGAGCCGTGCTTCTTGAATTCCCAATATATCGTACACCTGTCAATTGCATTTTCATGAAAGTTTTTGAAGATTTTTTAACAAATGTGTTTTGTGTACACCTTGAAATGATGGCATTCCATGAGATCACGTCCCTTGTCTATGCTATTACATTTATGCATGACAACCTTATTGATAACCTCTATTGATGCTCTCTTCAAAATGCATGACAAATTAATTAATAATAAATTATGTATTTCTATTTGAACAATTTCCTAGAATGTGCATGTGACTTTCATTTTATAGATTGTAAGTACATTAAATATCTGAACCCACCAAATTCTGCTACCTTGGTGGAATGAAAACTCAATCCTTGTACTAAGTCAAAAGAAATGGCTATTCAAGCTACAAACCAACTAAAGCAAAAGAAATGGCTATTCAAGCTACAAACCAACTAAAGCAAACATTTTTGGGAAGTAATACTGAATCACACTAATCAACAAAGTTGAAATGAAATCAATGAATACAAGTAGGAAATCTTTGTAGCCATTACGATATAGATAATTTTATGCAGACAAATCATAAGATAAACTCAATTGTAACATTGACAAATCATTTAAGATAAATGTAAGGTACACGAGTCCCTAATAAATTGAGATGTAAATACAAAAATCACTTATTTCCCTTTTCTTGCTCTACCACATGTAGTCTTGCTTATTACATATTTTGAATAAGTTATTTTAACAATACAATAATTGGTAGGCATACTTCTAGAGTTTCTTTACATTTCTCTTTCATGCTATGGTAAGTTGCCATTTCTGTTCTAAAATAGATATATAAATTGTATGCGAATTATAATGGAGCACGATTAAACGAATCTAAATGATTTTAATATTATTAATACTTTATTTTTATATTAATATATTTATCTGATTGTTGTATTATAATATTAATAATAAATTTGATTGTTGCATCATCAATAATCATAACAATAAAGTTTCTATATAGTCATTTGGGTCATACAAAAAAAATACCAAAAATACTATCCTGCATAGCCATCTCAATCCAAACAACCCTATTACGTGGCATATCTCCAAAACTTAATACGTTCGAGGCAAGCTAAGTATTCAAATGTATAGAAATACCCCCTTTCCATTTCTCATGTTATGACGAAAAAATACAAGCATTAAGCTAGATTTATCTACAAGCACAATCAAGATTAAACCCAACAGATTTCAATTCCCACAAGAGTAAACAATCTAATCCTAGCCTAGATTTATTTTCAAAATAAAAAAACTTAGCAAATTCTTGTACAAATTGGTTTTGGCAACCACAGTAATTAGTCCCCTTGTATAAAGAGTTTTAGCTAAATTTCTTGAGTTGATAGTATTTTTATACAAAATGTTTTCGTTTCCAGCTGAAACATTGGATAATATAAGCTCATGTGACATGAATGGTGTAATCTTTACCGCTCCCTGTGAAAGATAAGACATCAAATTTTTGTTTAGAGTAAACATTTAAAGATCATAGACAATCAAGCTACATTTAACATATGGTAAAATTACATGGAAACAAAAAGCTCAAAAGCAATTGAAATATGCAAATGTTAATTTGTAAACTAAAAAAGAAATACATGTATTTAATTCAAAAGGACAATAAAAAGGAAAAGTTCCTAGACAAGCAAGCTATATTTCAGAAATGGTTAACTTCCATGGAAATTAAAGGGTCAAAAGTAATTAAAATCTAGAAAAAAGAATAATTTTTTAGAGCTTAAAAAGAAATACTTGGAAAAATTCAATAGCACCAATAAAATCTCCTTGGGATAACTTGGTTTTGGCTTGTTCCAAGTTGGCATCTCCTTCCTGCAACTTAGAATAATTGAGAATCAAAATGAATATGGTTGTGTGAATTATTTGTTTAGTTCACAACCATTGAGAATATTCCAAGTTACAATCTCCCAACCGACAAGACACAACCTTTGAAGAAAGCGTCGACGCAAGAAAAAACATTACACCCATAAAGTCAAGAGAATTTGGATATAATTTTGAAGACCTTGAATGTATTTTCATTTTTGAAGCTAGAATCAAAGAGACATTAATTATAATAACACAGGGCCAGAAAGTAGCAAAACATTGTTTGTATGGACCTGCACTAGTATTTTAGTTTATCACAACAAAACCAACAAGATGTTGTAAGCATGAATTAAACAATTTGCCAAGATTTAGGATTATATTCAAATTAAATACTGAAACCCTAAATTACTAAAACATACATTTACTGCTCTTTTGAAATAAATGGAGAAGTATTTTGATGATTTAGGATAACAACTCACTCTTCATTAGTCTCCTCCCTTCCATTTGAAAGTGTGAAATTTTTTCCAAGTAATTGCCCCAACAACAAGGCTTTTAGGTTTTGTGTAGCAATTAAAAAAAGAACATTCAAAAGAAAAAGAAAAAATAATTAAACATAACTTAGATGCATCTATCTAAAGAGAAACAGTAACAAAGAAAGAGTGATTAAGCCACCTCTAGCTATAATTCATCATGTTTATAATCAATTCAATATCAGTCACAATTTTTGCACAAAATCCCAAACATTGAACATATCCAGATTGCGTATTTCTCTATACACAAGTGGAAATTCCACTGCATCAAATTTGTAGAAGTTGTGAAATCCAACTTCACAGGCCCTGAAGATCACCTGCATGCAAATAACTTGTCACAAAAGAAGACATTGGAGACAAAAAACAAAGGTGCTTTGAAAGCTGAAAAAATGTATTAATCAGAGAGAGTGAGAGAATGAATTGATATGAAATACAATGGGATCAATCCTTATAAAAAGGAGATCATGCAAACCCTAATAAAACCCTAATAGAAGCCCTAATAGGATAACATTTAATAATTAATATAAAGTTATTTCTTTGTTTCGTTCAGTCATTAATAACTTAATTATTTTTAGATAATAATATATTGAAATAACACTCATAAAGAGTCCTATCGAAACCAACAAATAGGAGCCTGCTTGCCATCCACACCAGAATAGATAAAGTTTTCCAAAAAATCCTACTAATGGAGGAATACCTCCTAGAGATAGCAGACATAAAGATAAAGACAAAGCTGAAAAAGGGTCTTTCATATATAATCCTGCATAATCTCAAATGTTGTCTGTTCTTGTACGTAGACTGAATAATACAATACAAGCAAAAGTTCCTAAATTCATAAAAATATAGAGCAACATATAAGTTATCATACTCGCATATCCATTATTTGAGTCTCTATCAATTATTCCAATAAGGATATATCCAATTTGACCTATCGATGAATATGCAAGCATACGTTTTATGCTTGTTTGAGTAATAGAAATTAAATTCCCTAATATCATGCTAAGAATAGCTAATATTTCCAAAAGAAGATGCCATTCGTTCAATGAGAAATAAAAAATAAAATAAAAAATTCTAGTGGCTAAAGCTGAAGCAACTACTTTTGAAATAACAGAAATAAAAGCAACGACTGGAGTGGGGGAGTTAGAGTCGAAAAGAGGAATTCTCCCTCTTTTCTCTCATTCCGAACCGTGCGTGAGACTTTCTTCTCGCACAGCTCCTAAGTGATAAAAAAGATTAGCATAATTGTTTGATTCTCTCTTTTTTTATTACCTTCCTTGTGTATGTATAAGATTGAATCTATTCAATTGATAGAAAGAATCATTAATCCTTAACTTTCCGAGGAATCCTTACTCAGTGGTTATTAAGGTAAATCATTTTTTTTTCTTATTTTTAAAATTCAGTTATGAAAGAGTTAAAAAGAAAAAAGAAAACCATCTGATTTAATTCGTTCTGAATAGTCATGAGATGTTCATCTTAGGGTAATCTTTTTGTCGACGGATGCCTTTTTTTTTAACTCGTAGTTTTTGAAGAATGAAAACTTACTATGTAGCATCTACGTTAAGAATAAAAAGATTGTACACGTCATTAATCTGATCCTTTGTAAAAACTACCCGTAATAACTAACTTGTAAAAGTTATTTGTTTATTCAATTAAATAATTTAGTTTGTTTCTTACTTTGCTTTACCTTAATTCAATTCAATTTTTGGTAAAAGTGATGTCTTAGTCCAAGTGGGAATAACAGTCTTTTCTTCCACATGTCTATAGAGTTTTTATAAATAGAAACATCTCTAAAAAAGAGATTTAGAAATGTAATAATTTGTAAAACGAATCGCACTCCTTCATATACATCGGGGGTCCATTGATGAAAAGGAACTAGAGAAAGCTTGAATGCAATTCCTACCGTTATAGATAGAAGTGCAATCCAAATTCCTGGAGAGTTATACATTTGTGTATTGATAAGACCATTGGCTATTTCTTGAAGTTCAATCTCTCCTCCAGATAGACCATATAGCCAAGAAAGACCATAAACAAGAATGGAAGAACTTGTTCCACCCATAAGTAAATATTTCATAATAGCCTCATTAGACCGTACATCTCTTTTGGTATATCCAGATAATAGGTAAGAACATAGAATTAAACATTCTAAAGCTACGAAGATAGTTGCTAAATCATTAGCACCACATAAAAACATTCCTCCTAGAGTAGTTGTTAATATGAATAACAAAAATTCTGTTATAGCCATTTCTGTACATTGAATGTATTCCACGGATAGAGGAATACATAAAGTGGAACATAATAAAATGAGAAACCAAAATATTTTATTAAAATTGTTTGTTTGGAAATTACCAAAAAAACTGATCGTAGGTTCTTCTCTCCATTGAAATAACAGAACCGCTATACTTAGCACTAAACTTGTTAAAGAGATGAAATAGAACCAAGTTGTCTTTTTCTGATCAGAAATGAAATCGATAACTAGAAGAAGAAATAGGCCGATAATCAAGATACATTCTGGAAAAATGGAACTTCCATAGAAGAGAAGCAAATGAAATTCTTTCATAAAAATGATTTAAATGTATTAATCGAAAACAAATTTTTCATTTTGGCCGGATCATGATTTAGTAACTTCAATTAATCTTCAAAATCTTTTTTCTTCCATTTACATTTATAATAAACCTAATGAATAAGATTGAATATTGATAATCTCCTTATTATCATTTATCTATGATTTATTTTTCATTCTTCTTTTCCTTTTGTTTTCGTTCCAATAAAATTTGTATCAATTTTGATAAAGTAAGTTTTCTTTTATTGCTCAAAATGGAATAGATCTATGGATCTATTTATATAGTTAGTGGGTTAATGATAATGTGCAAAAGCTTTATTGGATTTTGCCATTTTATGAATCTCTTCCTTCTTGTGTAACTTAATTGTATACCACTTTTAACAATGGCTCCTAATGCTGTTTCTCTCCCTGGACCAGGGCCACTTATCATAACTTCTGCTTCTTTCAGAAGACCTTGATTTACTAAGGTATGAACAACATTTGCTGCTGTAGTCTGAGCAGCAAATGGTGAACATCTTTTTGTACCTTTAAATCCACAAGCATCGGCAGAAGACCAAGAAACCGCTTGCCTCCGTGTATCTGTAACAGTAACAATGGTATTGCGAAAACTTGCTCGAACATAAATAACTCCTTTCAGTATTCGATGTTTAGTTTTACGTGGCAAAAATCTTCTTGTAGCTCTACGTGGCACATATTTTCTTCTAGTTTTTGACACAATTTTTTTTGTATTTTTTGACACAACACAAATCTTCTTATAATTTTTGATCAATTTTTATATTTAAATTAATATAATTATTAAATGTCACTTTATGCAAACTAACGTGAAATCTTAAGAAGGGAATAAAGGTAACTCAATCAACATAATTAAGTTAAAACCTTTACTCTAACAACCCCCCTTAAGATGAGCAATAGTGCAGCTACAAACAAATGCAAAAAAGCAAAGGTAACTACAATGCAAGAAGGCAAACATGGGTCCCGGCAACTAGGCCAGATCAGGTACCCAAATACAACCAAATCTCTATAAAGAGGAGAAATAGAGAAAACCTCATGGGAAAATGCTCTACTCCAAAAAGAGATGCAGAAAGCCAAGAATAACATCACTGAAGCAGAAGAAGCTGTAAACAACTGTCGAAAGATGACTGCTATGGTGCTGAAGAACCTCCACTGAAGATAGCATGATCAGGAACAAGAAGACAATAATCTGCATAAGTGCCCATACGACACTACTCGAATCAGATGGCAAACAAAGGCAAACACCTGGAACGAAGATACAGATGGCACAAGAACCAATAGTCTGAAACACTGATCAATTGAGAATGGAAGATCCCTTCCAAGGAAAAACCAAGGAAGAATTAGCACGAACAGCATAATACCCCCCCATAATGCTGAACTGGGAGAGCTTGACAGATCCACTGAAATGATGTAAAAAACCCTGTAGTGCATGAGGAAGAAGAAACAACATCTGAAAGTGCGCAAGATAGCACCTGCAACTGAAAAAGTGGTGTGCAAAACAAAACACACATGCATGAGGCTGGAATCATATGGATCCATTTTCGTCATGGAGGGACACTCATCGGACAAAGGTGTGATGGAAAACAAAGGCAAACTACACAACCCCCAATGGTGTGGATTCACTGTCATCATGGAGGGACACTCACCGGACAAAGATGTGATGGCAAAACAAAGGCAAACTACACAAACCCTCATGGCACTTTATAATAACAGTGCGAGTACAAAATATGGCACAACCTTATGTGCAAAATCCCCAAAAATGCATGTACAATAGTGTGGCACTTTATCTTAGTGCATTTACATAAAAGATATTGCTTACAAATGATGCTCAAAATGTCCAAAAAGGACAAAACTGGAAATATATGAAGAACAGCCAAAAAACTGACTTTAGAATGCACCAACGGAAAAATGAAGTAATGAAACCCACACCAATGGAAAGATGAGAAAACCAGCTTTCCGACGATATCTCGTTTGCCAAAAAACGATATCGTATGCCCAAGTTACGACCTCTAGAAGAAATCAAGTCCAAAGAGGAAAAAAGCCAATACTGCATTAAATTTGACGGTCATACGGCCGTCGCAGCAAAAACTGGGCTTAAATTTGACGCCCAAACGACCGTCACCGTAAATGCACAATTAGGCTTATTTAAAAAAAAACAATAAAAAAATATTACAAAACATTTCATGTGTGGTGGGGGAGGCACGTGGGCCCACCCCCACCGCAGCCTATGTGGGCGCGGGTAACTGCGCAGGTACGGACCTGCGCACGCCGCAAGCGCAGGCTTGAGCAAGCCTTTAAAAGGCTTAAAAAACTTTCGGCCATTTTTTTTATTTGATTTTTTTGATTAAAAAAATGAAAAAAAACATTACAAATTTTTTTTTTCAAAAAATGCGGATGAACAATATGCCGAAAAAAATATTTTTTTTTACCAGGTATTTTTTACGGATCCGCGCGTAGACGACGGCCATATGGTTGTAGTTGCAAAAAAATTTTGCCCTAAAATTCGACTTTGTCCAAAATGGATGAATGAACAATTGATTTAGGGGTTTTGGACCGCTACGGACGCAATGGCAAGGTTCGTTTGAGCTAAAAATGCTTCAAAATTGTAGGTATGCCCTGGATAAAAAAAACAAGCCCCAAACCCTTGAAGCTCCAAAAATCTTCAAAAACAAGAACATGAAGCAGCAGGTCTGGAGCTCTGATACCATGTAGGAGTTGAGAAAATACAACTTCATAAGAGCTCTGATACCATGTAGGAGTTGAGAAAATACAACTTCACAGACCCCGAAGATCACCTGCATGCAAATAACCTGTCACAGAAGAAAACATTGGAGACAAAAAGCAAAGGTGCTCTGAAAGCTGAAAAAATGTATTAATCAGAGAGAATGAGAGAATGAATTGATATGAAATACAATGGGATCAATCCTTATAAAAAAGAGATCATGCAAACCCTAATAAAACCCTAATAGGAAAAACCCTAATAGAAGCCCTAATAGGATAACATTTAATAATTAATATAATTATTAAATGTCACTTTATGCAAACTAACGTGAAATCTTAAGAAGGGAATAAAGGTAACTTAATCAACATAATTAAGTTAAAACCTTTAATCAACATAATTTATCTTTATTGTTGTTTGAAAAGGTGAATACCCCTGTCTCTACAAATTTAATTTCCTAAAACAATATTAATTTATATGCTTTATCATACCAAACTGTTATTTTACTTTGGTCTATGTTATTTTATGCCGAGTTGATTGCATTTGTTTAATTACTCTAGATTAAGGGTAGGGAAGGAGTATTTTCCTCCACACTATTATAATGTGGTCAACGATGCTCCTCCTCATTAGGGAGAGTAGGTTGAAGTTGGTGGTAGCACAAGGACGAGCAAAGATGAGTGAGTCACTTTTCATGACACAAAAAGATGATGAAACTACTAATGGATGCATTGTCATTGCTACTAAGGTCACTAAGAGATTCTCCAACCATATGCATGTCAACATAAATCTTCCACACTTGTAAAGCCAAAATTATCTCGACTGTAAAAGAAGAATGGCCTATGCAAAGCTAAAGGCTCAATTTACAAGGTGGACACACTGCCTGATTTTTGTAAATGGAAATATTAACCTTTGATTGACAAAGAGACTGATTAAACATGAGCATTTATTGAAACATCGTGTCTCAAAATAAAATAATTTTGGCTAGAATGAAAAGAAAAATTATAAAGATCATTGTTATTGTTTTGAATGCATCATTGATTTTGGGAGCCAAATGCTTGGCCATAGGCAGGCTTTAGCCAATCATTTCGCTAGAGGGGCAATACATGGGGAGTTGAGAGAGAATTCATTCTTAATTCTCCATGATGACAAATAATTCTATTATGCTTTACTGTTAGGTGCCTTTGATAAGCTCTTTTTTAAGTAAGAAAATGTTGATATTAAAACTCTTCCGTACTATGAAAAACTTGTATGAATTACCATTCACAATGCTACAATTTAAGAAATAGAAATTCCAAAATTCACTTATATAAAAAGAAGCAAGGGTGTAGTTTATCTAGCATAGGAAACATCACTTATACACATTACTAACACATTTTAGTATCATCAACACATTATGAAAAACATAGTATATATATTATATATGGTAGTGCCATTACTTCATCATATTGTACCCACTAGAGCCATTACCCATAAAACTCTGCTAAGGATCATTTTCACATGCTATCTATTTGAGTACAAAAAATAACCATTACATTAATTGATGTACTCCAGTATAACATGAAATAAGCTTGATCATAACATGGGATTATAATCTGATATCTCCCTTATCATTTGAGCAAAAGCCCACATGGGTTCAACAAGAATATATCTACAAGTGATTTTCAAGGCTCTCTCACACATTTTCAAGCTTTACTGCTAGGTGCCTCTGATAAGTTCATTTTTAAGTAAGAAAATGCTGATAATAAAATTCTTCCGCACTATGAAAAACTTGTATGAACTACCATTCACAATGCTACGATTTAAGAATTATGGAAATTCAGTTATATAAAAAGAAGCAAGGGTGTAGTTTATTTAGCATATGAAACATCAGTTATACACAGTACTAACACATTTTAGTATCATCAACACATTATGAAAAACACAATATATATTATATATGGTAGTGCCATTACTTCATCATAATGTACCCACTAGAGCCACTACCCATAAAACTCTGCTAAGGATCATTTCCACATGCTATCTATTTGAGTACAAAAAATAACCATTACATTAATTGATGTACTCCAGTATAACATGAAATAAGATCAATCATAACATATGATTGTAGTTTGATACCACCCTTATCATTTGAGCAAAAACCCACATGGGTTCAACAAGAATATATTTAAAAGTGATTTTCAAGGCTCTCTCACACATTTTCAAGCTTTCTTGAATAAATTAATGTTTAAACTATATAGAATATCCCAGCTATATGGGAAAACATATAAGCATAATGAATATCAAAGTTTAAACAACATCAAGTGTTAAACCTTTCAAATCAAATCCAACCAAAGCACCATTAATCCATCAGTTCTTAAATCCAACTTGCTAGATGTGAGCATTTGCCAACAGTCCATTTTGAGGTATAATAAGAGCGAAGAAGATTGTTTTGAAAAATTTATAATCTCTTGTTAGTCTCCTAGTAGGATTTATTAGACTCAATAAAAGGATTCCCTTGAACACATGATATATCAATCAAAAACTTCTAGTAAAAAATATCTTTGAATATAAGGCAGTCATCCTGCTTAGTCAAGAAATGTCAAAATTGTCAATGACTTGTGAGAAAATAGATGGGCAAAGAGATGGTTATAGTGGGGTTCCATGGAGGAGCTCACTGTTCATGTTATTATGCTGCAAATGATCCTATTAAACAACATAGTGAAATTATTTTCATAGTACATTATATTTAACTATTTAAACCAGATTGCCCCTCAAAATACAAATCAATGGAGGATCCAATATAAAAAAGTATACCCTTCATCTGCTGATATATATTTTGGATCATAATATTATCTCATGAATTTCCAAAGAAACCAAATCCTTTATGTGCTTCCAAGAAAAGGGAATATCATTTTGAACAGGAACAAAAACAACAACCTTTCATCTGAATACACATGCTCTGATAGGTCCTACAGATGGATTAGCCTAAATAATGCCAGTTATTATCATCATTTAATGAGTAAGGGTGCAACTATTTTACTATAGTGTCTCCTAAACTACTTGAAGGTCTTATATTTTTAATTAAAATTCTGACTGTTCTATCATTGTAAAATTAAATTGTTGCCTCAGATAAAATTAGTCAACTTCTATTTGGATTGAAATACTACTGATTTGACTACACAAACAATTGAGGATTTTGAAATCAGAATTGCCATGGTAGGTACAAGCTGCCATCACGTAGGAATATGGAGTTTCTATTTTGAGTGATTGAAATCCTTGATTTCATGAATATTGAGGTACATAAAAAAAAATCCAACTACAATATTTGGGAAAAAAACTACTATCAATTATGATTTGGTGATTACCATGCAAGGTAACTTGTTGTTTCATCTACACAAACAACTATTTTACGTTTGTATTTTCTACTATTTCCAAAGGATAAAATCCTACTATTTGGAGGCTACAAACTACTGTCTTATGCTTGAAACCTATTGTTTTCAAGGACATCATATAAGGTGCCCTTTTTTTAAGTACAAATGCACTTAATTTCTATTATTCAAACCAAGACATATATAGAATAAAGTAGAGGAAAATGATCATAATGTGATTGTTGGTGAACTCACAAGAGTGAGTTGTTAAGGGCAATTGGATATGGCTGAATGTTAGAGATACTATAAAGGTAAAAAGATTCAACTATTGCTAGAGCACTTTTTCAGCCTTTATGATCATTGTTTACCAAGTTGACAGATGATGGATGCTTAATGTAAGATCAATAATATAAATTGTTCTGTTTGTGACATACATGTTCCTTTCATACCCTTTAAAAAATTATATACCAACTTGTGACTACAAATATGAATACCAGTTTAATTGAGCTTATTATAATGAACTTAGAGATAATTTAGGTTAAATATATTTTTTTTCATTCTCAGCTTCATTTTAGCTACACACTATACCACATAATATTATTTTATTGCTAAATGGGAAGAAATACACTTACATATATACAAGCAACATTTGGGTCCTCATCCTAAATTGCATATGCGGCATGTAGAATGACATCAATATTAATGCCTCTCCCTAGAGATGATGGAGCATTGCTAACAAGCCCTACTAATGCCTTGCCACTTGCCCGCCCTATGCTACAAAGCAACTCTTGGTGCAAAGTGGCTCAAAACAGGCACTCCCAATTCCTCTCAACCCTTGCCATATCTCTAGCTCTAGCTCAGTTTAGGGAACGACGATTCTCCTAGATTCAAAGCACATTTTACACTCTAAGGATTAGAAATATATACTTAACTGAATTTACTCATCTTGCTATGTTTTGAAATTAATTAAAGTTGCATGCCAAACAATTCAGTGAAAGGGTTGTTATAAATTACAACAAAGAGGGATTGGATCCAACGAGGTTGGTACATTTAACACCAGGGTTTGACAAATTTATCAAATTACAACATAGCAATCATAAAAAAAGAACTCCTTCATGACGAGTGAGGTAGAATTGAGCAAAAAATTAAGCGCGGGTTATCCAACAGAGCTTTGGCAAATGTCTTCCTATGAAAACTTTTGATGCTCAACTCATATTCCAAGAATCGAATTAGCACTCACATGAATTTAGTGAGCTTGCTATAGTTTGAAGAATCAATCATTTAAGGATTTTGCTAGGATTTCAAAACTTGATCGAGAGAAGGCTTTTACAAGTTCAGTCAAAATAGTCGTTTGCTTAATTTTTTTGTTTAAAACCCCAACACAAACCACAAAAAAGAGAAAAAAAGAAAAGAAACAACTTACACTTAAATGAATATTCCAAATCATAGAATTTGTGGGTTAATCCTACGGGTTAATCGTATTTATGGTATATTATATGAATAGGAGAAATACAGAGGGATACCTGAGCAGACACGGTTAAAAGACTTTCCAAGATCATAAAAATCACCAAAACAAAGACACGCCAGAAAGAACAACCCAAAATAAAAAATGGGTAGAAGTCAAATTTCCACGCAATTCAAACTAGAGCTATGTTATCGGTGGAGCAGATATGTAGGTGATTCCCATGCCAAATGAGAACTATCAAGAACTCAATACTAAGCAACTCTTCTGATGTCAATGGCGGTCACCTGTGCAATGAAAATATCATGACAAAAGGTAGGTATGGAGGAAATATCTTCTTGTGGTGGTGAAAGTAAATGCAACACAGCAAGGGCGGTGAACCAACTACCACAATTAATGCATCGCAGAGGGTGGCAAGAGCAAAATGATGAACGACTGAGAGTTTTTACATCATAGAAGATTGTAATCTGCACCGTCCAACATCAAATGGGGTTGGAAAAGCTCAATGTGGGGACGCCTTCGATGTAATTAAAAAATTAAAAATTCAAATTTAGTTGATTCCCACTATTTTTTTCTAGAAGGGGTTGACTAAACACAAATTTTGGTAAGTAATAGTAATTGCTATCGTCTCCTTGTATCTAAAGACATTCCATGCCTTCAATTTTGTAAATCTAGAATTAGCAAGCCCTCTCATTCTAATGAGCTAAATATTTGGATTTGAGACACTAAAAGGAATATAATTTTGCACAAGAAATCTAAGAGCTTTTACATGTCTAAAGAGTGTTATTTTTTAATAGTACACACTTCATAGATTGACCTTGAAATTGTGTCCCTTAGTGACACAATGACAACCTTTCCAAGGCATTTTTAAACACTATTAAATTTTAGAAACCAAAACAAGAAAATAAAAAAAGGTTAATTAGGCAAAGTGAAAAAAATTAGTTTTATACAAATTAACAAATTACATTCTTAGGTACAAGACATTTATGTGACCCAAATCATCAAACTCAACCCTTGATAACTCAACACAAGAATATCATATGCATTCATCTATTAGAGAGATCACACTTTTTAGCCTAAAATAAAAAATATATTTTAGAATCCTCATTAATGACACACATTCTTTAGTCATAAAGTTAAGTACCATTCTCCTTTTCCTTTAATTTCTTAAAGTAATAGCTCTATAAAATTTAATTTGTCATTGTTGCCTCCTTTTTAATTAATCTAGGTTAATTGTACTTACGTGTATGCATACTATTGGATTAGCCTAGACTGTAATTAAGTAAAGCTTATTTTTTACAAGAATATAACTCTTTTATGAAAATCTTGTCTAGTTAAATGAATGCATACAAACAACATACAATTAACTTAGATTTAAATAGTTAAAGAATGATAATATGTAATAAATGTTATTTTAAAATTAAATGCAACTAGGGATAAGACACTTAACTCTTAAAATTATGATGAAGAATTGAGTGCTTATGCAATATAGTATTGGCTCACCAATATGCTAGAAAATGATGACATCAATGTGCTCATTGACTAGAAATTATAATTGGTCTAGACATAATACTATGTAGGTTAGACTTTCTCTATGCGCATTTAACTTATATGTTGTAGAACTATTCTTATGTGAGGACCTACCCTATAACTCACATGATCAATCTAATAAACTACGTTATTTTGGAACCTAGTTCACCCTTATGTTTCATGTTTATTTATGATTAATGATTTACAACCTTCAAAAACACCTTAGAAAAATATCTAGATCACTAGGTTAATATTCTCTAGGTTGACCCATTTGATTAGATTTCAATTTTAAAATCATGGATTAATATTAGAGACAACACTCTCACACATGTATGCGTCCTAGATATATTTGATGTAGATCAGGATTCCTTTTAATGCTCCAAATATAAATGTTCATTGAATTTTTCTCCTTGTAATGCGTATGATTCTTCCTTGATAATCAATATGAATTGATGCACATTAAATTGTTTTAAATATAAATATATAATATTAAATCATGCAAGCATGTACCAAGTTAGCTTAGAATAGCTAGGGAAACAGGTGAAAGTTATAATTTTTTAAATTGAAAAATTTAATTTTAGGGAGTAATTTTGCATGGTGTAGGAGAAAACACCTCACACCATGGGATTCAAAAGTGTAAATCTCAAAGTACAAAATTTATATTTGGATGTGGGTGTAAGGATGGGTGTAGTAGATTACTAATAATAGTGAATGTATAGGTATTTAGGTAAATAGAGATATGATAAGGTGGAATATATGGAAGTATGTGAATGGAAATGGGTAAAGGGTATAGGAACAAGACCAACTTTGTACAAAATGCATAGATTTTTGATATGTAATAATATTAGCATTCAATAAAAGTGGGCCTAAATTAAAAGGGAATTCGTATAGGCATGCAAATATCACCATTATATTTTGCCCCCACAATTGAGGTGCATTTGAATCTTAAAATAAATGTGCATTTTAAAGTAGATGAAAAATTATTGACATGCATAAGAAAAATATTCAAATATTAAAAGATATGGGATCCATGTAAAATAATGGACCTAACTTTATATCTTTATGCGTTGGGTGATCCCACAATGCTGATTTACAATTTCTGGGAGATTCAGATTTTTGCTGAAATCACATATTTTTAGAATATATAATGATTTAAGCCTTAAAAAGTTTCATTTGAAGGATTCCAATTGAAAAGGGTTTGATCAAACCACCTTAGATCAAACCCCCTTGGATAAAACCCCGCTATTTTTAAAGCATACCTATAATGGAGTCTCCTTTACACCTATCAAAATATTTATAAAAAACCACATTTGATTCACCTTTCAGGGGATCAAATGAATTCATTTAAAATTTATTTTTTGTAAGTATGTAGCCCTTATTATAAGCTTCCCAAAAAGTATAATTTTAAATAAATTTAATTTAATTATTATATTTATTTTTTATTTCTTGTGAATGTAGGTTTTTCATCGAAAATCAAGCTCTTTGTTCCACACATGTGGAAAGATAGCAGATTAACATTTTTTTTTTTGAAAAATATCAGTGCACTAGATATTGAAATCCTTGATCCAACAAAAAAATGAATTTCAATACATACAAAAAAAGTTATATGTTGTATACAACCCGCCTATGTCTGAATTGTAATTGGTTTGACTTTGAAACTTGATTAAGAAAAAGAAAATCAATAAAACACTATGAAACCAAATGAAAGCGCTAAATATCGTAGTTATAAATCTGAATTTGAAAAAATAGAATTTTATTCTTCATGGAAAAAAAGTTATGTTGTATACAGTGAGCATCACTCCTTAAAAATCAGTTTGCATCATCTTCAAATTCCTCACGGTTTAGCTGCTATAGGTTCTCGAAAGTGAAGATTTAGTTAGAAAAAATCAGTTCAGTATCCAATTTGGCCAAAAATTGTAAACTAGTATTGTGGGATCACCCTGCTCCTTCATGACATGTGTGCTTCATAGGAATCCTAAAATAAAGAAAATATTTGTAATTAGTAGGTTCTATTTTAAAAGTAAAAATAAGAACAATGACAAGTTATTATTATTATTATTATTAGAGAGAGAGAGAGAGAGAGAGAGAGAGAGAGAGAGAGAGAGAGAGAGAGTATTCTAATTTTCTACCTACTATGACAATGGTGGGTGGAATTACACTTGAGGCATGACTAATTAATGTGGTCAAGAATTGTTTGGGCATAGTAATGAATCTCAAAATTTAAGTAAAAATAAGAACAATGACAAGTTATTATTATTATTATTATTAGTATTCTAATTTTCTACCTACTATGACAATGGTGGGTGGAATTACACTTGAGGCATGACTAATTAATGTGGTCAAGAATTGTTTGGGCATAGTAATGAATCTCAAAATTTATGCACTTATAAATGTGTCCAATATCAAATTAAGAGTGTTGAAAAATATTATGTTTCCAATTCATTTCGTCGTATCCTTTAGATGCAACGAAATGGGTCATTTCCCAAATTGTTTTTGTATATATCTTTTTGTCATTTCATTAAATCATTATTTTCTAAATATTAAAAACTTATAGGATAATGGTATGCAATATTTGATTACATTATGAGATAGTTCATAGAAGCTCCATGTTTGATGTATAATGCATGTTTATAAATATATGTACATTTACATATGTATACATACATATATGTACAATACACATGTATGTGTATATATATGTATATAGATTATATATATATATGTAGGTATGCATGTATATATGTTCATATGTATGCACATATATATGTATCCATATATGATTTTTTCATTCCATATATGCTATTGTTTTCTAATTATTAAAAGTAGATGATAATGGTATGGAAGATAAATGTTCGTGCCTTTCAAAACCAAAAAATATTACCTTGAATCCACCCATAAACACTCTCAAGAATTTATAATCTTTTCCTCATCCAAATCACTTCACACAGTTACACGACATTCTTAGTTCACTAACTTGAAAGCTATGCTCAAAATTGAAAAATCCAATTTCAAATTATGGTGAAATCAAATAATTTTCTCTACCACAAATTGGTAACTATAAACTAATCAAAAATAAATAACTAAACTAAGATCTCACTTTTCTAAAATGATTCAAGATTCTAGGTCACACTGCCTAAGGATTCTTCCACATTTAAATAAATTGAAAGTATAACATGTAAAGACCACTAGATGCATGTTGAGTAGTAGAATAAACTATAGACAAAGCCTTCCCATTAAAGAAAGAGGAACAAAATTATACTCATCAAACACCATGATTTCCTACATTGAAATAACTACATCTTAAGGGGTCCTAATATGATTTGTTTTAAGGGGATCAAATAAGTTCTCAAAATTTGGTGAAGTTTCCCAAGGAAACCAATTTTTTTTAAACAATTATAATATACATGATTTTTAGTTAAAAACCAACCCGATTTCCTACAAAATAATCACATCTATAAGGGACGATATGAGAAATTTAAAAACCACCTTCCTCTTGTTAGGGGTGTTTGTTGCAAGGATGAAGGTGTTTTCATTGATGTCAATTGGTTAACTAGTTTCCAACTAGTTGTTGTTGTTGTCATTGATGTCATGAATGATGATTATTTATTGTATATGTCAAGGATATTAAGAAAATTATACTGAATAAAGGTTGCAGGTATTCAGTGTTTGTTTCGGGTTTTGCCCCAGATTTTGTTGCTATTCTGGTGAGAATTTGAGGTATTGTTCATGATTGTTGGAAGTTGATATATCCAAATATTGGGTTTCTGGATCATTGTACATTGCGAGTTATGTTCACTAGTTGTGAACTGTGATTTTCTGTGTATTTAGCTGAGGTATGGGAGAAATATTGTTTCTCTGGATTTCTTCTTGTTTGAGTCTTATGAATTGCAATTCTCAAGATACGTTGTTGAGATTGTGTTCAAGTTAATTTTGTTATTTAGAAAGATTGGATTGTGTTAAGGTTGTGTGTGCTTGATTAGTTATGTGTTTTACACTATTTTGGCCAACCTTGTGTTTAACACTACTTATGAAGTTTATGGAAGCATGTTGAAGCGTGTGTTTGGGTCACCCCCATTCTAATTCCACCGTAGAATGTTTTGGCATCAAACTAATTTGAATTTGCAAATGCAAGTGGTGTGTGGACGACTTTGGATGAGTTTCAAAGTTGAAGATGGTATAAATATAGGTTGAGATGTTTGTGAAAAATATATGAATGTAAAAAAGATAAATGCGAGATAGATGTGAAATAGTGTGTATGTGATACGAGTTTGAGCAGATTAGTGTGAAATCTAATTATGAATTTATAGAATTAGTGAGATGAAGGTGTACTCTATCATTCAAGCATGTCTGTAAGTGTGTGAGTGAATTGTGGTGGGAATATTTATTTGCATGATATTATTTTCTCCTTGTAACAAATCTCTTCTATCTTCTTTGTAAATTTATGGTAGTCAACCCTTCAAGTGGTTATCCCCTTTTGGATAGTGAGTCATATTCTGGATAGTAAGTCCTATTTTGGCAGTGGGCTTTCTCTGACAATGAGCCTTTCTATTCCATTTTTATATTCTCTATATTGTGAGCTAATTCTCACTATGGTTTTTCCTTTATTGGGTTTTCCACATAAATCTAGTGTTATTGTGTGTGTGATGTTTTTTTAGATTCTACTTTTGCACTTAATGATTAATCACATTAGCAGAGTAAAGGAATTGTGAATGATATTTGATCTAATTTTTGGTGGAAGTTCTTGAAGGTTAAAATGTGTTACAATTGATTCACCCCTCTGCTAGTTGTCTATTTCAACAATTGGTATCAGATCTTGGTTCCTTGGAGAAGAACTTAACCACTTGAGGAAGGTCTAGGATGGTGAGCAAGGTCACTATTGAGTGTCCGAGGTTCGATGGGACTAACTATGCCCTTTAGAAGATAAAGATGGAAGGATATTTGTAGTACTGTGGATATGATGTTGAGAATTCTTACAAGAAAACTTACACTCCTCCTACAAATGGTCTAAGTACAGTTGATGAGATCAAGGCAAATGAAGTGAACAACAAGGTGAAGTTTATTCTAAAGAATATTTTTCACATTCTGAGTGAACTAAAGTTGCAAATTTGAAGACTAGTAAAGAGGTCTAGGACAAATTGGAGAAGATGCATGAAGAAGATGAAATGGTCAAAGAAGAAAAGTTGAAGAATTTGGAAGAGAAATTCAACCTCCTGCAGATGTCTAAAAATGAGAACATTAAGTCTTATGTACAGAGAGTGGATGAGCTGGTAGGTGGAATGCGAGGAATTGGTGCTACAGAGGATGAATCTAGGATTGTAAAGAAGATTCTCGGAACTCTCCCTGATGCATACAGTGAAAATGTATTTTCTATTGAGGAATATATAGATTATAAGACATATACTAAAGATAAGTTGTTGGGTACTCTAACATCTTATGAAATGAGAAAGGCTAGCTTGAGAAATGAATCAAAGACAAAAAATGATTTTAGGGCTTCAAGAGTTGAAGATCTGGATGTAGAGAACTTTGATGATGTAGAAGCTAACTTTGTGAGAAGAATGAAAAAGGGATCTAGTAAGTATGAAGGTAAGTTACTGTTGATGGTGAAAATGAAACAAACAACGTTAAACAAAATATATCTACTCTATTCTTCTGAAAAAGAAAGACAACATATAGTATCCTAACTCCCAAGGTCCTGGTAGTTGGTTCTCAACTGTCTGGTGTCACTCAATTGGTCCATGCAACTGTAATATTCAAGGGGCCTTTGCTGGTAATGAGGAATGCAAGCAATGAATTATTCATCGAATTGGTCTTAATGAAAAGGGAGGATTTTTAAATAAAAGAAAAAAGATAGATCAAGGCATACATCAGTAAAACACAAATAAAACTTATCTAGTATCTGGACATATATCTTCAACAATGAATGTTCTTCCAATAGATCAAGAAAACCATAGCATGATGAAATTTACATAAAACTCCATACTATTGCATGCATCTAAGGTGCTTATTTTAACATCACAATCACACATCATAAATATTTCAAAGATAAAAGAACACAATCTCATTCGTTGCCAAGATCATAGATCAATAGACTTTCAATAAATTCAATTCATAGATAATCTAATGAAATAATCTTTAAATCTGGTTTCTTCTAAGGATTTTCATCACAAAAGAAACACTTATGCTTTAACACAATCACTGGCATACAGATAGACTATAATTCATCAACCTTATCCAATAAAACTCAATTCCAACACCATATTGCGTAAAAAACCTGTAATTATATT
This sequence comes from Sequoiadendron giganteum, assembly GCA_007115665.2. Classification (NCBI taxonomy): domain Eukaryota; kingdom Viridiplantae; phylum Streptophyta; class Pinopsida; order Cupressales; family Cupressaceae; genus Sequoiadendron; species Sequoiadendron giganteum. Next base: position 309,618,657 of record CM021110.1, read on the forward strand.
CAACTATAAATAAAGTAACAAAGTATCTCTGTAAAAACTACAAAAAATTCTATCTCCTACTATCAGGTGGCTAATCTTATTCTCATCAGCCTACCTTTACAATATGATACCTCAAAGGTATTTATAGATATACAAAAATCTGAAGTCCTTTCTATCTTAGGTCAATCCACCTTTTTAGGATTCTAAGTCTTCTTGGAAACTGAAATCAATTTGATCTCTAGTTCCCGCCTTGATCATTTAGTTAAACTGAAGAAAATAATATAGAGGAGAAAAGAAAACCATGCGCCTACAAACTACAAGTTATGCATGCAAAGGAGAAAAAGAAAACCATGCATGCATGAGGTTATCAATTATGCATGCGAAGCCTGCTCTGTAATGTACTCATCATAATTGGAGAAGACTTGTTGAAGCATGTCCAAATCCGGCCCATCAACCCAACCGTCTTCAAACTTGATCCTTTCTAACTCTACAACAACAAATCCTCTCATGTCTTTTAGCTTTGTTAAATCACTCTTAGAAACCCTCACTTCTTCTTTAATATCCATTAACTGATCTAACAACAAGTCTTCTCCATCATCTCCTTTTTGCATGACCTCTTTAAACCTATCATCCCATTTTTATTTTATTTGGCTCAAAGATAGGCCCTCCTTCACCGGTATATCAACATTTATAATAATAGCAATAACTGCTTCTAACTCTTCACATTGTTCATTCAGATCCTTGACATAATCTTGAACTTCATTTTTATGCTTGTATAAAAAGTCATATCTAAACCGGACTATATTGGAGGTCTTTTCCAAGAAATCTTTATTGTCCTCTTTAATTATTGACTGTTTTAGAAGAGTGGACTTTGACAATTTATTAACCTCCTATAGCCTCTGGCTATATCTTCTGTACTCCTCCTATTCTCCCAATACTTTGACATACTAGTTCATCTCCTCTATTAACTCCTTCATTATCTTGTGAACCTCAAAAATGTTGTCCAACACTTCACCGATTTCCTTATTTAGTTTACCAGTCCATCTATCCAACATTTCTGCCTTACTCCTTACCTGCACCAAATCATCCACTTCTTTCTTGCTAATTAAAATTGGTGTCTCAATGGTGGCAACTTGTTGTGACCTCAGAGAAGAAACAGTTTTCAAGAAAGTATGCAATTGATCTAATTGAGCCTTAACCTCATCCTTTTTCTGCTTATGCTTCATCATTCTGGATTTAGTGGATGAAGCTACCACATCTATTAAGGTTCATCTATTGATCTCTTGTGGGTCTCCCCAAGTTAACCGTGCCCAAATGATAATCAGTTAATTGCATGTCCCTCACCTCCTTTTCCACCATCGGTGAGTCTAGTGGAATGAAAGATCTTGGCCTTCTTCTTGGGCCTTTCCTTTTCAATTTCCTTCATCATATCGTCCCAATTGAGAGGCTGTGAAGGTGTCACTGATTTTTTTCGCAGATCTAATTTTAACCAAGTGGGAGCACTTGGAGTAGTGGTCATTATAATTGAAGAAGAAGAAACAATAGTAGTAGAGGGTGGTTGCACAATTACTTTAGGTTGAGAATCAACCTCTTGTATCTCTTGTTTTTCCAACTCTACATTTAGCTTTGCAAGCTTCTCAACTTCCTCCCTATCCTTTTGTTCTTGTATTCTCTTGTCTTCTTCCTTTTTCAAATTTTCTTCTTCTAATCTCTTCTTCTCAAGTTCCCGGTTTCTCTCTTCCTCCAATGCCTTAAGTTTATCCACATCTTCCTTTTCTTTCTGTAGCTGCTTGGCCAGCTCTTCGAAATCTTTCTCTCTTTGCACACATTCTGCTTCCTCTTTCTTTTTATGGGCCTCTTCAACCAGTTTCAATTTGGCCACAAGAACTTGTCTTTGCCTTCGTTGCTTTGCCTTTTCATCCTCTACATCATGAATTTTCTGTACTAACTCCAGCTTATCATTTTCTTCTTTGATCTTGAGCTCCTGCTCCTTTTGATTTTGCTGTTTTTCTATTTCATCAGCTCTTCGTTTGGCTTCTACCTGTTGTTCCTGTAGTAAGGCATCAACTTGTGCTTTAGCATCAATTGCCTTTTGCTTCTCCATCACCTCTGCATGTGCTTGAGTATATGAGGCTTTATTTGCTTCCTCAAACAGGGCCCATTGATCTTCCTCAGTCAAAACATGTTCAATTTCCTCTTCTAGAGGCATCTTTTCTTGTACATCTTTCTCTGATAAGTTCTCATCAAAATCTGTTTCAACCTCATGAACCTCCAGTTCCACTCCTTTTCCCTTCAATTGCTTAGCTATACCATTAAGAGTTCCTTCAGACATCTCTTTGCTTGGTTGCTCTGTAAGAGGGACTTGAGCAGATGACTCACCTATGGCTAGTGTTGAAACCATTGATCTTGTTTGGGAATCCTCCTCTTGCACTCTAGGTAACTCTTGGGTAGAGGCTTCAAGATTGATCTCTTCAATGTCAGGAGGGAAGAATTCCAAGGGCTCCTTGGAAGGAAATTTCCTCTTGATTATTTTATGTCCCTTCCCCTTCTTAGGAGTTGGTCTCTGAGGAGTTTTGGTTCTTAGGACAGCCCAGTGGATACTTCTATCCAAGAATGGCCTCCCTATTTGTTTGATATTGATGGTATCCTCACCATCCCAGTCCACTGGACCCAAACTTTTGGTGCCAATATTTAATACTTTATATGATGGATCTAACACAACTCCATCATCTACTAATGTATCAGGGATGTCATCTTTGATCCCAAATTCTACCATGAGTGAAACGAGTAACCTCTCATTATTCCTTTTCCCAAGGTCATACTCATCTTGAAGATCACTCCAAAAATCCTCTAACAGGTTGAAATGTTTATCAAAAATCGAAGGCAAAAAGGCATTCATTTTCTTCCTTGGGTCAAAGTGCTTTCAAGCAGTGTAAGAACCTAGCTTCAAATGTATTAATTCACTTCAAACTACCTTAGCTCCCACAAGATGTGGGCAACTGTATTCACCCAATTGCATGGGAAAATTATGACACCCTATTTTGTGCTTCAACCCAAATCGAGCATTGACCCCCAGAGCTTGATATACAAATTCCATTAGAACCATCTTGTTGGTACAACATATTGGAAGTAAGTGGGGATGACCTTCAAATCCAGCTAGTCTGAAATAAGTGAGCTTGGGGTATTGGATATACCAACATCCCCATTCCATGATAAAGGCCATAGCTTCATGACTCAATCTATATCCCACATCTCCATTAAGCTGGTTAATGATTACATATAAGAATGCATCATTAACCCTTATAAATTGTGTTTTAGAAACTTGTAGAGATAGCTGATCATAATGATCCCATACCTTCCTTTGTCCATCAGCTTCTCCCAATATTCCCACTCTATTCAAAACTGGAAAGATGCCTCCTCTAGTTGCTACATAGACAACATAAGAAGTCATGAAAAATCTCTTGGTTTCCCTTATTCTAGCTAACTGGTCATGAATAGTATCAGAGACAATCATTGGCCAAGCAAACTGTTGTTTTCCATTAAAGATTATCTGAATGAAGCGAAACATCCACTCCTTGAAATGAAATGCATCCCTCTTCGCAAAGGTTCTAGACAACATCATTATCAGGTCTGATACTTCCTTGTAAAGTTATGTTCTCTTTGGTTGATCATGGAGCTTGGTCAAAGACTTTTTCTCTGTCCTCAACCACTTCTTGTTCAAGTGAGCCTTATTGGCCTCGTTGTGTTTGCTATATATCTCTAAAGCATCTTCCTCATTCAACTGTACCAGGTTCTTTAGATCAGGGACACTAAACATGTGCTGAAACATTTGAGGAGTTAGATCAATGATCACATTGTCTTGTAAATCCATATATTTCCTAGTGGCTAAATTGTAAGGTTCTGCTGCTGTCAGAATCAACTCCAGGCATTGGATGGATAGAGGAAATAAAGTGATGTGAGCCAAGCCAGACTCAACTATTCTTAAAGTTCTCCCGGTTACATCCTCAATCAATGTTTCTGAATATAACTCCTCAAAATTGAATGGGCCTAGATTGGTGTCAGTTATATAAGACCAATCCGATTCCACTTTGCTTGCAGTGACAACATGACCCCTATGGTTATACCTTAAGGTATAAGGTAGCTGCTCCAACTTAATCTTCTTAGGCTTAGTTGCTGCCTTTGAATTTTCCGCAGGTCAATTCCTTTGGGAAGATTCTCCTGATACTCCTGACATTTTTTAGCTTCCTGTAACAAAATCTCTAATTAGATCCTTGAATAAACATCACAAAATATGATTTAAAATCTTACCCTTCATATATCTACCAGAGGTGGAACCAAGTAGAAAAATATTCTAAATAGTCTCTTTTGAAACATTGCTGGGCTCGAAGCGAAAACCGTTATTGAGATTATAGTAATAACACACGGGACCGGAGTCAGAATTGGAATGGTAACTAGAATTGAAATCGGATTGGAAACTGATTTGGTTTCATTCAAATTTTCTAATTTCACTTTTAGTTTCGGATCCATTTCCGCTTATGTTATCGTTATTTTGAAAAAATGCTTCTTATGGTAAGCAGAGTCAAAAACAGGATGGAAATGGAATCGATACTTATTGGAAAAAATGGTTCAAAGTCTAGATTGATTTCGATCCCGCTTTCGCCTAAAATGACCATGACATCATAAGTGATTTTAACAGTTCGATAAATAACTTCATGATTTTAAGGACTAGGTCATACCAAAACGAAAGGGGCTTAAAAATAACCTAATAAAACCATCCACATATGACCGAGAGGCGACTGTACTATTTAGGGCATCATATTTAAATTAAAAACATGAACATATCAAAACCATAAATGAAAAAACCATTGATTCAAAATAACTAGGGCATGAATTTAACCCCATTCAAAATAAACATATCGATGCACAACCGGATTTCTAAGTAAAAAAGATAATTTACCAAACCCTACTCACTGTAAAACAGTAACTATCCTACGTATTTAAAAACTAGGGCACCACGATGCGGTCATGACTAAAATGTGAAAACGACCATGAAGAAAACAAACAAATGAGAAACAAATTCACAAAAGCAACATAAGAAAATAAGAAAACTTTAAACAAAAGAGAGACAAACAAAAGACACGAACTCACAGAGAATCACGAATTCACACGAAACCAAACAATCCAAGACAAACAAAAACAAAAATACACAAAAATAAAAATGAAATACGAGAATAGAAAACCCTACCTCGAACACAAATAAATAGGTTAACTCCCTGAAGCAATCTGCGTGCAACTATCTCTCTTTCAATTGATTCACTCGCACAAAAGCTCCACTGCAACTATGGTTCACTCTTCAATCTCTTAACAACAATGATGATATCTATGCATTAATCCCTAATTAAGGTAAAAACTCAGAGTTTCACGCATGCATGGCACCTATAATTAATTCCATAAATATGGTAGAGCGGAGTCGGAACTGCAAAAGGAACTGGCACATTACTGTTGTGCGACTTCAGTAAAGTCAACGACCATGGAACGGTGGAAGCGGAATCAGAATGGAAAATGTTTCAGAAATTTTTCTATCTTTCCAACTTGGTTCCCATTCCGGTTTTGGTTCCACCAACAAAGAAGAAAGGGAAACAAAACAACAAAATAAAACAAAAAGACCGAAACGAGAAAACTTAACATCAAAACCTATTTTAAAATAAAAGGCCAAAAAGCGGAGGTGGAAGCAGATTGGGATTGGATTTTGATAATTTGAATAAATTCGGACTTAACTTCCAGTCTAGCTCCGGCTCCGATAAAGACAAACAAAAAGAAGACTGTCGGGATGGAAATTGGAACAAGTTTTGAAAGAAGTTTTAAAACCCGATTCGGTTCCAGCTCCGGTTCTGACAAAGGAAACCAAAGAAAAACAAAGTGTTGGAAAAACAAGACTCCAAACTTTGTTTGAGAAACAACCAAGGACAAAAAAACAAAAAGGGGGACCCATTTTGACCAAGGCAAAAGATGGGTGGTTATGCAAGGCATAACAATTACCTTTTAAATGCTTTAGCTATGGAGGAATTGGTCACTATGCTTCGAGATGTTTAGAAAGAGCTAAGAATAAAAATAGATTAAACAAAGCAAACAAAGGGAAGATGATTAAGAGAGAATATTATGTAAATGAGGATGTTGGTATTTTTGATGAAGAGTTTAATTATGGAGATTTTGATGAAAATGAATGCTTGCTCTTGGCTATAAAAAATGAATCTACTCTTGCTAATACTGAAATATAGGTGAAGGAAATTCCTCCAGAGAAAGACAAAGATATTGTGATCTCTTCCCTACATGCTAAACAAGAAAATAACTATTGGGTTGTCAACAATGGTTGTTCACATCACATGACTAGTGATAAGAGTAAGTTTGTAAAAATTGAAAAATATGATGGAGGCTTAGTTAAATTTGGAGATGATATTGGTGCTAAGATTTGTGGGATAAGTTTAGTAAGTTTTGATGGCATGCATAATACTGATGATGTCTACTGTGTTACGGGTTTAAGGCATAATCTCTTGAGTGCTGGACAAATGTGTAGTAAAGGATATAAGCTTGTATTTGAGGATGAGAGATGTGAAATCAGGAAATGACTTGGAACCGTGATTGTTCCTGGAAAGAAGTCTGAAGGAAATATTTATCAACTTAAGGGTGTTGATGGACATTGCTTTATGACTCAGATTAATGGCAGTTGGTTATGGCACCGGAGAATGTGTCACATGGATTTTGATAATATGGCAAGAATGAGTACAGTACATGTTGCGAGAGATTTATTGAGGATTACAAAGCTTGTTAATGCAATTTGTAAGAATTTTTAGTTTGGAAATCAAGATAGAAACAACTTCAGATCGAAGGAACGATCTACTACTAGACCACTAGATTTGATTCATACAGTTCTCTGTGATCCTACAAGAGTGAAAAGTCTACAAGGTAACAAGTACTTTATGATTTTGATTGATGATTATTCTATATATACATGGGTTACTTTTCTTAGAGAGAAATCTGATGCATTAGATAGACTCAAGGAATTTAAGGCTATAGTTGGGAATGAAGCAAATTTGAGAATAAAATTTTCGAGGTCTGATAGAGGTGGTGAATTCACCTCCAAAAGTTTAACATGTTTTGTGAAGTTCATGGAATAAAAAGATAGTTATCTACTCCTAGAACTCTTAACCAAAATGGAGTTATTGAAAGAGAGAACAAAATGATTAAAGAAGTTTCTATATCAATGATTATAGAGGCTGGTCTATGGTTTTTAATTAAAAGGTTTACAAAAAATAGAGTCAAGTCAGACTATCATCAAGTAATTATGTAATTGAGTTTTTATGGCTAGACAACTTTTAGGGCTTTGAATGCAACAATTGACAATTTTTCTTCAATCCTTCTTTAATCATCTTCAATCCTGTAACTTGCAAATTTGAAGAGAAAATTCTAGGCCATTTAGGGGCTTGCCCCAGTCAAAACCCGTGTAAATGTTTCCACTTCCATAATGGAAATGTCAATGATAGGAATGATAATTGAAAGGAACGAATGATGAAATCACAAAGTACTACAACTCACCACCCTTCAATGGCTTTCTTGAAGGACTGAAGTCATGCACATAACCTCAAGGATTTGGGTCTTGCTTTCTTGAATGCTTTGGAGACCTACAATAAGGGTTAGCCTTCAAAATATATTAATATGAACACACAAAATTTGACATGATGTTGGATCTTGAATTGTTGCAATAATCTCTAAAATATGTTGCTCTTGACTTTCTCTTGACAATAGTATTTTCCCTTGAATGCTTGTTCTAGTTTTTAGATTTTAAATGATAAAATAACTAGGCATTTATATGAAATTGTTCTAATTTCTCAAAAATTAGATCCCAAAAGCTGACACTTGAAATTTGAATGTTAAATTGCCAACAATAACATATTAAAAATATGTCCCCGATAAGATAGGGGGACCCATACGCCCATGGCCATTTGGGTCCTGACCCTATTTGCTAGGAAATTTAGTGTCAAGATCATAACATTAACTGTTTACATTTATTCAATGCTTGCAATCCTTTGAAAAATGGTACAAAAAGGCCTTTGAATACATAATCTAGGAAATTAGGAGTTTAATTAGGTCCAACAAATAAAGGGGGACAAAAAATATGAAATTGTTAATTAAGGGTGATAATTTTTGACACTATAGATCCATATCTAATATCTACTTTCCAATCAACATTATATTTCTTTTTATCAAGAAATAAAGACTTTGACCACTTAACAAGAAATTTTATGGGACTAGAAAGGACTTCATGAGGTTGAGTCAAATGTGCAGTAATCCTTAAGAGGATTGAAAATACAAAATAAATATCTATATTAAGGTATTTGATTGAAACTCATTTAATGACCATACTTAGGAAAATAGATCTTACAACCTTCTCCTAACTAATTTTAAGCAAAGAGAGATGCTAACCCAATAGAATAAAACATAATATAATAAATGTAAAAAGATAAGGGGTTTCAAATTTTTACCCAAAGAAAAAATATGGTATTTGTGCAAGGCACAATTGAATGCATCTTAAAATCACCCCCCAATGCATTCTTTGTAGCATATGAAGTAGACACAAACACAAAATATTTAGGTCATAGCTTAAAGAGAATGCTTAGTATCAACTATGTATTTGATTTTTCAATTTTACAATAATTTAATTATTTTCTTTGTGACTTGAATTTTGTCATGAAGTATTGGATGTTCTAAAATCATAAATTAATAATTATTAGCTCATTTTCAAATAAATTTCCTTGAATTTCCTCTATTTTCTCAAATAAATTTTACAATATAGTCTAGATAGTTATATGTATAGCCAAGTGATCAATGTGAAACAACTTAGCAAAGAAATACATGCAAAAATAACTAATGAATTCTTCACAACTACTCACTAGGATAGTTGTAAGGAATTTGATGTGGAACTAAATATTGCTCCATTATGTATTAAGAAGGAAAGAACACAAATTGAGGGAAATTCAATCATAGCCAGAAGAAGATCACCCCAACAATATATGAGATTAATATTTAGACATTTTGTAACTATACATTCTACTTGGAAAATTAGTGAAGTAGTCTTGATCAAGGATTAGTACATCATATATGCTAATTTTTTTCATATAATTAAATGATATATTTTTATATAGGATGAAATCAATTTGATTATACCACTGTGAAGTATATAAAAAATATACACTTTTAGAAAAATCACACCAAAAAATGCTACTATATGAGCCCAAATAAAGCCTTGTAATATTCCAAAATGAGGACTAGGAAACAACACATGTGAGAATCTACAATCTTGAATAAAATCAAACCTTAAAATAAAAAATATAGTCCACTTCAATACCATGAAATTCTACTCCAAATAAAAAATGCTTACAAAATAAAGCTTTTATGACTGAGAATGAGGCCTACAAAGATCACATGTCAAAAAAAAAATGTAAAACATGAAGGGAGGCTATCTACAAATGGATATGGCTAACATTAATGGATGCCATCCAATGTCACAATGGAATATTCTAGAAATAAAAAATATTCTCTATTCACTATAAATTTTTAATGGTCATTTACAAAACCACCTTCTAAATTTTGAAACTAAGTTATTTTTTATACCAAAACTAATGAAGTATAGCAATAAATTTCATACATGAACATATGGTAGATAGTATTTAAGTTACAATGCTCAACTACTAGAAGAATTATTTGGGTGGTAGTATCTTGCCACAACAAGATAATACTATTATTGGTAGGGGATTGATAGGTCTAATGGGGAAACCACCATTTGACACCCCATGTATAAATAATGTACTTTGTAGGTAGTTTCCATATAATGCACCTAACATTTTCTAAATTATAAAAAAATTAAAATAAACTATTTTTTTTAAATAGACATTTTTAATATACCACCACACGACCTATGCATTATTAATGCTTGCATTGCATAGATAATATTTCTCAAAACTATTATGATTATATGATCCATATGACTAAGCTGAAGGGGTATTTTTTTGTGAGAGCTCTAAGAAAAGTACTCTAAATTTGATGAATTGATAGTCAATCCTTAGGTTCTTGGTTCTTTTAGAGATGATGATAAGGTGATATTTGACCCAAAATTCTCCAAAAATAAAGCTACGTTCTAGATCTAGCAATGACATCTCAAATTTAAAACCTTGTAGATCTAGCCCCTAGTATCTAATTTAGATAAAATAAAGACTAAACTAACATTTTTGTGGATAGTCTAAACTCAATGGAAAGCTTATATTTTCTTGAAGAATATCCCAAAGAAACATGCAATATATAAATCCACAAAGAATAAATCCCCAAATTAAGTATTTCTATCAAGTATTTCTTATTCTTTAGGTCATCATTCAAAGCAAGAGAAGATACTACTCAATGTGTTAGGAGAATACAAGATATACAACCTAGATATTTTAAAAGTATTAAAAATAAAAATCCCATAAGCTATGATACCATGTAAGACTTAGTATGCTATATACCATGTGAGATTTTTCTATATAGTTAGCCACCCAAGATCTATGAGCTTCAATAAAAGAGAGAGAGGCCCAAAATGAGAATAATTCTATTCTAGGAAAGGATATAGATGCACAATATGTATACATGAATATAATTCATTCAAAACCACTTGATTATATAAGAAAAGGTGAGACTTACAATAACATAAAATTATGACATGTGTCTTAATATTATGAATTTAAATATAAAATGATAATACCCTAAGAATTCCCTACATAAAATAGTGTGAATATAATGTAAGATAGAATTTAGTTATGTAAAACATCCCATTAACATAAAAAATAGGCAACCATTGATTTATTTCTTAAAAAATATCTTACATCAACTTTCATGTCTCATATAAATAGTAGTACCATTGAATTTCTCAATATCTATATATGAAGTAGGAAACATGATTTACAATCCTTCTCTCAAATCTATAAAGACAAACAATGAAAAATCTCCCACTATGAAAATAAAACCTTCAAATATTAATATAAAGGTTCCCCTCACTATACTAAACCATTATCTTTGATACCATTTATGTTGAGAAACAATGTAAAACTAATTTAAGAATAATTTTTATGAGTATATGAAAATATATATTATTATTAAATATAAGGATTACCATAATATTATTCAAGTGATAACATAAATTAGTAATGAAAGAAAATAAACAAACCATGTCAGTACAAGATTTATATGGAGAAGCTCTTTTGGGAACATCCACATTATCTAATGAGGAAACACATACATAGTAATATTGAAATATGAGATAAATAGAAAAAATAGCATTCCCTTCATTTTGACAACACTCTAGGAGCATCCATGTACTTGTAAAATAGTCACAAAAAATAATATCTCATGTCTCTAATTTACAGAGAAATGGGAAAGGAATAACCCAAATGGTTTCCAAAAATAATGTACCATCAAACCATGGTAAAAGATAGTCCCATTTTTAAAATGTATAATATCATCCAAGATTAGTAAATATAGCTTTGTATGAGTCATTGACAATAAAAATAACCTCCATACCAATAATAGATGAAATATTTGACTTTTAAATCCTCCATCATAGCCCATTCCCAAAGGTAGGAATCCAAAATCATCACCTAACTCGTATGGGACCTAAAAATAACAATTAAAGATTCTCCACTACTCAATTCTCATGCCCAAGTTGAGAAATTTGCTAAAACAGTAGCTTCATAACCACAACTACCAGCTCCACTTCTTGGTTGGTCTATGAGTAGTGGTTCAAAATGGTTGTAGAGCATAGGTAAGCTAAAAGACCTAATCACTTGTGTGGATTTTAGGGGTGTTAGAAATAAGCCACACCTAAATGAATGATATAATGACAAAAATAGGGTCAATAGGTCAGTGGTAGAGCACTTTGGAAACAAGCATAAGGTCCTATGTTTGAGTCCTAGTTGGTCCATGAGAAAAAAATCGATACTTCATGAATGAGCATAACAACTAATGCAAAGATTCTTGAGGAATCTAAATTATTAAATTAAAAATTCCAATGAAATTATAGGTATCCAAAAAAACTTTCCAAGAGTGATGGAAAGACATGAATAATACATAAAATTTTAGAGTAAATGACACATTAATCCTACCTATTATGTTGGCCATATAGTTAATGAAAATTATGTATGTTGAGAAAGAAGGTTATATATTTAGAAAAATAATTTTTCTATGAATTTACATTACTGAAGCTCTATTGACCCAGGCTACACACACTATTTTTTTGGTAATCGTGTAATCATTTGTACTTCCAAGTTCATTCAAATATTTTTTAACTAGTTCATATATATATATTCCAATTTCGTATTCTTCTTAAGATTTTATGAAAATATATTATATGAGTTTGGAAGACATAATTTTCTATGGTATGTGTATACATGCTAAATAAGCATGATCTACTATTGTAACTTCATTTAAAAAATGCAATAAAATTTAACTATTCACTATTTCTTATACATCTTGTGTTAGTGTAATTAATTAATTAATTATTACACTTGCATAAGTTAAATTAGGGCTAATTAATCATATTAGTCCTAGGTTACTTTTTATCATTTAATAATGGTGTTGAGATAAGATTCCCTTCTAGAAGATGAGTTGTATTTTCTAGAAGTTATCTCCATCTTGTTATCATTCCCTAGGTAGGGTTTCATGTTGTCACATGTAGTGTGATTTGAACACTTGGCAACATCTTATGCATTTTAGGTTTTGCTCTTGCCTATATAATCAGGCATATGTACTCTTTGTAATTAAGAATCCAGATCATCATAATAGAATCTCTATTTTTGAATGTCATTATCATACTTTCTGTGTGGGTGAATATTTCTTCTTGGCAAAGGTCCTCCATTGAAGTCTGCAACTTCATCAAGGCAACCTGTGTATCTAGCATTCCAACATGGTATCAGAGCTGTTCCAGTGAAGGTTCATCCCAGGATCAAGAAAGTTTGGCTCCGATTTGGACATATTCAGCCAGTTGAGGTATTATCTAGGGTTTGTAATTTTTTGTACTATCTGTACAAATTTGCAGAAAAAAATCTCCCTTCTTAGTCCTCCATCATGGCAAAAATATTTTAGATCTGCAAGATCTTTTATTTCAAAAATTCGGGCTCATATTGTATTGTTTGGCAAAAAAATCAAATTCGGGCTATAGCTTTTATATAGTTTGCAGAAAAAAAATTATTCTGGGCGACCATCAATTTATTCATCCGTCGGCATAAGGGTTTGATTTGTTAAACCCACAGACTATAATATATTTTCGGCATTTATATTATTATTTTTTGAATTGCCAAATTTTGGCATTATTCAAAAAAAAATATTTTGTTTGGTCGGCTGCATTGAATTTCTGCAGGGAAGGCATTGTCGGTCGTGTACGCTTGCAGTCCCATCACCGGCATCCGGCCACCGGTCTACAGTCCGGCCCACCTGCGTCACTGGCCGTCCCATCACCGACGTCCACTCCTTTTTGCTGGCCGGAGCTCCTCCCAACCCATTCCCGGCTTGTGTCCGACAGCGCCCCGACCGACGCCCCTGTTCGCTGGCTGACGGTCCTATCTATGACCGAGCCCTCCCCTTCATCAAGTGGCACCAACTCTCTTGCACCGCTCCGCCCAAGAGTTCGCCGACGAGCCGCTCACCCGCCACCCCATCCGGTGGCCCGTGTTTTTTTTAAAACTGCCGACAGCCCCCTGGTCATATCAGCGACCGGGGGCCCATTTTTTTTTGCCCAAAGGTGTTTGATTTTTGCACCTGTTTAGCCTGCAGGCCCTAATAGGGCAGATTTTTTTCAAATCGCCATATCTTTGCGCCACGGTGTCGAAATTCGACAAACGAGATACCGTCGGAAAGGGAATTCAGTGCTCTTTCCAGTGGTGACATCCATTCTAGGAAATTTTGCTTCCAGAAAAATATACAGTCAATTGATGTCAAAACCCTAATTTGGACATAAAGACTCATATCTTCGCAATCGTTGATCGAAATTCAGTGATTCCAGTGGCATCAGGAAGGTAATTCAGAGATCTTTTTCATCAATCTAGTCACTTTGATCAGTTTCAGCTCCAAGTACTCTTGCATTTGTTTTGTTCAACTTCGTGCATTTGTTCAATAACTTGGATATCCTGAAGCTTGGGAAAAGAATTTTATTTGGGTTGCATCACTTCACTTGCATATCAATTTTGGGAGTTTCTATTTGCTGTTGAAGCTCATTGTCTTTGTAATTTTAGAGAAATTTGTTTGTACATTATGGGGCTTGCATATTATCCTTCTCTAACTATGTTGCACAAGGGAAACTATAAACAATGGCGAGATGGGATCATCCACCATCTCCAAACACTTCAATTGTTGCCACATTTGTATGGTACGGTTCCCTATCCAGGTCAAGGTATTCAAAAATTTGCTTGGAGTTGCAGCAGATATAATGTTTTAGCAGTGATTGCAATGCATGTTGATTGTGATATTTTGGAATCTATTGATCATTGTGATAGTCCTCACATCCTTTGGACTAAGATTTGGGAGATATATGGAGATTCAGATACTCCACCCTTCCTTGATGGTCATGATTCAAAATGTCAGGTTTCAGATCAAGTACCCCATGATATTGCTATGCAGGAGGTTGTTTGTTTGGATTGCCTTGACTCTTCCGAAGAGGTTGACAAGGTTGCTTCAGATGATTCTTCTTCTCCATCAGAGACAATTGGTATCCCTTCACATTCAGTGATTCCTTGTCCAAAGTCATTGATTGAGGCTTCCATCATCATCATTCATCAGGACACATTCTGTTTTCCAGACTTGACATCACGAGATGGCTTTGTTTCAAGTATCACTGACTTGGCTACTTCTATAGGTTTGGAGGATATTCTTGAGGGGATATCACTCCTCTATTCAGATATTTCATATATGAGACTTCCTCCATCTTCATCGGAGTTTCTTCTGCATCTACCATTAGATTGGATTCAGTCTTCTTTCAGTGGTCTTGAGGACACTTCATTATGGGGGGGCAATCAAGTCTCCATCTATTCCTTTCCTTCCTTCAATTCCTATCCGGAATGGGAAGCATCTCTACACTTGCACCTGGTTTTGTTTCTTCCAAAAGGGAGACGAGTTGTTTGTCGACATTGGATCATGTTTTGTCTACATCCACTTACCTTTCTTGTAGGTGATCACATCTTTTGGGGGGGCTATGTAGTCTCTCTATTTTCCTCCTATGGGGGAATTTTCATTATATTATATCCTTGTGATGATTGTTGTCCTTGGGGGGATGATGTTGAGTCCTCCAATCATCACTTTTCTGCATTTCATCTCCTTTTTTGGAGAGGGGTTTTCTTCCCACTGGGTTTTTCCTCTTTTCTCCATTTGTGGGAGATTAGTTGCATTTTCATCCTATGTACATGGGTACCTAAAATGGCCATCAACCGGGACCCATCATCATCATCATCATCATGCATAATCATTGCATTTTCTTTTCCTCCCTAAGTTGCACTTATGGGGGGGTGTTAGTGTAATTAATTAATTAATTATTACACTTGCATAAGTTAACTTAGGGTTAATTAATCATATTAGTCCTAGGTTACTTTTTATCATTTAATAATGGTGTTGAGATAAGATTGCCTTCTAGAAGATGGGTTGTATTTTCTAGAAGTTATCTCCATCTTGTTATCATTCCCTAGGTAGGGTTTCATGTTGTCACATGTAGTGTGATTTGAACACTTGGCAACATCTTATGCATTTTAGGTTTTTCTCTTGCCTATATAATCAGGCATATGTACTCTTTGTAATTAAGAATCCAGATCATCATAATAGAATCTCTATTTTTGAATGTCATTATCATACTTTCTGTGTGGGTGAATATTTCTTCTTGGCAAAGGTCCTCCATTGAAGTCTGCAGCTTCATCAAGGCAACCTGTGTATCCAGCATTCCAACATCTTGTTGTTCCAATTCAATAAGATAACTCTCCCATTCTCATCCACTATTTATTGATTGATGTATACAATAGGAATTTTAGGAAGGCCTACAAAAGGAAACAAAATATTATATTTGGTTATTCCATCATAAGACACCCTTTGGTCAAAATATGAAAAGCAACACTAATTGGATAGGTTTTTTTCCATTTTTCTTGATTCCAACATCTTTCCATATCAAGTTTTGGTTCTACCTTCATATATAGAAAGATTGACCTTTGTTTGTATATACTCATCATATTCCATGGTAAGCTTAACATGAAGATATTATTTCTTTATTTTCTATTTTATCACTAATTTTTTTCTTTCTTTTTTTTTTCCCATAAAATTTACCAATATATTTTTCTTGAGAAGGAAAATAAACTTCATTGATAATTTGAGCACACAACAAACTCATTTATACAAATTAGAAATAAAATTGCAATACACCAAACGATATAACCACCTATAACTATATAACAAGCATAATCACTAAACAATATAAAATAGTAAATCTATGCTAACATTCCCCCTTTGTTACATTGTTATTTTAAATTTACTCCTAAAACCTCAAATTTCACCTTGCTAAGAGACCCCCCTTAAGGTTAACATAACACAAACAAAACATGCTGATTACACAAAACAAATAGACATTCTTGAAAATATTTTTCTTTGAAGAAACAAAACCTAAATTAGGTGAAAATCCATCAAGCTACCTTATAACCCTTAGAAATCTTAGTCGAATTCTCAAGTTGTCAGATTACCACCTCCCTGAATTCTTGAATTATAGACTATTTGAATTATTAGACAACAATCCATTGCTCCATCAAGTTGTCTCATGACCCTCAGAAGGGTATAATTCCCTAGATCACAACTCATGGACTATCTAAACAACAATCCATATTGAGTACACCAAATCCCTACTTATCTTCAAAAATCAAACTTCACAATATATGCATGTTCTTCAAATATGTCAATATAGAAAATTTAAAAAACATAAGGAAACAAAAAACCATATGTTTCTCATGCAAAAAATCATCTCAAAGTGAGAAGCTAGCTTGAGATGATGAAAAAATCTCCATCCTCCCATGCCTCCAACCTCTAATCGAACCCTTTAGATCTAACTGACCAAATACAATATTAATGGTTTTGAATGCATCAAAATGTGTGTACATGAAGATTTTGAATTCAATCGATAATACATCTATTAAATAAAAACATTTAATCCATCTAAAATGGACATTCTTTTTTTCATGTCATAAAGGTATAATGATTTCTAATTCCCTTCACTTTATCCTATATTGAATCATTTCTCTAATTGTTTTCTTTATTTTGAAAAATCCCACTTATCCTTAATTTAAACTTGGCATATTTTGCCTTAAGACCAATTATCTTGTACATGTTGATAGCATAAACTAGCTTTGACAATCAATATTATCTTGGATGACGCTGTTCCGATTAATTTAAAAAATAATTATTGATTCTCACTAAACCATCAAATCAAATCCAAATCAATTAACTAGCCGCCATGTGGTAATACTTTATCCTTTTCTTAACATATCAATGTGGTGTGAGACATAACTTGATATGAGAAAGATTTGAACAATTAATGTGTAATAAATAATGTCACTTGCTCATTTTCTTGATTATAAATTTCAAACTTCATGCTGCCACACCAATCAAAGATTCATAGGGAAGAATTGGTAATGTTATTCATGTAAATATAAAATAAGCAGAGAAACGGAATAAAACAGAAGAATAAAGAACAAGACATGAGACACAAATTTATAGTGGTTCAGCAATTACCTGCGTCCACTCTCAAGCAGGGAAAAACTTCTTATTAATCTCCAATACTACAATACATCATGCATGGACTGCACATATATTAATACACTCATATTCAGCTGTGAACTGAAGAGTTGGAAGGAGACGAAAGATCGAATAACCGTTGGACTTCACATCCCAACAATTCAAATGTATTCCAACATTGATATGCTCTTGTTCTATGAATATTTTCTTCTGAATACAACTCTATCTCCTTTACAAATATTTAAACCCTAGGCTCTGCTATGCTACGACCTGCCATGATCATCTGCCTCTTTCCTGAGGCTAGGCGAGTGTAGAAAACATTCTTCTATGGTGACCTCTGATGCATACTTCTAGTTGGACTATAGCCACAACCAGATTAAATCCTTTGGCACCCATACACAAGCACATCAATTTTCCCTTCATGGCAATTGCAAGGCAACATTGTAGCACCAATAGGAGGTCTCTGTCAGTTGTTCTTTCTAGCTACCTGGCAGTTTCTGTTACAGAGCGAGTTCACTTTTCATCTCTTTATAATTCGGGCAAATGGCTTGGCCTGTTTAAATCTGAAACCGATGGGAACTCATCGAATCAGATTCTTGCTATGGAGTTTGACACATACAAGATTGGCTTCTCCCAAACATTCCTCTTTACACACATCATACGTCTCAAACAATCTTCATACTGGTAGGCACAGGAGCGATGCAGGCTCTGATACCAAAATGAGGAGTAAAATAAACTTCCCCAATTATTTGATCACACATAAAACTCATTTATACAAATGAGAAAAGCAGTTGCAATACACCAAATTTCATAGCAAAAGTAACCGTTAAATAATGTAATAGTACATCTATGCTAACATTTATAGGGTGTCAACATTTATCTGTACCTTTTTGTGTCTACCATATTTCCATCTACGAATAGTATACCTACATTCTATGAGAGGTTCGTTTTTTTCATCCTCTGGTAATTTGACATCCAATAGATATAAATATTCAACATCTCTCATGAATTAGAAAATACAAAAAAATATAATTATGTTTAAGATTATGACTTACAATCAAAGAATCAACATCAACATTTTTTTGGTATCGTTTTATTATATAATAGTGAAAGTAAATAGATAAAACCAGTAAAAGAAATCACAAAATATAGATCTCAAGAGATAGATATCTCACTACTCAATATCATCTATACAAATGAAACTAGGTAGATAAATAAAATGAGTTTTATATTATTATATAATAAAGAATTTATAACATATCTTTTTCTAACATGTTAATTCTTGTAGTTGTTTATGGGTCATTACAAATAGAACTCTAAGTAAAGGGCAACACTAGGCAAAAAAATGAGTTTAAAAAATGATTCTCTAATGGATGTGAGGATTTAAGAATTGAGTTATCCAAATTGGTAGCAAAAATAAAAGTGTAAAATATTAATTCAAAGTTTAAATTGTATTTATATGAATTCAAATTATGAGAAACCTTATAAATTATAAATGGTGTAGTAAAAGTATGATGATTTTGAAATGATTGATATAAATGTTGGATGATTCACACCACAATCCAAAATATATGTTGTGATTTTCACAAAAATTATGGCCCTATAATTAACATGGATTTATAATGGCATTGATAAAATTGATTCTCATACATGGTGAAATTTTAATGGCGTATGAGAATATTTTTGGTTACAAAACATTCCTTCAGAATTCTAGGTGATTTCCCATTACAAAAAACTAGTTTGCAATGGTAAGAATATTACTTATAATCGCTACAAACATAAATTGAAAACTACTTAACATGAAGTTGACTAATCATTATTTGAGCCTTAGAAAATTTCATTATATTTTCTAAAACCAAATCATTTGATATGAATTGGAAAAGACTCATCACTAAAAACTGACTAGTGGATTGTGATAAGGATCAATAGTCCTAAAATTAAATGATTATAGTATAATTCAACATTCCAAAGAAAAATCTAATAACTTTTGAATATGAATGAGATAAAAAAAATATACAATAATTATACAATTTTTTTTTTTTTAAATGAAGGTCTTTGATTATTTATATATATCACAACATATGTTACTCACATATTACTCACAAGTTACTCATTTTTTAAAACTTATTCAATTAACTTTATTATAATTAAAAATTTAATGCTTGAGTTTTTTTCAATTATATTATTCTATTGACAGATTCTGTATATAACATTTGTCCATAAATTAATTTGATTGACAATAAACAATATGTGAGCTACTAACTTTTAAAACTTTTCCAATTTATTTTATTCTAATTAAAATACAAGAGCTTGAGCCTTTAAGGCAATATTTCAAAGTGAGATGCCAACCAAGATCTTAAATGCAGCAGAAAATGATCACATTGTATCTTATTAGACTGGTGCAAGCTTATAATTTTTTCTTCTCTTGATGAGAGAGATGCATGACAAAACCAGTGCTTTGAAAGCAAGGAAATCTACCCATCTGCAGCTTTATCTGATTGGGGTTTTATTGAGTACAAATAAATGAAACAAATTCTGTTGTTTATCCCTTTTGCAAGCATGTATTAACATTGCTCTTTAGTAGCACTCCAGAGCAATAACCAATAAGGCGAGGCAGTCTTCCTGTGTCAGTGAGAGGAGGATATTGCCCATTCTTATAAGGAGGAGCAGCTGCACGCCCAGTATAAAGGAATTGGTGAAATGTAGCACCATTTACAAGTTTGTCACCAAAGGATTGGATTTTTGGTGTAGTGTCCCACTTAGATTCAAACCCTCTATACCATTGAGTTACTTCATGGTTACTCCCAGGTACAAACACATTTTTCTCTGAATAAACAGTTGCATACATTCGTCCCCCAAGTGCATAGATTCCCCAATTTTTATACAAATTGTTCGCCACATGACAATATCCCCATCTGAAAGGAAAGAAAGTCATTGTTAGAAAAACATTGATGAAGTAAAAGCCTGATAAAAATTTGGTTTCAGATTGCTTTTCTATCAAAGTACAAAAAATTTACCTGCAGTGAGGATGGCGCTGGTTGCTATCTTTAAACCAGTTTCTATAGACTGTGACTCTCATGTTCTGATCAATTTTATCTGAATCTTCTCCCCCCAACAACATATTGTAATCAGTCTTAAAGAGACGACAATTTGAGATGGTGATATCAGTAGAACCTTCAACAGCAGATACTAAACCCAACTTGCCCTGGAAACAAGTCAGGTGATCCACCCAGACGTTCTTTGAAGCAAATATATGAACTGTATCGAAGTTGGTGTTACTGACCTGAATGTTATGAATAATAACATTCTCCACTCTATTCAAACCAATTGCAGAACCAGTAATGATAACTCTCGCTCCTCTACCATCTATAGTTGTGCGGCTGGGGACAAGCAACATTTGATGTAACTGAATTTTCATATCACGGGAGAAAGTGATCCATACCCCTTTTGGGTTTGAATAGCAGAGTTTGATGCCATAACGCAATGTGCCTTTAGCAGGATTCTTGGGATTGTCATCAGATCGGGTCACTTTGTAGGAGAGTCCTCCTCTCCCGCCTGTTACGCCTCTTGCAAATCCAATGGCACAGTTAGGCAGGTTTTTCCCTGCACCACAGCTGGAGTACTGGCATTTGCTCCCATCAACTTTTCCACATGCACTATTTGCTTTACTTATTCCTACGGCTGCTTGTGTCACATATTCTATAATTATAAGCTAATAAAAATAATAAACATACCAAACAAAAAGATTAATATTCTTAAAAAATATTGACTACATTATTTTTTAAACCTGCTATATTGCCACATACCATTTCTGACTGGTAATGATTCGTTCAATGAGAGAGTATTATTCTTCATGAATAGGTCGGCAGTAGCTACATAGTGGTCCTGCACTGATGAACCAACAATAAAGATAACAAAGACCAGCCACAATTTCGAAGAGTGTATGAAGTCCATATCTCTGCAAACAATCCGATGATCAGTTTTTTTCTCCTCTACGTCACAAACAATCACAGAAAATAGTTTTCTACTTTACGAAGTAATACAGACATTATGCGTTAGGCACAACGGGAGAGTGTTCTATATGCATACATTACCTGCAAAACGATACCTAACGAGAAGGTTTCAGATCCTACTTTGCCGGTGTGTGATGAAGGGTACTCTGGGTGAGAAAAATGATTCTTTCTGATATTCTTACTTCTGAGAGTAAATGGGATACTTATAAATTATAAGTAATAAGTACGGCTACTTATCCTCTTCACCAAAGAAAAACAGAAAAACCTTCAACATTTGCACATAATGATCAGCCTAATCACATTATGAAAGAGATTGATAAAATAGATAATTAAAAAGTACAATATGATCTTGTTTATATAAGCAAGAAAGAGGCCATCCACCTATCATGTGGATTGACAAGTGTTCCATTATTCCTATAGGTGTCAACCTTTTGATCACTTGGAATGTTCAAACCAACAACCTATTTGACCAAGTCATCAATCTTGGTGACAAGTTTTGAATGACTATAAAAGTGACCTTTGAGGTGAGATGGAAAGTCTTCCAACCTCAAAAAGTTGCACATGAGGTTTACCAAATAACTAGGTAACCTCTAGAGGCCTAAAAGGTTGCACATTCAGTTAGACAAGATGTTGTCTAACCTCATCAACCTAAGTACATTTAAGCTATAGTGAACAAATAAATAATTCACTCTAACGAAAATGTGTTCCTCTTGTTACCTAAATCAATTCTAAACCTCTTATTCCAAATGTTGTTGATAAAATAAACTCAAACTATCTTCAATTTTGATGTTTAAATAAAATAAATGGATTTTTAATCTTTTAAATATATCTTCTTAAAATTTAAGAATAAAATTAAAGAATAGAGATAAAATTGGAAGTCATAACTATAACGGTGAAATATCAATGTGCAATACAAAAAATAATGTCACTTGCTCATTTTCTTGATGATAAATTTCAAACTTCATGCTGCCACAATAATCAAAGATTCCTAGGGAATAATCAATAATGTTATTCAAGTGTATTCTCACATTGATATGCTCTTGTTCTATTAATATTTTATTCTGAATACAGCTCTTATCTCCTTTACAAATGTTTAAATCCTAGGATCTACTACGCTACAACCCACCATGATCATCTGCTTCATTCCTAAGGCTAGGCGAGTGGAGAAAACATTCTTCTATGGTGACCTCAAATGCATACCTCTAGTTGGACTATAGCCACAACCAAATTAAATGCTTTGGAACCCACACACAAGCACACCAATTTTCCCCACATGGCGATTGCAAGGCAATATTGTAGCACCAATAGGAGGTCTCTGTCAGTCGTTCTATCTAGCTACCCGGTAGTTTGCGTTAAAGAGCAAGTTCACTTTTTATCTCTTTATAACTGTCTTGCAAGATTTTTTTCTCAAATTCAATCGAGAAAAATGAGAGGTAAATGCCTCAAATTTTAAGGATGTAATAAAGCTTATTCCAACATTATTCCTTCTCAATTTCTGGCAAGTTTTTCTACGTATTTCTAATTCAATATGGCCATATTTGTTGATTGCAGAAATGGCAATGGAAAGGAACTCTCTTTCTTCCTCGCTCCATTCGACTTTATGCCCTCCGATGCTAATTCCGGCAAATGGCTTGGCCTGTTCAAATTTGAAACCGATCGGAACTCATCGAATCAGATTCTTGCTATGGAGTTTGGCACATACAAGAATGGCTTCTCCCAAACATGCCTCCTTACAATCTTCATACTGGTAGGCACAGGAGCGATGCAGGCTCTGATACCAAAATGAGGAGGAAACTTTATCGATTATTTGATCACACAACAAACTTATTTATACAAATGACAAATGTAGTTGCAATAAAGAAAATTTCATAACTGCAAGTAATTACATAACAAGTATAATAACAAGTATAATCATTAAACAATGTATTAGGAAGAGGATTCAGTATTTGAATGTGTTTCAATAGTTGTTATAGTATTTGTTGATTTAATGTTCATTGTTTTTTAATAATATTGGACCAATAGTTGCGACTTTAAAGTTGTTAGTGTTGATGATGACTACCCATAATTGAATGAAATGCATTCCTTAGATCTAAAAAACAACAAATCATGTGATACCACATCAACTAACAAAACATGACTTAGTGCACAACTATCGGTCTCACTCTTTTTTGGATCTTTTTGGACACCTCGACAAAAATCATACTGATGTGGCATCATATTTGATGATGTGGCTCTAAAGGCATGAGGCAAGTTAACCGCCAACAATTCACCACTAGAAAATTCACTGCCAACAATTCACCTCAAGAAAATTCATCGCCATGACAAATTCACCGCTGCCAAAAATTCATTGCATTAACATTTTTAATTTATATTTTTCTTGCAATGAATTTTTCATAGCAATGGTGAATTGTTGGCAGTGAATTTTCCTAGAGCCGGCTCTAAAACCTTAGTTATAAGCAAGGAACTTGCCAAATAAGCTTCTGTAAAAAATTGAGAGTGATTTGAAATTTTCACGTAAGATTTTGAGAAGCCCAAAGTTAAGATGCTCAACTACTAAGTCCTCTCCCCTAGTAAATCTATGCTAACATTTCTATGGTGTCAACATTTATTTGTAGCTTCTTGTGTCTATCACATTTCCATCTAAAAATATTACGCCTACATTCTATGAGAGGTTCATTTTTTTCATCCTCTACAACCCAACCAATGGGTAATTTGACACCAAATCGATTTAAAAATCCTTTGATAGATCCCACTTACTTCCCATTTTTTATCTTTTATTTTTCTCTTTGAATAAATATCTACAATTTCCATCACTTGTTGAGGTGATTTTATTAATAATATCATTCTTTCTACCTTGGGACTTCTGTAGAACATCATCTCTAATGTTATTGTGCAACTCATTACAATATTCATATAAGGTATTCCCTTGTTCATCTATAAATGAACATAATTATTGGCGTTAATTTGATTTGATGGATCAAAAAAGTTACCCAATCATAACATAATATTTCATGTTTCAATAAGCACCTTTTATTACTTTTTAGAAACTAGCTACTACTCAAAATCTCTCACGAATTAGAAAATACAGAAATATATAATTATGTTTAAGGTCATGACTTACCATCAAAGTATCAACACCAACATTTTTTGGTATCGTTTTTACTATGTAACAATGAAAGTAAATAGATGAAGCCAATAAAAGGAATCATAAAATATAGATCCCTAAGGGATAAATGTCCCACTACTCAATATCATCTATACCAATGAAACTAGGTAGATAAATAAAAAGGAGCTTTATATTATAAAATAATAAAGAAGTTACAACATATAGTTTTCTAACATACATCAATTCTTGTAGTTGTTTATGGTCATTACAAATAGAACTCTAAGTACCAATAAAGAACTAGGCATAGAAGAAACCATAGAAATGAATTTAAAAAAAAATCTCTAATGGATGTAAATATTTAAGAATTGAGTCTATCCAAATTGATAGTAAAAGTAAAAGAGTAAAAGATTAATTAAAAGTTTAAACTGTATTTATATGAATTCAAAATTTTGAAAAATGTTATAAATTATAAAATGGTGTAGTAAAAATATGGTGACTCTTATATGATTTTCAAATGATTGGTATAAATGTTGGGTGATTCACACCACAATCCAAATATATGTGATTTTGACAACAATTATGACCCTATAATTAACATGGATTTATAATAATATTGATAAAATTGGTTCTCATACATGGTGAAATTTTAATGGTGTATGAGAATATGTTGGTTGATTAAAACATGCATCTAAAATTTTAGATGATTTCCCATTATAAAAGTGTAGTTTTCAATTGTAGGAATATTACTTATAATTGTTACAAATATAAATTGAAGACTACTTACCACGAATTTGACTAATCAATCATAAAAATATTTGTTATTTGGGTCTTGGACAATTTCTTTATATTTTCTAAAACCAAATCATTTGATATGAACAATTCATAAATTGGAAAAGACACATCACTAAAAATTGACTAGAGGATTGTGATAAGGATTAATGGTCCTAAAATTAAATGATTTCTTCTTCATTAGCCTTTGTAGTGTTGGAAAATATACTCCTTTACATTTTCACATTATGTTTGGGTCCCTTAATTAAATTGGACTTAATTAAGCCTCTAATTGGTTCTATTTTGCATTTACAAGGCTAATTGATTGCAAATTTTTAAAGGGGAATTATGATTTAATTAATGCAATTATCAGTTTTAACACCCCAAAATGAATGGGTCCTAGAAATTTAGGTCAAGGGCGAGTGGGTCCCCTTTAGTTGCTGATTTCAAATTTTAAATATATTTTTGGTGGCTTTTTTATGATCCCAAATCCATATTCAAATTTTGGCTTGTAATGTCTAATTTTTGGGAAACAAGAAAATTGTTTGTAAAAGCAAGGTCTTTTTATCAATTCAAATCCTAAGAAATTCATAAGAGCAACAATTCAAATTTCACAAGACCTAAGATTATTGGTAAAGGTGTTCAAGAGCATATTTCTCAAGCATTTGTTGCAATGATCATGATCTCAAGCGTCATGCATGTTTTTGGAGCTAACATTGTGATGTAGGTTTCAAGCATTCAAGTCAATTTTCAAGCATCAAGATCACATCATCAATCAATCCATTTCATGCGATATCAAGAACTTGGAGAGGTCTACTAAGTTTCAGTCTTTCAAGGGTTTCAACGCAAGGGTTTAGTGAGTTGCAACATAGCAAGTGTCCATTCATCTTTCCTTTCATGTTTGATTGTTTCAATTCAAGTTTTAATTACCAAAATATGGTAACTTGACCAAGGAAAACCCTTGGATTCACCAATTTTTTTTTTTCCCAATTGTGTGTGTTGCAAATCTTAGGTTGAAGAATGATTTAAGATCTATCAAAAGAGAGAAATTTCAAAAGTTGTTAAAGTTGCAAAAGTTGTCAAAGTTGTCGTCAAGCCACGAAAACTCACTTTTAGAATTTATTTCTAAATTTTTGACTATGAAACTCAGAGGAATTGGAAATGCATACATAGGACCATAGGATTGTGAAATAATTTTTTCAATCCTTGTAGCAAGACCCATTCCCCCTTGGGTGAATGAGTCCTAGGAGGACACTAAATGCAACCTTTTTGTGACAGGTGCATAAAATCAATCCCTTATGAGATCTGCAATATCTTTCTAGATTCTGTTAGATTAAGGTTTAATTTAGAGGTTTTATGTGTTACATTGCATATTTAAATTCATTTAGTATTTTTGATTCATCTCCCAAAAGTGTTGTTTCAACTGATTTACCCCATCCTAGGTCATGAGGAAAACAACAAGATCTCCACCAAGGTTGACTTACCTAAGGGTTGAAAGTCAATCTTGCCCTAGGGGATCTCATTTTCCTAATGAAATAAGGAATCTATTTGTATCATACCCTCTTTTTCTATCATTATTGATACACATATTTTCACATGTTTCATTTTGGTGAACCCGACCTTCTTGCACTATAATTTTTTTGATTTGGAGTCCACTCGAAATATTGATCTAGGATTTGCATTACTTTGAATTGAATTACATTAGTTTGTATCTCATTTAGGGTTGTTCACATTGCATTAGTGTGCATCTCATTCAGGGTTTTAAGTTTGAATTTTGCATCCTTTAAAATCTAAAAAAATCTAAAACTTATATGCATATTACGTTAATTTTGCATAGTACTTGCATATTAGTGTATGTTCAATTATTCATATTTGAAAATTGAGTCAAAATTGTATTTCAAAAAGTCTCATATTGTTTATCATTTTCCATTCATTTCACTTGCATTTGGAAATTAAAATCTGGAAAAATAAGTCATCGAAAGTACAATTTATAGTCTAGTAGGGTGATCCCACAATACTGGTTTACAATTTTTGGGCAAATTAGACACCGAATTGAATTTTTTTAACTAAATATTCACTTTTAGGCTCCTATAGTAGCTAAGCCGTGAGGAATTTGAAGATGATGCAAACTAGTGATTTGTGACGTTTTGTCTATAGATTCTAAATATATTTTTTTCAAAATTTTTGAAATCAGATTGCACTTTTTTTTCCATCTCCTTCGAAAACTAGTTTTTATCAGTAAACAACATTTTTAAGGACTAATGCTCACTGTATACAACATAATTTTTTTGTATGAAGGATAAAATTCTATTTTTTTTGAATTTAGATTTGTAACTATGATATCTAACTAGTTCATTTGGTTTGATAGTTTTTTATTAAATATTTTTCCTTAATCAAGTTTTGAAGGCAAACCAATTACAATTCAAACATAGGCGGACTGTACACAACATAACTTTTTCTGTATGTATTGAAATTCAATTTTTTTTTAATGGATTAAGGACATCAATACCTAGCCTGAACATATTTTTCAAAATTTTATTTTGATAATCTACTATTTTTCCACATGTGCAGAACAAAGAGTTTTATTTTCAGTGAAAAACCTATGTTTAATAAAACTAAAAAATAAAATACATAATAAAACCAAAACATATTCAAATTATATTCGACAGATAGCTCATTATGAGGACTATCATTATCTAGTTGGGTTTCTGAATTTTTCTCCATTTTCATCCTCAAATTGAGCTTCGAAAGACAATTTTTTATGGAAATTTACTAGCCTTTTGGGAGACAAGGGGAAATAGGGGGTTCGCTCGAACCATTGTTCGAACAAACCCCCAAAGAGCGTTCGCTCGAACATGGGTTCGAGCGAACATATGTTTGTTCAAACCCCTTTAGAATAATGTTAAAAAATTGGTTAGGGGGGTTCAATCGAACCCCCCAAGAATGGGTTCAATCGAACCCCTCGTCGTATACATACAAAAGTCAAACACGTTTTTTAGAGTTTATTTGCATTTTTTCGAGCTCGAAGAATATTCTAACCCTCATGCTTGTGGGTGTGTGGGTGTCAGTCTGTAAAAAA
This sequence comes from Sequoiadendron giganteum, assembly GCA_007115665.2. Lineage (NCBI taxonomy): Eukaryota > Viridiplantae > Streptophyta > Pinopsida > Cupressales > Cupressaceae > Sequoiadendron > Sequoiadendron giganteum. The sequence goes on from CM021110.1 coordinate 309,647,434, forward strand.
GAGAAAGGTGACAATTTCTAGGTGAAAAGCGAGTAAGTTTTTTTAGAAAGTTATATAATATTCTTTTTATTGTTGCATTTCTTATTCAAGAAATTATCTATGAGGCGATTGTTCTTGCAAGTTTTTCACAACTCTTTTGCCACATATTTTTTGCTTTTTGGAGGAGAATTTGTTTTGAGTCATTTTTAATTTGAAGAAGAAAATGGGAGAACAAGCAAAAAGAAAAAATAAGGCTCAACGAAATTTTTCAAAAGAAAAAGAACAAAATAGGCTCAAACAAAACTTGACAAATTATCATAGAAGGAAACAAGGTACATTCTTATTTCTTCTCTCTCTCTGTCTCTCTCATCAAATATGGGTAAATTTGTTTACTTACAACAGTGGGTTCATCAAATGTCTTATCTAGTAGCAAGGGAAAATGCATCAAATAATTGATATATAAGAAAATTGAAGGTTTCTCATTTCAATTTTATGAAAATGAAAACTCAAATGCACATCCTCAATGAGTTCTATAAAACTAAAATCTGCAAGTTATCACTAGATATCATATAAATGAGTTCTATATGATTGTGCCCATTTAAAATTATTAAGATGTGAAAGAGATGCATTTTTTTGTAACTATATTGTTCTAGTTAATGTCTATTCTAACATGTTCCAAGCCAAAAATTAAATTATGAGTGTTGAAATTTATATATATTTGTTGTTTTATAACTTGAAAATTAGATTTTGTGGTATTAATATAGGGACTCAAGGTTGAGACACAAATCCTAACGATCTCCCGTAATGGGATACCTTAGAAGAAAAATAAAATATTTAAATACTATCAACTATCTACTTAGGTACAAAGAGGCTCATAGACTTACCACACTATCTAATAACATGCTAATTTTATGGAAACCATAACATTCTTATGTTATAACATGATTGAATTATAGTTTGATAGTAACAAGTCTAAAGCTTAGTCACTAGCATGCATAAATTCAATTGCATTAAAACATGAAAATATAATAGTGCTACCATGTTGCAACACACTCATATTTTTGATGAAAAATAGTCATGAGTAATGTGTGTTATTTTCTTCATAATAGGATAGAATTATTGTGTGAGTGTATTTTTGTTGATTTGGGGTAATTTTAATTTAATGAATCATTTCTCTATAACATAAAGGGGCAAGTTTATTTAATTTTTTAGCAATTTGAGTTCAAAATTAAATCACTTTTATTTTCATTTATGTTGAATCATTTTTTAATTATTAGAAAATTTGAATCTGTCAGCACCTCCAAACACTCATCTAGTCAATAAATCATGCACGGTAAATTTTATGTTGAATGAAATGCATAAAATAACCCCATGATTTTCCTTTGGATCAATTCCAAGGCATTCTTGTGATTATCAAGTATAGATAATAGGGTGTCTCAAAAATAACAAAAAGGAACTTCAAACATTAGTAGAAATCTTAAAAATATATAAATGTAAAAAATATGCATTGGAAATCTTTTGTAACATCATTTGAGTTTATAATATCTATAAAATATTCAATCAAAAAGAACATAAATATAGGTGGAAATTTTTTAGATATCTATAGTGAGCTCATGAATAGTATGAAATAAAACTATCATGTAAACATGTGAAAGCCAAGAAACTGTAGACACTCAAATTTGTCCTCGCAATCATCGCATTATCATTTGCATTATCTTTCATGTCCGTTTGCATTATCATTCATGTTCGTTTGCATTATCGTTCACATCCATTTCCATAATAAAGCATAATCATTCATTATCATAAGGTCATCAAATATCGTTTCATAATAAACTAATTATCATTAATCATTTCATTTGCATGAATCATTAAATTATTAGATCATTAAAATATTAAATAATTATCATCTCATTACCATTCATAGTGCATAATAAATCATAAACCTTTCATGATCATTCATAAACTGTTTTAAATCATTAATCATGATATTGTTTCGACAATAATTTTTATTGCATTTTCATTGCATTTTCATAAATCATCATTTAAAACATTAAAATCAATGTTACATAAGCCATTTGCATAATCTATATTCCATTAAATCCATAATAAAACATTATTAAATCATTTTCATTCACATTTAGAAATGCATCTAGTCACTTAGTTTAATCATTCACCATGCATTTGTTTTCCTTTTATCATTTTCACTTACATGCATCTCATTTTACTACGTAATGTGGGATTTTAAAATCTCCTTTTTGTAAATCTTTTGTTCCACATTCATTTCTCTCAATCTCTCCATCCTCAAAAACATCTATTTAAGGATGTTTTCCTCTCATTTTTCCCACCACGCTCCACATTACACTACACACTACTCTTGCATATTTTTACTTTGGGGCGTCTTGTCGAAGACTGAAAATTGGAACTACTAACTAATTTGGTGCAGGACGATTGATTAAAGACTTGATTTTGAAACCGACTTTCTTTTAGATTAGAACACATCTCTATTGGTGCTTTAAAATGAATATTTGTCTTCCATCATATAGATTTAATTAGGGGGTGAATGAACACTATTTGTTATGCTTGAGATGGTAGGGAGTATGCTCTCACCTTGTGCGAACTTGGTGGTCATAAACCAAACTCATCATCTTTGTACATGTGTTTAATACCTTAGAGGGGCCTGTCTCGTAAGAGGGAACAACTCCAATCGATTTTTCGCTCGGGCCGGTATATAAAAGGATGAGACTAAACTATCAAGTCCTCATGGTATGTAGGCCTTAGCCATGCAGTGCCATTTGAAAATGGGTACCTACCTTTTATTTTAAAGGTATAAGAGCCCCTAGTAGAGTGGTTAAAGCCTTAAGTAGCTTGTTGTACGCTCGCGAGGTTACATGTCCCCAAGTATTCACTAGAACCCTCTTGTTTTAGAAAGCCAAAATACCTTCTATTCGTTGGTGCAACAATGGGCATTGCCAAGGAGTCCACATTATCGTAGTTCTTAGTAGAGGTGAAGAGTCTTTCATGGGAGATTCATGATGTATCGAAGCTTGGTTGTCTCAAGAAGTGAGTTCCGTGTTGGGGGAGCTAGTGTGGCTAAGCTTCTAAGTCACCCGCTAAGAATAAGTGCAGCTGGGGAAACCCATGTGGAATCTAGTGAATATAGTCCTTACCAACCTTAGGATTTGTGCTTGTATTACATTAAAATAAAACATTTTGTTTTCCATTTCTTGTATGTGTTTAAAAATAGACCTAAAACAAACATCACACCTAGTACTTGGCAACACCTTAAACCTTACAAAATCCCAAAACATCAAACAATAAAAACATACAACATGAACCTATCACTTAGAATTCTTGGGGCCATCATCCTTTAGTTTTGATTTTTCAATCCTTGCATTCCACCTAGTCTTTCCATCCCATATAGTCCTTGCATATTCATAGCCCTTTCATCCCAGTCCTTACATATTCCTAGTCTTGCATACATAGATCACATCACATAGTCCTTGCATACATATATCATTCCACCTAATTCTTTCATGTACAACCCCTTGCATATCAAGATCATCTCACCTAACCTTTGCATGTTCCATGAATTTATTCCTTTTCATATTCATCATTGATCAAATAGAACACTTAGCTTGCACTTCAACTACTCTTCCTAGGTCTCAAAATCAACCCATTGGCTATCTATCACCCACATCACTTAAGGTTTATCATCCTTGAGTTAGGGAACATACCATTATCCTTGAGTAGGGAAATCTTTTTGGAGTCCATCATCTCCTACATACCCTCTCTTGATCATTGGTCCCTTGTGTTTATCAATCATAACACAGGTCAAGCCTTGCATCATAACCAAATTTGGACCTAGAGTTACCTTTGAGCTCTTGCATTCTTAGCTTATCACATCATACCATACCATTTTAATATTGCATCTTAGAATCATATCCTTTTCATTGCATCCTAGTCTTAGGTTTCATACATTATCTTGGGTTGAAGATCAGAACAATCACCTATGACCCCTCGAACATGAGCAAAAATATTTCAAGAAGAAGCGAACCCTTGGGGAAAATATTTTGATGGGAAAGATCATGTTAGTGTTGCAACTAGTGAAACAGGTGAAATTGAGGACAAAGAAATAACACAATCCAATACAAATGAAGCTCTTAATGATAATAGATTCACTAAACTTCTTACAGAGGTAGTCAAATGTAACTCACAATGAATGACCAACCAAAATCCAGTGAATCTAAACATCCCAAAACAAACAACAATAGTAGAATCAAAGATCATAGACCCTTTTATTTACAACCAGGTTACAAGCGATCTTCCAAGACATCAAAACCCGCACCTACAAATGATACCATTTTGGATGAGCTTAGAAAATTGAGACAAGAATTGGACACTTTTAAGAATAGTAAAACATCAACAAGAAGAGTAAAAAATCCAAAAACATTAGAAACATTTCAAAAACAAACAAATCTACATGTCCTCCAAGTCAAGTTGTCCACATCATCTCCAAGTCAAACTTCTCATCCTTATTTTCATCCTAGCCACTGCATTTTCATTTAGACCTCACCACCATCTCTACAATTTACCTAGACATGCTCCTTAGTCAAGTTGAATGCCAATTAATCCACAACATGTCAAGCCCAAAAAGCCCTATACTTGAAAATAAAATTCATCAATTTCCTCCATACCAACCATGCATAAGATTTCATCCTCTGCCCACCTACCTTCACCATCAAGAGTCACCTAACACAATCCATGCCATTAATCCATAGTTCAATTGTCCACTTATCACCCTTGTCCTAACCTTGACAAGGGAAACCAACCTTCCACTAATCCATTCCAAGCCTCCACATCCTTATCCTAGTCCATCGCTCATTAATCCATTCCATGCCTCCACGTCCTATCCTAGTCTGGATCATCCATCAATCTCATTTAAATATTTTTACACATTTGAAGACAAAAGACAAGTGTTTTCAAACTGCTTATAGTGTTTGTCATAATCACACTTCACAAAAGCACCTCAAATTTGGTCAACAAGAAGAGTAAAAAATCTAAAAACATTAGAAACATTTAAAAAAAAAACAAATCTACGTGTCCTCCAAGTCAAGTTGTCCACATCATCTCCAAGTCAAACTTCTCATCCTCATTTTCATCCTAGCCATTGCATTGTCATTTAGACCTCACCACCATCTCTATAATTTACCCTGATATGCTCCTTAGTCAAGTTGAATGCCAATTAATCCGCAACATGTCAAGCCCAAAAATCCCTAGGCTTGAAAAGAAAATTCATCAATTTCCTCCATACCAACCATGCATAAGCTTTCATCCTCCTTTCACCTACCTTCACCATCAAGAGTCACCTAACACAATCCATTCCATTAATCCACAGTTCAAGTGTCCACTTATCACCCTGATCCTCTGTTCTTCATTCGAAGCCTAATAATTGCTTATCATCTATTTTCAAATGCATTTTTTCCATGGAATTCTTAAGTTCAAGAATCTTTGATTTCATATGTTCAACTCCACTTATATATCATCATCTCTCACTTTCTTTGCACAATATTTTGTGACATGTAGAAATGGATCAACAAGAAGGAAGTTCTCAAGTAGAAGTCGAGCCAAATCTAGATATTGGACCAAACGAATCAGTTGAAGAACACATGGACCTTGAAGATAGGGAGGAGGACCAAGTTCAAACAATGCATGTTGGAGAGGGGTCAGGATCACTTCCTTCTACTAGTATGGATGAGCATATAAAAGTAGCTAAAAAGGTGGGGAAACAAATTTCTTATAGAAATTTAGATCATTTATTTGAAATGGATATGGAGAAACTGAAATGTTATGTCGACCAACCTAAAAATAGGAGTAAGAGGTCAATGACTAAACTATAAATGGAATAATCCATGATCATTTCAATCATCTTGAAACACTTGAAAAAACCTAATTGTTATCACGTTTACTTCTTCGTAATGAGTTGAAAGAGTCATTACAATTGTTGGGTGTAAATTATGAATCAAATAAGAGGAAACACATGAGACTAAAAAAATATATTGTTTGATAAGTTAAAATAGGTTTAGATTCCATTGGGAAAGGATCTCGATTAGTGGATAAGGCCATTACAAGAAGGGTGATTTTGACATCTGTTTTAAATAAAGATATATAGAGAAAAATAAAAATGTCAGCACTTTCCATTGAATTTGGTTATAGTAGAACCACACTAATAAAATATGAGAAAAAGAGAAAGGTTTTGGATGATAGATCTGAAGGAAACTGGGCAATTATGTGCAGAGCTCCCCATTCTGATAGGATTGAAGATGTTGTTAGGAACTTGATCTCAAGTTTTTGGAATGATCAGACCCATTCGTCATCAAATACTAGAGATGTTATGAGGCACAGGATTGGGCTTGGTATTTATGAACATATTAAACATTGGATAGACATAACATAGCTTGATATGTATATGAACTTTTGTAATATGTATCCTCATATAAAGATTGGGAAAACAATGTTTGAAAGGTTAAAGCCATATTATGTGAAGATAAATAAGTTTTTTGAAATTTGTTGTTGTCATTATCATATTGAATTTGATCTCTACTATTAGGTGTTTCGAAAGATGAGAGAAGAAAGTTATGGTTTCCAAAAGGCACCTCCTAAACATGTAAGTTTGTTCATAAAGGATCTGTTATGTGATCATGAAAATTGACCTCAAATAAAATGCATAAAAGGACTCTATGAAATATGTGGAAATTTGGCTAACTTTCCTTCAACAAATGAAGATGTTGACCTAACAAAGACATTAAATTGCAAGAGTTACAAGTATGTAAAGTTTCAATTTTTTTTTGGGAAAGAATCCACAAGGTTAAACTGTGTAGAAGAGGAGATACCTATTGGGAAATTTATGGAAGATTTTCAAAAATTGATACAACCATACATATAACATTCCTTTTATGCTAAGTGGCAAGCACAACAATTTCAAAAATTAAGAGATACTTTCCCACTTGGAATAGTTCTATCAGTAGTTGAATTTGTAAAAAATTACTCATTTGTACATCAAAAAGAGATTCAATTAGAATATTACTTTTCAAAGTAGATCACTATTATGGTTCATGTGTGTTATCAACATGCACAATTGGAATTAGATGGTGTTGAGAGTATAGATGAACAATGGTCCATCAAGAAAGAATATCACTTTTATATTAGTGATGATAAAGAGCATGACACACTTTTTGTACAACATTGCTTTACAAAATGTTTTTTGAGAAGTTGAAAAGTAGGGTTGTAAAATTTGAAAAGAATTTTGTATGGTTAGATGGATGTGCGACACAATTTAAATCACCATAGTCATTTTATGAACTATTTAAATATCATAAAATTTACAACATACCACATGTTTGGAGATTCTTTGAGAGTGGGCATGGAAAGGGTGAGCATGATGGTGCAGGAGCTTGCATCAAACGTGCTTGAAGAAAACATCAAATGAGTTATTCGGGATATCGTATAGACGATGCACATGATGTTGTTGAATGGTGCAAGAAACACTTTGCATAAAATGAGGATGACACATCTTCAAGAACAAACTGAAAAATTCCACATAGAGTGTTTTGGGAGATATCGGGTATGTATAAATTACATTTTCAAAAAATTAAATTTATTTAAATTTAAAATTTATATATATACACATGTTTGTTCACATAAGTTTTTTGCAAGTACATGTATCTAGGTGTGGATAGAATATTGATGCATGGATGCAAGAGGGTAGACAAAACAAGGTCTTTGCATTGTGTTATGAGTTCAGATAGTCACCCTGGATGAACATTATACATGAGATATTACTCTTGTTTTTGCACTGAGTGCATTGCAAGAAACTTTCATGCATGCGACAACCAAGAACTTGAATATGTTAGTGTGTTGTTAGAATATGTGAATTAATTGAAATGTAAACTAACACACCAATGAGACATTATATTGAAATAAACTAATTAAAAAGATAAAACAAACTCTATATAACAACAACTCTTTCAAATTCGTCCCATCGTCCTCTATCTCCAAGGATTTGATTCAAGATACTGGCTCTTAGTTGTGTAAGCAACAACTTGTTGAAATGAAAACTTAGGAGAATGAGATTGATTGAAAATGCATGTACATTGCTAATGATTTAAACTATGAAATTGAAATGCTATGATATGAGATTTTGCTAAAATGCTGATATGCTAATTTGAATGCAACTATAGTAATTGCGTATGAAATATAGGATGAAATCTACTTATGGGAAGGCTGTATTTATAGATTTTAAAAAGGAAAAAACTTTTTTGGAAAACTTCAATGGTTGAGATTTAGCCTATAAGAATGGGTGGTGAGAGATGGAGAGGTTGGAGAGAATATAACTGCTGGAGAGAAAAAGATGGATTGTGTTTTCAACCCACAAAACCCCCTCATTCAAAAATGGAGACAAATTATCATTTGTCATGAAGTAGTTTTGTTTGTTGAAGATAATTGCTCAATTAAATAATAATTTTATTTAATTTCTTGTGACATGTGCAAATGGAAGCTTCCAATTAAATATAAATATTTAGTTATATGTTTGGAGAATATAGAAGCTTTCTTAATTAAATATGAAATATTTAATTAAGTATGGTTATGGGTTTTGATATTTGAAGAATTGTATTTACTTTATATAATAAAGTAATGTGATAATTAATTAAAATAAATAATGGTATTTATTTAATTAATTAAGAAGACATGAGAAAATGATAATAGTGAATGATTTATAGAAAAGGTGAACATTTATAAATAAATTATTAAATTTATTTAAATGTAGTTGAATCAAGAAGATTAATTAAATAATGCGTATTTAATTAATTTACCAGGCTAATATGATGTGACCATTTTTAGATGTGTACATTTTGCCTCTCTTTGAAGTGATGTGTTTTACGCATTGCTTCAAAGAATTTTTCAGATAATGAAAATTTTGCCCCTGATTTTGAAAAATTGACTGATGATGCTATATGCCCCCTCAGGTGATGAATCGGATAAAATTTTGAATTTTTCGGATTCTTTTACTGATTTTCTATCTGATTCATCAGCTGATAAAGATGATTTGAAAGATTGATATGAAGATGAAGAAATTTGATTTTTCCCCAATTGATGATGCTTTTCGATTGATTCAGCATGTGATAGTGAATTTGTGATGATTGATTGATGATGACTGATAAGATTGATAAATTTTCTTTCATGATTGATGAAAAACAAATAGTAAGATTGATAAATTTGCTTTTATGATTGATGAAAAACAAATAGTAAGATTGATAAATTTTCTTTCATGATTGAAAAACAAATAGCAAGATTGATAAATTTGCTTTCATGATTGAAAAAAAAATAGTAAGATTGATAAATTTGCTTTCATGATTGAAAAACAAATAGTAAGAGTGATTTGATTGATTCGATTGATTTGATAGAAGAGGATTGATACAAGAATTTGATGAAGATGATTGATTGGTTGAATGATTAAATGGTTGGATTGAGATGATGGATCAATTAGATGAAAGGAAAGATGAGGAAGATGATGCCAAATGATGGACAAGAGAGGATGATAAGCAATAGGATATTGGTAAGAGAAAATGAGAAGAAAGAAAGCACAAATGGAAAAAATAAGTATGATTTTTCCCCAATTAAACTACAAGACAATATGGATTGATGATGATGATGATAGTGTTGTTGATGAGGGAAGGATTCATCCCGAGACAACACAAGGATAGGGAAGGATACATCCCGATGATGATGATGATGATGATAAGAGTGTTGTTGATAAGGGAAGGATACATCTCGATGATGATGATGATCAAGGCTTGCAGTAAGGCTAGGAACAAGACCAAAGGTATGATTAAATGATTTTTTCTAGATTGAATGGATTGATTAGATGAGATTGGAAGAAAGGATTGGATGAATTGATTGAGATGAGATTGGAAGAAATGATTGGATGGATTGATTGAGATAATGCAGATGAGATGTGATGGATATGATAATGCTCATGCATAAACTAAGATTGATGCAATCTATCTAATATGAAAAATAAAATGCAAAGTTGTAATTTTGTGAGCTGCTTTATGCTTTACGTTTCATCATTGAGCTTATAATATGTTGAAAGCTAGTACAAGCATCAAAGGGTACGTTAGCACCAATGATGACCTGAGTACTGCTTTCATGATGTTTGATGTAGCAAATTAATACAAGCATCGAGGTATAATTGAACCAAGATGACCTGAGTATTGTTTGCATAAACAGACAAAAGTTAACCATTTTCCTATGCAAATTCCGAAATGTCATCAATGATACGTCGTAGAGCATGTCTCATGACAAATTTGCACAATACTAATGATTAGCTTACAAACAACAAGCAAAGAAAAATCATACTCCTTCCTTGTGATTCTAGTTCAGTACATCATTGAACCACTCCAAAGATATGATGTCATCAAATGTCAAAACAACAAATCAACTTATGCTTTAAGTTTGTCATTTATTTTATTCAGATTAAGACCATCCAATTTGTTTTAGTTATCTGTCAAAATAGTCATGTAGACTCAGTTTAATTGGACTAGTTTGTTGTTTCCTGATATTTTGATTCTTGACATATGTTACCGTTTGCCTGCTAGAAAGTTTCAAGAAGCAAACTTCCCCCTTAGTGACCTTGTACTCTGACTTCTAGTAGACACAAATATTGCTAAGGATAACCCTAATCATCAAGCCATGATGAGATCCTTGTATTTTCAAGGATATGTTGTGACGCATGATGCGAATGCGATGGCTAGGCATGTATGTGATGCCGATGAAAGATGGATATGGAGAATGTATCCTAATAGATGAGAGAGCCAAACAAAGTCACAAACAATGCCTGTTTGCAAGGTTTTCACCATTTATTTTTATTGCACCTTTTCCTAATTTTATGATTTTTTTTGTTGTTGTTACCAAGACTCTTGTTTGCCAGGTTTTAATCAAGGCAACGAGTTTTTTTTTTCTCAAGACTTTTTATATTGTTTTTGATATTTTTAGGCATAAAACTTCTTCAGATGAATGCTGTTGGTTGGATCTTCAAATAGATCCCCTTTTGATGTTGACAATTGATAAGCCCCGATCCATATGCAACAATGATAACGAATGGACCCATCCAATTAGGTTCGAACTTGCCTTTCTTTTCCCGATCCTGTTGACTACGAGGGTTTTCTTTTAGAACCAAGTCACCTACTTGAAAAGTTCATGGTTTGACTCTATGATTGTAGCTGTGGGACATAATTTGTTGATATCCTTTCAAATGATTGACTGCAGTTTGACACCGTTAGTCAAGAAGTTCCAACTCTTGCAACCTTGATACTATGTAGTCTTCATCATTGATTAACCCCTTTAGTGATACTTGAAGTAAGGGAATATCAACTTCTAGCGGTAGAATAACTTCTGCTCCATAGACCAAACCATAGGGAGTAGCACCTTTTGGTGTGCAGATACTTGTTTTGTATGCCCACAATGCTGGATTCAATTGTACATGCTAATCACGACCCACCTCATTCACCGTTTTCTTCAAAATCTTCAGAATTGTTTTGTTTGAAGCTTCAACTTGACTATTCCCTTGTGGATAGTAAGGTGTAGAGAACCTGTGTTGGATGCGAAATCTTTCACATAGTTCATCAACATCCCGATTTTTAAAGGGTCTTCCATTGTCTGTGATAATGGAGTTGGGAATACCATATCGATAGATGATATAGTTCAAAATGAATGAAGAGATTTGTTTACCAGTAACAGTTGTTAGGGGAAAAACTTCAATCCACTTACTAAAATACTCAGTGGTTGTGATAATTAATTTGTGTCCATTTGAAGATGATGGGTGTATCTTGCCAACTAGATCTAATCCCCACTGAGCAAAAGGCCATGTTGTGGTGAAGGGTTGTAATTCCTGAGCAGGAGCATGAATGAGATTCCCATGAATCCGACATTTTGCACATTTCTTCACAAAGATGAATGATTCCTTCTCCATGGTCGGCTAGTAATAACCCAATCTAACAAGTTTCTTTGCTAAGGTTAGTCCACTTGAGTGTGTCCCACAAATACCACCATGTACTTCTTGTAAGGCCTTTTTTGATTCATCACGTTTGAGACACCTAAGGAGGGTACCATCCAGACCATGCCGGTATAAGATGTCAGCAATTAAAGTATAACGTGAGGATTGATGAATGAAATTCCTATTCTGATTTCTAGACAAATCTAAAGGTAAAATGGTATCCTTTAGGTAAGTGTAAATTTGGCCATACAAGGGAGAATCATAACTGGTTAAGTGGCAAATGATTTGAGTTTCTGGATTGTCATAAGCGGGAGAAAACAATTGTTCCACCAGGAAATCATACCTTGTTTGGCTCTCTGACAACTGGAGTAGAGATGCGATTGTAGCCATAGCATCTGTTGCTTTATTATCAATACGTGGAATTTATATGAACTTGATATCAACAAAGTATTTCTTGAAATCGTCCACCATTTTTTTTGTGAGGTATCAACTTGTCATCCTTAGTGTGGTATTCATCATTGATTTGATTTATAACAAGTTGTGAATCAACAAAAACTTGAAGTTCTTTGATTTTCCAATCGACTACAATTCTCATGCCAATTAATAGTGCCTCATACTCAGCTATGTTTTTTGTGCAAGGGAACATTAGCCAATAAGATTTTGGAATTGTATGTCCTTGAGGAGTAATGAAAAGAATCCCTGCTCCTGAACCATGTTGAGTGTAGGAACCATCAAAATAGAGCGCCCATGACTGCTTAATAGTTGCTGTGAATACATCAACATCAGGAAAATCAATGTGTATTGGGTGTTCTGCTGGCATTGGTGCTTTTGCTAATTGATATGCAATTACCTATCCTTTTATAGATTTTCAATCCACATAATGAATGTCAAATTCACTCAGAATCATGACCCATTTAGCCAACCTGCCAGTTAAAGTTGCCTTACTTAGAAGATATTTGAGTGGATCAATCTTAGCCACAAGCTTTATTGTATGTGCTAGCATATAGTGTTGTAACTTTTGAGAAGTAAACACTACTACTAAGTAAGCTTTTTCAATGAAGGTGTAATTTAGCTCATGACTTGTCAATGTCTGACTAATGTAATAGATTGCTCGCTCTTTCCTGAGTTGTCTTGTTGTGCCAATAATGCTCCTAAGGACACTTCCATGGCAGAAATATATAATATGAGTAGTGCACCTTGCATTGGTGGAATCAATACTAGTGGATTCATTAGATACTGCTTTATTTGATCAAACATTGCTTCACATTTATCCTCCCATTTAAATGAAACATTCTTGTGTAAGAGATGGGTAAATGGTAAACTTTTATCTACCAGTTGGGCAATAAATCTTTAGATGGATTGTAACCATCCCTGCAAAGAGCGTAGTTGACTAATGTTCCTTGATGGTGGCATATCAAGAATTGTTTGTACCTTATCTGGATCCACCTCAATTCCCTTTTTTGATACAATATAACCCAACAACTTTCCAGATTTTACTCCAAAGACACATTTCTTTGGATTAAGTCTCACTTTGAATTGTTCCATTCTTTTGAAAATTTTAGATAAGATAGCTATGTGTCCTTCCCTGGTGTTAGATTTGGTGAGGAGATCATCAAAGTTATCTTCCATGAATGTATGCATCATATCATGAAAAATTGTTTTCATTGCACGTTGGTATGTAGCTCCTGGATTCTTCAACCCAAATGGCATTACGTTCCAGCAATAGGTACCCCAAGGGCATGTGAATGCTGTTTTATCTTGATCCTCTGGTGCAATCTTTATCTAGTTGTATCCTGAAAATCCATCCATTAATGAATACATCACATGGCCAGTAGTCAAATCAACAATCATATCTATGTTTGGCAGAGGGAAATCATCCTTAGGACATGCCCTGTTCAAATCTCTGAAATCTTTAAAAATTCTGATTCTTTCGTCTGGCTTTGAAACAGGTATGATATTGGAGATCCATTTTGCATAGTCGATAGACCGAATGAATCCAACATCTAAAATATTCTTTAACTCCTCTTTAACCAATAATGCAACATGTGGATGCATTTTTCTGAGTTTCTGCTTCATAGGTTTTTCCCCCGGCATAACAGATAGATGATGCATGATGAGATCTGGATCTAATCCAGGCATATCCGCGTAGGACCATGCAAAACTAATCTGATTGTTCTTGAGAAATTCTGTGAATTTTGGTATTTCCTCTTCTGTTAGAGATGCAACAAGTTGCAAGACTTTGGGTTGTTCTGTAGTACCTATATTGAGTGCCTCCGTGGGTTCTATTAGAATAGAAGACCTTTCCTGGTAATGTTCCGAGAGAATGTCAAGTTTCCCATCCTCTAGTGCCTTTGGAAGGTTTTCACTATTGGATACGCTTTTTATTTTTCTCTTTTCTTGATCTAATACTGCCTTTGTTAGGTTTTCACCATTAGATCTTTCTTTTATGTTATTTAATTCATAGCTGAGAAACTTGGCACTTTCTTGTCAAAAACTCTGATCTTGTGATTCCCCGGTGGAACTTGTTCTCGGTTGGGATGAACAAAGGAAGTTTATGATGGTTTCGTTATTTGGAAAAGTTGGGATATCAATGGGTGAAATTTATTCCCAATTAACGAGTTCAAGATGGACCAAAGGAAATGGATCATTAGGATGAGTAAGGTCACTAGCTGTTAGGGTCATGATTCTATTATTAACGTCGTTATGGGAGAGGTCTAGGATTGTATCCTCCTATAGATGATCTATCTCACTTTGAATCGAATCGGTTTCACTTGAGTCATGATCACTTTGTAGAACGTAATCAAGTGGAGGCCTTGAGCTTTCCCCTTGTAAGAATGCAGGTGTGAATTTGTGTATGAAATCCACCCTTTTCTCCGTCAAGAATGTATCATCAGAGACATCATCCCATTTATATTCATTGGAGTCAGTGTCAGAATTATTTGCTTGAATTCTCAGAATTGTTTAAGCTAACTCCTCCTTAGACATTCTTTGTACTACTTCTTCCTTTGTATCTTCACCATATCCTAACCCAATTTTATCCTTTGGGTGCATTTTTTTCAGTTGGATAGGTTCAAAAATACCCTGTTTTCTTTTACCTATAGGAACATTTCCTTCATAACCCATTTGCTGCATGATTGCATAACCTTTTCCATATTGCTCTGTGGGTAACTTGACATGTACGGATTCTTCTTCATCTTTATAGAGCCAATCAAGGATAGCTCTATCTTCCATTTCATTTTCTTTGATAAATAATCCATTAAACTTGGTGATGGGAATTGAAGCTGAGGCTAAAGTTGTTGTAGCTTGTTGTATAGATGTTGATGGTTGACCATGAGATCTTGGAGATATGGGTAGATTAGAGAGAGATAAAGAATATTCTCCCACCCCATTATCTTTCAGTTTTAGTTTGGCACCAAAATTACTTATCATTTCTCATGCTTGCTCATTGTATTTGGAGGTAGAGATGGCCAAAGCCTCTCTATTATGTGGGATGAGTGTGTCCTGAGTTGCTCTTAGGTTAGAGCAAGTTTGACTGCTAATGTGATCAACAGGTATTGTTACTTCCTGTCCATCATATGGAAAATTCAAGCATTAATGATAAGTAGATGGAAAAACTTGCATGTCATGGATCCATGGATGACCCACGAGTATCTTATAGGATAGATCTTGATCTAGAAACTGACAAAAGGTATTCTTCACAACAGGTCTCTCTCTGATTGGTAGCATGATGAGGCCTTTAGAAGCTCTTTCCTCATCATCGTATGCCTTGATTGTAATCTTCCTTCATGGATCTATAGATTCTTTTGAATATCCCAAAGTGGGGACCAATTTCAAAGTACAAATGTTTAATCTGGCTCCCCCATCTATTAGGACATGTCTAATTCGGGCTTTGTGAACCATAACCTCTAGGTAGAGTGATGAATTATGTGAATGAGTCATGGATGAGTCATCCTTCTCAGTAATTGATAAACATGTGGATGAGGACAAGTGTCCCACCATGGCTTGAAATTTATTGATATCTAGATTAGGAGAGACAGTTGTATCAACAAGTGCCTTTTCCAGAATGTCCTTATGTGCAGGTGATAACTTTAAGAGCTCCAAGATAGAAATTTGGGCTGATATTTTTCGTAGTTGATCAACCAAATTGTATTATCTTGGAGGGGGTACTGCCGCTTTAGATGAGCTTCCTTTTATAATGATTTTGGCTTGTCCCCTTGTCGTAGCGTTGACTTCTTGATATTCCTATTTACCTTTGATTCAGATAGCATTGATTTGCTGATCATTAGTATAAATATGATTGATAATGGTGTCATGGACATAATTAACATTTTTGCCCTTATCACTCGAGGATTCCCCTTTTTGATAATTGGGGAGAGGATCCTTGAATGCCTGATGGTCATCATTGACATTATGTCCCTCAACCGTAATGGTATGGTTATCAATCAAATCCTGAACAATATTCTTTAACCCTTGGCAATTATTTGTCTTATGACCTTTACACCTATGATAATCACAAAAGTGTGAGTCATTCCACGATGGTGGTTTAACTCGAGGCTCATAATCTCTTTGTGGTGGCAATGTAATATCATTTTGATTCAACAGTTTTTAAAGAGTGGATTCCAAAGAATGGCCCAAGGGAGTAAAACTCCGTCGATTTGAAAAATATGAAAATTTGGGCACATTTGAATTTTAATTATTGCCAAAATTATTTCTACTATTGTTGGTCATATTCCCTTGATTGGAAATATTGCCTTGGGTACTAGAATTTCCAGCATTATTGCTACATTGGACACTTGATACATTAAGGACGGTAGGCTTCACATTCACATTGTTAGCATCTACTACCCCATCATTCACAACATTTTTATTTCAATTCCAAAATCGTGACTTGTCGTTGTTGTTGTTGTACGAATTTGAAGCCTCTTTATCGACTTTCAGAACTCCACGCTTGACCAAGGCACCTTCAATAGTAACTGCGTTTTCAATCAATTTTCCAAATGATTGAGGACAGTGAAGGTTTAATCTGTAACTCATCTCTTGATTTAGACTATCGATAAAGATCTCCATCTTTTCTGTTTCAGGAATAGGACGGGAGTATCTAGCAAACACCCTTCTCCACCTTTGTAAAAAGGTGGTGAAAGATTCCCCTACCTTTTGTTTCACCTTAGAAAGATCAAGCATGGTTATCTGGTGTTGGATGTTGTAGGAGTATTGCAATATAAATTTATTTATTAACTCCTCAAATGTTCTGATGGGGGGAGTGATCTTTGAAAGCCACTCCATAGATTGTCCACCTAGACTTCATGGAAACAATCACATTAAGTAGGTATCTTCATGAGAAAATTCTAAGCTCATATTTCGGAAATCCCTCACATGTTCAATGGGGCCAGTTTTCCCATTATAGCTATCAAATTTGGGGATTTCACAATGTTTTGGAAAATGAATCATTTGAAGACTCCTGTCAAGTAGATAAGGACATATATCATCCAAAACATACTTCTTTGTTGTACCTCCTTGGATTTCTTTCATTTGCATTTGTAATGCTTTTAACTGTTGAATAAGAGCATTAAAATCATTAAGAGGGGCTTCAGGATTTTCTTTAATCCCTTTTGTGTCAAAATTGACAGGTAACTTAGCTCCTTGATTAGCTAATGAAAGGAAATATCTTTCCTTGTTTCGTTCTAAAATCCTTTCCATAAGAGTATGGAATTGGGGATCCTGCTCTGATTCTTGGAGATTTTCTTTAGTTATCTCTTCAGTATTTGAATTATGAAAGAGATTCTCTTCCCTATCACTATTATCACCCATTTTGTTTATTGTACTTTCTCTTTCATCTTTTTCTATGTGCTTTCGAGATCTCATGACAATAGGCATAAGCTTTGCCAAATTTCTACTAACTTTATCAAAAGAATGAAATAGTGCAATTTTGATGGATATTAAAGTCAGGATAAAATGAAGATTCTATGACTTAAAAGATTTTTAATCTTTAGCTCGTGATTCCCTGATTGAAAGGATGAAAATCCTGCTGGCGGGAATTAAACCAAAGATCAAAAATAAAGATGATTTTGCACTTTGTGAAGTTTGATCGTAGCTTTGTAAAAAGAAGGATTTGTGATAAATGCCTAATGTGCTTGAGTTCTTTATTGTAGAAATTGATTAGGATGAGTAGAGTATACAATTGCAGGTTGGGGAATGTAAGAGGAACGAATGCATTGACTATGATTATGCCTTTGAGAAAGGGATCTTCTTTGAAAGAAAGCTCGCGAGTATAATGGTTCTACAATAGAATCGTCAGTGAAACCTCTAAAAAAGTCGTGATATCGATGAATAAAGTTCTTGTGTTCAAGCAAGACCTTTCAAATTTGGTATAAAAATTTCCTCCTTTTCAATAACTTCTTATAACTGAGAGATTTCTTTGGCTTTCTAATCTTCCTTTCTAGGGAATTTTTGGCAAAAGTTGTAGACTTCCAAACCTTGAGCATAGAAAAAGACTAGACTGAGATGACTGATTTTCTGGATGTCAGAAAATTACCTAGGCTCGAAGCACAGATGTGCCGAAATAGAGCATGAATGCGCCAAAACAAAGCACAGATGCACCAAAACATAGCACAGATGCGCTGAAACATAGCACAGATGCGCTGAAACAGAGCACAAATGCGCTAAAACAGAGCACAAATGTGCTGAAACAAAGCACAGATGCATCGAAATAGAGCACAAATGCACCGAAATAGAGCACAGATGCATTGAAACAAAGCACAGATGCACCAAAACAGAGCACAAATGCGTTGAAACATACTAGGGATGCGCTAAACTTACCAATTATTTTTTTGAGACAAACATGTTTTGACAGTTTGATATTTTCGAATGATCTTAATCTAATTTAAATGTGAAAAACACGGCATACAGTAGCAGACAATTGTTTTGTTAATCCTAAAATCTAAACAAAGAGTGTATGTTCTTGATATTTTCACAGGTATTGAACAAGATAAGCAATTCAAATAGACTCACTCTTAGTTTGTCAAATAGGTCATCATAGAAATCATAGCCCACAGCTTAAAATCACGTCGACTCACACAACCGTGTCACCCCCTAGAGGGCACCTGTGTTTTTGTCTTTTCCAGGTGCGTACTCAAGGTTAGATTTCTTGATCCCTTGAGAAAACAATCCGTGGCGATTATATGGTGAGTGTCTTGGGGGCAGATTCTTCCCTCCCCTTGCACCGTGATTAAAATGATGTTTGGATACTGACACGATAGGCTTTCTAGACTATGGCTCATAGTAAAGGTTTCCGTTCAGCGTGGCAATAGATAAACTCCCTTAGGAGACCTCCCAATCTTTAGAGCAAAGATTTTGGGGATGGTTACTTTCTCACTTCCGTTGAATATGGGTTTCCACAAAATTCACTTTTGATTAGAGTGGGTTGGAAAACCTTGCTTTGGTTATTCCCACTTAGGTCGTTCTCGTAGGTTGAGTACTTTTTCCCACTACGGCAGACCTTCTAAAGGTTTTAATAAAACATGAATTACATAAAATAAAATAGGTAAGTCTAGTGTTCTGATCACCCAGTAAAGGGGAGAGCATATACCTATTACCCAACAACCACAACAAACAAAAGGTTCAATTTTAAATCCAAATGACAGTTTTCTATGCTAAGTGAAGATTTTGCTTCACAACAAACATTGGATTCATTTTATCCAACATAAAATAAAGTGTGGTGACTATCCTAGGATTGATAAATTCTAGATTTAAGTGTCTATCCTAGGATTGTTTCATTTTACTTTAAAACCAAATTGAAAAATCCTATCCGCGGACGGCGTCAGAATCAATTTTTTTTTTTTCACAACCACTATATGTGCTAAAACAAGCTATCTATGCGCCAAAACAGTCCACAAATGTGCTAAATGATAAAAAAGGGATGCGTGAAAACAGGTCATCTATGCGCTAAAACAATCCACAAATACACTAAATGATCAAACAGGGATGCGTGAAAATAGGCCATATATGCGCTAGAACAGTCCATGGATACACTAAAATAGTCCATGGATGCGCTGAAACAGTCGAGGGATGTGCTAAACAGAGGCTCGTATGCGCTAAAGCGCAACTCCAGTCCGTCACCTGTCAGAAAATTCTGCAATAAAAAGATTAAAAATGGGGGGATGCCCCACGGTGGGCACCAAAAATGTGTTTGTTAGAATATGTGAATTAATTGAAATGTAAACTAACACACCAATGAGACATTAGATTGAAATAAACTAATTAAAAAGATAAAACAAACTCTATAGAACAACAGCTCTTTCAAATTCGTCCCATCGTCCTCTATCTACAAGGATTTGATTCAAGATAGTGGCTCTCACTTGTGTAAGCAACAACTTGTTGAAATGACAACTTAGGAGAATGAGATTGATTGAAAATGCATGTACATTGCTAATGATTTAAACTATGAAATTGAAATGCTATGATATGAGATTTTGGTAAAATGCTGGTATGCTAATTCGAATGCAACTATAGTAGCTGCGTATGAAATCTAGGATGAAATCTACTTACGGGAAGGCTGTATTTATAGATTTTCAAAATACAAAAGCTTTGTTGGCAAGCTTCAATGGTTGAGATTTAGCCTGGAAGAATGGATGGTGAGATATGGAGAGGTTGGAGAGAATATAGCCACTGGAGAGAAAAAGATGGATTGTGTTTTCAACCCACAAAACCCCCTCATTCAAAAATGGAGACAAATTGTCATTTGTCATGAAGTAGTTTTGTTTGTTGAAGATAATTGCTCAATTAAATAATAATTTTATTTAATTTCTTGTGACATGTGCCAATGGAAGCTTCCAATTAAATATAAATATTTAGTTATATGTTTGGAGAATATAGAATCTTTCTTAATTAAATATGAAATATTTAATTAAGTGTATGGTTATGGGTTTTGATATTTGAAGAAATGTATTTACTTTATATAATAAAGTAATGTGATAATTAATTAAAATAAATAATGGTATTTATTTAATTAATTAAGAAGACATGAGAAAATGATAATAGTGAATGATTTATAGAAAAAGTGAACATTTATAAATAAATTATTAAATTTATTTAAATGTAGTT
The DNA here is from genome assembly GCA_007115665.2 of Sequoiadendron giganteum. Taxonomy (NCBI): domain Eukaryota; kingdom Viridiplantae; phylum Streptophyta; class Pinopsida; order Cupressales; family Cupressaceae; genus Sequoiadendron; species Sequoiadendron giganteum. The sequence goes on from CM021110.1 coordinate 309,668,564, forward strand.
GAATCAAGAAGATTAATTAAATAATGCGTATTTAATTAATTTACCAAGCTAATATGATGTGACCATTTTTAGATGTGTATAGTTAGTAAATGGGATATGGTGCCACTATTCATTTCAAACACATACGATGAAAATGAGGATGAAAGATTTCAAGACATTCCTTTGATTTCAATTGATTATGACCATATTTCAGGATTGGTTAGAAAATGTACATGTGTAAGTTTTTAATAATTTAAATATTATATAAATTTAATGATCTTTAAAGTCTAGAGATAATTCTATTTTTTTTAGAATTTTATTGTGTAAATTTGGTGTATAGGCGATGTTTTTGCAGTCATAGCAGAGCCTGGAAACATAAAAGGTGTTAGCTATTATTTACTATGTTGCACAGAAGAGAGGAATAAGCTAACACAACCTGAAACAAGCGATGAAATGTTATTTCCCACAGGTGAGTTTAAATTTAAAATTATATATATGCATTGTGTACATGTGTACATTACCTTCAAAAAATTGAATATATATTGTACAAACCTCGAGCACAAAAATGTTGTACACTTGCACATGTCTTACCTTAGGTTCATGTTTACCATTTAGGTTCTGTTGTAGTGCAAGGGATATATCTAAAATAAGTAAAAGTTGTTCAACATGGGATTCATTTTGTTGGCTATCAAGTTGATAACAAGTTATATCAATATATTCACCTAATAATTTCTACTGCCCTACATCTTCATGAAGTTCCAAATGCACGTGGACAAAAAATGGAAACTAGATAGTGATGACCATCAGAAAATTTGACATGTTATTCAACAGTGGGTTGAACCAGAATGTTTGAGTTAGATTATATCCATGATTTTCAAGTTCACTTGTACTTGTACATACATGTTCAAGTGAGAACTTATAGTAACTTGTTTGAACTCTAGATTGTTTTAGTTACTTATAATATATGTTGATGACAAGTGTTTTAAATTTGGTTGGACACAAATTAGTGGTTGAAACACATTGGGAACCTTAAATTGAGTAGATATTTCCAATTACATATTTGTTCCATGGAATTCAAGTACTTATTCAAGAATCTTTGATTTCATTTGAAAGTTCATCTCCACTTATAGCGATCCTAACTTTCAATTATTTGTTCCATGGAATTCTTATGTTCAAGAATCTTTGATTTATGTTTGAAAGTTCAAATCCACAGGTATAACATCATCTCTCACTTTTTTCAGTTTCATGTAAACTCAGAAATATGCTTTCAATACTTGTTTGAAACCTAGTGAAGTTTTTAAAAATCATTTAGCCTAAATTTCAATTATATATAATATTTGTTCCATGGAATTCTTAAGTTCAAGAATCTTTGATTTCATTTAAAATTTCAACTCCACTTAAAGCTAGAAAAGTTATTATAAATTGATTCAAGAATTCAATGCTTAATTTTATGTAATGTACATAATGTGAAAACCTTGTTACAACAATTGTAAAGTTTATATCTATTTAATATGACTATCTATTTAAAGGTGAAAAGATTATTGTATTGTCCTTTATATAGAAATTAAATATAACCTTTAAAGAATCCAGTTCTTTTGTACTTGTATTAATTTTGATGGGGTACATATTAGGGCTTGTAACTTACTTGTAGTACTTTTTATTAGGGCCTCATCTTAGTTGTAGTAATTTTGAGTTTAATATTAACATCATGAGTATTTAAAAAATGAATATTTTCTATAATAAATTTTTTTGTCCATAATGAGCATTCTATAGTATCTAATTTTCATAAAAAAAGTCATTGGAAGAGTGATGGTGGGAGTAGAAGAAAATTTAGTGTTAGTTTCAATGATCCCCAAAAGAGCATGTTTATTTATTTATATCTTCAATATGTTTAGATGGTATTTCCCTCATGTGTTTCAAGTACATAAACATTATGTGAATGAATCACTTGAATATATTTGATTAATTTTACAATCAGCCATTAGGAGGTGAAATTGATTGATTCCTATTGTCAATAATTTATTTGACTTTAATCATGTTATTTTTGGTGACAAATAGTGTACCTTTCTTGTACAACTTTATGATAGTATAGAATGACACTTAACATGATAAATATCGTAAAATTATTGGTTATTTTATTTTTTAGTTCTAGTTTATTAGGATCCAAATGAAAAATGTGAGAAAGATTGCTTAATTTAATATTCAACAATATTTGATAAACATTTTTTAAGTATTTTTGAAGATTAGTAAGAGTCATAAGAGCATTTGATTGAAATAAAGTAAAATTACATGAATGATCAAATTGATGAACATTTTCCTTTTTGTCATTACCCTTCAAAAGGTATGAATCACTTCTACTTGGTGAACCATATTCAAATAATAATATTTATTTGAATTTTGAAATAGTTATTTTTCAATGTCTATAAATACATAAAATATACAAAGATATTGAGGTGCAAATTATCCTAAAATTGTATAAATAAATACCTTAATAGTGGATTTAGTAATTTTAATAGTAAGAGGGTTAATGATAGGCGAGATAGTTGTAGATGAATAGTATAGAGTTTTAGTACATCATATGGCATGTGGGTATCTTAGGTAGTTATAATTAGTAAGTAGGATATAAATGGGATGTAAGGTAGAGATGGAAAAAAATATGTGGTGGGATATTAGTATTAGTAATGGTTGAAATATGATAATCAATAGTATAAGTGGTAGAAGTATGAGAGATAGTAAATGCACTAACCATAGTAGATGATGTAATATTATCACTAAATACTTTTAAGATCTTTAAACCATATAGTTTTCTAATGAATAAATTATAGATTATATCATCTAGTTGTCTATGTTAGACAAACCACAAAACTCATTAATTAAACCATGATTTTCCACATGACCATCATAATCATAATCTCATTGTTATTCAAACCACAATCATTACAAGCTCAAAATAAATGTTCAAATTTAGAAATTGGTAATATCAGTATTGCACATATGTATATCATATAAGCAAATGTACTAGAGATCATCAAATGTACCTGTAACAATGTATCAACAATCTAAAAAATGTAGCCCAAGGCATATATAATGAACATAAAATATGTAGCCCAAGTCATAAAACATAAAACATGTAGCCCAAATCATATATAATGAACATAAACAACTCATAAATCCAGAGCAGCCTAATATGAATGTCGACTCCTAGTCGAAAGATCATCTGAATGAGAACCCTGCTCTGAAGGATGTGTCGAGCCCTGTAGATAAAATTATGTACAAAATGTGTTAAATACGTATAATATATTATAAATTTTATGAAAGTTATTTTTAAGAATGTACATGTATTTTCAAATATCTATCTAGATCTATACATACATATGCATGTCTATATATAAAAATTTAAAACTCACATGTCCACTGCCAACAAAATCATCCATAGAGTCACGACGATGTACACGATCTGGACCAAGGCTCAGAGTAACATGAGGCATGTTCATCTACAATATATATACATATATATTACATGAATATCTAGTTAAAAATAAAATTTAGAAATAATTAAAAAAAGAATTGAAACATGCACATGCACACATACATGCACATCATGTGGTATTGGATGCTCTAGGTCCTCTGCCATAGTTGTCTCCACCAAATCAGCTAAACGCTCATTTGACATGTCAATTTGAGGGTCTGTCACATGGCATGCCAGAAATGATGAGTCGAGGGGACTATGCAGTTGAGATGGCATCAACGATGAACCAAGACCGGTCAAAAGCTCCATAAAACACATAGTCTGTGTAGTAATCGAATAATCTATAGGTGGATCTTGATGTGCACTAGTGCTAATCTGAGAGTGATGAGAATGATGGGATCCTGGATGTGAATGAACTCCTAGAGCCAAATGACCTCTGACATGGTATATAGGGATCCCATAGTCTGAGGTGATGTAGGCATATGCCTCCAAGAGGTCCTCAGCCAAATAATTTATAGCCTGCATGCCATGTCTCCTGTAAGTCCATTGAGCAGTGTGGGTCCAGGGATGCCCATCATTGTAAAAGGATCCATGTTGTTGTCTTGTGTTGTAAATGGTGGATCACAAACATCGAGACATCAAATACTAACCCACATGATCAATATATATCCGAGTGGTTGTAGCTGCAATGTCGCCTACACTGTCAATTGCTTTCTTTTGGGAAGCAATGATAACCTAGTCCACTAAGGGGGGTAGAGCTAGGGTGAGAACAAGAGACCTATCACCAAAAAATACCCTAAACACTAGGGTTGTTCTATCCACTCAACAATAGGTGGGCATATCGACAATCCTGCCATGCCCCTAACCAACATATGGTGGAATGTCCAGGTAGTTGAATTTGAGGCCCAAATGGACCTCAACATACAACTGTTGAACAAAATATAATGGGAGTTGGTCATTATTTGGATACTTACCATGTGTTGCAAGAAATCATGGGTAGATCAATGGGGCCATAAGAGGATTCACACATTTGGTGACTTGGTATCCCCTCACCTTACATATATTTTGATAGAATGGAAAAGAAGTGTTTTTGATCATTTCTTTGGTCACAACCTCCTATATTTATTTATAAGGAACCTCACCATGTACTTATTCCCACATGTGGGAAAGAATCATAGCTACTCTATCAAGGGAAAAACTACTAGCATGTCCAAGTTTATCTCTTAATTTTTCTAAGCTTTATAAAATGGACATGCAAACTTTTGAATATATGCCTTCATTTGTACCATCAGTTAAAGACTCTCTCAATCTCCTAATCTCGCTATTAGTATTTGAAAATATTGTTTCCGGAGGTGAAACAAGTGCATTTTCCGTTGTGATATGTATGTACCTAAAGGAGCAATGAGACCTTGGTTTAATATATCTAGATCTAGAGAATAGAAATCTAAAACAGTTCTAAATAAATTTACAAGTGTGCACATGATATAGAATGTATTAAACATGAAAACTAGATATCTAGATAATAGTTCTCACTTGTGCATACATATATTATGTGATCCCTAAATTTTTATCCTATTCTAAAGATTCAAAATAACTATTATGCACTAATGGAAGAACACAAAAGTTACACCTCAGGATTAGCCTAAGGAATGATAACACAAAGAAAGATAGCAAAATAATGATTATAAACGATTATACCTTTGTGCTGTTGAATCCCTTGGTTGGCCCTTGATATTTGAAAAATTGTGTGCTCCTTGGATGGATATGTAGATGGCTAGATGCAATATGAATAATATGATAAAATGCAAATGCTAATAGCTAAATGACTTGATTAGATGAAGGAAAATGCTTGCAAGTTGAGTAATCAAATTGGTAGCATAAGGGTGGAAATGGCTAAGTGTTCTAAATGAAAAAATGGAAAGAGTTTGGTATCAAATGCATGAGGTCCTCAAATAAGAGAAAAGAGGGGGTATTTACAGAGGGATTTAAATTCTCTAGAGAATTTAATGGTTGATATTAAACCAACAAGGCCAAGATCGAGGGCTTATGGTGAGTTGAGGATTCACAAGCCATCGTATCTAGACATGTGGAATGTGAGATGGCCTAGGATGTGATGATGTGGAAGTGATGTTGAAGGAAGGTACATGATGTGGAGGAAGGACAAGTACCTTGGAAAAGGGATGATGTGACCTCTCAATGATCACATAGGGAAAAGGAGAATAATGGGTGAATAAAAGTGAATTAAAAATTCACATGATTGGGGAATCTTGTGGATAAGACAAGGTTCCAAAAGGAGAGGTGGAAAGTACCTTGGATAAAACAAGGTCCTTAAAAAGGTAAGTACTTACCCACATGTGAATTGATGTGACAAGTCAAAGATTCTAGAAGACTTTAGCATATGTGATGTGACAAGTCAAAGGTTCTAGAATTTGCATGGGGAAGAGAAGATTCCTTGGAGGAATAAAAGTGAATTAAAAATTCACATGGGGAAGAGAGGAGCCTTGGATGAATAAAAAAGAATTAAAAATTCCTTGGGGGATGGGGAGAGTTGACCAAGGTACTGATTAGGCTTAACTAATCAGTCATTAAAAGATGATTAGTGGTTAAGGAGGATTAGAAGCCAATTTGCAAAATTTGAAGGATGTGACACATCCTAATCAAGGATTAGGTATGTGCACATCCCTAATGAAGAGATAAGGAGGTGGGTTAGGATTAAGTGAAATTGATGTGACATGTGAAGAATTAAATAAATGTCATATTTATTTAATTCATTTGATGAAAGGGGAATTAAAGGGGTAAGGTATTTAATTATTTAACTAGATACCTTAGGGATTAGAAGAAATTTAGAGGTATTAATTAAATAATAGTGATATTACTTAATTAATGCAGATAAGGGGATATTTAGATGAAAAAAGTGTAAATTTGGACAAATGAATTGTCCAAATTTAGGTGTCTACATTTTTCCCCTCTTTGAGATGGTGTTACGAAGTAGCATCATTTAAAAGAATATTAAAACATAGAACCCGGAAGAAGATGGTTAGATTGGAAAAGATGCCCGAGTCATTCAAAGGAGTGAATTAGGAAGGAAGAAAAACGATGAAGATTAGGGATTGAGGGTGCCCCCTCGAGAGGACATGTGGGTTCAAGAGAACATAGGTGTTCTCTTGAAATGGATGAGAGGATGAAAGGGTAGATGGGGAAGATAATGCAAAATGATGGATGAGAAATGATGATAAGTGATGGGAGATAAAGGTGAGCACAAATAGATTCCAGGACAAATATGATGTTGCCCTAGTCAAGCTACAAGCTAGGTTGGCCGGATGGTTGATGGAGTGTTGTTGATAAGGAAAGGATACATCCCAAAACAACACAAGGATAGGGAAGGATAAATCCCGATGAGAGCGTTGTTGATGAGGGAAGGATACATCCCAGAACAACACAAGGATAGGGAAGGATACATCTCGCTGATGATGATAATGATAGTGTTGTTGATGAGTAAAGGATACATCCCAAAAAAACACAAAAGGATAGGGAAAGATACATCATGAGGATGACGATGACGATGATGAGGATGATTGGATCAAGGCTTGTAGCAAGACTAGGAACAAGACCAAGAGTGTGATTAGATGATTTGTGCTAGCTTGAATGGATGAGAATTGGATTGGGATGTGAGATGGATGATAAGATGCATAGAAGATGATAGAAGAGATGATGTTGAGAGATTGGATGGATAGGGGAGGGAGATTGATGAAGGATTATGGATTGGTGGAGGATTTTGATGAATGAGAGGATGAGGGATACATGCAAGATGATGGAATGGAAAATGAAATGCAATCCTAATGAATTTTTCCATCTTCGGAGCACTAATTTTTTCTATAGCATAAGACACCGGGCGTCAGGGTATGTAAACCAAGATGGATTAGTGTCTAATGCATAAAAAAAACACAACAGACAAGAAGGCTATTCCAACACCCTAAATTCATGAAGACCTTGGTCAGTCCAGGTATTGGAATAACCACAAGCGCAAAAGGATGCCCCAACGTAACACAAGACCGCAGGAGTCTTGGTGGGTACTATACGGGACAACCAAGACGAGAACCAAAAAAGAAAAGATCAAGATACACCCCTATGTTTACTAGTCAAAGCACACCATGATATGATGGATCAAGGTGACCATGATAAGTGATGATAGGGAGCTGAAATGATAAACAAAATCCAAAACCATCAAAATATCAGAGTCAATTTCAAACATCCTTTGCCATAGGATCAAGAGGATGGATGGGGTTGATGAGGTATGTTAGGAAGGATGCATCCTGTTGAGACCGATGATGGATACTAAACTAAAATATTGATATGACGTAGGATATTCAAAACTGATTGGATCTAATGATACAAGTGGATCTTTGTTTGTAAGCACCAGCGAGGATAGGGACATACTTGAAAAGATGACAAGATGATAGGATGACAGGATGAGAAGACAACAAGAAAACATGACTAACACACCCTAAAGACCTAGGGGCTCGAGGGTTGATCAACCTTGCCTACGTGAAAGCGCAGAGCCCTCGTAGTTCAGGGAAAGACCATGGATAAAAATGGAAAGGGGACAATGAAGACCTCAGATAGACAAATGCCCTGGGGGAAGATCAAATGATCGACCTTGCCTACATGAAAGTGCAAGGGAAACATAGTTCTATATAAGGCCAAAGACAGACAATGGAAGATGACAAGATAGAAAAAAGACAAAGTCCCGGGGGTGGATCAAATGATTGACCTTGCCTAGGTGAAAGCATAGGGGCAAAGCAGTTGGACACAAGACCAACAACAAACAATAGATAAGGGATGATGAGAGGACCATGATAAATGGATAAAAGTATGGAGTGGATATGATGAGATAAGATAGACTTGCAGGATTGGATAGGCTGATGGTTGATATGTGTAGGATGTGGATTATGTCAAGCTTAGGGATGGGATATTTATCCAAATCATCAAAAGATGAATTGTGAGGAGGAAACGATGGATAGATGAATGATGAAGAGTGATAGGATACGGGATAGATGTGAGGAATAGATAGGATGGATGATAGTGAGATGAATGGCATTGGATTTCATGAGGGTTAGCCTATAGCTATATACCAATGACAAGGGATTAGGAGATAGGAGGAAAATAGAGGTAAATGGATGGATAGAAAGATGCTAGGATATGAGGATAGAGGGATAAGGATTTGGAAGGATGGAAAGGAAGATAAGGATAGGGAGATGGACATGATGTATTAGATGGATGGATAAATATGGGTAGATATAAAGAAGCTTGGATAAGAAGGATAGAGAAAGACTAGTGGATGGATATATAGGAAGATAAGGATGGGGATATGGAAGGGATCTCTCAGATGGATGGATAAAGATGGGGAGATCGAAAGATACTAGGATAGGTGGATAAGGATTTGGAAGGATGGAATGGATTATAAGGATAGGGAGATGGGCGAGATATTTAGATAGAGGGATGGGTAGATAAGGATGAAAGGATGAAAAAGAACTAGTGGATAAGAGTATATGAAGATGAGGATTTGGTAGATGGAAGGGATGACTGGATGGATAAATGTATGGGGAGATGGAGAGGATTACTTGGAGGAATGGATGGACGATGTCTCCAAGGACCCAATCAAAAATAAGGAGATGCCCCCACTCTAGATGTGTCATGCATGATGAGGCAAGAGGGATAGCAGGATGGATGGATAAGGGAGTGAGATGAGCAATGGAAGATAGATAGAGGTGGATAGGATGCATGGAAAATGGAAGATAGATAGAGGTGGATAAGGAATATGATAGTGTATGGATGAGGGGAATATATGCCAAGAGGTTTCCAAAGCATGTATATAGGTTTTCTCTTATCTTTATCAAGATCACAAGGAAGATGGAGGTATTGGGATAAATGGGATAGGATGGACAGGATGCGGAAGATAGGCAGATGTAGAAGATGGAGGAAAGGAATGTGTAAGTGGATGTTGCCCCCAATCATGGAAGTAGACTAGATGGGGGATTTAAGCATGACGCATGTTTTTCAGGGTTTCATCATGGTACTTATCCAAGGCACTTGTTTTTTGAGTTTTCACCATTGGACGAATTATTTACTATTTTTGTTTTTTTTCTTTTTCTTTGTTTTTTTTCTCTTTTTCTCTTTTTTTGTATTTTTTCTAACTTTTGGGACTTTTCGGATATAAATACGGATGGAGATGGAGAAGAATATGGATTTAGAAGACATATGATAAAGAAAATGGATGAAGGACTCAAGCATCAAGTTCCATATGAGGTAATAAGAGCCTAAAGTGACCATTGGATGTTGGTACAACCTTATTAGAATGGATGGATTAGGCAAGGGAATGGATCAAAGGGATTGGATGGAGGAGATATGGGGGATAGTGGATGGGGTGTTGGAAATTGTATGGATGGAATGATGGAGTGGATGTGTGATAGGGGAAGGTGTTCAGGACCAACATTGGCACATGTGGTGGATGTGAAATGAGAGGAGGGTTGATGGATGGGGAATGTGGCGATACTGGAGGCATTGGGATAGTGAATTTTGGGACATAAGGACCCAAAATAGATTTAGGAGATGGAGGATTAACTTTGGGATAAGCAACTTTGGATGTCTTTAGGGTTTTCTCATTTGAAGGCATGGCCTCTTTTTTTTTGGGAATCCACATGGTTTTGAGTTGTGCGTTAGTGGGCCTTTGTGGCCGTTTGGAGTGAAAAGGATTTTGGACTTGATTTTTCTTTTCTTCAACATGTATTTTGAAGGGGAAATGAGGAGATTTAGATTCATGTGGATGTTTGGATTTATACATTTTTTCTTTCGCATCCAAAGTTATTTTAGTAGCAAGGGGATGGGTATGGGAAGATGGATGATGTGGAGAGGACATGGATGGAGGGATAGAAGTAGGCATTTAACGAGGATGTGTGGGTGGAGGATGCAAGATAGCATGCATGGAGGGGTGCCTTTTTTTATCCTAATTAGGAGTTATAAAGGTAGGATTTTTATGCTGTGTACGAGGGATAGGTGGTGGATGAATGAAAGGATGAATAGGATAAGATGGAGGGGGAAATTTTTGGATATAAGGGCCCAAAAGGGACTTTATATATGGAGGATGTGTGGGGTTTGATGGAGGGATATAAGGACCCATAGTAGATGGAGGATGAGAAATTATGGATGGAGGGACATAAGGACCCAAAATTGACTTAGAGGATGAAGGAGGAAGATGGATAGTTATTTTGAGGTAATATGATGGAGGAGGGGGGATGGCGGCAAATGATTTGGTAGAATGATGAGAAGTACCTCGTGTGCCTTTAGAAGAGGATCGTTTAGGATGTACGAAGGTTGTACCAACATCTTTGGAGTGCAAGTCTTGGGAGATATATCCAAGACCATGTGTGCCTAGATGTTCTTTGACTTGGATGGGCTCTAAAGTACCTTACTCATGAAGGCCTAAACCTTTTCCTTGATAGTTCATGTTCTTGAGCATATGATCTAGGGTAGGATGCTTATTCTTTTGTAAGAATGATGCAAGTGCATTATTAGGTGAAGGAGGATGGGTGGTGCATATACTTTGTTTTTCTTCTGCAAGGAGACCACCATGGATGAGTGTAATGTTACCGAGGTGATATAAAAGTGGTGTTGGGGTGACAGGGTTGGGTGGCGATGGAGGATCATGTGATGGGGACGAGGGGATAGCAGTGTCTTGGTCATGAGGAATGAGTGGGAAGGTATCTGGAGAGGGATTAGGTGGTATAACAAGATCTGGAACTGGGGAAATAGGTGATAAGGGCTTATGAGAGGGAGTGATTGGATCTTGAGTGCAAAGGGGATCATGGGATGGACCAGGAGATCTAGTGTGATCTTGAGATGGAGTAGATAGGATGGTAGGATTAGGATTCATGTGAGGAAGGACTCATGAGAGGGGATGGATGGGGGAATTTGATCTTGGGATGGAGTGGATGAGATGGAAAGATCTATGTTTGTGTGCTTTGGATCAAGCCCTTGGCATGGCTCAACATGTGTGGGAGGAATGATGATGGAGGATTGTTGGAGGAACTCCTTAGGTGGGGGAGATGGGAGGATGGAGGATTTATGAAGGTCATGGGATTTAAATTTGGTAATATTAGGACTAGGAGGATTGGATTGGATGTCTCCAATGGATTGGGTGGATGGGGATTCAATAGATTTGATGGGTTTGATGGGCTCAACCGTTTGGACGGTGTCAGGAATGTAAATGGGAGTAATAGGTGTAGGATGGAGGCGGGCCTCATCACTAGTGACTATACATGATAGAGTGGGAGGGCATGGTGTCTCTTTTGTCATGAGTCCTTGGACGACATGTGAAAGGGATGTAGGATTAGATGGGGTGGTGGGAATGGATGGAGGGCTAGGATTAGGGATTGGTGGATTAGGATTAGAGATGGGGATGTGAATGGATGGAGGATTAGGGGTTGGTGGATTAGGATTAGATGTAGAACTAGGAGGAGATGGAGGATTAGGGTTAGGTGAGGGGATGGAAATGGATGGTGGATTAGGATTATATGTAGAACTAGGAGGAGATGGAGGATTATGATTAGATGAGTGGATGGGACTAGATGGAGGACTAGGGGTGGTTGGAGGACTAGGTGGGTTATGTTTAGAGGGAGGATTAAGATATAATACAGTGAAGGGTGGAGAGATGTAAGAGGATGCAAATGATGAATTAAGATAGGAGGATGCAGATGCTAGATTAGGTTGGGATGGTGGGTAATAGTAGGAAGATGTGGATGAGGGATTAGGATTGGAAGATTGGGATGATGGAGGAACGTAGGAAAATGTGGATGATAGATTAGGATGAGAAGATTGGGGTGATGGATTATAGTAGGAAGATGTGGATGATAGATTAGGATGAGAAGATTCAGATGATGTATAATATTGGGAAGATGTGGATGATGGATTAGGATGGGGAGATGTGGGTGGTGGATTCTCATAGGAGGACATGGATGGAGGATTAGGATAGCAATACGTGGAGATTAGATGAAGGTAGGGATATTGGGATGGTGGATTGTGATAGGAAGGTGTGGATGTTGGATTAGGATGGGAAGATTGAGATGATGGATTAGGATAGGAGGATGTGGAAGTTGGATTAAGATGGGAAGATGTGGATGTGGGATTAGGATAGGGGGATGTTAAGGTTGGATTAGGATGGGAAGATTGGGATGGTGGATTAGCATAAAAGGATGTAGGTGGATTTAGATAGGAGGACATGGATAGAGGGTTAGGATAGCAATATGCAGATGTTGGACTTTTCAGATAGGGATATTGTGATGGTTGATGATGATAAGGATAGGAGTATGGGGATAGGGGATTACTATAGGAGGATGTGGATGTCGGATATGAGAGATATGTAGAGGGAGGACATGATGGATATGTGGAAGGTGAGGGTATTGCATATCCCTTATCAAGGGTAGCATAAGGATTGTTATTAGATGCGAATGAAGGAATGGGGGGATAGTTCAGAGAAGTAGTTGGATTTTGGGGGGTGATTGGAGAAATATTTCTAGCAATGATAGCATCAAGGGGATATATATAACATTCTTCGTGATCAACAAGACTTTCATTATCATTATCGACATAATTAGGATTTCCCTTGACTACTATTATTGGTCGTGCGAGAGGGGGATAAGGATTCGTGATGGATACAAAATGGATACGGATTGATAAGATGGAGGGGACTAGATGATGTAATGATAAATAGGATGGATTGGAAGAAGATTTAGGTGGACTAAAACTCAAGTTGGGATTTAGGTGAAGCTTAGATAGAGATTAGATTAAAGCTCAAAGTAGGATGATGGGATTAAAGCTCATATTAGGATTTGATTAAGGCTTAGATTAGGATTGGATGAAGGCTCAGATTGGGATTGGATCGGAGGATATGATAGGATTGATTCAAAACCAAGTTCAGGGGTTTTAACTAGAGGATGTAAGGTGTTGACAATCGGATTTTTGCCATATTTGGCAGTTTTCAAAAATTGTCAGATTTTTCCATTTTAGTAAACTTCATAGGCATACCTTTGAGAGTCCATTTTTTTCCCAAAAAATACCCAATACTAAGATAGGATGAATCACCAACAAAAATCCCAAATCTGAGTCATGCATTTCGAGTTATTAACGAAAATTATTTTTCAAAAACTGGAAAAAAACACTAAATTGTGATTTTGAGGGTCAAGATGAAAGTTTGAGGCCCCAAAAATGTGCCAAAACGGGGTCCAATTGACTACTGGTCGTTGGCAATCCACATGCCAACTAAAAATGAAACCACCTGTAAAATTTCAGCCGAAACCCACATCCGAGTCAAAAGTTATGACCTCCGGAAGTTTCTGCATAAAAATCAAAACCCTCAAAATGAAGTCTAGATGATTGGGATGGATGATTCGATGATAGATATGGAATCCAATGATGTTCTAAGAAACACTTCGATCGGATTTGGAAGCTGGATCTATTTATTGTCTGTTTGCCAATTTTTTTGTTGCAAAGGGGCGAACTTGCTCTCCTGGGGCGGATTTTCCCTCAGAGGGGCGGATTTGCCCTTCTATCACAGAGAGGCAAAATTTCCCTTCTATCACAGAGGGGTGGATTTTCCCTTCTGTAGGGCAGGTCCGCCCCACTGCGGGGCACAAGGGGGCGGATTTGCCCCTCTACAGGGCAGGTCTGCCCCACTATAGGGCAAGTCCACCCCACTACTTTTGGATTCTCCGAGCAGGTAAACAGGTTGTTAGAATGATGAGACGGGTGATTGGAATGGGGTGTTAGATAATCGGATAAGTCCCACCCTAGAATTACCAAGGAAGCTTAATATGAGAAATTCCATGTGAATTGTGGTTAAATTGTTTTGAATTTTAGTATGTTGTCTCTTTTTATAGTTTCCTTTTGTATTATGTGGTGGGTTTTCATCATTTGAAATATCTTGAGTGGATTTTTTTTTTCGCTTTTCTTACGTTTCAGGATCCTCCTCACATCTAATATATTTCTAGATCTTACTTCTATCTCATCCCAAACCCATTCTTCCATAGCATATTCATTATCGATGTTCTAACTATTGATATCAAGTATGATTTATCCTCTTGAGTTAGCCTCATGCATCGTGTCTTAGACTATTATTCTTAAAGAATGTAGTGCTTTCAATTCTTCTTCTCCAATTTATTCTTATGTTATCTTCTTTATGTATGCCTTACTCATATCAATGTATAGGGGTATATGTATTAACTTTTTTGTCAAAGAATGAGATTTATTCTTTATAGGAGTTAATTGTCCCATTATAGTTTACAAACCATTCTAAATTTAGTAAAATGTTGAAGGTATTAAAGAGTTCCTTCATCTCTATACTTCAAAGTCTACTTTGTTTATATTCCCATTAAATTAACTTCAATCTTTCTCCAAGTTTCAACCATAAAAATGGCAGTACCATCCACAAGATCAATGTTAAAGGGGTAGATCATAGACTATTCGCTTCCTAATTTTTTCTCAAACTCTTTTAGGTATAAATGATTTTGAGGTCAAATATTATGTTTTTAAAATGTTTGTTGTTTAGTTTAAGTTTTACTATAATTTGTTTCTTCTTCCATCTTCATGAGCTTGAATAATGTGTACTTGCTCAAATTTTTCTATTAGGTCCTTAAAAACAATTGGAGCTATATCCACTTGAGATAAACAAGGAAAGTGCTACAAAGTAAATTCTACTAGAGTTATTGTGATCATTGTGGGAAAGATGATTAATTACTGCCAATAACAGGAAATCTAGTTTGTTGGATCAAGAAGCTTTGTTCAATATTAATGTTAAGATGTTAATATTCATGTACACATTCTAATTCTTTTTCTCAAACTATATATATTGTTCACATCTATTGTTCACATGCTGATTTAACAATTTATCTAAAATAGTATGCCACAATCTTGGGGGAAAGTAAAATTAGGCTAATTTCATTGTGGATGGCATTCTCAACATTGTGGTTATTGTGGGAGCTTTGGAACAAGGTAAAAAGTCATGGAAGGAAAGGATGAATTAAATAAAAAATAGTGTGTTCACCCTATTTTTATTTGGTGGATGAATGGTCATTGAGGTGTAGATCGATAGAAAAGGGGTGAACTACCATTCAAAGAGGAAAAAAAATGAAAATCAAGGAATTAGAAATGAAAATGGTTAAACAAAAATAAAACTATAAGGGGGAGGTTTCTAGAGGTTATCTAGAAACTTCCATCAACTCAAGATTAGTTTGGGGATAAATTTTTATTGTTATGTACATTCCATGTAGGGTTGTGTGCTAGGCCACCAAATCATCATCAAAATTTGAAATGTATGAATACTCAAATTGAGAAATTTATAATGATCTAGAGAGCTTGAATGGGTTCAACACTATGGTGATTCAATTGGTGTTTATAGATGAATGGACAAGGAAGAGAATTGCATAATATTAGGACTGCAATGTTTATCTAATACATGAAACAACTTAGTTATAGTGATCAATAATATCATCCCAAAGTTGAAGCTCTATGAGATGGATGGTGCATTATTCTTAGAGGAGATGAGGTAAAAAACTACATAATCCATCAAATATATGCTTTGATAATCAATTTTTTCCTTCCATGATAAAATTGTGTGAGTTATTGTGGGAGCTTTAGAACAAGGTATGGGAATCCGTCAAAACATAAAGGATAGAGGAATTTTGTCAAATGTTGTAGTTTTCTACTACGTTGGTAGACATGTTTACAAAATGTGGAAGCATAGACAAGGCACATGAACTATTTGACAGAATGCCTCCGAGAAATGCATTCTCATGGAATGCCCTAAGTGGAGGATATTCACAAAATGGATTTGTTGAAAATACTTTAGAAACTTTAAAGCAAATGTAGTTGGAAAGTTTAATGGTTTTGTTGAAAATGCTTTAGAAACTTTCAAGTAGATGCAATTGATGGGTGTAAATCCAAATTCTACTACCATCGCCGGTATCCTCCCCGCCTGTGCCAAAATAGGAGCATTGGAACAGGGTATGGATGGCCATTGAAGGGTATAAACAAAATGGATTTGTTGAAAAGGCTTTAGAAACTTTCAAGAAAGTGCAATTGGCAGATGTAAAGCCAAATTCTACAACTAGTGAAATTCACACAAAATTCATTTTTGGGGTTTAGAAACTTTCAAACAAATGCAAATTTTCAAATTCACAGCCAGCAAAAGAAGCATGAACCAACCTGTGTTCACTGATCTAGAGGGTGATGGAATGTGGAGGAAGCCAATGGAGGGTGATGGACTATTCCAAATGTTCACCAAGTTTTTCCAAACATTCGCCGAGTTCGTCCAAACGTTCGCACGTGAAAACGACCAATAGACAATGATTTTTTTTTAATCCTAATTCAAGGGTTCAAGTGAACCCATGTTCATTCAAACCCCTTTTTTTATTATTTTAAAAATGAATGTTATGGGTTCGAAAGAACTATGGGGTTCGATCGAACCCTATGGTTTGCTCGAACCAATATATTAGTTCGCTCAAATTATTAGTTCGAGTGAACCCCTTGAATTTGTTGGAGGGCCCAAAATTCATTTTTGCTTCCTCTCTTAAATTTTTAACCACTTATGTGGGATCACCCTCTAAAATAGGAAACCCTAGTTATAAGCTTTAAACTCATATTTAAATTTTTGTAACCCCTATTCTAAGACCCATTCACCCTAGGGTGAATATGTCTTTGTATAGGTCTTGTGTCAAACTTTTGGGTAGTGATTTATCTCTATTTACTTCATTCTGATATGTTGTTAAATTTGGGTTTTAGGTTCAAAAATTAAAAAAAATGTCATTATATGTATTAAGTTCAATTGATCAAACTCAGTGCACTGTTTAGAAATAAAAATTGGAATTAAAAGACATCATTTTTAGGTTTATGCATATCATAATCAATAAATTATCTTTTTTAAAATCTAAACATTAAGTACTATCCCTTTTTACATACTTGCATTGCACTTCATATTCTAAGGTGTCTGATTGCATTTATCTAGTGCCTATTCTACATTTTGTCTCTACTTATGTTTGGTGAAAATTGTATGAGCTTCACAATCTAGTGTCCTATTACCAATACTATAGTGAGACATAGTTCGAGACTCATGCCATCTCATGCTACTACACTCATTATGGATCTTGATTTTTCCAACTCTTTCACTTGTATTATTGATACTAGTCAACCCACTATGGACCATAGCTTTGATACCTCATTTCTTGTGACCACCCTACACACAACCAATGTGACTAATGTTGACACAATGGTTTTTGATGTCCCTCAAGAGGAGCTAAAACAAATGGATGAAAATTTAGAGAAATTACAATTTTTTTTGAGTTCTTAATACATTGTTGGTACTACAATTAATCTCATAGATAACATGAGAAAAATTCTTGAAAATGAACAAGGAATAGAGATTGTTGGTATCATAGCCCACATTATTGATAAACATGTCCCTACAATGACTATTTGTGCTCAAAATTTGGGGTTCACTCAAATTCAAGGTGGAAATCCAATTTCTCCTTCCACAACAATGACCTCTATTCCTACATACACTAATCCAACTATTACAACAACTAAACAACCTACTAGCAATGTCAATACCACCTTAGGTATTTCCACTATGAATCCCTTTAGCTTTGTGCATTCAAATATAATATGTCCTAATCCATCTCCCCTCACAAACTTACAATTCACTTGTCCTCTGAATACATATACACCTCCATATCACAACCCAAACAATGAACCCTTACTTAAACAAGTCCTACAAAATGTTTCATCCCTCCAACAACAAATTGCTACATTGAACCAAAGTCAAAATGGCCAACCTTCACAATATGTCAAAAGAAACCCTTTATCCTTGGAGATATTGAGAGCACAAATTCCATAAGGAATAGAGATTCCTAGATTTGATAAATATGGTGGAAAAGGATACCCTAGAAACCATGTCTTGTTATACACAAATTTATGTAGTGACTTCAATTTTTAGGATAAAATCTTGGCTAAAAATTTCCCTAGATCCTTGAAAAATAATACCTTGGAGTGGTTTTGTTCTTTATCGAATAATTTAATTAGTTCATTCAATGAACTTGTTTATGCCTTTATTAACCTTTTCCAAATGCACATGGGTCCCAAGATGACCTTGGCTGATTTAAGGCAATGTAAACAAAACAAAGACAAAAAGGTCATTGACTTCATAACATGATACCAATTAATTTAATCACAACTAAATATTAAGATTCCTGATGTCTACCTTCAAAGAATGTTCATAGAAAATTTACATACCAATAGTCAAGCTAAAATTGAGATGTTGAAATTTCCCTCCTTCACACACGTGTGCACGACCCTTCATGATTATCAAAATTCGGTTAGTCATCGTGAAGCAAAAACTTCTAAAAATCTTGAGAAATCTAAAGTCATGCCCCAAAACAATTTACAACCTTTCAAGAAATAAAATAAAAGGATTTTTTATAAATAAATAAACCTCAAAGAAGTCAACATATTAACACCCAAGTGGCTGCTATAAAAAAAACAAATTCATATCCATTTAGGGAGAGGAGTACAAACAATTTACCCCTTCAATCCATAATCTTTCAGCTTATAAGTAAGAACTTAGTTACCTTACCTCCTGTTAGAGCCATTGTAATGATGCCAAGAATGATGTGATGAATGTTGACAAACTTGAAGATACACATAATGACAATATAAATGAAAGTAAGGTAGACTTAGAACATGTGGTCGACTTCATTGATGTGCAAACTCGTGAGGGCCAAACCAAAATGCCATAATTAGATGTGCACTAGATGGTCCTCTTTACATTTTTGAAAGAACCAATGACAAGCCTACTAATGGGATGTTAATTGATCCCGTGCATGTAGATAATTTTATCATCAAGGAATTCTTACTTGTGCATAAAATTATCAAGATTGTTATGAACAACCAAGAGCATGGATCAAAATGTTGTAATGGTTTTTCTTTCCATACAGTAGATTTGATCACTCTCCCTTTAAAATTTGGATTGAAAAAATTGAATGTCTCATTCTCCATCATGCCATCGCCGAACCAATTCCATGTGAAGCTTGTTTACTCGTGGCTACGCTCCATGGATTTCATCTCATCGATAGTGCATAAATGCTTGAAGTTTCCATTAGGTAATGAGATCTTTACTGTGCACCATAGTGGCTTGAATCCTATGGCTTCCCGTGGGAACTTTTCAAAGGATTTATTTTAGCCCAAACCTATGGAACCTATTAGGCCTCACAAGGACTTTTTTTTCAAATCCTATCAAAAGTTCAAGGAAAAGTACATAGATGAATTAACCCTTAGAAAAATGCCTCAACCCATGGTTGAGCCTCATATCATTGATGAAACGATGATTGAACCAAAAGATCTTCCAAATACCCATGACCAACCCTTGAGAAATCCTTTGCCTATTTCCTACAAAAGACTAAGAGATAACCAAATAAGTCTTATTTTCCCTCCTAGGATCAAACAAGTTTATAAGGCTATTTAGAGAAAGTGTTTAAACAACCTCCCATGGTTCCTTCCATTCCTCTCTTGTGGGAAGAAAATAAACCTATGGTTGATAAACTTGCTCTTACACAATCACAACTTGAAAACCGTACAAAAAAAAACCAAAATACTAAAGAGCGTAGGTGTAGATGTCGTGCTATTTCTCATATATTAAAAGAAGAGAATAAAACAAAAATTCAAGATCAACAACCAATTGAAACAAAGCATGATGTTTCTCCACCTTCACCACAAAAAAACCAAAAAATAAACTTCTATTGATATTTTCATTAGGCCTCCTATTTTGTTTAAACTAGATGATGATGAGATTGCTAAGATTGATGAGGAAGTGCAATAATGATTTGAATTTATTATTTTCATCTTCCATGGTATTAGATGATAACAACTATGATGGTTCTCCTATAAAGAGTGACTCACTACATGTTGAACCTAGTGATGCTCCTAGTACACCACTTGTCATTGTTCCTTTGGCTAGTTATCCACCTTTTGCATATGATGAACAAGATTGGGATGCATATGACCTACTATAGGTTGACTCACATGTGCCATACTAGTCTTCTCCTTGTTTTATGTGTGATTGCATGTGCGTAATGTGATCCCTCGTACTATGTTTCTTGGCATGTCTTTATATGTGTGTGAGCCTACTTTGGATGACCCTTGTCACTTTGTTGGTGCAAGGACACAAAGGAAGATAATCTATTGTGACATTCTTATATTTTTATCTACATTCTTCTATATGTATGTCATAACAATTTTCCTTATGCTTTCCTTTTGGGGATGACACGAGGCATCAAGACATTTAGGTCTCTTCCATGTTGACCCAAAAGTTCTCATGTTCTCTCTCTCTCTCTCTCTCTCTCTCTCTCTCTCTCTCTTTATTTGTCATTCTTCCTCTATTCTTGTTGTTCCATGAGCTATTTTTGGAATGATGATATTTTCGAGCTTGACTATATCATTGTAGTAATGACAAGCGCTAACCGCAGATCCATGGATCCCTTATGTGCTATCTTAGGATTACATATGGGGGGGAACCCTCCTTTATATGACATAGCTCTACTCAGAAACATATGTTTTACATTGAGTTTTTGAATAAATCTCTCATGTATTGGACCTTATCATAATCTACTTTAAAGTAATTGCTCATAGCATGGTGTTTAGTAGTTTCTTTAAAGTGGGGGCATGTGCATCCCTACTCATTGTTTCCTTTAAAGTGTGGTATTCTTGGTGGTGTCATTACGTTTGATTTCCTTCAAGATTGTGACCTCTTCTTGGTATATGAAATTCCTCTTAGTGGTGATGCTACGGATTGCATTCCCTAAGTTGTGAATCCTTTATCCTCGACTAGTCCTCTATTCGAGACAATAGGCATGATGTTCCATAAGGTGAGACCTTTCATGAACTAAGGAAAAACCCTTTGAATATCCTATTACATGTATCAAGTCCGCCAAGCATAACAACTTTCTTGCTAATAGAGCCTTTATGTTTTTCATGACAATCAAGAATAACACAACTTTCTTGCCAATGGAGCCTTTATGTTTTTCATGGCCACCAAGCATAACACAAATTTCTTTCCAGTGGAGCCTTTGTCATGAGTTCCTAGCATAACATAGCTTTCTAGCCTTGTGACCATTCTTGTGTGGCACCTTATCAAAGTTATAGAGAAATGTGTCATGAAAAATTGTTGACTATGTCTATGGTGATTATACAAAACATGAATAGAGAAAATTCCAATATGATCAAATATGCCACAAACTTATTGCACAATACTTCAAATAATCTAGAAACATAGAAAATACCTAAAATATGAATAAAATATTAAAGTAAATATTTTTGGGTGATGAAATGTTGCTCCTACATTCTATATGCTCCTACATCACCTATCTCTATCTTCACATATTCCTATATGCATTTTTTATGTGTATCCATGTACTTATATTGATACATTCATTACCCACCTCAATATTGGCATATCCATTTCTATGTTCAATCACATGACATGGGAATTCACTCTTGCAGTATATTGAATTGATCCCCAAAATTTTTAAAATTTAACTCAAAATTTTCCTACTCTTATATCACTAGCTATTGCAAGTTGGCTTGGTACATTTTTGTATCATTTATTGCTTCCCTTATTATTTGAAGGAATTAATCCATAATCAAGAAATTGCCATTCTAAATCCTAATAATATCAAAGACAATTACTCTAAGAATCTTTCGATTCCAAGCTCTAAAAGGAGCCTAAATCTAGAAAAAAATTATTTAAGACACATGCCTTCTTGAGAGTAACATAGTTATCCCCATTTTTTATCATAAATCCACTCTAATCAAAGGGGTGGACATAGAATAACATGACCCTTGTGATCTAACAATTTTCGCAAGGTATTTTTTAATATTACCAGACCTTAAGAACTAGTAGATTTGTTAAGATATGACATAAGAGAAAATTCCAATGTGGTGAGATATACCACAAACCGACAATGCAATTCTTCATAACAACTAGAAGCCATAAAAAATACCTAGAAAAATAAAGAAAACATTAAAATAAATAATTTTGGGTGATGCAAGATTGTGCAAGCATCATGTATCCCTATCTTCACATGTTCCTATATCTATTTTCTATTTATTGGAACTATCCTTGTACTCACATTCATACACTCATTTCCAACCTCAATATTGACATCTATATTTATGGGGTCAATCCCATGACAAGAGGAGTGGATCTCACACTATACTAAATTAACCTCTCACTAGCTATTTTGAGCTAACTTGGGACATATTTACATGATTTGTTGGTATCTCTTTTTATTTAAAGCCAATTAGTTCACAATCAAGAATGTTTCAGTCTAAATCTTAAGAATTCCAATGAGAATTACTCTAAAAATATTTCAATTTTAAGCTCTAATAGGCAGCTAAATCTACATAAAATTAATCTTAGATAATTGCATGCTTGAGAGTGTTATCCTTGATCCCCATTCATGATTGTAAATCCACTCTAATCAGGGAGTGAAGCTAGGAGAACATGATCCTTGTGATCCAATAGTCTCTCCAAGGCATTTTCAATAACACCAATACTTAAGACTAGAAAATATTATGAACAAGGATAACATTGGTTTTAGAAGTCCATAATCAACCCAATTAGACTCACATTAAAAAATATTGTATGTTTTGGATGAGCACTATGAATGGTGGGAGAAATATTCCACAAATTTGACTAATAAGTAAACTTAGTGATTGTTTCAAACTGAAGCATTACCTAGACACAAATCATTTATTTTACAGTAGTGAAACAATTAAATTTTGTGCTAGCATCCAAAACATTCTTCATCATAATGTCTATAACTAAATGTCGCATTTTTCTCATTCAATTTTTGAAATCTAATATTTATTTAGTCAATCAAAAAGAAAATCTAAATTTATTCATTCTTAATTGTGTAGATTTATTTAATTGACCTAAATTTGCATAAGAAAAATTAACTTATCATAAATTAAAAAAATCCTACATCAAAATAACTATTCTTAAATATTATAGTATAGTTCAACACTCAAAAGAAAAAGAAAAATCTAATAACTTTTGAATTTGAATGAAATAAAAAATTATGCAATAATTACATGAATTTTTTAACATTAAAAAAATAAATGAAGACATTTGATTATTTATATATGTATAACTACTAATGTGTTGCTCACAAGTTACTCATTTTCTTAAAATTATTCAATTAATTTAATTATAGTTAAAAAGCTAGTGCTTGAGATTTTTTCAACTAAATTAAAAAATTGAGAAATGTTATATTTGATTGACAATAAACAATGTGTAAGCTACTAACTTTTAAAACTTTTCCAATTAATTTTATTCTAATTAAAATACAAGAACTTGAGCTTTTAAAGAAATATTTCAAAGTGAGATGACAACCAAGATCTTAAATGCAGTAGAAAAAGACCCCATTGTATCTTATTAGATTGGTGTAAGCTTATAATTTTTCTTCTCTTGACAAAGAGAGCCATGCATACCAGTGCTTTGAAAGAAAGGAAATCTACCCATCTGCAACAACTTTATCTGATTTGGGTTTTATTGAGTACAAATAAATGAAACAAATTTTGTTGTTTATCCCTTTTGCAAGCATGTATTAACATCACCCTTTAGTAGCACTCCAGAGCAATATCCCCATCTGAAAGGAAAGAAAGACTTTGATTGTTAGAAAAACATTGATGAAGTAAAAATTTGATGAAAATTTGGTTTCAAATTGTTTTTCTTTTATTGATAATAATATTTTTTTAATTGAAAACTTAGTATTAATTATCTAATCATTAATTTCACAACAAGAAGAATAAGTCTAGGTGGAGATTTGAACTATCACACTAGTTGGACTATTGATAGTAAAATTATCTATCAATACTAAATGTAAAATAATAAAATCTATTGATTTTCTGTGATTAGTATGTATGGATTTTTTTTAATTTAAAAAGAATCATTTAGAGAAACTGTACAATTTGTTTGACTGGTTCATTTGAAACAACATTAACTTCTTCAGTGAGGTCCATATAATAAATGAACTCATTAAACAAATCAAAAATTGATGTGTACTATTTAAATCAAAATAAAAAATTACCTACAATGAAGATGGCACTGGTTGCTATACATGGCATAAAAAAGTATAAATACAAGGTTATTTCATTCAGTTTTCTCCTAACAAGCAATCAAGTGATCTAGCAATTTTACAAGTCATCTACCAATTTTCATGAGCAAGTGTGACCTAAGAATTTGAGCATTCTAGCATTCAAGAGCATTCAAGAGCTGACTATCAAGTGTTTTGGAGCATTATTAAAGTATCAAGTATCATGCCAAAGTCATCACGTATCATGTTTATTTTTGAGCTAACATTTGTGATGTAGGGTTTTGTGATTCAAGAAAGAATTCAATTCAAGATCTTCAACATTCAAGCAAGAGTCAAGATCCAAATTCATGCTAGCCATCTCATACATGTTTACAACACTTTTCTTCTAGGGCTTGGTGAGTTGCAACATATCATTTTATTCATTCATCATTCCTCCTTCCAATTTTATTTCATTTCAAGGTTTGATTACCAAAATGGGGTTTGACCAAGGCAAACCCCTTTCAACTAACAAAAAAACATTGTTCCCTCTCTTTAGTGTGCGATTTGTAGATCTAGTTTGAAGACACATTGAAGAGAAAGATTGGAAAGAAGTTGTCAAGTGTACAAAGTTGTCAAAGTTGTCACCTTGTTTACAAGATCATTAAAAGGCATCCACAAAGCAGAATTTGACATTTCAAATCCAAAAATTAGGTTGAGAAGATAGAGAAGAGATTGAAGAGTTGATTTTGATTCTGATCCTCCGAAAAAACCAAGCAGGACTAATATGTGACTTCTAGTGTATGAGTCCCAATATAGTCAAATTTCTAGATCTTGGGAGTTCTAGACTTGTCACTGCTAAATTTATGTTCTTGCCTAGAAACCCTAATCTGGGACTAAATCGCCTAGCCTAGCATATGAGTCCCAATATGCATTAAATTCAATATTTTTAGCATTTCAAACCTTCATCCAAGCTTCTACAGGTTTCCAAGTGCACATCTCTAATTTCCCAGTTTTCTATTCTATTTTTCATTCATTTCTAGGTCATTTATTGTAGTCTTGCATATCATTAAGTTTCATAATTAGATCTTGCATGTTACTAGTCTTTCCAAGCCCTAGCTTGGTGGTGAACACTTCTCTAGTCACTAATCATACCCTAGGATAACCTTTAGTAGATCTCTCTCTCATTCTATCATTGGATTGAGATCTCTAGGGTTTCCTTGAGTGAAACTAGGTGAAATAGGAGGAACCCTACCCCTTATGCTCCATCCACTCAAAGATTAGAGCCCCCTATTTCTGTTGTTTCAATATCTTTAAACCAATTTCTATAGACTATGACTCTCATATTCTGATCAATTTTATTTGAATCTTCTCCCCCAACAACATATTATAATTAGTCTTAAAGAGACGAAAATTTGAGATGGTGATATCAGTAGAACCTTCAACAACATATACTAATCCCAAATTGCCATGGAAACACGTCAGGTGATCCACCTAGACATTCTTTGAAGAAAATATATGAACTGTATCAAAGTTGGTGTTGTTGACCTGAATGTTATTAATAATAAGATTCTCTAGTATATTCAAACCCATTGCAAAACCAATGATGATAAATCTCACTCCTTTGACATCTATAGTTCTATAGCTAGGGACAAGCAACATTTGATGTAACTGAATAGTCATATCCTAGGAGAAAGTGATCCATACCCCTTTTGGTTTGAACAAGAGAGGTTGATGCCATAACATAATGTGCCTTTAGCAGGATTCTTGGGATTGTCATCAGATTGGGTCACTTTGTAGGAGAGTCCTCCTCGGCCGCCTATTACGCCTCTTACAAATCCAATGGCACAGTTAGGTAGGTTTTTCCCTGCACCACAACTGAAGTACTGGCATTTGGTGCCATCAACTTTTCCACATGCACTGCTTGCTTTTCTTATTTCTACAACTTCTTGTATTATATATTTTTTCAATTATGATTTGTTTAGATGAAATATCTAAAATTGCACTAATATCTACATCTAAATGTGATTTGAGATGAACCATATAAATAATAAAAATACTCAATATACTAAACAAAAAGATTGATATTCCTAAAAACATATTGACTACCCTATTTTTTTAATCTGCTATATTTCCACATACCCTTTCTGACTAGTAGTGATTCTTTTAATACGAGTATTATTCTTCATGAATAGGTCAACATCAGCTACATAGTGGTCCTGCATTGATGAAACAACAATAAAGATAACAAAGACCAACCACAATTTTGAAGAGTGTGTGAAGTCCATATCTTTGCAAACAATCTGATGATCAGTTTTTTTCTCCTCTACCTCACAAATAATCACAAATAATAGTTTTCTACCTTCTAAAGTAATACAAGATAGAAAATGTTTTTCTACTTTACGAAGTAATAAAGACATTATGTGTTAGGCACAATGGGAGAGTGTTCTATATATGCATACATTACCTGCAAAATGATACTTAACGAGAAGGTTTCAGATCCTACTTTGTCAGTGCGATGGAGGGTATTCTGGGTAAAAAATGATTCTTTCTAATATTCTTACTTCCAAGAGTAAATGGGATACTTATAAATTATACATAAAAAGTATGGGCTACTTATCCTCTTCACTAAAGAAAAATAGCAAAATCCTTCTACTTCCACAAAAACACTTGCAAACAATGATCAGTCTAATCACATTATCAAAGAGATTGATAAAAGAGTTACTTAAAAGGTACAATATGACCTTTTTATATACGAAAGGAAGAGGCAATACACCTATCATGTGGATTGAAAAGTGCTCCATGATTCTTATAGGTGTCAACCTTTGGATCACTTGGAATGTGCAAACCAACAACCAATTTGACCAAGTCATAAACCTTGGTGACAAGTTTTGAATGACTATAAAATTGACCTTTGAGGCAAGATGTAAATTCTTCCAACCTCAAAAGGTTGCACATGAGGTTTACCAAATAACTAGGTAACCTCTAGAGGCCTAAAAGCTTACACATTCAGTTAGGCAAGATGTTGTCTAACCTCATCAACCTAAGTACACTTAAGCTATAATGAATATGTAAATTATTCACTCTAACAAAAAGGTGTTCCTCTTATTTCCTAAATCAATTCTAAACCTCTCATTCCAAATTTTGTTGATAAAATAAACTAAAACCATCTTCAATTATGATGTTTAAATAAAATAAATGAATTTTTAAAATTTTAAATAAATCTTCTTAAAATTTAAGAATAAAATCAAATAATAGAGAAGAAATTGGAAGTCATAGCTATAATGGTGAAATATCAATGTGCAATAAATAAATAATGTCAATTTCTCATTTTCTTGATGATAAATTTCAAACTTCATGCTGCCACAATAATCAAAGATTCCTAGGGGAGAATTAGTAATATTATTCAAGTGTATTCTCACATTGATATTCTCTTGTTCTATGAATATTTTCTTTTGAATACAATTCTATCTCATTTACAAATGTTTAAACCATAGGATCTCCTATGCTACAACCCGCCATGATCATCTTCCTCATTCCTAAGGCTAGGTGAGTGGAGAAAATATTATTTTATGGTGACCTCAAATGCATACCTCTAGTTGGACTATAGCCACAACCAAATTAAATGCTTTGGAACCCACACACAAGGACATCAATTTTCCCCACATGGAAATTGCAAGGAAAAATTCTAGCACCAATAGGAGGTCTCTGTCAGTCATTATTTCTATCTACCTGGTAATTTTTGTTAAAGAGTGATTTCACTTTTTATCTCTTTATTACTGTCTTGGCTAGATTTTTTTCTCAAATTCAATCAAGAAAAATGAGATGTAAATGCCTCAAAATTAAAGGATGTAATATAGGTTATCTTGGGCTAATCGAACCTTGGGTGGGCAACTTATTCCAACATTATTCCTTCTCAATTCCTCCTTACACACATCACATGTCTCAAACAATATTCATACTTGCAGGCATGGGAGTGATGCAGGCTCTGATACCAAAATGAGGAGGAAGATAAACTTCATCGATTATTTGATCACACAAAAAACTTATTTATACAAATGAGAAATGTAGTTGCAATACAACAAACTTCATAACTGTATGTAATTAAATAACAAGCATAATCATTAAACAATATATTAGGGGAGAAGATTCATTATTTGAGCATGTTCCAATAGTTGTTATAGTATTTTTTGATTTAATGTTTATTTTTTTAAACAATACTAGACCAATATTTGTGACTTCAAAGTTGTTTTTGAAAAGATAAGAAACATTTATAGGGTGCTGTACCCTTTACACAAAAAGCCAAAAAGGCCAAAAGAAAGCATAGTTCAAACAAAACTTGAACTAGAAGTACAAATAGAAACAAATGACCAAAAACTATAGAAAAAATAAAATTAGACAACTCCCAAAACAGAGGGGTCTAAATTGACTCCCCGAACCCGTGGACTAGAAGAGGCAACATATTTGGGGAGACCCTTCTTCTTCCGCAACACAACCGACCAGGAAGGCTCAAAATCGAGAACCAATGAGCGAGGCGAGGGCAATAGATCCACAACAACCACCTCGGAAGAGGAGCCACCACGTAGCGAGGGAGCTGACAAAGAAACAACGGAGACAAGAGCTAATAAAGGTCCAACAACATTGAATAATGAAGGACTGGCAAGTTTAGGCTAAGCATCAACAACAGAATGTTCTAACGGCACATAGACACTAGCAGGCACATACAATACAACATCAACAGAAACCATCAGTGTTGCCATGGGAGGGACCACCAGAAGAGGAGTAGGGGCAAGTTCCAGAGAAGAAATGATAGGGTCAACCTTCGCAGAAGAAACTCCCAAAGGAGGAGAACTCACCGTGAGATGATCTGAGAGAGCATGCTTCCACCAAGTTGCAACGCCTTTGTGACTTCAAATTTTTTAGTGTTGATGATGACTATCCATAATTGAATGAAATGTATTCCTTAGATCCGAAAAACAATAAATCATGTGATACCACATCAACGACTAACAAAACAAGACTTAGTGCACAACTATCGGTCTCAATCTTTTTTGGGATTTTCAGACATCTTAACAAAAATCATACTAATGTGGCATCATATTTGATGATGTGGCTTTGAAACCTTAGTTATAAGAAAGGAACTTGCCAAGTAAGTTCTAAAAAATTGGGTGTGATTTGAAATTTTCACGTAGAATTTTGAGAAGTGCAAAGTTAGGGTGCTCAACTACTAGGTCCTCTCCCATAGTACATCAATGCTAACATTTCTATGGTGTCAACATTTATTTTTAGCTTCTTGTGTCTATCATATTTCCATCTAAAAATGTTACACCTACATTCTATGGGAGGTTCATTTTTTCATCCTCTACCAACCCAACCAATGGGTAATTTGACACCAAATCAATTTAAAAATCCTTTGATATATCCCACTTACATCCCTTTTTTTTCTTTAATTTTTCTCTTTAAATAAATATCTACAATTTCCATCACTTGTTGAGGTGAGTTTATTAATAATACCATTCTTTCTACCTTGGTACTTCTCTAGAATATCATCTCTAGCATTATCGTGCAACTCATTACAATATTCATATGAGGTATTCCCTTGTTCATGTATAGATGAACATAATTCTTGGCATTGACAATTTGATTTGATGGATCAAAAAAGTTACCCAATCATAACATAATATTTCATGTTTCAATAAGCACCTTTTATTACTTTTAAGAAACTAGCTACTACTGAAAATCTCTCACGAATTAGAAAATACAAAAATATATAATTATGTTTAACGTCATGACTTACCATCAAAGTATCAACACCAACATTTTTTGGTATCATTTTTACTATGTAACAATGAAATTAAATAGATAAATCCAATAAAAGGAATCATTAAATATAGATCCCTAAGGGATAAATATCCCACTACTCAATATCATCTATACCAATGAAACTAGGTAGATAGATAAAAAGGATCTTTAAATTATAAAAAAGAAAGAAAAAAGTTACAACATATATTTTTCTAACATGTTAATACTTGTAGTTGTTTATGGTCATTACAAATAGAACTCTAAGTAGCAAGACAGAACTAGGCATAGAAGAAACCAAAGAAATGAGTTTAAAAAAGAATTCTCTAATGGATGTAAAGATTTAAGAATTGAGTCTATCCAAATTGATAGAAAAAGTAAAAACATAAAAGATTAATTAAAAGTTTAAACTGTATTTATATGAATTCAAAATTTTGAAAAATCTTATACATTATGAAATGGTTTAGTACAAATATGGTGAATCATACATGATTTTCAAATGATTAATATAATTTTTGGGTGACTCACACCACAATCCAAAATATATGTTGTGATTTTTACAACAATTATGGCCCTATAATTAAAATGGATTTATAAGGGTATTGATAAAATTGGTTCTCATACATGGTAAAATTTTAATGGTGTGTGAGAATATGTTGGTTAATTAAAATATGCATCTAAAATTTTAGGTGATTTCCCATTACAAAAGTGTATTTTGCAATTGTAGGAATATTACATATAATTTTTTAGAAATATAAATTGAAGACTACTTACTATGAATTTGACTAATCAATCATAAAAATATATGTTATTTGGGCCTTGGACAATCACTAAAAATTGACTAGAGGATTGTGATAAGGATTAATGGTCCTCAAATTAAATGATTTCATCTTTATTAGTCTTTGTAATGTTGGAAAATGTACTCCTTTACATTTTCACATTATGTTTGGGTACCTTAATCAAATTGGACTTATTTAAGCCTCTAATTGGCCCTATTTTTCATTTACAAGCCTAATTAATTGCAATTTTTGAAAGGGGAGCTATGATTTAATTAATGAAATTATCATTTTTAACACCCCGTAATGAATAGGTCTTGACAATTTAGGTCAAGACCCATTCACCCTTGGGCGAATGGGTCCCCTTTAGTTGCTAATTTAAAATTTTAAATATGTTTTTGGTGGAATTTATATGATCCCAAATTCAAATTCAAATTTCAGCTTGTAATGTTTAATTTTTGAGAAATTAGAAAATTGTCTACAAAAGCAAGGTCTTTTTATCAATTCAAATCCTAAGAAATTTATGAGAGCGTCAATTCAAATTTCACAAGAGCTAAGATTATTGTTAAAGGTGTTCAATAGCATATTTCTCAAGAATTTGTTATAGCAATCAAGATCTGAAGTATCATGCATGTTTTTGGAGCTAACATTGTTATGTAGGTATCAAGAATTCAAGTAAAATTTCAAGCATCAAGATCACATCATCAATCAAGCCATTTCATGCAAGATCAAGACCTTGGAGAGATCTACTAAGTTTTACTCCCTCAAGGGTTTCAAAGAAAGGTTTTGGTGAGCTGTAACATAACAAGTGTTCATTCATCATTCCTTTCATGTTTCATTTTTTCAATTCAAGGTTTAATTACCAAAATAGGGTTTGACCAAGTTAAACCCCCATTCACCAAAAACAAACAATTTTTCCCTCTTGTGTGTGTTGCAGATCTTATGTTGAAGGAGGATTTAAGATCTATAAAGAGAACAAAATTGGAAAAGTTGTCAAAGTTGTCGTCAAGCCACGAAAACCCACTTTCATAATTTATTTTCAAATTTCAGACTGTGAAACCCGAAGGAATTGGAAGTGCATACATAGGACTAGAGGAAGTTGTGAAAGAAATTTTTCAACCCCTGTAGCAAGACCCATTCACCCTTGGGTGAATGAGTCCTAAGAGGACACTCAACACAACATTTTTGTGATAGGTGCATAAAATGAAGCCCTCCTCAGATCTACAATTTCTTTATAGATTCTGACAAATTGAGGTTTAATTTAGAGGTTTCATGTGTTACATTGCATATTTGCATTCATTTAGCATTTTTATTCATCTCCCAAAAGTGTTGTTTCAACTTATTTACCCCATCCTAGGTCATAAGGAAAACAACAAGATCTCCACCAAGGTTGACTCACCTAAGGGTTAAAAGTCAATCTTTCCCTAAGGGATCTCTTTTTCCTAATGAACTAAGGAAGATAGGTGCATCATACCCCCCTTTTGCTATCATTATTGATACACATATTTTCCTATGTTTCAATATGGTGAACCCAACCTTCTTGCACTATAAAATTTCTAATTTGGAGTCCATTCAAACCCTAGGTCTAGGATTTGCATTGCTTTACATTGCATTGCATTCATTTGCATCTCATTTAGGGTTGTTTGCATTGCATTATTTTGCATCTTATTTGGGGTTTTAGGTTTGCATTATGCATTCTTTAAAATCTAAAAAATTCAAAAAAATTGCATGCATATTGGGTAAAAACACAAAGCTGTGTCACACTTTTGGCCAAATAAATAATTCCAATCAAACTATTTTTAGTCAAATTTTTTTTGGCCGAATAGGTTTCAATCGTGTATAGGTGTAAAATTGCACCCCTTGCAATTTCACATACATTCTTGTATTCACTTTAGTGTCCACTCCCTTAGCATCTTGAGTAGGCTCATTTTAGCCCTTGCTTTAGCCTTTTTCCCTCTCGGGATGCTCCAACACCCCTTTTCAGCAGCTACCCCAATGAGTCAACTTTACGTTAAACTTTGTGCTTTTATTGTTTGCATCAATTTGTAGCGTGACGTGTCCGGACTCTAGCGTGGTGCACAAACATCCACGTGAAATGCTAGCATCCTGCGACGTTTCAACGTTCAAATGACCATTTTCGTGCATGTTTTCCACTTGTCACCTCCTTTGGTCGGTGGTAACGACTTGAGATGCTCTGAAACAACTTAGGAAGCTTATTTTCCCTCATTAAATGTTGTCTTTTCACTTCATCTCTAACTTCTTCTAACTCTTCTCTACTTCTATTTTCACTCTAGCTTCATTCTAGCTTCCAACTTCTTTCTAGTCTTGCTATTTTTCTCACACAACTCCATACAACTTGTTGTAGTAGCTTCAAGCTCTCTCAAGCTCTCTTAGCAACACCTTTTGTAATACTCTTTTTCAGCTCTATTAGCTCTTACATCTCTATCCCTTGCCTTATGCTTGCGAGCATCCTAGGGTACCATATCCTCTATTGATTGCATTCATATACCGTGATACGGGCTCTCCTCCTTGAGTGGGGTTTTCTTTTATCACTCTTAATTTGTGGTGCGGGTTCTAATCCGAAGCGGGTTTTGCTTTCACCATGTGATTTATCCATTTCGGTTCATCTTTCTCTTCCTATCTGGCTATTTGTGGAGGTGGGAACACCAAAATGGGGGTTTGACTGAGGAAAACCCCTATACAACCCCAAAAATTTCTCTCATTCTTACAGACGTAGGTATTGAAGACATCTACTAGCTAGAGGCTTCATTACTTGGATTGTTGTGAGTATCTTCTTTCCTTTCTACTCTTTATTTCTATCATTTACTCTTTACTTTACTTCAGTTCTATTGCACTTTTTCATTTTCCCACTTTCTAGAAGTTCTTAGCAATCAGATTAGAAGTAGTCACTTAGTTATTTTCTGAGATAAACTTTCTTTTTGGTCCGTACAAGACACCAGCGTGCCTCAAGGATTCCAGCGTGTCGCATTGTCGTCTGTATTATGCATTGTCGTCCTTTGGCCAAGAGTTTGTCAGTTTGTCCAGAGAATCTCTGTGACCTGCTCTTTCGGATTCTAGAACTCTTGATGTTGTTCTTTGAGGTAGTTTAGGGAAGTTCACCCAATGAGGCTCTCTGATTGAAGAGAACTCATGAGTAGTGAATCCCCCTTCTCTACAGACCGAAACCATGTGATGTATATGTGGCACACAAGGTTTCGGTTGAAACCAAAAAAATAATTTTTTCCCTTTGCCACTTTGAAATTGGCTTATTTTATGTGAGAGGTTTCGATAGAAAGGGTTTCAGACGAAACCCATTCTATAGAAACCCTTTTGGCCGAAACTGTCTAGTTGGCATCCTAGTTGGCAGCCAACTCAACACTTTTTATGATTTTCCAAAACATTTAACTTTGGAAGAGTATTTCTCCAGTTAGAATTATTTTTCTACAAAAAAAAAAAAAAACCCTTTTGTAGAGCTCGGAGCGGTGAATCCAAATATATAATTTTTTATATATTTTTATTAGCTTTAATATATTTTATTTTTTAAAATAATGCAAGTAGGTTGATAAAATTAAAAAAGAGGCTGATTAAAAATTTGAAACAATAGTAAAAAAATATTAAAATTAAAAAAAATAATAATATATATATATATATGTGGGGCACAAGAGGAGAGAGTCATCTTCAAAAGGGTATAATTTGTTTTTTGAAAGTGATTGAAAAATAGACAATAGTTGACAACTCATGAAAATTGTCAAATTCTGTCAAGTTTGACTTTAAAATGTTATTACGAGAAAAATATACATCAAAATTTGATTTTTTTCTATGCACAAGATATTGAAGTTACCTATTTGGAGAAAAAATTAGGGAGAAATGAAGTTTTTTTCAATTTGTTTCTTGATGGTCCATGAAGTCACTTTTTTCTGAAATTTTCAACATTCCAAAATTTGTCCTTAAATTGATTAAAAAACATTGAATTTTTTTTTAAAATCTAAAAAATTATAGAACTAAACTTCATTAAAAGTTCTACATTTCATTAGTTTACATCATTTTGAAATTCAAAATATAAAGACAACTTATACGTGGTTGAAGTTTAGAACTTTTTTTGCTATTGACTGATTCCTTTATAAAGTGTGACATAGGTTTGTGCTTTTACCCTATTACATTAATTTTGCATAGTACTTGCATATTAGTGTATGTCCAATCATTTATATTAGAAAATTGAGTCAAAATTGCATTTTAGAAAGTGTCATATTGTTCATCATTTTTCATTCGTTACACTTTCATTTAGACATCAAAATCTGGAAAAATCTGTTAAAGTTATCATGCATTAACTAATAATTAATTACTCTTTAATTGATTATTAGTCTAATTTATTCTCATGTACTTAAGCTAAAATTAGGAGTGCTTTTATGCTTTTAGGTTTTTTCTCTTATATAACACTCAACCCTCATTGTAATTATTGCTCGAGCTTTCTTATATTTTTTATAGTCTCTTGCTTCTATAGCTTTTTCTTGTTGAGGATTGCACATATTGTTTGCAGATCTTGTTGGGTGGAAGGTGTCTTTGTTCATTGTTTGATCTTATGGCTCATGGTTTTGTGGTATTTCACAATTCTAACATGGTATTAGAGCGTGGATTCATCGAAACCCTTCTTGATTTATGAGGTTTTTTCCTTCAACGAGGGTT
Organism: Sequoiadendron giganteum; assembly: GCA_007115665.2. NCBI lineage: Eukaryota > Viridiplantae > Streptophyta > Pinopsida > Cupressales > Cupressaceae > Sequoiadendron > Sequoiadendron giganteum. The sequence continues at coordinate 309,704,440 of CM021110.1, forward strand.
ACAGGCTTCAAATCTGAATCCCCTTTGCTTTTGTTGCAAATTTTGGAGGTGGGCATTTTTTGGTATATTTTGGCGTGAAAAGGACCTCATAGTTGGATTCAAAGGTATTGAGAAAGTTAGATTTGGCTTTTGTTTGGCCTGATTTGGATTCCTAAGCTCAAATCTACGAGGGCTTGAAGCAGTTGCTTTTTTTTTTTTTTATCTGGAGGGTAGCTACATTTTCGATGCATTTTTTGTTTGAAAAGAACCTCGACATTGGATTCAAGAGCCCGATTCCACGAATTTTGACTATAAATTCACCTATATTCAACATCAGGAGAATTTAAGGAAAAAAAAATTACATAAGGCCTATACGACCTTCATACGACCCTATGCACAAAAATCGAAGAAAAAATTTAAAAATTAAAAAAGGCCTGTCGATGGTTTATTTTTAATTTTTGCATTTTTTTCAAAAAAAAAATATTAAATTTCTCGCAAAATTTTAAAAAAAATTCCAAAAGGGCGTTTAAAGTTTGGGCGGCACATTGATTAGGTACCTTCATGGTACTTGCATTTTGAAGCCCTGTGAGCCCCTTATACCACTATCAGTGGTTCAGTCGACTAACGACCACCCTTCACCATCCAACAACACTTTTTCTCAACCACTCAGTAGTGAATTTCAAACAAACTAGTGGAACTTTTTACTTTTCTCGACACACCTGAAATTTTCTACCAACCACCATAAAATATCTCTAGCTACTATTTTTTTCTCCTTTCTCGGTGAGTCCATAGTTTTTTTGACATTGAATTTTTCAACATATTCCTTTGGACTAAATTCTAGAATATTTTGTTATCAACGATTTTTCAGGAAGTCGTTTATTTATTTTCTCAAGGAGGTAATATTCCACGAATATTCCTGCTAACATCAACATGATGTCGTTTGTACGGATGTTGACATCATCATGACGTCGATCGTACAGTTGAGTCTTCAAGGCCCTAAGTCCCCTTCTCTGGCCTAAGGGACCTATTTTTTTCTTTTGGGCGTACGATGTCAGATTTTGACAAACAAGATATCATCAAAGAGCTAGCTCCACCAACTTTCCATTGGTGTGGGTCTCATCACCTATTTTTGATATTGGTGCATTCTATAGCTTGTTGAAGTCAGAGGTGTTATTTTTAGTCCCGAGCTCATAAATTTTGCTTAGTTTCTCCGTTTTTCACAATTATAGCAACGATGGAACCATCTTTTAGAGATCTTTAGTTCCATCCATGCACTTTTACTAGATTGATTTTCAAGCACATTTTATTCAGGTTTTTGTGTTTTTGCAATCTGGTGAATTACTTAGACGTTTTAGCTCTTGGGAACTTTTCATTTGCATGGGATGACTCATTTTGGCTATTCTATATGTATTTCTAGTATTTTGTCCTATTTGGACATTATATACATCTTTCTCATGCACATTCTCTTTTGTAGATGCACTGAGATAAAGTGACATTTTGGTGTATACTTTTTTTGGGGATTCTACACATCCTGATGTGCCTTTTGTAATCACACTTTTATATCAAGTGTCATGGGGGGTTGATTTTTTCCTTTGGTTTTCCTTCACACATTTTTCAAGTGAGTGTCCCTTCCACGATAATAGTGAATCCTAGTGATTCTTACCTCATGCGTGTGTGCCTTAGTTTGCACACCCTTTTATTTCCATGTTGTTTCTCCTACATGCACTTCTTGGTTTCACTCAGTTTTAGTGTACCTATCATGGCTCTCCCTTTTCAGCATTATGGGGGGTCTATATTGTTGGTGCTAATGCTTCCTTGGTTTCGTGTTTGAGTGATCTATGTATCTAGTTATTGTTCCTATGCACTTTCAGATGCATTATACATCAACAACTGGTTACATGCATTTTAGTGAATTGGAGCATTTACCATATGGACATTATTATATTCCTATTTCTAGATGCAACCTTCCATTTTCATTTGATCAAAGACTATCGGTACCAATATTTTTGACTTGCAGTTTTTGTGCATGTTGAGTACTGTCGGTTTTGGTCACTCATAAAATTTGATGTGTTTTTTGTTCCTTTGGGTTTGAGATGTTTGACTTTATTTTCCATCTTCAATTTGAGTAGTATCATTCAGGAAACTCATGCAAATTATTGTCTCTCTCATGATCAGTGTTCTTTAGACTATTAGTACCTGTATTTTTGACTTGCATCTTGTATGTTGAGTAGTGTCATTGGGGTCACTCATGCAGATTCATGTACCACCTCTATCTTTGAATTTTGGATTTTTTCCTTTGTTTTCCATCTGATTTGAGTAGTGTCATTGGGGGCACTCATGTAGTACTATCTTCTTGATCTTGACATTTGTATCTTCGATTTCCAGATATTTGCCTTTGTTTTCCATCTGATTCAAGTAGTGTTGTTGCAGGCACTCATGTAGATTCTTGTTATCTTGGTCCCGATCATCATTTTTTTCAGAGGAGGTTCTTCATTTTAGCATCATATCAATCATCATTTTACAGTAGTTTACAACTTTGTTCTTTGGTAATCTTCTACATGTTCTTCTTTTTCAGGACTTTGTTTCAGTTGGAGGCTTCTCAGTCCTTCACACCTTGATTTGAAGGATTTTTTAGTCCTTCAATTTCCTTTCTCTCTTTTGGAGAGGAGTTTTCTCCCTCTATTGTTTTCTCCTTTTCTCCAGTTGTGAGAAATATTTTTTTTATACATGGGTACCTTGATAGGCCTTGTTTTTCGGGACCCATTATGCATTCTCTTTTAGGGTTTTTAGCTACTCCCTAAGTTAATCTTAAGGGGGTGTTAGACTAATCATGTATTAGAAAATAATTAATCACTTTAATTGATTATTAGTCTAATTTATTCTCATGCACTTAAGCTAAACTTAGGAGTTCTTTTATGCTTTTAGGGTTTTACTCCTATATAGCACTCAACCCTCATTGTAATTATTACTCGAGCTTTCATATCTTTTTGATAGTCTCTTTCTTTTGTATCTTTTTCTTGTTGAGGAATATTGCGCATATTGTTTTGATGATCTCATTGGATGGAAGATTTCTTTGTTCGTTGCTTGATCTTGTGGCTCGTGGTTTTGTGGTTTTGCACAATTCTAAAAAAATCAGTCATTAAAAGTAGAGTTTATAGTCTAAAACATGAAACCCTAGTTATAAGCTTTAAACTTAAATTTAAATTTTTGTAACCCCTATGCTAAGACCCATTCACTCTAGGGTGAATCTGTCTTTGTATAGGTGTTGTTTCAAAATTTTGGGTAATGATTTATCTATGTTTTTTTAAAATTTTGATCTATTGTTAAATCTAGGTTTAGTTTCAAAAATCAGAAAATATGTCATTAATTGCATTAGATTCAATTGATCAAATTTAGTGCATTATTTGGAATTCAAAATTGGAATTAAAAGACATCATTTTTAGGTTTTTGCATAGCATAATTAGTAAATTATCTTCTTTAAAATCTAAAAATCACTGTCATTTTTTACATACTTGCATTGAACTTCATATTCTAGGGTGTTTGGTTTCATCTATCTAGTGCCTATTCTTCATTTTGGGTGCACTTATGTTTGGTGAAACTTCTATGAGCTTCACAACCTAGTGTCCTATTACCAATATTGTAGTAAGACATAGTTTGAGACTCATGCCATCTTGTGCTATGACACTCATCATGGATCTTGATTTTTCCAACTCTTTCACTCATATTGTTGATACTAGTCAACTCACGATGGGCCATAGTTTTGATACTTCATTTCTTATGACCACCCTACCCACAAAAAATGTAATTGATGTTGAAACAATGGTTGCTAATGTACCTTAAGAGGAGCTAAAACAAATGGATGAAGATTTAGAGAAATTACAAAATTTTGTGAGTTCTAAATGCATTGCTTGTACTGCACTTACTGTCATAGATAGCATGAGGAAAATTATTGATAATGAACTGTATAGGAGCGAATTTTCACCCCTAATGCAAATTCCCCTTTTACCCATCTCCACTTTAGAAAACCAAATTCAAAGGCTTAATTCCACATAAGCCTGTTGTTCTTCATCCACTTGGCACCTATTTTGAGTGTTGATGGAGGCATTTCTATCGAGGACACCCGCGCGGTGCACAGATGTTCGCATGACACACTTATGTCCCTAGTAGAATCTTGTGACTGGAGTCTGTAGAGGTGTTACACTTCCTATTGGAAGTTGAATTGTAACACCTCCCTTCGGTTGGCAATCTAAATATGGTTGTTTCTTCATCTCGTTTCTTCATATTCTTCATTCCTTCATCCATTTTCATCTCTTGACCAAGCTTACACAATCTTCCCAATCATTCTAGAATTCACTTCAAGCATTGCAACATCATTTTTCACTCCATAGAAGCAATCTCTCCACTCCATCACTTCAATAGAGCAAGCATAGGGCAACTCCATTTGCAATAGAGGCTTGATTTCCTCTCATTTTCTCCCCCACTAGCCTTGATCACTTTGGGCAGAGGTGGTAAGCTCCTCACTCATCTTCTCTATTACTTGGTTGAGTTAGCACATTAATATTTTGTAGTGTCTTTGTGTACTTTACTTATATTTCCTTCATTATCACTTTATTTTTACATCGTTGCAAACTTGGCTATCCATGGAGGTGGAAACACCAAAATGGGGGTCTGACTAAGGTAGACCCCTAAACAACCCCCCAAAATTTTCCCTCTTCTTTGTGTGTAGGTGGAGATATCTTGGAGTGAGCTGGTGAACAAGTTATTGTGTGAGATCATCTTCATCACTATTGCGGTAATATATTTTCTTTATCATATCCATCTTTATGTTTCATATTTCATATTGTTATTCTGCACCTTTAGAAAATATTAACTAGGCTGTTAGTTCTCTTTTTAGCGGTCAGACCTTGTCTCCCTAGTTTTCTGGCCATATGGATGCCAACGCACCTTAGAGATTCCAGCACGCTGCGCTGTCATCCTAGAACCGCGCTTCTGTCCTCTGGCAAAGAACTATCTGAGACACAGAGTTGACCCTAAAAATTGACTCGCCTAGTCTCCTTTCAACTCTTGGGTTTTGTAGAGTGGTCGAAGTACCCCATAGTCCTCATCATTCTCATCCCACCTATCCCAACATTCCCTTAAACCGAGGTAAGCTAGGGCAGCCTACTACTCTCGGCCTTTTGTGACTTGGGGCCTTGTATTGGTTGGTCCCTTTCTCTTACATGAACAAGGAATAGAGATTGTTCATAGCCTATCCCACATTATTGATAAACATTTCCCTACAATGACTAGTTGTGCTCAAAATTTGGGGTTCACTCAAAGTTAAGGTAGAAATCTAATTCCTTGTTCCATAACCATGACCTCTATTCCTACATACACTAATCTAACTATTACAACAACTAAACAACCTACTAGCAATGTCATTACCACCTTAGGTATTTTCACTGGGAATCCCTTTAGCTTTGTGCATTCAAATATCATATCTCCTAATCCATATCCTCTCACAAACTTACAATTCACTTGTCCTCCAAATACACATACACCTCCACCTTAATCACCTCCATCTCACAACACAAACAATGATCATGTCCTTAAACAAATCCTACAAAATGTTTAATCCCTCTGACAACAAATTGCTACATTGAACAAAATTCAAGATGGCCAACCTTCACAATATGTCAAAAGAAATCCTTTATCCTTGGAGATATTGAGAGCACAAATGACACAAGGCATAGAGATTCCTAGATTTAAGAAATATGGTGGAAAAGGAGATCCTAGCAACCTTGTCTCGACATACTTAGCCTTATGTAGTGACTTCATTTTTTAGGATAAACTCTTGGCTAAAATTTTCCTTAGATCCTTGAAAGACAATGCCTTGGAGTGGTTTTGTTCTTTACTGAATAACTCAATTAGTTAATTCAATGAAATTTTTGATGCCTTTCTTAACCATTTCCAAGTGCACATGGGTCCCAAAATGGCCTTAGCTAATTTAATTCAATGTAAAAAAAACAAAGATGAAAAGGTCACTCATTTCATAACACAATACCAATTGCTTTACTCACAAATAAACATTAAGATTCCTAATGCTGGCCTTCAAAGAATTTTTATAAAAAAAATTGCATACCAATATTCAAGATAAACTTGGAATGTTGAAGTTTCCCTCTTTTACACACTTGTACACAACCCTTCATGACTATCAGAATTTGATTAGTCATCATGAAGCAAAAAATCCTCCTAACCCTTCTAATAAATCCGAAGTCATGCCTCATAATAATTTCCAACCTTTCAAGAAAAAAAATAAGGGATTTTTACAAATAAATACACCTCAAACAAGTGAACATGTTAACACCCAAGTGGCTGCTATAAAAATGAAAAATCCATATCCATTTATGGAGAGTAGAAAATTTACCCCTTTACCCAATACCCTTCACTCCATTATGTTGTAGCTTATAAGTAAGAACTTAGTTACCTTACCTCCTATTAGAGCTATTGATACCACTAATCCCTTACCTCCAAAATTTAACTCAAATTCTTTTTGCCATTATCACCGAAAAAATGGACATAATACAAAACAATGTAAGCATCTTAAAAATATTGTGCAAGACCTCATTGACTCTAATTACATCCAGATTGGTGGTGTTAATGATCAAGGAAATAAGTCTGTTGCTCCACCCAACCAAAACTTGTAAATATTTACCAATCCCATGCCAAATAATAATATCCCTTTTGTGAAAGCTAGTGATGCCAAGAATGATGTGATGAATGTTGAAAAACTCGGAGAAGAAATAACAAAAATATAGGAGACATAGAATGTATGGTAAACTTCATTGATGTGCAACCTTGTAAGGGCCAAACCAAAATGCCCCTCGAGATTGATTTCTCACGAAATGACATAATTAGACGAGCACCCAATGGTCCTCTTTACATTGCCAGAATAATATGTGACCGACGGTTTAGTATGGGTCGATTATGCTTGATCCATGGAGAATTGAAGCATAATGATGCCACTAATGCTAATCTCAATAGGATCAATCAAATGCAAATTAAACTAAACATTTATCAAAACTAAGCATTCTAAACTATGAAAGCATTAAATATCTACTCTAATCCATTCAAAAATTATCTCGTTGTGGGAGTGGTGTCCCATTGATGTGGAACAACAACCCTTTCCCAATCCCATGGATAAATGATCTTGTTCCAGTTAGTTTTATTGAAGAAAACTGATGGAATAATTGTGAGATGTGTATGAAAACATGATTTTAATCTAAATGAGCATGATGCAAGATAATTTAACATGATTTTATGCTAAAATATGTAGATATGCAATTAATAAGCTAATCTAAATGGATTCTAAGCTAAAAGATTGAAACCCTAATTAATAAACGAGCTAAATGGATGCATTATGTGATCATGGAAGCCATTAATGGAAGCTTAAAGCTAATTAATGTAGTTAAAATGAATTGAAAGATGCTAAATGTGAGTGTGAGCATGAGTGATTTTAATAGCATAACTCTGATGTTAAAAGATGGATCCATTTGTCTCTGAATAGTGATCTATTTATAGGAGATCAAATGCGAAATGGAGGGTTGAGATAAAAAAAGGCTAATCAATGGTCAAGGATGAAGGAATTTGGAGGCATGGTTCATGGATCCTCATCAATGGATGAGGATGAAAGATGAGATTTTAATCAAGGGTTAACATTCCTTCAAACAAACACACTTTTGACCTCTACAAGAGGTCACAAGTTAACTTGCACAAGAAGTTTTGAGTTAACTTGCATATGAAGCTAAGAATATTCCCTTTTTCAAATGAGGAGAGGGAATATTCTTTGGAATATCCTCATGGGTGAAGGAAAAGGATAATTAGTAAACTAAAACAAATTTTAATTGTGAGAAAAGGGAAAGAATATTCCATGGGAATATTCGTTTTGGAGGAATGTGCAAAGGAGGAATATTCCCTTGCAAGTGGGGGGATTAGATTAATTAAGGTAATTGATAATTAAACACTTAATTATGAAATTAGGGGATTTAGAAGAATTAAATGATATTCATTAAAATAAAGTGATTTAATGTATGGGAGAAAGGTGGAATGACATTTAATTAAATAACTTAGGTTTATTTAATTAAATAAGAAAATTTAGGGATTTAAATTAAATAGTTTGATTTATTTAATTTAATGAGATGAAATGTTAGTATGAAAGGGGGTGAATTAACTTGATTAAATCAATTAGATTAATGGATGAAGATGATGCGATTAATTAAATAGATACAAAATTTAATCAATTAAGTGAAAAGAGGATGGGTTTTAGGAGGAAATGATGTTAGTATACCTAATTCAAGTGCATGATATCATTCAAGACATTTTCCAATATCTACATAATCAATAACAAGCCTACTAATGGGATATTAATTGATCCCATGTGTGTAGAGAGTGTGATCATTGAGGAATTCTTATTTGTGCCTGAAATTTATCAAGATTCTTATGAACAACCAAAAACATGGATCAAAATGTATAATGGTCTCTCTTTCCCTATGATAGGTTCGATCACTCTTCCTTTACAAGTTGGACCGAAGAAATTGAGAGTCTCATTCTCCATCATCCCATTGTCAGACCGATTTAGTGTGAAGCTTGGTTACCCATGGCTACGCTCCATGGATGTTGTCCCATCAGTAGTGCATAACTGCTTAAAGTTTCCATTTGGTAATGAAGTCTTTATTGTGCACCATAGTGGATTTAATCCTATGTCTTCCTGTGGGAATTTCTCATTGGATTTCTTTTGGCTCGAACCTATGAAACCTATTAAACTTCATGAAAACTTCCTTTTTAAATCTTATCAAAAGTTTAAGGCAAAGCACATAGCAATATTATCCCTTAGAAACATGCCTCAACCTATGATTGAGCCTCCTATCACTGATGAAACCATGATTGAACCAAAAGCTATTCCAAGTAACTATTGTGTGGTCTCACAACATTCTCCATTTTTCTTTTGGCAAAATAAGAACCCCCTTTTTTTTGGCTTAGGTCTGGCTTGCCTTGCGGTCTTCTCTAGGTCCACCAAACCTCAAAATCAATTACCTGAATGGTCAAAACACTTTAAATTTTATCATAAGTTAAAAATCCAAAATTTGGTATTCTTAATGGTTGAAATGTCATCATGAATGGGTAGAACATTGAAAAAAAATATGAGTTACTTTTTGGAAATTTTGAGGATACTCATAAAATAAGCAAGTTCAGGTTCAAAGAAGTTTCTTATGTTACGGGAAGAAATTGTGCACCAAACACCCAATTGCTAGTTCTCGATTCCCGATTCCCGGTTCCCGATTTTTCAAAGTTTGCAAAAAATTGATTTTTTATCATGGATGGAAAGAGCACGGGAGAATAATGAGGGTTGCCTTTTGAATTTTTTGAAATCTTAAAAATCAAAAAGTTATGGCTTGTAGGGAAAAGAGTTATTGGAAGAGAGGTATGCATTTGCAAAATTAAATCATAAAAAGTTCTCGGTTCTCGGTTTTTAAAGGGTTCCCAGTTCCTAGTTTTTTAAGGTTTCTTAGTTCTTGATTGTTTTAAGGGTTCTTGGTTCCCTTTTTTTAAGGTTTCCCAATTCCTTTTTAAGGATTCTCAAATTTAGGGATTCTGATTTTTAAGAATTTTTTTAAGGATTCCCAGTTCTTGGTTCCCATTTTTTTTTTTTAAAAAACACGAAATTCGAAACAAACAAGTTTCACGAAAACAACAATATATCCCTCATTTCTTAATAAAATTTAAAATTTCAAAATGATCTAGAAAGCTGAGAGGACGAGGAACAAAACTCAGATAATAATTTGAGAAATCTAGAAATGAATGTTTAAAACGGGAATAAATCATATTTTCAGAGGAATGTAGCTTAAATTGAACTTATTTGATGTTTGGGAAACATTAATACATTTGTAAACTTAATTCTAAAGTTATGAATTAAATGTATATGTCAATTAAGTTTATAAATGACTTGATATTTGATAAAGTTCAATTGCTCATTTTGCAGGGAATTCAAGTGACTATTAACGGAACTACTTGCTGACATCACCCATGTGAAGAGATTAATATGCTACCGTTAATTTTGGAAGATGAATATTGACCATTCATCATTTGTAATTGGTTTTATGAGGCCTTATGTTCTATAAAAGACAAAATGATGTCTTATTCTCACTAAGCTCAAAATTTGTGGATGTCAGAAGAGCCAAAAATTCTCTAAGTTTTGTTGTTTTTTCCTATTTTCTGAATCATTTCGGTCTAAACACTTGTATGCACATAGAACTTAATCAGTATCAAAGCCAATTTGATAGCTACCTATCTCATGAATTTTTGTAGCTGGTTTATTAGTTCAGTCAAACAAGACTATGTGTTGGGCCATTTAAGGGTGCATATAGAACCTACTTGGTGTCCAAACTAAACCCCCTTCTTTGAAAGCTTACACCATTCTATGCCTAGATGTGAAGCAATATGGTGAAGTATAGAGAGGTTTACTTTGATTTGATTAAATCTTGGGGCATTCATGGAGAATACCTAGGAGCAATTTTATTTTCCAAGTATTTTGATGCTTTATTTTAGATTAGTTGTTAAATTTTAGAAAATGTTCCAAAAAAGAGATGAATGAATGAAAATCTATTGAAAATATTTCGTTTATGTGAAATTGTTGAATGCTTAAAGCTAAATCTACTTAAGTGATAGAAAAGTTGTTTAAAATTCATGAAATATTATTGCAATTTTTTTGATTTCATGGAGTAATAAATCTGATGATGAAAGTGTTCTGAAATAAATAAATATATTCAGATTAAAGATCTTTGAACACAAATTAAAGGTTGATTTGGTGAATTTAACAATTATCTTTAGAATCTAACCATTCTTTCAAATCCAGTGTGTAAGTCCCTTTGTAAAAATAGCTTCACAACAAACATTGAGTAAAACTTGCACAGTCAAGATCCGACTAACGGAGCCTTGGGATTATAAAATTCTATCATAGAATTTGAGTTTTCTTTCAAGAGAAGTAAATTTCTTTGTGAATTTTATCTGTGTGATGTGTGACTAACATCCACATCAATAGAATTGGTGCGAGAAGGAGGGCTTGCACATGCTGGAGTTGATAAAGAGCTGTAAATTTTTATATGAGATTGCAAATCTCTCTTTAAAATCATTTTTTAAAAAATAAATAAAATCTAAAAAATTAAATAAAATGTAAAAAATTCCAAAAATAAAAAAATCTGAGCTTAAATGGAAAATAAAAGGAATAAACAATCTTATTGTGAAGATAATTTCTAGATTAACATTCCTTTCCTTCAAGGAATTTTAGATAAGAAGCTTTATCCACAGTGTTTACTTGATTTTTTCTTTATTTAACAACTGCAGGATACATAATACAACAAATCATGGTGAAATTAATTGCATAACTTTCTTGACTAGATTAGATTTGGCTTTAAAAGAATTAATCCATATCACTGAAGTGTACAAGTATGAAGCTCCTTAAAGAAAAGAAAGGATTCAATAGAAGGAAATTGATGAATATAGGAAGAAATCTCCAAATGATCAAAATAATCATATGAGAAAATGTGAACAAGTGGAAGATCAGTCTAAGGATGTAATTAGTGAAAAAGATTTTGCTACAACAACAAAAGAAGTCATAAGAGATAAAATAAATAATGATGTATTGTCTAATTTTTATAAATTAGATAATGCATTGCAAGGATATTGTTGCAAATCAATACAATTAGAGACTTTACCAAACAACTGAAGTAAGTTGTTTGAGGATCAACAAATGATGAAGACAGGGGAAATTGAAGATTTACAAAGTTTCACTGCTGTTATAAAAATGCAACTGCCAAATCAATTGGAGGCTGAAACAAGGAAGTTATCTTATTTGTTAAAAGATGTTTCATCTTTACAGTCAAATGAGTTAAATGGAGAAGATTCCTTTATGTCATGTTTGAATGATGAAAATTTTCATTTAGATATTGTTGACAAACAAGAAATCAAAGATTATTTTAAATTTCCTTTTCAAGAGGAAAGTCCAACAGTCATGCACAATGAAACATACATAAATATTGCAGCCAATTCAATGGAGAATGATATTGAAAAGGATGTTAACAATGGAAATTTAATGCATAAAATGGATGAAGACTCATTTTCTTGTTGCATAATAATTTTGAAGAGAATAAAAAGTTTCATGTTTTAGATTCTACAAATGATAAGTATGATCTTCACAATAATTTTTTGAAAGCTAAATATAATCGTTTGCATGTTGTAGATGCAAAAGGAATGATTCATCATGAACTTCATCCTCTTGAAGATGAAAATTCAAATTTATTACATGAGGGATTGGCTAGAAACAATCAAATTTGTTTTCATGAACATGAAATTAATCAGGTTATAGATCTTTCCTTCTTGTTATAAATTATGACGTTTATTATTTTGATTATGGATACTTTAAAAGTATAAATTTCATTTGGATCAACCATGAGAATGATGAATTACCTCAGCTGCTAATATTTAGGGATTTTTGCAATGAATATGAGAACAATAGGGCATAAAATTATTTTTCAGAATACAAAGATAAATTTTCTAGACTAAGAACCTTGACTGCTACCTTAATGCTCTTGCACATTTCATCTAAATATGTAAATTTGGGTGTAAATATGTATTATTTGAGGTCATGTTCTTCCAGATAATTTTCTTGTATATAATTAGGTTAGGTTTTGCTTAAGTTTTCATGCTTTCCTGTTGTAGGTTAGTTTCTTTTGTTTTTATTTCCAGTTGTGCTTCTTTTGGAGGTTCTTATTTTTCTAGAATGTCTAAATGGAGCAAACTGGTAACTTTTAAAATTTACAAGATTTATTTAATTATGGGAATAAGGGTAAATTTTTGTATAGTTTTGTAATTTTAGTAAATTTGATTCATTTGATGTGCCACATGAAGGTTTACTTAATAGTGAATAATATGAAACATTCAAGGAATTATACATACTCACACATTTAAAAAATTCTTTGAATTATTTTGGGGGGTAGTAGATGTTTATATTAAGTGAAAAATCTAGAGGTTTTCCTTTGCTACCACTATAATTCCCAATCTAATAGCGAGCTTCATTGCCTACAAGTTGAAGAAAAAGAGCTTACAATGAAAAAAAATGAATATTTAAAAAAAAACAAAAGAGAAAATTCAACTCTTTAAGCTATCCAAATATCTCTACCAGGGCTATGGACACCTATCTAGCAGTAGAGTTATGTTTGGGGAAATTATAGAGATAACCTTGTCGGGGCTATGGACACTTGACTGGCAGCAAGGCTCTATCCAAAATTGGCTTAATAGGTTAAACCAAATTATGTAGCTTAATACAAGAATTTACTATCTTCTTACTTTTTTCAAGGAAAGGAATGAATCATATGCACACACTTAAGTTCCTTTGAAAACCTTTTTATTTATTTTTATTAGACTATTATGTGGCTAGATAACAAGTTGAGATTTATTGAAGTTGGAAATTCTATGCCTAAATTTTCATTTATTTCTTTGAATTTTTAAAATTTTGTTGTTTTTTTGTTGCTAGTTGTTGTGTGGTCTCACAACACGCCCCATTTTGCTTTTGGAAAAATAAGGACCCCCTTTTTTTTTGGCTTAGGTCTAGCTTGACTTGTGGTCCCTGTGGTTTATTCGGGTCCACCAAACCTCAAAATCAATTACGTTAATGGTCAAAACACTTGAAATTTTATCATAAGTTCAAAATCCAAAATTTGGTATTCTTAATGGTTGAAATGTCATCATGAATGGGTAGAACATTGAAAAATTGGAAATTTTGAAGATACTTAAAAAATAAGTGGATTCAGGTTCAAAGAAGTTTCTTATGTTATGGGAAGAAATTGTGCACCAAACACCCAGTTCCTAGTTCCCAATTTTTTTTCAAAGTTTCAAAAAAGTTGATTTTTTATCATGGATGGAAAAAGCACGAGAAAATAATGAGGGTAGCCTTTTGAATGTTTTTAAAATACTAAAAAATAAAAAAATTATGGCTTGTAGGGAAAAGGGTTACCGGAAGAGAGGAATGCATTTGCAAACTTAAATCATAAAAAGTTCTCGGTTCTCAATTTTTTAAGGGTTCCCGATTCCCAGTTTTTAAAGGTTTCCCAGTTCCCGATTCTTAGTTTTTTAAGGGTTCCCGATTCCCAGTTTTTAAGGGTTCCTAGTTCATTTTTTAAGGATTCTTCTCCCCAATTTTTAAGGATTCTTTTTTAAGGATTCTTTGTTTTTAAGGATTCGATTTTTAAGGGTTCTCGATTTTTAAGATTCCTGTCCAGCTCTCAATTTTTTATTCAAAAAAAAAAAAGTGAAATTTAAAAAAAAACAAGTTTCATGAAAACAACGATATCTCCCTTGTTTCTTAACGAAATTTAAAATTTCAAAATGATCTGGAAAGCTGAGACAATGAGGAACAAAAATTAGATAATCATTTGAGATAATTTTCTAAAGTGAAAAATTTGGAAATGAATGTTTAAAACGAGAATAAATCATATTTTCACGGGAATGCAGGTTAAATTGAACTTATTTGATTTTTGGGAAACATTAATACATTTGTAAAATTAATTCTAAAGTTATGAATTAAAAAATAAAATTTCTCTTGGGTATTCTCCATGCATGCCCCAAGATTTAATCAAATCAAAGAAAACCACTCTATACTTCACCAGATTGCTTCACAGCTAGGCCTAGAATGGTGCAAGCTTTTAAAGAAGGGAATTTAGTTTGGACACCAAGTAGGTTCTATATGCACCCTTAAACGACACAACACATAGTCTTGTTCGGCTGAACTAACAAACTAATTACAAAAATTCATGAGATAGGTAGCTATCAAATTGGTTTCAATATTGATTAAATTCTATTTGCATACAAGTTTTTAGATCGGAATGATTTAGAAAATAGGAAAAAAGAACAAAACTTAGAGAAGTTTTGGCTCTTCTGACATCCACAAATTTTGAACTTAATGAGAACAAGACAAAAAAATTCCTTTTATAGAACATAATGCCTCATAAGATCAATTAAAAATGATGAGTGGTCAAGATTCATCCTCCAAAATCTACGGTAGCAGATTAATCTCTTCACATGGGTGATGTCAGCAAGTAGTCCCGTTAATATTCACTTGAATTCTCTACAAAATGAATAATTGAACTTTATCAAATATCAAGTCATTTATAAACTTAATTTGATGCTTTATTTTAGATTAAATGTTAAATTTTAGAAAATGTTCTAAAAAAGAGATGAATAAATGGAAATCTATTGAAAATATTTCATTTCTATGAAATTGTTGAATGCTTAAAGCTAAATCTACTTAAGTGATAGAAAAGTTATTTAAAATTCATGAAATATTATTGCAAATCTTTTGATTTCATGAAGTTATAAATTTGATGATGAAAGTGTTCTGAAATAAATAAATATATTCAGATTAAAGATCTTTGAACACAAATTAAAGTTTGATTTGGTGAATTTAACAATTATCTTCAGAATCTAACCATTCTTTCAGATACACTGCGTAAGTCCCTTTGTAAAAACAACTTCACAACAAACACTGAGTAAACCTTGCATAGTCAAGATCTAACTAACGAACCTTGGGATTATTAAATTTTATCTTAGAATTTGATTGTTCTTTCAAGAGAGGTAAATTTATTTGTGAATTTTATCTATGTTATGTGCAACTAACATCCACATCAATAGTAACCAAGACCAACCCATGCCAAATGCTTCACCTATCTCTTACAAAATACCAAGAGATAATCAAATAAATCCTATTGTCCCTCCTAAGATTAAACAAGTTTATAAAGCTAAATAGAAAGTGGTTGAATAATCTCTCATGGTTCTTTCCATTCCTCCCTTGCAAGAAGAAAAGAAACCAATGGTTGATAAACCAACTCCTACACAATCACAACTTGAAAATCCTACAAAAAGAAATAGAAATGCTAAAGAGTGTAGACGTAGATGTTGTGCTATTTCTCATAGACTAAAAGAAGAGAATAAAATAGAAAATCAAGATCAACCACCAATTGAAACAAATCATGATGATTCTCCACCTTCGCTACAATAAAATATGAAATATCTATGGATATTGTCATTATGCCTCACGTTATGATTAACTTAGATGATGATGACGAGATTGCTAAAATAGATGAGGAAGTGCATAATGAGCTAAATTTATTGTTTTCCTCTTCCATGAGCTTAGATGATAACAACTATTTTGGTCCTCCTATAAGGAGTGACTCACCACGTGTTGAACCAAGTGTTGCTCCTAGTATAGAACTTTTCATTGTCCCTTTGGCTAGTTGTCCACTCTCTGCCTATGATGAACAAGATTGGGATGTGGATGACTTGCTATAGGTTGACTTGCATGTGCCATACTAGTCTTCTCTTTGTGTTCTTTATGATTGCATGTGTGTAATGTGATCCCTCATACAATGCTGATTGGTGTGTCTTTATATGTTTGTGAGCCTACTTTGGATTACCCTTGTCACTCTGTTGGTGCAAGGATACAAAGGAAGTGAATCTATTGTGACATTCTTCTATTTGTTTCTACATTCTTCTATATGTTGTATACCTTCTGTCTTTTTTTTTCCTTTTGGGGATGATGCAAGGTGTCAAGAAATTCAGGTCTCTTTCATGTTGACCCAAAAGCTTCCCTTTGTTCTCTCTCTTTGTGTCATTCTTCCTTTTGTGCTTGTTTTTCCATGAGTTATTTGGGGAATGATGATGGTTCCAAGCTCAATTATGTCACTACAACAATGACAAACACTGACCCCAAATCCATGGATCCCTTATGTGTTATCTTAGGATTGCATACGAGGGAAATCCTCCTTTCCATGACATAGCACTACTTGGAAACATGTGTTTTACATAGGTCTTTCTAAATAAATATCTCATGTATTGGAATCTATCATGTTCTACTTTAAAGTAATTCTCACAACATGGTGTTTAGAAATTTCTTTAAAGTGGGGGCATACACATCCCTGCTCATTTTTTTCTTCAAAGTGTGGTCTTCTTATTTTGTGTGATGTGTCTTCTTGGTGGTTTCATTGGGTTTGATTTCCTTCAAGATTGTGAACTTTCTGAGCATATGACATTCCTCTTAGTGGTGATGCTATGGATTGCATTCCCTAAGTTGTGAATCTTTTATCCTCAACTAGTCCTCTCTTGGAGATATTAGGCACAATGTTCCCTAAGGTGAGACCTTTCATGAACCAAGAGAAAACCATTTTAATATCCTATTGTGTTTATCAAGGCCACCAAGCATAATACAACTTTCTTTCTAGTGGATCCTTTATGTTTTTCATGGCCACAAAGCATAACACAACTTGCTTTCCAATGGAGCCTTTTTCATGTACCTAGCATAACGTAGCTTGCTAGCCTTGTGACCATTTTTGTGGTGCTTTATCAAAGTTTTTAGGAGGTATAAATTTGGTATGATTAGTACAATGGGAGCCTATACCTGACATGACTTCCCATTAGCCACTTTTTGGGGCTCACCTAGTGGAAAATGGGTTTCCACTTGTGAACATTTCTTGGACTAATAGATAAGGCTTGATCCATATTGGTTGGACAAACAATTGAGGCTTGATCCACCTCTCTCCATTCCCTCTCTCTCTTCTCTCTGATTTTAGCATTGTATTCTTGTGTATCTTGTCTTGTAGCTACATATTTAACATAGGCATGTGTCTCTTTGTGCCTTTGTTGGTTTATCATGAGATCTTAGATCTTGGGGGCTTGATAATCCACCTTGACCCTTTTTATCTTATCTTTCCAATAGTTGTATAATTAGACCTCTCTTGATGCTTTTTTGACTACTTTAGTGTGAGTTTGATACAGGGCTCATCCTCTCACTAAAGTGGGGGCTAAATGTAGTGTTGAAAAATATACTCCTTTACATTTTACACTATGTTTGGGTCCCTTAATTAATTAGACTTAATTAAACCTCTAATTGGACCTATTTTGCATCTACAAGCCTAATTAATTGAAATTTTTGAAAAGGAAATTATGATTTAATTAATGCAATTATCATTTTTATGACCCCGAAATGAATAGGTCTTGGAAATTAAGGTCAAGACCCATTTGCCCTTGGGTGAATGGGTCCCCTTTAGTTTCTAATTTCAAATTTTAAATATGATTTTGGTGGCATTTTTATGATCCCAAATTCAAATTCAAATATCAGCTTGTAATGTTTAATTTTTGGGAAATTAGAAAATTTTCTATAAAAGCAAGGTCTTTTATCAATTTAAATCCTAGAAGCAACCTAAATTTTCAAGAGATATTTATGCAAGCATTCACAAGAGAAAATAATATTGTCAAAGGTGTTCAAGAGCATATTTCTCAAGCATTTGTTGCAAAATTCAAGATCTCAAGCATCATGCATGTTTTTGGAGCTAACATTGTGATGTAAGTTTCAAGCATTCAAGTTAAATTTCAAGCATCAAGATCACATCATCAATCAAGCCATTTCATGCAAAATCAAGACCTTGGAGAGATTCACTAAGTTTCATTCCTTCAAGGGTTTGGTGAATTGTAACATAGAAATTTTTCATTCATCATTCCTTCCATGTTTCATTGTTTCAATTCAAGGTTTAATTACCAAAACGGGGTTTGACCAAGGACAACCCCCATTCACCAAAAAAATACAAATTTTCCTTCTTGTGTGTTTTTCAAATCTTAGATTGAAGAAGGATTGAAGATCTATCAAAGGAGAAAAATTGTAAAAGTTGTCAAAGTTTTCGTCAAGCCAGGAAAACTCACTTTTAGAATTCATTTTTGCATTTTTTATTGTGAAACCCAAAGGAATCAAAAGTGCAGACATATGACCAAAGGAATGTGAAAGAAATTTTTGAACCCCTGTAGCAAGACCCATTTTTCTTTGGGTGAATGAGTTTTAGAGGACACTCAACAACATCATTTTGGTAACAGGTGCAAAAATACTTAAACTTCTCAGATTTGTAATTGATTTTTGGATTTTGTTAGATTAAGGTTTAATTTAGTGATTTCTTGTGTTGCATTGCATATTTTCATTCATTTAATATTTATAATTTATCTCCCAAAAAATTTTCTTCATCTGATTTACCCCATCTTAGGTCATAAGGAAAAAAGAAAGATCTCCACCAAGGTTGACTCACCTAAGGGCTAAAAGTCAATCTTGACCTAAGGGGTCTCTTTTTCCTAATGAATTAAGGAAGATAGGTGCATCATACCCCATTTTTCTATTATTATTCATTGCACCCCATTTCCTCACATTTCAGGGCCATTTACATGTTTTGGATTTATGTATCCAACATTGCAGAAATGAAGAAAATGATATCCTTGGGTTTTTTTATCTTCCACAAATCAGTCACAAAAACCTCATGTTCTATGTTCTATGAAAAATGATTGATGATTTTTTCCACTAGTTCGTCAAATGTTTTAATTCTAGGAGGTAGGTGGAAAAATCACTCTATGGTTTGTCCTCTTAGACTTCTTGGGAAGAGGTGCATCAAGTATGTATCATTATAGGCTACCTCCATACAACCTACATAAAATTCATGTATATGTTCCATTGGGTCACCTTTTCCCTTGTACTTGTTGAATTTAGGCATCTAAAAGTTATTAGGGAAAGGAATCGTAGAAATTATTTGATCAAATGGATATGGAAAAAGATGTTTGAGGGTATATGCTTTATTTGTGTGCCCCAATTGTATTTCAATATTTTTTTTATTGAGATTTTGGGTTTGTGATGCCAAATAATTATTGGGATTGTTTAATGTTTGGTCTAATGAAAGGTATGAGTTATGTAATGGTATGGATGAAGAGTTGTATAATGGGTTTTGGTTTTTCAAGGTGCTATAAGTGTTGTATGAAATGTTTTGTTGTTGAGGGTTAGTTTGAGGTTGGGGGATGTGTTGTTGAGAGATGTATTGAGGGATTTCTTATGGGATTTTTTGAGGTATATGTTGTGGGATTTGTTGATGAGATCTTTGATGAAATATTTATTGTGAATGGATTGATTATTAAGGGATTTGAGGGATTAATTGAGAAGTTTATTGTGAATGGATAGGTTGTTAAGGTTGTTGAGGAACTTGAGAGATTTGTTGTGAATGGATGGGTTGTTATTATTGAGGAACATTTTGGTGTTGAGTGATTCATTGAGAACCAAGAGATTGACTTGACACATTTGAATGATTTGTGTTTCTTATTACATTTGGAATATTGGGATGTATATGAGGTGTCAGAATTGGAATTGTGAATGGATTATTCATGTATTTAGTGTTTTGAGGGTTTGGTATGTTTGGGTTTGTCAAAATGGTCATGTAAGATGACAAAGGTAGGATTTTTGTGTTTAGTGATGTGGGGTTTGTTTGATCACCCACAATTTGAGTTTGGCATAGTGGATTCACAAATCATGTATAAAATATCATAGATTTGATGTCATATCATGGTATCATGGGTCAATTGAGGATACTTGGCATGAAAGATGTAGGTATTTTTTTAATGAAACTTTGTACTATAGATGTGTTATCATGTGTAGAAACCTAAGTTTTCATGTCATTTGTCTAAGCTTGTTCCCTAAGTGCATCAACATTAAAATTGGGGGTAACTTAGCACCTTGTTGTGCTAGTTTGAGAAATGATGTGTTGGTATCCATTGCTAGGATAACATCAAGTGCTCTAGCTATAGAAGGGTCTTGTTGCATCTTCAAAAAAATCTTCATTAAAACCCTCAACAGTATGAGTTATATCTTTGATAAGAACATAATTAGGATCTTGTGATTTTTTTGATGATGATTGTTGGAATTGTTGTGGTTGATAAGATTGTTGTGGTTGTTGTGATGATAGCTGTTAAAATTGTTGTGGTTGATAGGATTGTTGTGGTTGTTTGGTTTTGTGATATTAGTGGGTAGCTGATGCGGATCAACAATTGAAAAAATCATCTGAGAAGATTTCAATTGTTGCAAAAAATTAATAACTCTTCAAATAGGAAAAAGCACCAAAAATAAACTGTAAAAACAAACCCGAAATGAGCTTGAAAAATTCTGAAAATTTCTCCATTCAAAAGATGAATCTCAAAATTACACATGAAAAATATGTCAGGATCAGATTTTCACTCCACAAAGTTTGTGATTACATTGAAAACCCTCTTCTTGAAAGAGGTTGAACAACATGAACATAACTAATGGAATGAAATAAATCAAACAACACTCCAAAATCCAGCTTCTTAGACTCTATTTGCAACTAGAAATCCTGCAACAACACATCCTACACAACTACAGGCATGGTTGCCTTCAAAATTTCAATGCAAAAAAATAAAATAAAAATCCATATAAACTAGCCCCAGCTGTGAAGAAATATGGCCTCCAACACCAACGTTTGTTGCCCTCCACATTTAGATCAAATTTTCTTCATTTTTTCTTTTCTTTGGATTCCTCAATCTTTTTACTTTATTTTCAACCTATAACTACTCCAATCCTAGGCATTGGAAATTTTTTCTCCAAATATGCCAAATTCTATCTCCAACACCTCCAAATTGGGGTGTGGGTTTTCCACTACCTGGCACTTTTTAATTTCTAGCAATGGTTTTCAAAATTGAAGCCAATTTTAGGCTCCACTTCACCTCCACTTTTTATCCAGTCTGGGCACCCAATAAATCAATTGTAATTTTTTTTTAATTACATAGGAGTTACAAGTTTGAAAAGCTAGAGAATCCCATCCTAGACATGGGATATGGGCTGGTTGAGAATTTAATAAAAAAATCTTTTTATCTTCTTTATTTAGTCCAATTGAGATGCCTTTCAAAGAAAGCCAAAGGCCAAAATTCCTAAAGTCTGAATAATTGAGATAGAATAATCTAGAGCATGAAATTTACCTAGACACACACCAAAAAAGATAAAAAAAAATCAAAATTTAAAGCACCGCCAAAATTGTCAAAAGTAGCCTCACCCGATGCCCCTGCATTAGACAATTGGGGTAAGAGAATAATGTTCCATGATAAGAGAATCATGAAAATTCTTAGGCAAAGGAATCCTAAGTTTGAGGAGCTCTCGAGCTGCCACCCATGTTTCCTCTTCAAGCTTTTTTCCTTTCCATTTAACTAGATACTCCTTATAATCCTTGTTTCTTATGCTTTTGATGACCATTGAATCAACGACTTCATCAATTTCATCACACTATTTGATTGGTAGTTGCTGCTCCCAGTTTTTCAAATCTTATTCTTCATTATTATTTCCACATATTAAGTCACCATGGAAGGAATAAAGATCAGCCACATTGAAAATACGCAAAATATCAATGTCAGGAGGTAACTCAATCTCATATGCATTAGCAAAAAAATTCTTAAGTACCCTGCATGGTCCAATTTTTTTGCACTTCAACTTGTTATAGGTGCCTTGAGGAAATATTTCCTTTCATAGGTGTTCCAAAACCACCTCTCCTACCTCAAAATCCTATGCTCTTCTTTTCAAATCTGCATTAGCTTTGTATTTTTATGCATTCACTTCAAGTTTTTCTTTGATTTCTTGATGCAACTCATGGAGGTAATCAAAATAATCTTTATTTTCTGCACTTATCCTTCCTAAATCTTAACTATCTCTCATCTCATGAACACCCTTAGGATTGAAACCATAAATAATTTGAAAGGTACTCTTACCTGTGCTCCTGTTGATGGAGTTGTCATAAGCAAATTTAGCTTGGGCAAGAACTACATCCCACTGTTTGGGTCTTCCATTTATCAAACACCTCAAAAAATTACCAAGGTTTCTATTGACCACTTTCATTTTCCCATCTGTTTGAGGATGATATGATGAGCTATAAGCCAAAATTGTACCCAATTTCTTCCACAATGTCCTCCAAAAGTGGCTAACAAATTTAGTGTCTCTATCAGAGACAATACTTCTTGGAAAACCATGCAATCTTCCTACCTCCTTGAAGAATAGATTAGCAACATGTGAAGCATCATTGGTTTTCTTGCATGGAATAAAGTGAGCCATTTTAGAAAATCTATCAACTACAACAAAAATGGAGTCATTACCCTTTTGTGACTTAGGCAACCCAAGAACAAAATCCAATTACTTCTTCCCATGGCTTTTTTGGAATTGGCAATGGTTGATATAGTCCAGTGTTTTGACTTGTCCCTTTGGAATGTTGACAAATGGTGCACCTTTGGATCATATTCTTCACATCCTTGCCCATACTTGGCCAATAATAAGCCTCACTCAGCTGCCCCAAGGTTTTATCCACTCCAAAATGTCCACCAAGTCCTCCACCATGCTTTTCTTGAATCAAGTTCCCTCTCATTGATCCCTTTGGTATGCATAATCGATGTCCTTTAAACAACAACCCATTTTGAATGAAATACTCCATCCACCTGGTACTATCACCCTCTAAGGGATTCTTACATGTTTCCAATGCTTCACCAAAGTCAAGGTCATTTTCATACTGTAATGGTACTTTTCCTCCAAAACTATTTAAGTGTTAGCAGCAGAAAATATTAGAATAAAGATAATTTAAAAGCTACAAAAATGGATGCAAATAATCAATGCAAAAGATAATATGTGTGAGTTTATTAAGAAATTCCAAAATAGATAGTTAAATTGATAAATGAAATACACATTCATGTAATTCATATACATTAACACCAAAATCATATATATATTCTCAATATAATTTAGAATAAATGGTTTTAATACTTATATGAATAATAATACTTGCAAAATTCACTCTTAGTTCAAATGCCTTCACACTAGTGACAAAATACTCAACAACATGTCCATAATGCATCCCAGATAGAAAGAATACCGATGTATTACGCACTACATCGTGGGTCTTATCCTTTCCTCTAGTTTTATGCACCATTGGACAAATGAGGAGAGGATTCGATGCATCCCATACTACATCGTGGGTCCATCCTCAACCCCTAGGAATATTTCAGTGGTACTGGCTCTTGCCATGGAGCAGTCTAGGAGGAAAGCGTACTTTGCTGCTCTACATGAGTGTTGGTTCTACCGGAACAATGCTCAACACTCATGCCACAAAACCATGCCCTGGCCAGGACCATCCTGAGTGCACGCACTTGTACCCCAGGTTGGACACACACTATAGATGTGCCCCTTCTCTGTCCTGTCCATAGCTCACCAACCACTTCCTTCTTCCTTGGTTGTTCTTCTTCCTTGAGTTCTCCTCCATTCTTGAATGTCCCTCACAATTCTCACATGAATGATTTATATATCCTTTTAAGGGGTGATTTCCAAACCATCACACCCTTTCACAAAAGGTTTCCTTTTAATAATTATTTAAATAAATAATTATTCTTCTTCTTTTTTTAAAGAGTGTTTATAAATATTCTTTATTAATCTCTCTTTTAAACAAAGGATCATAATATCCTTTATTTTTTTATCTCCCTTTTAATTCCAAAGAGTTATTTATATATTTATCTTCTCTTGGGGAAAAAGTCACATAACACATACAATTCTTTCATTAAATCAAAACCCATAACATTGGCTTACAATTTGTTCATCAATAAGCATCTCCTACTTAAGGCATATGCTACCCAGTTTGAATTGCCACTTCTATGTTTAAGCACAAATGAATAATTTTTTAAGAATTCAACCCATTTCATATGTCTTTGGTTTATCTTACCTTGGTTGTTTATGTATTGTAGTGCATGGTGATCAGTGTAGATGACAAACTCCTTGGGTATCAAATAGTGTCTACATTTCTTGAGTGCTTGCACAATAGCATAGAAATCTTGGTCATACACTGAGTATTTCCTCTTGAATTCATTTAGCTTCGCACTAAAGTAGGCTATGGACCTTCCATCTTGACTCAAAACCCCTCCTATGGCTGTCCCACTTTCATCACATTCAACTTGGAACACTTTATTGAAATCCGACAAAGCTAGTATGGGTTGTTCTATTATTTTCTCCTTCAAGATGTTAAAACTCCACTTTGCTGCAGCTATCCACTTGAATTCCCTTTTTTCACCCTTCATTGTATCAGTGATTGGTGCATAAATACTACTGAAATTTTTGATAAAATTCCTATAGAAGCTTGCCAAACCATGACAAATCCTAGCTTCAAACATGCTCCTAGGAGATGGCCATTCTAGAATTGCATTAACCTTTTCCGAATCCATTCGTAGGCCTTCTTTTGAGATGAGAAAACCAAAATACACCAGTTACTCCTTCATGAAGACACATTTCTTAAGATTTACCAACAATGTTTCCTCTCTTAATCTTTTCAAAATAGCCCTCAAATGTTCTAAATTTTCATCCCTTTCCTTACTAAAAACCAAGATGTCATCAAGATAGACAATTACAAACTTGCCAAGGAGCGGTTTGAGCACCTCATTCATCAACCTCATAAATGTGCTTGGGGCATTTGTGAGACCAAATGTCATAACCAACCATTCATATAGTCCCTCCTTTGTCTTGAATGTGGTCTTCCATTCATCTCCTTCCCTGATTCTTATCTGATGATACCCACTCATCAAATCAATCTTGGTGAAGTACCTTGCTCCACTCAAATAATCCATCAAGTCATCCATACGTGGCAATGAAAATCTATATTTTATTGTTATCTTATTTATGGATCTTGAATCTATACACATACACCATTCTCCATCCTTTTTGGGTTCCAAAATTGTTGGTATTGCACATGGGCTCAAGCTTTCTCTTATCAAACCTTTGTCCAACAACCCTTGCACTTGTTTATTTATCTCCTCATTCTCTTTTGGTCTCATTCGGTATGCTGCCCTATTTGGTAAGCTTTCTCCTAGTATCAAATCCATACAATGACTTATACTTCTAATTTGTGGAAGTCCATTTGGAAGTTATTTCATCAAAATATCATCATATTCTTGTAATATCTTCTTGATTTCCTTAGGTATTTCATGTTCTTCACTTGCTGCCCCAACTTCTATTGGCTTGGAAACTAGAGCATAACATAGTTCTTCTTCCTTTAAGTCCTTCAAAAATTGTTTTCCAGTGATTATGTATACCTTTGTATCAATGTCCTCTTCATTTTGCTTCTCCTTCATTGGGTTCATGACATAATTTTTCTTGTCCTTTGTGATTGTATAGGTATTTTCTTCACCATCATGAATTTCTTTGGGGTCATATTGCCATGGCGTTCCCAAAAGTATATGGCAATCATCCATTGGAATTACATCACATACAATTTCATCCTTGTAAGCACCAATTTGGAAAATCGCAAAGCACTGCTCACTTACGAAAACTTGATGTACTCTTTGCAACCAAGTGACTCGATATGAATTTGGTTGTTTTGTCCTTTCTAGTTTCATCTTTTCCACCATATCTTGTGACACTAAATTATCAGTGCTTCTGCTATCCACAATGATAGTGCAACATTTTCTTGTGCCTTGCAAATGGTTTTGAACAAAATCCTCCTTTGTATTGGCTCTGGTTGCTCCTTATCAAGTTTCAAAAGCACTCTCCTCAACATTAGAACTTCTCCATCTTCTAGATCAACCAATTCAGTCTCATGCTTAGCTTCTATGGCATATGCCCTTCCAATGTTGGTCTTTTCTAATTCTTTTGTTTGAGGGAATTCAAAGGCTCTATGACCTACCTCCCCATAACTAAAAAAAGATCTTGAGAATCATCATCCTCTTCCATACTCTCCCAATCCTTAAGAACTTTCACCTCTTCCTCTTGAATAGTCTCCTCTTCCTCTTATGTTTATCCCTGGAGTTTGTTGTGACCAGCTTGTCTCTTCTTCCTTTACATGTTGCCCTCTTCCATTACTTGTTTTTCCTCTTCCCCGTTGTTGGTGTTTTAATTTTACCACTAAGGCTTTGTAATTCTCTAAGGGGTTGCCAACCTCTATATTCAAGAATTCACAAAGTTAGTGGCCAACTAATTCAATCAAAGATTGAGATCTCCTACACTTTCGGCTCTATGAGACCAAGGAGGGTGTTCCTATATGTGTTCATAATCATGTTTTATGCCTCAATAATATTTCTATACACATATATATTCCTATCAATGCAACTAGACAACATCTACCCAGGTTTTGGCAAACCAAAGAATAAGAACAACTATCTAAAGCTAGGAAAGAAAATTTAGTATAAGATTTGTATCTCAAGAGAGATAGAGTTTGATTTTTTAAATGTTTAGATATTGAACCTTTACACTTAGAGCTACCATACTGTACTTCTAAAAAGGATCTTGAATGAACTACCTAGTGCCTCATCCAACCGGGCGGGAGTCACATAAAACATAACCCTGATATTATTGAACTTATCATTATAATGCTTTACATTATGAGATTTTCCAGTATTTAAAACAATACTCCTTAGTAAAGTCTAAGCACATTATCATAGACCTGTAACTCCTTTTCAAGAATTTGATTAACTCATTAAGTTAAAGCAGGAAAATGAATTACACATCTAAATATACCATTGAAGCCGAATGAAGAAACCATTGATAAATCCATTCACAATCCATGATATGTACATAGGAGAGCAATTGTCTTAATTGTTTTTTTTAAAATTTGTTTCGATATCAGTCATTAAAAAATCATAGCATGCTTATCTTTTACAATACCTGACCTAGAATTATTTCTTAGTTAGAACCTTCCAAATACCACAATATAATTTTAAATATACATAGCCTAAGCCTCAAGACTCAAAAATCTGACCCCAACAATGAGCTGTGAAATCTCCTTTATAGAACATGAGAGAAACAAGCATCGAGCTCCATTGTTCATTTCAAAATGAATTTCATCCTAGCCAAATGAAATTCAGATTCATTTCAAAAACTCCTCATCATCAAAAATAACTATAATACAAATAGAGGAATAAAAAATGGTTACACCCCTATAACCAGCCAAATAAAACTAAAAATACCGCGTCTCCCATGCACATGTCCACATCAGATCTGAATCGTTGAATCTACATCAAAAGGAAAAAAGCACCACCCCAACAACCCCATCATTTACCCGCACCACGAGTAACCACGCAGCCCCAATACAAGTGACCACTCCTAGTTCTTACTTCAGTATGAAGTGAGACCATTACCTTACCCTTGCTTGCACCAATACCAGACCCAACAACATTACACGATGCCACCACAACAATTGGAGAAACTATGAGGACCTCCTCGTCCACTCCCATGAGCTCAGTCAGGGCCATGAGGTAACTACGGTAGTCTGAATCAGTTTTAGACCATTCACCACCAGAGTCCAAAGAGAG
Organism: Sequoiadendron giganteum; assembly: GCA_007115665.2. Taxonomy (NCBI): domain Eukaryota; kingdom Viridiplantae; phylum Streptophyta; class Pinopsida; order Cupressales; family Cupressaceae; genus Sequoiadendron; species Sequoiadendron giganteum. Next base: position 309,732,634 of record CM021110.1, read on the forward strand.
CTCAACAGGTGACTTGCAATGTCCAGATGTCTTGTCCACCCTTTTAGAAACTATCCCAGAAGTACTAGGAACAATTTGTTCCTCCTTCCATCACAAATTCCTTGCACCCATGCTGGCGCTTCATCGTACCCAGGAAACAGGAACTACTGACTTATCCATTGAATTTGCAGGCTCAAACTCAACAAGAAAATCAATCACCTACAAACAAACAAAATCAAAATGCAATGATACTAATGAGAAAATTAGCAAGCATTTATCGAGCAATCTGTTGCAGGGAACATTAATTGCTCAAATTGAAGTACGAGCAAGCGAGCGATTAGTGGCTGACGTTGCAACCACAAAATAATTTTGAGCTCATGGAAAATGACATACAACCCATCATTGCATTATCAAGTGGATACCACTCGCACGCAAGGAAATCAGGATAAGATCCACTGAAAGACCTATGCCATTAATGAAAATGAATTACAGAGCACAAATAATCCTCACATGGGTGAATTGTAATTTTTGAATTTAGATCATCAATGTGAAAAAACATGGCATGCCGGATGACTCAGATCGAGTCAAAGATCATTGAAGAATCCACATCACCACTTGGGAAACCCAACAACCAATCACACCCCTCACAGTCAAAAACCTGTGACCGAGCAGTAGACCCCATCCAACCACCTTGTACCACGGAGCCAAGCAATGTGTCACCAGCTCGCACACCTCGCAACATTTTTGAGAACATTAATTCGATCGTGTGAGGCCTACGAGGGACGAACATCATTAATCCTTGTCATTAAACATCCAACGTTGAAATGACATCCACTTGTCACTGCTGGTGCATTGGGACATGCCCCACCCCACCATACTCAACAGATGGTGGAATTTCGCATAACTCGTGCCACTTTAGTGACGTCAATAGGAAACCTTGTGAGGTCTACAAGGAACGGTCCAGATCTGAACCCCGTGATCCAATGACCCGACAAACTGCATATGGAAAAGTTATTTATGACAGTGGGGCTGACTAGGAGAATGGGAAAAGAAAACCCTCGGAGGCACAAATTTTTAGGCCCAAGTCTAAACATAGGGAAAATCCACCCATTTTAGGAAAAATAATAATAACACCCAAATGGAAAGAAAGGACTGATAGGTTAGGTGAAGGGTCCGGTAACAGAACGAAAGACAAGGCTCAGTCAGATGACATAAGAGACCGGTAACCCCCAATAACAGGTCAATACAAAAATATAACGTAAAGGTTTAATTAGTAAAAATCAATTTTAACATGGGTAACAAAACCCTAAACCTTGAACATTAGACCCCTCATTCACCAAAGATGAACATACATGCCCAAAACCAAGCAAAATTTTGACCAATTTTAAAAGTCCCATCACCCGTAAGGGTTTTCCCCTTCCTCTAAAGCTTCCTTGTTGCCTTCTTGCTAGTTTCTCCTCTACCTTCAATGCATATTGGTAGGCTTCTTCCACTGTCCTAATCAGAACCATGCTAAGTTCATCTTGGATATTGACTCTTATGCCATTTACATACCAAGCTACTTGTTCTTCATCATCTTCAATATGCCCACCACAAATGCTCAATCTATAAAACTCTTATGTGTACTCCATGACATTGAGATCCTTTTGTTTAAGGTTTTGTAACCTTTTGATTATGCTAATGTGATAATTTGTAGGTAAAAACTTTGTCTTCAACTTTGTGACCATCTTTTCCCATGATTTTATTTTCTCCTTTCCCTTTCTTTGTTTGTCAATCTGTACTCGATCCCACCATAGGGAGGCATGTCCCTTAAGTTTGGTGCTACCATATTTTACCTTCTTCTTTTCATCAATGGATTATAAATCAAAGTAGTTATCCATTTCTGCAATCCAATTAATGAGTTCCTCAGGCTTCATACTCCCACTATAACTTGATGGGTCCATTTTTGGCTTACTCCTGAGCTTTGCCAATGCTTGTAAAAACCTCTCTTCTTGTGGGTCTCCTCCCTATTCAGCTACAACCTGAGGAGTTTCTTACTCATCTTGATTGACATCTTCAATAGGAACCCCTCTCCTCTGAGAGGTTTCTATGGCTTCTAATCTTGCTATAATCCCTCTTAGCATCTCCATGAGTTTTGGATTTTCTTCTCCTCATGGGGGTCTTCCTTTACCCCTTCCTTTATGTGCCATTCTATATTTTCTTTAAAAACTTATTCAAACCCCTACTCTGATACCAAATGATGTAGATCAACAATTGAAAAAAACCTCAGAGAAGATTTCAATTGTTGCAGCAAATTAATAACTCTTCAAATAGGAAAAAGCACCAAAAAGCAACTGTTAAAACAAACCCCAAATGAGCTCAAAAAATTCTAAAAATTTCTCCATTCAAAAGATGAATCTCAAAATTACACATGAAAAATATGCTAGGATCAGATTTTCACTCCACAAAGTTTGTGATTACATTGAAAACCCTCTTCCTGAAAGAGGTTGAACAACATGAACATAACTACTAGAATACAATAAATCAAACAACACTCCAAAATCCAGCTTCTTAGACTCTATTTGCAACTAGAAACCCTGCAACAACACATCCTATAGAACTACAGGCATGGTTGCCTTCAAAATTTCAATGCAAAAAAATAAAATAAAATAAATCATATAAACTAGCTCCAGCTATGAAGAAATATGGCCTCCAACACCAACGTTTGTTGCCCTCCACATTTAGATCAAATTTTCTTCATTTTTTCTTTTCTCTGGACTCCTCAATCTCTTTCCTTCATTTGTAACCTATATCTACTCCAATCCTGGGCATTGGGAAAATCATCTCCAAATCTGCCAAATGTTATCTCCGACACCTCCAAATTGGGGCATGGGTTTTCCTCTACTTGGCACTTTTTAATTTTTGGCAATGGTTTTCAAAATTGAAGCCAATTTTAGGCTCAACTTCACCTCCACTTTCTATCCAGTCTGGGAACCCAATAGACCAATTGAATTATTTTTTAAATACATAGGAGTTACAAGTTTGAAAAGCCAGAGAATCCCAGCCTAGACATGGGATATGAGTTGGTTGAGAATTTAATAAAAAAATATTTTTATCTTCTTTATTTAGTCCAAATGAAATGTCTTTCAAAGAAAGCCAAAGGCCAAAATTGTCAAAACTAGCATCACCTGATGCGCTGCATCAGTGTCAAATAATTGATGGGATTTTACATTATCTTCTCCAATGGTTCCCATAGTTTTTATAATGTTTGAAGTGCTAGTCTATGTAGTGGTGTCATTTGAAAGGCTAGATTGTGATTATGTAATAGGAATCAATCGATTGTGACCTTATGAGATAATGTAAGATGATAGTTTTTTTGAAGGACACGTTAATTAGCTTTGGACAAAAAGGATGATGTTGATATTGGTATTTTCTTATTTTGATAGAGAAAATGAAGATCGCTAAGAGTTAAAATTTTGTTAGATCTCAAATTTTGATAAGTATTGGATGATGATTTTACTTGGACTAGACTATTGAGTAAAAAGGAAAAGGGATGATAGTGAGTGCACAAAACTTAGAGGAGAGACAATTCCACTAAGCTAGTAGTTTCACAAGACAAGGATGATGATAAGAGATCCAACAAGATGATTTAACTGATATAGGTTGCTAATATAATTGATATGTTGATGTTTGATGATGGGATTGATGTTGTTTGTCCAAGGCTATAGGTGTGTATCCTAGAACCCAAAATGAAGATGATGTGGATTGAAAGTATTTGGATGATTATATATGAAATGGATAACCAAGATAGTGAGCTTTATAATGTCAAAGGTCTCTGGTTCTAGATCAACTAGCTATGAAATCTTAACAATCAAAGGCTTAATTTTTTTTTTGAAAATCAACTTTAATAGTCAAATGTGTCATGGGATTTCAAAAGTGATGTATTTCACTCAATAAATGTGTTGATATTTCTCAAAAATAATATGTGTAATAGTCAAAAGAAAAGATTCATGCAAAAGTGTCACTATGCGGGTTTTAAAATGACGGGGAGAATTTTCTAGTCAAAGGCATCAAATGATTAGAAGCATTGATGTGCTTAATCAAAAGTGTTGATCTATTTTGGAAAAAGCGCGAAGATACAAATCAAAAGTAGTAGGTTATACAAAAGTGTCAAGATATTTGGTAGAATCAAATTTCTATAAAAGGACTTGAAAAGTTTGATTATGGCAAATTATAAGTGACATTTGTAAATTTTCTCTATTGACAAGTGATAAAAACAATAAATAGAATGTCAAGATTGACCTCAAGTTCATAAGAATAGCTTCACAAGCCTTCTTCCACAAGAGCTCACTATTAGGTATCATGGGTATTGCACAAATGAAGACACACAAAACATACACAACCTAGCTAGTAGCAAAAGGTGTGTCAACTTAGATTCAGCCTGCTTGTCGAAGCAAAATACCTTCCAATGAATGGGTGACTAGGGTATTCCAAGGTCTTGTACCACCTTGAAACCCCTCACCTTGAAGGAAAGAGGTCTTAGAAAGGAATAATGGTCACCTCAACAAGGGAAATTACATGGTGGGTAACTTCATGCATGATACTATACGTTGCACCACAATACTTTGACAACTGATAGTTTGAAAATCTACTAAAAACAAGGTTCATAGTGGGGGATCGGTGAATAGTGCCTAAGATTGGAGGGGTCTCCTCTATTATCCTCACCAAATGTGTCTTGATGGACTGAGGGTCATGTGGCTTGGCTTAAACGATGCTAGCCATACCTTGGGTTACAACTTTCACTCTCCCCACTTTATATACCCTACCCAAAAATGTGGTTGAGGTCATCCTTGGGGTGATGAAACCCCCAAGAAGGCCTCCTATTGAAAATAAAAGTGGAAGGAATAATATTTCTATATCTAATTCCAGGCTTGTACTAGGAACAAGGGGAGAGCATACGTAGACAACTCCTTTGGTTAAAAGAAATAAATTGCAAAATAATAGTGTTTTTGATCTCCAAGATCACACATAGTGAAAGGAGAGAGCATACACACCACTAGTCTACCAAAAAAAACACATAAGTTCTTTTTAAAACCCAAATTGAAATGTGTGATTAATTTTCAAAATTAAAGAAAATAAAGCCCTACAAGGAATTTGTTAGTAGTTTTCCAATTTAGGTCTTCTTTCAATGTTTGCTACAAGCTGCACAAATATGTTAGTCTATAAAGATAAAAATATTAGGCAGATGTTAAGGTTAGGAAAATATGAAGGTACAAAAAATAAATGTAATACTATGAAGAATAAAAGTGTAATTGTAATTCAAGAAGAAGCATTGGTTTACCACATAAGCATCGTTGTACTCTAGATAAAAGCGTTGAGTCATGACAAATGCTCAAGTCAAAATAAATGCATCATTGTAATATGTAGAAGTGTCATTGTAACCTACAAAATCATTTTTGTAACCTATAAGTCATCAAAAACTTTAAGAAACATCAAATCAAGGATGTAGGTCCCACCAAGCATGCTAGAATGTGCAACAATTTTAATGGGAAATTGATTAAAAGAAAAATTAACTAATATAATTGAATGTGATTTCTTTTGTAAAAAGATTAACCAAATGAAAAAATAAGATCAAAAACAAGGAAAACCTATCATTTCATTATGTAAAACTTGATGAATTGGTATGTTAGATTGCTTAAACCCTAGAACCAGATTTTGTAAAAGCTTGAATTGATGAAAATGTGAGATATAAGATTGCTCAAAATTCTTGATAATCATGAATCTAAAATGTTTGTGAATTCCTATCAATACTTGTGAATGAATTTTGAATGAGGAGGATGGCTTATTTTATATATTTTTAAATTTCTGATCAATGGTGGAGATTGAAAGTTGAGAACAATGGATGAGATTATTTCAAGGAGATCAAAGGTAGAGAATTTAGGAGAGCTTTAGTTAACTAAAAATATCTCCGTATTTTTTTAAGGAAATTACTTTGATATATTTTTAAAAGAGAATATTCTATTTTTGAAAATAGAATAGTTCTTAGAGAGAGAAATTAGGGAATTAAATAATTTAAAATTATTTAACTATGAGAGGAAGAGAATATTCTATTTTTGAAAATAGAATATTCCATGTGCAAGTGGGAGGGAAAATTAGTTAATTAAGTAATTAAAAAAATAAAAAATAATGTGAGATTGAAGAAAATTATATTTCTCTAATTAAATAACTAAAAATTATTTAATTACGTGGGATGGAATAAAAATGATAAACTAATCAAATAATTAAAAAATATATATAATTAATAGAGGAAAATTATGAATTAGAGGGAAAATGACAAAAAATGATGAAAATGATGAAAGTGATGAGGATGATGAAATTCAAAGAGAGTGATGACATTGATGATAATGATGAAAGAGTGATGAGGATGATCAAAATGCAAGGTTATGAATGTGTGATACATTCAAATAGTTTTAGATGTCTACATGTACCAATAATGAATTCTCAAAAGAATGTTGAAGATTATCCAAAATTATAATACAATAATTCTCCCCTTAGGAAGAAACAAATCTAATGTTTTCTATAGAAGAAACTTCCACTCCAAGAAGATGAATGATGGAATAAATCTCATGATGGGTGCCTCTAAAAACTTCTTGTAATGCCCATAAGTTTTTTACCAAATTACTGTTAAGAAAAAAACACAAATTTCAAATTTTGACCACAACCACTTGAATAATTCACAAAATACTACTTCCTTTGCATGCACTTCACGAAAGTATAATCAAATTTTACCAATCAATTACAATAACTTGGTTAGGTAACCAATTGTTGTGACAATCATGGTCAGGTTCTAGTGGAGACATGGAATCTACATCACCGAGATAGACCTAATGAGTTCTACTAACTAATTAATAATTTGAAACATAATTCAAGTCACATGTTAAACAATAAAATATATATCAATAGTAATATCCAAGTAATAATAAGAGAACAAGACCTAGGGCTAGACCTATTACTCAAGGATTTGTCTCTAAAGGCCTTGCCTACATATTACATAGAGGCTCCATCGTTTGACAACTTGAGTTCACCCAACTCATATTTTATTGAGCAACAATCACATTTCAGCAAGGTTTAACTCGCAACTAACTCACAATGGTATACTAAATATATAAAATGATCAACAATTGTAAATCTTTAAGGGATCCTTTTCACTATAAGGAGGAATGGTTAACAATCCCAATTATAACGCTACACAAGGACCACATGAAAAAATAACATAACCAAGTATGATCTAGGATGAAGATGACCATATCATAACTTAAATAGATGTTTATAATTGTATTTGTGGTTTTAATTCAAACAATACAAGGGTCAAAATATAACCTTAATAAGATTATGATGTGATAGGTTAATAATACAATTCACATATTGAATCTTTCTAGAAAATTCAACCATCATACTCTTGGTTGGCTCTCATAAGGGTATAACTTTGAGATTTGAAAGATGACTCTACCTCAAACACCATCATAACCCAATAACACCAATATATGCTAAACTTGGTTCTCTACTAAAATTCATCATGTGCCTCTATTCTATTAGTTATAAACTATCCATCTCCCTAGATAGTTTCATAGTTGGCTACCACCCACTTAGGTGAAGCCAAGGATCAAAAAAATTGTTAAGGATATGCTAATAAAATATGAGGTAGAGAATCGATCCCTGATAATTTTCAATAAAAATCAATCATGCATAATACAAGTTGAATCTATGTATTAACATAATAATTTATTATAGGGATCTTGGCAATAATATCTTATATTTCCTTTATTGGACATCTGTTGATCAATACGTGGTTGGAGGATAATCAAGGGCATCTTGCAATATTATCCTCTTGTTAATCTGAATATATTGAATATCAAGGTTAGGAAAATATAATACTAGATTTAAAATTTCATACTGCTTACTTTCTAAGGATCTTGTTCCGTCCTAAGAATTCTTTCAAGAGATGCACAAATTTTAAAAAGATAGTTTATTCATAAACAATGCATATCACACAAACACAACAATTTAATGCCTAGAATTAATATTTATTTTGTTGAGAAATGTATCATATATATTATTTTGGTGCACGTGAATTTATCATTCAATAAAGTTACTTTGCACATAGATTACTCAGCCACAAGAAAAATAGGTGTCAAGTTTTGTATTCTTAGAATGCACTATTTCTTTATAGGTATAGCTATAAACAAGTTCACATATATAATAAATAATATATATTCTCTCTACTTCTAAATTGTTTCAAGATAGATAATTACAAAAACTAAATTCCTTGATCTCATAACATATAGTTATATGCTACCTGCACATATCTTATACTCAAAATGATTTGGGTTTCCTTACTAATATGAAAATAAAGATGGACAATGTGGTTTTGATGGAGAATCATCTTCAGAAAAGAACATCACTATTATGTTGATAGGTAATAAATTTCAAGTCATCAAACCCCATTTATTTCAACATTTTAAAAAGAAACAGTGGATTCTACTAAACAGAGCATTCCAAGACCCATTATTCTTAGCAGTTATTATGTATAAAAAAATCAAAATAAAAAAGAGTGTTAACTAGTGTTTGATGACCAAAAAAGATGTAGAAACCCAAGATCTATTCAATTAGGGATAACATTAAAATCTCCATGCAATGGCTTATGAACAAGGGTTTAGCTAGAACCCAATGGAATGGTTGAAGGAAGCCAAAATTCTAATCTCAGTCTAAAATATAAAGATTACACCAACAAGCTTTACAAGTTTTCAACCTTCCTCATATTTTCTTATCTCAAACTTAAGCCTACATTTCTAATGGTAACTACTAATCAGTAGTAAATTTTTTTGGCTAAGCCACAAATTTTAGAAACAACAAGAATTACCCATTTGAATTAAATATTGCCAATAAAGCATATGTATAGTTTACTTATAGTGAAATCATCCACTATCAGCCCCCGAAACACTCATAAATGTGATTTGGGTATAAACAAAAATTCCCATAGATTATCCCCACTATAATCAATGTATTTAATACACACACAATGCTCTTAATACACATTATATGGTCCAACATGCAATGCATCCACTCGTACACAAATACCAGTCGAGTATGCTTAAAATCAGCTAAAGATAGACCCTCATACTTGCATAAATATCCTCCAAGGGCTTGAGATGGGGTCTTGATCCCTTGCTTTTGCTCCACCAATCCTTTGTCCTCCATGAAACCCAAATAAGGGAATTTAGTCATAAAATAAATCTAAAATGGTAGTGTGATTCTTTGCATTCCAACCTTCACCACTTGGAGAAAGTGACATCCCTAGCCACTATTTTCTCTATTTCCTTTTGATTTTTTCCTCTATCCTTTCCCATCCTCTATTTATTTCATCTCCCCCTTTTTTTTACATAGCTTCATCAAACAACCATTTTCCCCCCGATCCAAACACCACTGACCTCATTCATTGCCTTCTTTATTTTCTCACATTTTCCAACTAGGGTTTTTATTGCATTTAATCCAATTTTTTGTTTGCTCAATCTCTCACAGATTTCATATTCAACCTTTGTATTAATGGTGGCATCCATTTCCTCCATTCCTTTGCAATAATGTAGCTATATTTGACATATCATTTTTCATGCAACATATTTCCATTTACCTAGCCACTAACAAAATCCAATATTCGAATGTAGACCATCGATCTTGAAATTTGTTCCATGGCCTAGCATATCTCATTTACCCACCTTGCATTAAAATACAACCATCTATTTTTACTTGATTTAATATGACCATACATCTTCAAGTGATTCACGACAATGATGTGAATCATTCATTTGAGCAATCATCTCTTGCCATGTGCTGCTAACCCACATACCCACATTATGTTGGCATATAGTTGTCATTGATGTCAAAAGGGAAAACATGCAAGGCAGAGTACTAGCATGATGAAAGAGGATCATAGATGAAATAGAGTTTCTCATTCAAGTGAGGATGATGGAATTAATGGAAAGTCTCATTGATGTCAAGGAGTGATAAGGTTTGCAGTGAATATGGAATCATGGGTACTAGTTGTTGGTGTAGACATGGAAAATGTACATTTCCGGTTTGGCACACTTGATCCTAATTACTAACATCATTTCCTCCGAGATCATACCCTCAACATTTCATCATATTATGTCTCTTAAGTTAACGAATCATTATTCATTTAATTAAGTCTTCCTCCTCCAGTGAGTAAATTAACCACTTGAATTTAATTAATCTTACATTTCTGTTTAAATAAATTATTTTATTTGATTAAAATCTCTAAAGTCCTCTTATTAAATTAAATAAATTAAATCTTATTTGATTTAATCTAACATATTCCTCCTTAGTTAAATAAATCAAATCATTTATTTAATTAATCTTTTCCTCTCAATTTTGATTTAAATTAATTCATCTATTTGAATCAAAACTGTCAAATCATCAAATCTCCTATTAAATTAATCAAAACCTTGATTAAGTCAACCCCTCTCACTAAAATCCTCTAGAGAATGCAACTTGCACAATAAATCAATTACTTTTATTTATTTAATTCTCTATTTTCCCTCACATGGCATAAAAAGGGAATATTCCCTCAATTTGAATTAAAAAAGTCCAAGTGGACTTGGTCCTTCCAACAAGGAATTTAAGGCCTCTTACATGTCCTTGGCATTGAGCCAAGAGACATTAACTTCATTTCCCTTCCCTCTTCAACAAGTCATTTCACAAATTCAAATTCAAACTAATTGCATTTATTGGCACTTTGGCCAAAATGTGCACAACCATCAACCATTCACATAGTGACATGTGACATTCAACCATTGGATTGAAAGTTAGTCCCACATTGCTCAAAGCTTGCTCATTCTTCCAAATTCAAATCTATAAATTGGAGGCTTCTCTCCTCATTTCTCATCCACAATCTCATGCAAAGTTACTCTCTTCACATTGAGAGCTAATTTTTCCCATTTCCACTCAATATTTCATCACTTTTACAATTTGTAGCAAGGTTATGCTCAAATCTCTTTGGGAGATTTTACCATTTCAAAATCACTCACATTGCAACTTAGGAGTTGGGAAAGGGCCGATTTCAACATTCAATTGGCACCAATTCCCCCATGGGATCATAAGTTTATTTTCTTAATTAGGATTTACATGTTGTTATATTGTGTTTTTCATTTCCTAGTTTAAGTTTTAAATAGATGGATTTCATGGGGAATCCATCATGCTTGTATGTATTTGATCTAACAATTTAACCATGTTTGTTGTTCTTGTGCATTTGTAGGTTTAGGAGTTCACAATTGGTAAATGCATATGCTATAATGCTTTCATTGAGCTACAAGAGAATATTGAATGCATTTACTATGATGTTGTCTTTGATGTCAAAAGTGTCCTTGATGTCAAAGGAGAATGAAATTTATCATGCAATGGAGATGTTGGTATGATGATAGATCAATGGTGTGCCTAAATGCTATGAAGCTCAAAGGATGAATGTGAGTGCAGTGAATTTGGTTCAGGAAGACATAGTGTAAAGTGATGAAGACAAAAGCATGTATTTGAAAATACTACAAATTTGCTCAGATGGCGGAAATATTATCATGCAATATTTACATGATGATGCTGATGGTTCTTACAATTATCTAAGGTCAAATCTGTATGCAAATTTGATGTGGGTTTTCTGAGAGCTTATCAGAAAAATAAGTTGCAGGTATAGAGATTGAAGGATGAGCCCAAAAATGAATTATGTTTCCTCTTAGACTAAATTAGGGTTGACTAGTTAAACCATAGGGTTGCAGTTATGGCATCATCCAAAATAAATTCTATTCTATTGTTGATTGCCTATTGCAGGTTATTGATCACATAAGCTATAACTTATGTTGTTGAAGTCGTGAGGATGATCAACCCCTTTAACTAGTCATCTAGTTGGTATCACTGATGGGTTCATTTGAAGATCAAATAGTGCACATTCAAATTTGAAGATCCAATGGTTATTGTTGGATATCACACATCGTAGAAAGTGTTTAAGAACTAGTTTGTAATTCAATGATACACGATGAGTGGTTATCCCACATCGCTAAAAGAAAGTTGAGATTTGTTTTAAGTTAGTGATACATGATGAAGGCATTCACATTGAATATTGTTTTGAGGTTGTAGGTCATCTAAGTTATAACTTATGGCCTTTGATTTCATTTGGTGACTGGCCCCTTCACCTTGTCATTAAGTCATTATCATCACTTGATACCGCACATTGCAGAAAACTAGTTGGAGTTTGTTTTAAGTTCAACGATACGTGATGGGGGATAAAGCCTTGATGGGAACAGTGACATGTGGAATCATATCACCTAATCACTTCACATCAATGTTTTGAAGTGAAGCATTTGGAGATTTGAGTGATGAGCAATGTTAGTGGAAAGTGACATCAGCATGTACAAATGTCTAAATATTATTGCATCACAAGGTCTTCGTTCATTGTGGTAATGAGATCAAAGGAAGTCAAGATATCAATGATGAGCGATGTTAGTGGAGAATGAAGTCAGAGGCAAATTGTGCTAATGCATTGTTAAGAGTCAAAGTTTTTAGCAATGCATGATGGGTATTGAGAAGTAGTAGAGCATGATGTCAACAAAAAACACATGTTATAAGCTCGCCATCTCTTGGAGATGTTGTGGACCCATTTTCAGATCCAACGGGATAGCGGTGAATGGTATATATCAAAAGGTATGTGATCTAATAGTGATCGCTATATATCCTCCTATCATGGTAATGAATGGAGAAGCTTGAAGTGTTACAATGATATGTGATGGAGTCTGCTACATTGTAGAAATAGATGCGATGGTTATAAGTGTCTTAGTGATATGGGATAGTTATGAAGGATATGATCAATCATGAAGATCTAAACAACTATTTATTGAATGGTCATGATTTAAATTTTTGGTGACGAATGAGGAACGTAGGATCATGGCGCAAGAGAGAAGATCGACAACCCGAATTCAAAGATGAAGATCTCAAATGGCTAAGTCTGTGTGAACAAGGTTTCGATTGGTAACTGACACAGAAGGAGGAATTAATTGGTCTAGCTACACAAGTGACCAAATTAAATGAAGATTTTATCTTTAAGGTGATGGAACAAAGTGTAGAAGTGATTGAGATCAAAATTTTGTCGAAGGATTAGAAAAGAGCATTTAATGCATGTCTGATCTTAAGCTTTGATAGGAAGGGAATGAAGGAAAACTCTATGTATCAAAATTTAATGTTGTGAGGCTTGATGCATAGGTATGGTGTAGAGCAATATATGTGGTAAAACTTAACAGGTGATTGAGATCAAATTAGATTGGATGAACAGAAGAATGCATTGAATGCACAATCATATTTTAGGGTTTGATAGAGAGAATGGGGAAAATTCTCTATAACTAAATTAAATGTGGAACCGAATCGATGTAGAGGTAGAGTGACAATGAAGATATCTGATAGACCCTATCAGATAAATTAATGATGAGATGGACAGTGGTGTGTAGCTCAAGGTATAGGATGATTTTTGGTGAAGTTTGCAAGTGAAGGAAACCCTTGCACAAGGTTTGAGATGATCTGGACAGTTTAGAGAATCTCGAGGTAGATATTGTAGGTTGGTGGAAAAAGAAGATAATCAAATATTGTCAAAGTGAGATGTTAATATGGTGTGTTTGAATTGAGAGAACTGCTTGTAGTTGTATTGTGTACTAAAAAGAGTTACATCTTGTCGAGTATGCTACAGAGATAGGAAGAGTGAAGTGATGTAGTAAGTCTGCAAGAAAGAGAGAAAGACTAGATAGAGGATGTGCATGCAAGGAAGTCCTAGACTGTAACACAAAACATCATCTAGGTTTACATTTAGAAGAGTGCAGATGTGTGAGACACTGAAAAAAGGGAAAGAAGAGCAGAGGAGCAAGATATAACAACAAATTTTCTATGTGCAAAGAAGAGTGCAGAGCTAGGGTGTATTGCTAAGAGTGCAGCTTCAATAGTAGTAGTGTAAGTTGCAAAGTGTGCAACAAATCATTGAATATAATGATGTATTATAGGTTAGGCAAAACCAAGTCTATGCATATTGTAAATTTTTATCATTGTAATGAGCTGTGGCTTAGATTAGGGAATTGTAGTCTCCTTGAAGTTGTGGCTTCTAAATTATGGTGTCGTTGCATCCTTAGAGTTGTGGCTCCTAAAATAGGGTGTTGTTGCATCCTTGAAGTGGTCGCTTCTAAATTATGTAGTTGATTCTTCCTTGGGTTGTAGCCCTAAACATTGTAATAGAGATTTCATTTGTGACATTGGATTTGAGCACCAGACTCGAGCAATCTTTGTCAATGTGGTTTTTCCTATCTTGGGTTTTCCACATATATATAGTGTTGTGGGAATTTTTGTTGAGTTTCTATTTGCATGTTTATGTTTGCATCTTTAGTTTTCAATCTACACATTAAGATTTGAGTAAGAAATCTACACAAGGTATTTGGATTTAAGGAAATAATCTACATAAAGATTTTGAGAGCCAAAGTTTTGAGTATCTACTAGTTCACCCCCCTCTTAGCAGATCATTGTGTTCTAACAATTGGTATCAAAGCACCAGGTTCCCTAGGAGAAGCTTAATCAACTTGGGGTAGATCTTGGATAAGGTAAACACAATAGTTAGTCAAGAAAGCTTACTTGTATATGATGGACCTATCTTTGATGGATCAAGATATATTTTTTGGAGCTCATTGATGGAAGAATATTTGGGATCCATAGGATTTGATGTTTGGATGTCAGTTGTAAATTGATATACAGTTCCTGCTACACCTCCAATAACTAAAGTTGAAAGGAAAGTGTATGAGGATAATGCTACACCAAGAGATGTAATTCTTCATGGATTTTCAAGTTTTGTATTTGCCAAAGTCATGCATTGCTAAATGACAGATGAAGTTTGGAACAAGTTGAAGAGAATGTATGAATATGATGGTAAAGAAGAAATGAAGGCATTGATTCAAAAATGTGAAAGTGAATATGAAAGTTTGAGTAAAAGTGAAACTACAACAAGATATGATGAAGAAGAGACATCTACCTATGGATCACAAGAGCCCAACGAAGATAAATCTGATTCCTTCATAAGATCAAGAAATGGCTTTAGGAAACATAGAGGTAATCACAATCATTTTATTTCTAAATGTTTTTATGATGAAGTAAATGATTCTGATAAGGAAAAGGAAAATAAAAATAATCTACACACAAGAAGGGAAAAAGGGTCATTTGATGTTAGTGGTAGATTAGATGTTGAACATGAAAATTTTTATGGAGTTGACCCATTTGGAATGAGCTCTGATTAAGAGGTTGTGAGTTCTGATAATGATAAAAAAATTGATACCTCTGGTGAAGAAGAAGAAGTTGACCTTGAAGGTAAACTCATTTGTGCTCTAAGTGAGATTAAAAGGTTGAAGAAAGAGAATGAAGAATAGAAGTTGCATGCACAAAAAGAGATAGAAAGACTAACTAAAAGCCTTGAAGTTTCTAACCAAATGATAGTTTGAAAACACAAGTTGAAGAAGCTAAGAGGATAGAAGATGTAGTTAAATTTTAACTATAGTCTAATCAAATGGGTCCATGAAGCTAGAAGCATAGATAGTTGCTTTGAGAAGATATTTGGAGAAAGCCAAGGAGCAGATTTACAAAGGCCTTAAGTTGAAAGGTGGATCTAAGACATTAAATGAATTTGTAAGATCACAAAAGCCATCTAGACCAAGATCAAGACGAAGAGTGAAGATTGACCTTGGTTGTGAGAAAGAGGAGATTCCTTCTACTAGTGCTTCTACAAAATTGTATGATAGATTTAAAGTAGAAGGAAGTTGTTGTACAAAGAATGAGAAAGCCCGCATGAGTTGTTCCAAAGAAAACACCTTTCAAAATGGAATATCAGAAAAAAGGCACAACTAGAGTGAAGAAAGAAAAAGAAGAAAAGAAGAACGCTACTGATAAGAAGAGATTTTAAGATGAAGAGAGACATGCTGCAAACAAAAGGAACAATAAAATTTCAATCTCTGATTATTAGAAAAATAATCTTGCAACAAAGAAGAAGATGGATAAATTAGTCCCAAGGCATCAAAGAAAAAGACAAAACATTATGGGAGCTGATTCAAAAAGATTCAAAAGGATGAGATATGCAAAGAAGACCTCCTCATCCTATTTAGAGGAACACTATGACCAGGTGCTCCTCATGTTTTTTATGGATATTATTATGTCTGTAATCAGTTTGGTCATAAGGCTAGTGAGTGTAGATTTGCACCTAGAAGGAGCACAAAACATGTAAATAGAAATTCATTTGTTCCTATTGTAGATACAAATATAATGTGCTACAATTGTAATAATTTTGGTCACATAGCTAAGAATTGTAGATTGAACCATGAAAGACCAATAGAACATTATGAAAGGAAGAGAAGTAAGTTCCCCAAAGTGAACAATGGTTCACATACTCTGGAGAAGAAGGATGATCATGCAGAGAAAGGAACAAAGAAGTTCTAGAAAGAGAAAGACTGGCAAGAAGCACTCCATGAGGTTGCTTTTTCCTCACATCACTAAGTGTTAGTGATAGGGCATGAGTCCAGAGGGAGCTAAATTGATATTCCATCCATCCCTAGAAATGAAGAAGGAGATCAAGTCAGGTAAAATATGTTTTACAAATTTCTAATGACTTGATGGTTTCAGATTTATGGTCACATTATTGCTCCTTGAAATACTTTTCAAGGTGTAAGAAAATGAGAATATGGTGGATAGTTTTCTGCAGAAATTGATATCAACCATTGGTATCAATTTTTGAAGAAAAAGTGGTGTAAATGATTTGTTAAGAGAAATGATTCTTTACTGCAAGAAGAAAATATATGTATTGGGGGGAGTTGTTTTGTATATATTGTTTTTGATTTGGTATCAGACCACCATAAAATGGTTCATAATAGTCTAGTTGGTACAAAGCCGAAAATGAAGCTCATGCTTAGATATACAGGAAGAGAGCATGGAGCAACGTCTAAGGGGGAGATACTATTGGTATACAATCATTGTTATACTTCATATAGTGCAATCCTGGTATCAATTGGTACATAGCATAAAGTGAACACATTCACAATTGGTATCAGAATGATAATCAGTATCAAGGAATGATATCATCAATTGGTGTCAAGTATATGAAATAAATTGGTACAAAGGATAAATCAGAATATCTATAATTGATGTCAGACCTGATTGGCATTGTGCATGTAATGGCACTTCAACTAGCATTAGATATATTTTTTAATTGGTACAGTGTAATTGAAGCATATGGTATTTCCATTATAGTAAAAACATTGAATGCAACAATTGGCATGAGAGAATTTTTTTTTTCAATTGGTATCAGTCAAAGGGGGAGAAAATTCCCTTTTCCATTGTTAAGAAGAAGTGAAGGTTGTGGCAGTATGGTGACCTAAGAGAAAGAAGAGGAGAAAGGATGAGAAAAGGAGAAGTAATGTCAAAGGAGGATATTAGAGAACAGGTAGACCCCTTGCACTTCTTGTCAAAGGGGGAAAATTCCTTCAGGAGGAATGATCCCTTTTCCATTGATGTCAACGGGGGAGAAAGTCATGAAAATTCTCAAAGAGGAGCATTGAAAAAAGCAGCAATAAAAGTTGAAATCATGAAAATTCTCAAAGAGGAGAATTGGAGAAACTAGCAATAGAAGGATAAAGTAAAGATGATACTGATACAAAAATTAAATTGGTTAATTAGTATCATTGAGAATTTAAGTTTTTCTATCAATGACAAAGGGGGAGATTGTTGGCATATAGTTTTCATTGATGTCAAAAGGGAAAAGCATGTGAGGCAGATTGCTAGCACGATGAAAGACGATCAGAGATGAAATGGAGTTTCTCATGCAAGTGAGGATGATGTCATTAATGGAAAGTGTCATTGATGTCAAGGAGAGATAAGGTTTGTAGTGAATATGGAATCATGCATACTGGTTTTGGTAAATGCATAAGCTACAATGTTGTCATGGAGTTTACAAGAGAATCTTGAATGCATTTACTAAGATGTTGTCTTTGATGTCAAAAGTGTCCTTGATGTCAAAGGAGAATGGAATTGATCATGCAAGGGAGATGTTGTATAATGATAGATCAATGGTGTGCCTAAATGCTATGAAGCTCAGAGGATGAAAGTGAGTGCAGTGAATTTGGTTCTGGAAGAGATAGTGTAGAGTGATGAAGATAGGAGGATGTATTTGAAAATGATACAAAGTTTCTCAGATGGTGGCAATATTATTATGTAATGTGGGTTTTCTAAGAGCTTCTTAGATAATAAGTTGCAAGTCTAGAGGTTAAAGGATGAGCCCAAAAATTAATTATGTTTCCTCTTGGAATGAATTAGGGTTTATTGGTTAAAACCTAGGGTTGTAGTCATGGCATCGTCCAACAAAAATTATATTCTATCATTCACTGCATATCGCAGGTTATCAGTCATGTAAGTTATAACTTATGTAGTTGAAGTTGTGAGGGTGATCGACCCCATTACCTAGTTATCTGGTTGGTATTACTGATGGGTTCCTTTGAAGATCAAATGGTGTGCATTCAAAGTTGAAGATCCAATGGTTATTGCTATATATTGTGCATCATGAAAAGTGTTTAAGAAATAGTTTGTAATTCAATGATACACAATGAGTGTATCACACATTGCTAAAAGCAAGTTGAGATTTGTTTTAAGTGCAATGATATGCAATGAAGACATTCATGTTGAATGTTGTTTGGAGGTTGTAGGTCATCTAAGTTATAACTTATGGCCTTTGAGTTCATTTGGTGACTGGCCCCTTCACCTTGCCATCCTATCATTGTCATCGCTTGATATCACACATCATGGAAAACTAGTTGGAGTTTGTTTTAAGTTCAGTGATACACAATGGAGAATAGAGCCTTGGTGGGACTAGCAACAAGTGGCATCATATTGCCTGATTACTTCACATCATTGTTGTGAAGTAAATAATTTGGAGATTTGATTGATGAGCAATGTTAGTGGAAAGTGACATTAGCATGTACAGGTGTCTAAATGTTATTGCATTGCAAGGTCTTAGTTCATCACGGTAATGAGATCCAAGGAAGTCAAGATTTCAGTGATGAGTGATGTTAATGGAGAATGAAGTCAAAGGTAGATCGTGTTAATACATTGTTAAGAGTCAAATTTTTCAGCTATGCACAATGGGTGTTGAGCGATAGTGGAGCATGATGTCAACAACAGAAACATGGCATAAGCTTTCCATCTACAACAGACACATGGCATAAGCTTTCCATCTCTTGGAGATGTTGTGGACCAATTGTTAGAACCAACAGGATAGCTATGAATGGAAAATATCAAAAAGTGTTTGATTTAATAGTGATCGCTATATCTCCTCCCATCAGGGTAATTAATGGAGAATCTTGAAGTTTTACAATGATATGTGATGGAGTCTGCTACATCGTGGAAATGGATGCGATGGTTATAAGTGTTTTGAAGATGCACGATGGTTATGAAGAACATGATCCATGACAGAGATTTAAAAAACTATTTATCAGATGGTCATGATTTAAAGTTTTGGTGATGAAAGAGGAATGTAGGATCATGGCGTGAGAGAGAAGATCATGACCCAGATTCAAAGATGAAGATCTCAAACAACTATGTTTGTGTGAACATGGTTTCGATTTGTAACTGACACATAGGGAGGAATTAATTGGTCCAACTACAAAAGCGACCAAAGTAAATGAATATTTGATCTTCAAGGTGGTGGAACAAAGTGTAGAAGTGATTGAGATCAAAATCAGATTGAAGGATCAAAAGAAAGCATTTAATGCATATCCAATCTTAGGGTTTGATAGGAAGGGAATGAAGGAAAAATATTTGTATCAGAATTTAATGTTGTGAGGCTCGATGCATAGGTATGGTGTAGATATGTGGTAAACCCTAATAGGTGATTGAGATCAAACTAGATTGGATGAATAAAAGAATGCATTAAATGCATAATCAAATTTTATGGTTCGACAAAGAGAATGAGGAAAATTCTCTATAACTAGATTAAATATGGAATCGACTCGATGCAGAGGTAGAGTGATAATGAAGATATCCGATAGACCCTATCAGATGAAATAATGATGAGCTAGACAGTGGTGTGTAGCTCGAGGTATAGGTAACTTGATGGTGAAGTTTGCAAGTGAAGGAAACCCTTACACAAGGTTTGAGATGATCTGGACGGTTGAGAGAATCTTGAGGTAGAGATTGCAAGTCGGTGGAAAAAGAAGATAATCAAATATTGTCAAAGTGAGATGTCATTATGGTGTATGTGAATTGAGAGAACTGCCTGCAGTTGTATTGTGTACTGAACAAAGTTACATATTACCGAGTATGATGCAAAGATAGGAAGAGTGAAGTGATGTAGTAAGTCTGCAAGAAAGAGAGAAACAAAGTAGACAGAGAATGCACATGCAAGTAAGTCCTAGACTATAACACATAACATCATCTATGTTTTCATTCAGAAGAGTGTAGATGTATGAGACACTATAGAAAGGGAAAGAAGAGAAAAGCAAAAAGATAGAATATTGAATGTTCTATGTGTTGAGAAGAGTGTAGAATTGGGGTATGTTGTTGAGAGTGCAGCTTTAGTAGTAGTAGTGTAAGTTGCAAAGTGTGCAAAAAATCACTAAATGTAATGATGCATTATAGGTTAGGTGAAACCAAGTCTATACATATTGGAAATTTTTATCATTGTACCAAGTTGTGGCTCATATTAGGGGATTGTAGTCTCCTTGAATTTGTGGCTTCTAAATTATGGTGTTGTTGCATCCTTAGAGTTGTGGCTCCTAAAGCAAGGTGTTGTTACATCCTTGAGGTGGTCACTTCTAAATTAGGTAGCTGATTCTTCCTTGGGCTATATCCCTAAAACATTGTAACAAAGATTTCATTTGTGACGCTAGATTTGAGCAGTAGACTCATGCAACCTTTTTCACCATGGTTTTTCCCATCTTGGGTTTTCCACGTTTATCTGGTGTTATGGGAATGTGTGTTGATTTTATATTTTCATGTTTATGTTTGCATGTTTAGTTTTCAATCTACACATTAAGATTTGAGTAAGAAATATGTACAAGGTATTTGGATTTAAGGAAGTAATTTGCATAAAGATTTTGAGAGCCAAATTTTGAGTATCTACTGATTCACCCCCCTCTCATTAGATCATTGTTTTCTAATACATTATTTAACCCATGTCAATGCAAGTATTCTATGGAATTGTATAATTCTACAATCAGTCATGCTTGTTGGGGGTCAAGGATTGATAATCCCTCTTACCTCATGATTGACATGCTTTGAAGGCCTCAAGAAACAAGACCAAACCATGATGTTCAATCCTCTTTAAACCTATTGGGGTTCATCTATCATCCTTACCCATTACCTTCTTCCTTACTTTAATCCATCACAAACATTCACACCAACCTTTGAAAAGCCGAAGTGTGACACTCTGAAACATGCATGATTTTGTCAGATTTTGGGGTTCTTTAGATTCCAACTTATCACTTACATGCCTTTGTGTTAAGGTGTAAGCCAACCTACCAACCTAAGATGCCCAAAAAAAACCTTTGCAAGAATTTCCAAACTTAGCCCTTTCGGGTGTCAGCCTTTAGGCATTCTTCTTACTGCATACTTAACAACTGCTAAGGAATAATCCTTAAGGTCAAATGTACGAACACCGAATCCATTTTGGGTGTTTGGGTTTTCCCTTAACACTTACCACTTACCATAGTTTTGGTAAGGCATAAGCCTTCCTACCAAACTACAATTCCTGACATTTCCTTTACAATCTTTAACCCTTTCGAGTGTCGACCTTCGGGATTTCTTCTTATTATAGACTTGACAAGATGTTTAAGGAATAAGCCTCAAGCTAACCCATGAACATTCAAATAATTTTAGGTGTCAGGGTTTGGGGTTTCATATTACCCCTTCCTTTGTATCATGTTAATGCATAAGCCTTAACACCAGCCTGTGAAAACTGAAACTATTTTGGGTTTCGAGGTTTGAAGTTCCAGCATACCCCTCTTTTAACATTCACGGTAAGGTACAAGCCTTAATTCTAATCTTTGATCCCTAAAACCTTTTCGGGTATCAGTATTTAAACTTCCTATTTTCTACATCCTTGTATTTATGTTAAGGTGTACGCCTCAATGCCAAATCTCAATCTCCAACACCCTTTTGGACTTAACTCATTTCCTCATACTTAACATTATGTTTAGACATAAGTCTTAGGGACGATCTTCAATGCTCGACAAGTAAAAATTAAGCCTTAACCTTGATGCCCCATGCCATTTTGGATTTAGCTCATTCCTACTTCATTTCTTTGAGGCATTTGGTATAAGGTATGAATGAAGCCTGTAATATGATCTCTTGCAGCAAAGAGCAAGCCTTAAGCTCAAAGTTCAAAGCTTGATTGGACTTAGCTAAAAAATGGCTAACTCTTTTCTTCTTTTAGCAAGCGATAAAAGGTAAGCTCGAGGCCCGATGCCCAAAATTTTGTAACTCTTCAAGGCTTTCTCTATTACTTCAACCATCTTCAATTTTGACCTCCTTATGATGCCCTTTTGACATCAATGACAATCATATTTCTAATAGATTAATATAATTAAATCTAGTTTCATACATCCTTTATCAGATTAACTCTTTATTAACATATCCCAACTATAAGTAAAGGTATGATATTCTAATTTAAGGTTAGATCATAATTCAATGATATGTAACAACTCAAAAGAAATATGGATTCTAAGACTCTTCATCTTTCCTTATTAACTTATATGAGGAACCTCAAGTAAATAGTATAGGAGGCATTCAAAATCAACATGAGTCAAATGATAAGAAAGAAATGTTACTACAAGTGGGCCTTAGCAATACAATATATCATAACAAACTATAGTATCAATCAATTTAGATTTAATCATTTACTTTAACATAAGCATTTAAATGAGAATTTAACTAATCTACTCTTAGATTCGAATGACTAAAAGTATTGTGTTACTCAAACACAAATGGATATTGTATCATCTAAATGATGTAATCTTAATCTGCAAGGTAGAGTAGCATAAGTTTAGAATAAAAGGGGTTGTGACTATGACATAAAGGGAGGGGCCTTACATTCTCCCCCCTTGTATAGACTTCCTCCTAAAAGTCTTTCGGGGTTGGAAATTTAACAAAATTATAGTAACACATAAGAATATAATTAGCCATACTAATTATTATATTTCCATGATGAAAGAAGTCAAAAAATTAAACTAGGAACACACATTGGAGACATCTCCTTCATGAATTTAATATCCAATCATTTAGAATAATTTTTTTTCACAATGAAACATTTATCCCACATTCTCACAATATAAAATAACTAACAATCATTCATGCATCTATAAATTATTACCCATGTAACCCACTTAAATTAAATCACAACAATATATAAAAACAAATAAGCATCCTTTGATACACTTCAAAATCCCTTTTACCATAAACATCACTCATGTTAGAAAATATCTTCTCAAATGTCCAATCATGTCTCAAGAATTATTTTCTTTACATTTTTGTCCAAATATGTTCTTAAGAGAATATTTTACCTTATAATCATGGCACTCAAACCATGTCTCAAAGAATATTAACTTTTCATAATTTGTTTCTATCTTTATCACATAATTATAGGTATACCACCTCACATTTATTTGAAATTTCACATATACATCACAACATGAAGACACTATGCATAATAGAAGGCTCACACAAGGGGGTTTACAAGGATGGAGATTCTTGGATACCATAGCCATTAGGAAAGATGGTTTTGAGGCCCTTCCCTAAGGAACCCTGTTGCAAGGTGTGCGCCTTTGGTCTCCTTGGTTTTTCATCATAGCGCTTAGGATTCGTGACATGGTTTAACCGCCTCCCATGGATCTTAACTCTGGCTTGTATCGGGCATTGACAGGTCAATCTTTTGGTGCAACAACAAGGCCAACAATTGGTATCAGAGCTGGTCACAGGTTCAAATCCCTCCTTTGCATTGGGATGGATTTTTGCAACATGTGCACCCTTGGTCTCCTTGGTTTTTCATCGCGGTGCTCAGGATTGGTGACATGGTTTAACCACCTGCAATGGATCTTAACTCTGGTTTGTATCAGGTATTGACAGGTCGATCTTTTGGTGCAACGGCAAGGCCAACAACCCCTCCAAACATTTCCTAGTACCTTACCCTTGTTTTTTTTAAGGGAGTTATCCTACAATAAGGAAGGTATAGAAAGAACAATCATATAACTATGGGAAGAATGGATTTATGACCATCCCATACCAATCCCATTTACAACCCCTTTCAAATAATTTTCCAATGCATCTACTCCCCTATACGACCTATCTGAGAACCCCCCAAGATATGGTAGTTTATAGATGTCACATTACACCACACTTTCCAGTAGTTAGCAAACAATAAGAAAGCCTCAAACTGAGTAATATATGATCATAAACCAATGTTTCAATAAAAATCCCAAAAGAGGAATTTATAAATTCAAAAGAAAAACAAAATGAAGATCAATTGTAGCTACATTGCAACATTCCAATCTGAATTCAAAAATGAAATTAAATAAGTCTTAGAGGAAAATTGGACCATGACAACCTTGAAATGGCTAAATATCCCCAATAAAATAAATGTAACTTTCACACTACTGGTGTAAAATAAAATAAAATAAAATATCAATTAAGAAATATAATAACTTGTATTTCAATGATAAAAATTACACATTACGAGCACCATGTGACTTTGATAAGCCACCTAAGGGGAGGGGGGGAATGGTGTTTATCTAACCACATAATTATAATAGCATGCAATAAAATGGTGGTCCCTGACCACATAAATATGATAGCGTGCAATATCATGGTGGACTCTTCCACATTGTATCAATGCCCTACATTACTGAAGTATCCAAAATTTGTAATCAATATGGTTCATGTAATTCCATCCTTTACCCATGGGTTATAAACAAAAAGGAGTATTTTTTCACTATGAACCAACAAGTGTGTCTCTATTATGTGGGGGAGTAGGTCACGATCAATGTCCATGGAAAATTACAATGTCATGAACTCATAATTTCCCAATAGATGGACATGTTTCTCCCAACCCCTTAGTTACATTATTTGGCATCTCACTCCTGAAGGGGGACCATACACTAGGGGTACACATTAAACATATATACAATACTTACATAAAGGAATACATCACATTCCATTTAGAAGGTACACATCCACACATTTCACGTTTACACCATTTCACAACTAGTTAACTTATATAGAAGATAATCATGAAGGGTGCATACCAAGATCGTTCTTGACATCCACTCACCTTTATCCCAAGTCTGATACCCTATATCTCATACTTGGGGCACAAAAAATTTATGAGTTTCCACATAAAAAACTATATTAAATAGAAAGAATATCCATGGCAACTTCCACAATACACAACCTATGCACCCATACGGGGTATTCACATTCACCAAGAATACAAAATAACTTCATTTCCAACTTTCATCTTTTAAAGCAACAAAAATCATTTCCTTATGCATAATTAAACCATAAAATACTCTATTCTACCAAGTTGCATACATAATCATGATAAAGAACCTTCTCAACAAGGCTACCCAATATTCAACACACGATAAGGAAAACATAGTCTAGTTTGTTAGCACCACAATTGAACAACATTATTTTCACTCAAAATTCACTTAATCATGATCTTAACAGTTGCATTTCTAATTAGTTAACATTTATATGATTTTATATCAATAATAATTCAATTGGGAACCTTAAGTGTTTCCATTATATGGTTGCTACAACACACATGGCAATGTACTTTCTAGACACACTATGCAATGAAAGAACAAACATAGACCCAAAATTTAACAATGCAAGGTTTAATACTGCATTCATTCCCTCACCACCATTATTATTTATTTACAATTCATATTATTCCACTATTCTATTTTACCTCAATATTAATTGATTCCATGTTGAATATCACATATACATCCTAAGGTAGAATTATAGTTTTGGGGAATAAGCTCTTTTTAACACAAAGATTCATCCTAATCAAACATCTTTCTTTTATAATTACAAGATAACATTACACAAAACATGAATTCAATTGGTTCCAAGGCAACATGCACTTTTAGGAAGTACTTCATTTACCCATACACAAGAAAATAATTGCATTTTTAAATCACCTCCAAAAACATAAAGAAAGATCTCATGCCCCAAACATGGATAAATCACTACTTTTTCTATTTGGTTTTAGGGAACATAATATATGATTCCCTTAAGAAGCATTACTATTTTGCTACTCTTTTACCACATATAGTATATGAACGTATTATCATTTATTTCATAGTCAACTGCATCATTCACATTGAGGTATGCAATACTCAATCAAATCTAACAACAATTATCAAAGAATAAGGAAATAAAAGACATCATAATGCCATTTCAACCATCAATCACAACAAGGAGATAAGAGCACAAAGGAAATTCACACAAGAAACACTGCATGGGCAACACTAACTAGAGATCCTAGTGTTACAATCGTGCTCTGATACCAAATGTAATGCCCATAATTTTTTTTCCAAATTATAATTAAGGAGAAAACACAAATTTCAAATTTCAACCAAAACCACCTGCATAATTCACAAAATACTACTTCCTTTGCATGCACTTCATGAAATTATAACCAAATTTGACTAGTCAATTATAATAACTTGGTCAGGTATTGTTGTGACAATCATGGTCAGGTTCTAGTGGAGACATGGAATCCACATCATTGAGATAGACATATGAGTTCTACTAACTAATTAATAATCTGAAACATAATTCAAGTCATATGTTAAACAATAAAATATATCAATAGTAATCTCCAAGTAATAATAAGAGAACAAGAACTAGGGGCCATACCTATTCCTCAGGGGCTCATCTCTGATGGCCTTGCCTACATATTATGTAGAGGCTCCATAGTTCAACAAATTGAGTTCACACAACTCATATTTAATTGACCAACAACTACATTTCACCAAGGTTTAACTCACAATAGTATACTAAATACATAAAATGATCAACAATAGTAAATCTTTAAGGGATCCTTTTCCCTATAAGGAGGAATGGTTAACAATCCCAATTATGATGCTACACAAAGACCATGTTATATTTAAATAAGATAACCAAGTATAATCTAGGAGGAAGGTGACCATATCATAACTTAAATAGATTATTATAATTATATTTGTGGTTTTAATCCAAACAATACAAGGGTCACAATATAACCTTAATAAGATTACGAGGTGATGGGTTAATAAGACATTTCACATATTGAATATTTCTAGACAATTCAACCATCATACTCTTGGTTGGCTCACATAAGGGTATAACTCTTAGGTTTAAAAGATGACTCTACCTCAAACACCATCATAACCCAATAACACAAATATACGCTAAGCTCAATTAGATACTCAAATTCATCCTATGCATCTATTATATTAGTTATAAACTATATGAGTGGGTATGCAACCCTTTTTAGGGTCCATCTCCTCAAACAGTTTCACAGTCGGTTGCCACCTACTTAGGTGAAGTCAGGGATTGGAAAACTCGTTAAGGATATGCTAACATATGGGGTAGAGAATCGATCCCTAATAATTTGATAGAACTTATTCATGCATAATACAAGTTGAATTTGTGTATTAACATAAGAATGTATTGTAGGGATCTTTGAAATAATATCATATTTCTTTTATCATACATCTATTGATCAATACATGGTTGGAGGATGATCAAGGGAATCTTGCAATATTACCCTCTTGATAATCTGAATATATTGAATATCAAGGTTAGGAAAATCTAATACTAGATTTAAAATTTCATACTGCTTAATTTCTAAGGATCTTGTCCCATCCTAAGACTTCTTTCAAGAGATGCACAAATTTTAAAAAGATAGTTTATTCATAAATAATGCACATCACACAGACACAACAATTTAATGCCTAGAGTTAGACTTAATATTTGTTGTGTTGAGAAATGTATCATATATGTTATTTCAGTGCACGTGAATGTATCATACAATAAAGTGACTTTGCACATAGATTACTTGGCTACAAAAAAAATAGGTGTCAAGTTTTGTATTCTCAGAATGCACTATTTCTTTATAGGTATAACTCTAAAAAAGTTCACATATATAATATATAATGTATATGTATGCTCTCTACTTCTAAATTCTTTCAAGATAGATAATTGCAAACATTGAATTCCTTGATCTCATTGCATATAGTTACATAATACTTGTATATATCTTATACTCATAAAAAAATTTGGGTCCCCTTACTAATACAAAAATAAATATGGAAAATGTCCTTTTGATCGAGAATCATCTTTAGAAAAGAACATCATTGTTATGTTGATAGGTAATAATTTTCAAGTCTATTAGACCCAATTTATTTCAACATTTCAAAAGGAAAGGGCATAGAACTAGTAGTTTATAATCTTTCAACAAGTCATACTATGGATTGAAATAATGTACATCATATATAGTGTTATATGCACATATTACGATATCCTTTATCGACTTCCATTTAGATAAAATAAGATGATATTTCAATACAAAAATTTATCTAAATTACTATCAAACGGTGTCATGGATGTGATACTCAGATTCTACTAAATAGAGTATTCCAACACCCATTATTCTTACTAGTTATTATGTATCAATAACTCAAATAAAAAATATTGTTAATTGGTGTTTGATGACCAAAAAGGATGTGGAAACCCAAGCTCTATTCATTTATGGATAGGGTTCAGCTAGAACCCAATGAAACGGTCGAGGGAAGCCAAAATTCTAATATCAGTCTAAAACATAAAGACTACACCAACAGGATTTATAGGTTTTTGACCTTCCCCAAGACTTTCTTATCTCAAACTTAAGCCTAAATGTCTAATGGTAACTACTACTCAGTAGTAAAATTTGTTGGCTAAGCCGCAGATTTTAGAAACAACAAGAATTACCCATTTGAATGCTGCAAGTATGTGTTGTCATTGTTGTCAACAAGCTTGTGTTGTCATTTGTGTCAATTGTATGAGAAGAAGATTGTTGTAAGAGTATATGTAGTTGTTGGTATTAATGGTGCTTTGGTTATTTGCATTATTTTTTTGTTAGTAAGCTATTGGTTTCAACATCTAGTGTTTCTTTGATAATATTATTTCTATGGATATATAGTTGAGGAAGTGATGAAGATGATGAGGATGTGTGTATGGTGCTTGGTTTCCAAGTGCTTTTGAGAAGATTTGATAAAAAGAGGAAACAATGAGATGCAATGTTTCTCTAGGTTGCAGAGTAGTGTTCTAGTGTTGCTCCACATTTATTCTAGGTTGAAGATCTACCTATGTGTTTTGGATATGTTTACTAGAGGTGTTTAGAGGTGTTGTATTCAGAATTTGGTGTGTTGGATCATTGAGTAAAGGAAGTTGTATTCACTAGTGTGTGAATTGTGTATTGTAGAGATGTGTGGGAGAAATTTTTTTGCTCCATGTTTCTCTGCAGTTTGGTTTCAAGTCTTGTGGATCTAAAGTAATTTTGATAGTGTTGGTATCTTTCTTGATTCAAATTTGTTTGAGGTTTTGTGCTTCAAAAGTCAGTTTCTTAAGTTATAATGTATGGAAGATTTGTCTAAGTGTAATAGGTGTGTAGATTCTTCAAGTGAAAGTTGTTGGAAAGGAGTTTACTGGATTTCAAGGTATTTGTGGAATATTCTAGATTGTGTTCAAGTGATATTTTTTTGTCCGCGAGTTTTTTTTGGATCAAAGGAAGCATATACTTAAAAATTTAATGGTGTTTACATGAGTAATGGTCGACCTAGGTGTTTACACTACTTGTAAAATTTAATGAAGCATGGTGTGGCATGCATGAGTGGATTTAGGTCATATCTAAGGTGTTTTGTGGTCTTCCTTCATTTCTTTCCACTCTAGGAATGTTTTGATGTTGACCTAATTTTAGTTTGCATGGTTGAGGTGCATAGCTAACCCTGGATAATGTTTTCAAGGTTGACGATGACATAAATGTGAGTTTAGTTTTTGAGGGATGTGAAGAGGAATGAGTATGATTAAAATGATGTGAATTGCAAAGTGTTAGAGTACAAATTTGAGAAGTGCAGTGTGATCTTTCATGTTTTGATTGTCATATGTATCTAGCAAAAGGTGTCTACAATTCTTCAGTCAAGCTATGAAGGTGTTGGTGATATTGTGGTGGATTTCTCTCTTGCATTGAGATGGATTTCTCTGTGTAACATTCTTCTCTATCTTATTTTCTTTTCTGGTAATGAGCCTTTCTTTCTCTTGGGCAATGAGCCCTATTGTATTTGGTGTTTATATTACTTTATATTATGAGCTAATCCTCACCATGGTTTTTCCAATCTTGGGTTTTCCATGTAAATCTAGTGTTTATTTGTGCATAGTGTTGATTTGATTTAGTTTTTATTATTTTCCTTCATGATAAAACATTCTAACATATTAGGGTTAATTGAATGAATGTGAATCTGAATGTTTATGAGGGTTTTGAATTTTTAAGATACAATTGATTCACCCCCCTCTCAGTCGTCTTATGCATTTAAAATTTGGTATCATAGCTAGGTTCCTTGCAAGAAAGCTTAACTTCTTGAGGTAGATCTAGGATGGGGCACAAGAAAGAGATTCCTATGTTTGATGGAATGAACTATGCATTTTGGAAGACAAGGATTGGAGGTTTTCTATTTTATCTGGGATTTGATGACTAAAAGTTAGTTAAAGATGGATATATTATGCATGGAAATGGTCTTAGCACTAATAATGAGATTGAGGCCTATGAAAGAAATGGTAAAGCAAGGTATTCTCTCTTAAGTGGTCTTACAAATTCTGAATTAGTGAAAGTGATGAGTCTAAAAACTGCTAGGATATTTGGGTAAAGCTAGAAAGCATTTATGAAGGAGATGATAAGGTCAAAGAACCTAAGATGTAGAATTTGAAGATCATGTTTGAGAAATTGTGGATGTTAGAAGATGAAAATGTTACAATCTATATGTAGAGGGTAGATGAAGTTATCAGCTCCATTAGAGGTCTTGGTGGAGAAATCAAAGAACTAGAAGTTGTAAAGAAAATTCTCAAAACTCTTCCTAAATCTTATAGTCATAATTTTTTTGCTATTAAGGAATTTTAAAATTTGAATTAATATACCGGAGATTAGTTGTATGGTTCTTTAACTTATTTTGAGATGATATAATTTGGTACAAATAGTGGTTCAAAAGTTGAGATTTCTTTTAAGGCTACCAAATCAGAGGAGATAAAGGAATCAGATCAGGAGGATCTTGATGATGCAGAAGCAAATTTTTTTAGGAGAATGAAGAAGTGTACTAGTACATGAAGTCGTAAGTTTCCTTTCAAATGTTTCATTTGTGGAAAGACAGGTCATTATGCTTTAAGATGTCTAAACAGAGATTTGAATAACAAAAATAAGGAGAACAAAGGTAAGATTATTAAGAAAAGTTATTATATTAGAGAAGATTCAAGTATTTATGATGATGAATATTATTGGAGATGATAATGATGAGTGTTTGTTCATGGATTTAATACATGAATCTATTTCTACCAACTCTAAGAGATGTGTGAAGGAAAGTTCTTCAGAGACAAAGGATAAGACTGAAGGTACTTTGGTATCTACTTTTCATGATAGATAGGAGAAGAAATATTAGATCATTGATAGTGGGTGCTCTAATCATATGATTGGTGATAAGATTAAGTTTTTTAAACTTGAAAAATATGAAGGAGGATGTGTTAGATTTAGTGATGGTACATTTGATAAGATATGTGGAAAAGGTTCTATCAGTTTTGATGGCAAGCACAATACTGATGATGTATAGGGCATTACCTCTTCAGTGTTGGAAAAATGTGTAGCAAATAATACAACCTTATGTTCCAGGATGATGGATGTGAGATTAGAAAAGGATCCTAAATTGCGGTTGTTGCTAGAAGAAGGATAGATGGAATTTTTTATCAACTTAAGGGTGTTGATATTCACTTCTTTGACTCAAATTAATAAATTTGGCTATGGCATAGGAGGATGTGTCACATTAACTTTTAAAACCTAGTAAAAATAATTTTAGTTCAAGTTGTGAGAGATTTTCCAAATAGTACAAAGCCTATCAATGTTGTTTGTAAGTATTTCCAAATTGGAAAGAAAATAAGAAGAAGCTTTAAAGTCAGAAAAATCTACAACTGGACTGTTGGAATTGGTACAAGAGTAAGAAGTCTTCAAGGTGATAGGTATTTCATGCTATTAATTGATGATTATTCTAGAATGACATGGGCTACTTTTCTCAAAGAAAAATCAAAATCTATAGATAATTTCCAAGAATTTAAATTTGTGGTTGAGAATGAAATGGATATGAAAATCAAATGTTTGAGGTTTGAAAAAGGTGGAGAGTTCACCTCCAATGAGTTTAAAATCTTTTGTGAGAATCATGGCATAAAGAGGTACTTGTCTACCCCTAGGAATCCTCAGCAGAATACATGGTTGAAAGAAAGAATAGGACTATTCAAGAAGCTGCAAGGATAGTGATGAAAGAGGAAAATTATGGGAATTCTACTGGAGAGAAGCAATTCATATTGTTTTTATATAATTAACAAAGTTCAAGCAAGATAAAATAGCACAAAGACTCCCTATGAGATATGGTATGGAAGGATCCCTACTATCAAGTACTTCAAAGTGTTTGGAAGAAAATGTTATATCAGAAGAGATGAAGATAACTTAGGAAAGTTTGATACAAGGTCTAATGAGGGTATCTTCCTTAGATATTCTACTAGAAGAAAGCTTATTGATGCTACAACAAGATATTGATAAATATTGTTGAGAGTGCAAGTATCAAGGTTGATGAATATTTACAGAAGAATTCAATGGTGATAGATGGATATCAATCAGATGAGTCTTCTTGTAGAGAAGAAGAAAAAGATAAAGAAAAATAAGTGTAGATTGAAGAGGAAGAAGCTCCAAAAAGACTACCAAAACTCCTAAGTATGTACAGAAGAATCATTCTAAAGAACATATCATTGGAGATAAGAGAAAATGTATACTATCAAGAAGGAAAGATGTTGAAGAATAGGTAAATCTATGTTTACTTTTTGAAGTTGAACCTACAACAGTGACTGAGGCATGAAAAGATGAATATTGGATCAAGGCTATGGAAGAAGAACTATTGCAGATTAAGAAGAATCAGACTTGGTAACTTGTCCCAAGAGTAGAAAAAAAATGTGATTGGAACTAAGTGGGTATACATAAACAAACTAAATGAGAATGGAGAAGTGGTAAGGAAAAAGTAAAGTCTTGTGTGTAAGGGTTACTCACAAGTTGAAGGAATAGATTTTGAGGAGAAATTTGCCCCAATGGCAAGAATAGAAGCTATTAGGATGTTTTTGGCTTTTGTAACACATAAGGATTTCAAAGTTTATCAAATGGATGTGAATTCTACTTTCTTGAATGGGGAATTGTAAGAAGAGGTATACATAGAACAATAAGATTAATTTCAGTTATCAGACAAACTGGATATGGTCTACAGATTGAAGAAGATATTATATGGATTGAAGTAAGCTCCTAGAGCTTGGCATGCAAGGTTGGATAGGTATTTGATACATCAAGGATTCATTAAAGGTACCAAAAATAGAAATATTTACTTTAAAGTTGAAAAGTATCAAATCTTGATCATGGTTGTATATGTTGATGACATAATATTTGGTGGAAATGAAGCTATGTGCAAAAAGTTTGTAGAAGAAATGCAGTTGATTTTGAAATGTCAATGTTTGGGTTGATGAATTTCTTCCTTGGAATAAAAATAAATCAAACAGATAAAGACATTTTCATTTCACAATCAAAATATGTCAAAGAAATGTTGAAGAAGTTTAGAATGGAAGATTCTAAATTGGTGTGTACCCCTATGGTTTTCTAGTTGCAAGCTGAGTAAGATTTTTGAATCTCCTAAGGCTCATTAGAGCAAATATATAACAATGATTGGAGGACTGCTATATCTAACTACTACTAGACAAGATATCATGCATGTAGTTTTTCTTGTGGCTAGATTTCAAGAAGATCCTATAGAGTCACATTTTGTAGTAGTGAAAAGAATATTCAAATATTTGAAGGGCACTCCAGATCATTGCTTGTGGTATCCAAAGGATATTGATTTCAATCTAAATTATTACACAGATGCATATTTGGCTGGTTGTGTAGATGATAGGAAAAGTGCAAGTGGTGGTTCATTCTTTCTTGGGAGTAAATTGGTGGCATGGCTAAGAAAGAAACAAGATTCAGTATATTTATCTACTATAGACGAAGAGTACATTATAACAACATCTTGTTGCACACAAGTGTTGAGGATGAGGAAAATATTGAAGGATATCAGGGTGGTATATGATGAACCAATTTTTATCTTCTATCATAATACAAGTGCAATCAATATTTCTAAGAATATAGAAATGCATTCAAGGATAAAACATATCTCAATCTGGTATCACTTTCTAAGAGAGAAGGTTGTAGAGAATGAAGTGAAGCTTGAATATGTACCTACAAAGGATCAAATTATTGATATATTTACTAAGGCTCTTCCTAAGGATACTTTTGAGTATCTCTTGGAGAATTTGGGAGTCATTTCCCCTCCTTCTTTGAATTAGATGCATAAGGAGGTGCATTAGTCCAATGGATTTTAAGATTCATTCTTTGGTCTGGACTGATGTTGGTGCCTACCTCTCAAGGCGACTAGGTAGTGAATTATTGGTTATTGCAGTCAGAAAGAGTGAGTGTTGTCATTATGGAGTGGTTAGTGATTAGTGCAATATGGTGTGTTCTCGTAAGGGGGAGTATACTGAGCAATGAAGGAAAGAAAGTTGCAGAGAAGTTGTGAGAAGGTTGATTGATGTCAAAGGGGAAACATAAGTAATGAAAATATTTTTTCCTTTAACATTGATGTCAAAGGGGGAGAGAATAATGTGAAAAGGAAAAGAGGAGAATGAAGCATGTGAAAAATCCAAGATGAAAGGGGGAGATTCAGTAAGAGAAAAAGAGAAAGTCATGTGAGAGAAAAGGAAATAGTTATGGAGTAGAGTTGTTGTGTTTGTTGTTGATGGTTTTTTCACATCATGTGTTTCCATCAATGACAAAGGGGAAGATTGTGGCAAGTATGATTAGTTGGTGTTATCATTGATTTTAGCAAGCTTGTGTTGTCATCGATGTCAGTTGTATGAGGAGAAGATTGTTACAAGAATGTGTAGTTGTTGGTATTAATGATGCTTTGATTAGTTGCATTATGTTGTCATTAGTAAGCTATGGGTGGCAACCTCTAGTGTTTCTTTGATAAGCTTATATCTATGGATATATGGCTGAGGAAGTGATGAAGATGATGAGGATGTGTATTTGGTGCTTGGTTTCCAAGTTCTTTTGAGAAATTTTGATAAAAATAGGAAACAGTTAGTTGCAGTGTTGCTTTGGGTTGTAGAGTAATGTTCTGGTGTTGCTTGCATTTCTTCTAGGTTAAAGATCTACCAATGCATTTTGGATATGTTTATCAGAGCTATTTAGAGGTGTTGTATTCATAATTTGGTGTGTTGGATCATTGAGAATAGGAAGATGTCTTCACTAGTGTGTGAACTATTAATTATAGAGATGTCTAGAAGAAATGTTTTTTCTCTATATTTCTCCACAGTTTGGTTTCACGCCTTGTGGATCTAAAGGAATTTCGATAGTGTTGGTATCTTTCTTTAGCCAAAGTTTTTTGAGGTTTGGTACTTTGAAATCTAGTTTCTCAAGTTACAGTGTATGACATAGTTTTCCGAGTGTACTAGATGTGTACATTCTTCAGGTGAAATTTGTTGATGTTTTTTTGGATTTTAGGGTATTCTTGGAATATTCCAGATTATGTTCAAGTGATTTTTTTGTTTGTGAATTTTTGTTGGATCAAAGGAAGAATGTACTCAAAGTTTTAATGGTGTTTACATAGGTAAAGACCAACCTGGGTGTTTATAGTACTTGCAAAATTTAAGGAAGCATTGTGTGGCATGCACGAGTGGATTTAGGTCTTAGCTAAGGTGTGTTGTGGTCCACCCTCATTCCTTTCCACCATGGGAATTTTTTGGTGCCAACCTAATTTGAGTTTGCATAGTTGAGGTGCATAGCTGACCTTGGAGAGTGTTTTCAAGGTTGAAGATGATATAAATATGAGCTGATTTGTTGAGGGATGTGAAGAGGAATGAGTATTATGAAAATGATGTGAATTGTAGAGTGGTAGAGTGCAAATTTAATAAGTGCAGTGCAAGCTTTCATATGTTAGATTGTTGGATGTAGTGAGTAGAAGGTGTTTATAATTCTTCAGTCAAGTTGTGAAGGTGTTGGTGATATTGTGGTTTCTCTATTGCATTGAGATGGATTTCTCTATGTAATATTCTTTTCTATCTTCTTTTCTATTCTGGAAGTGAGCCCTCTGGCAGTGATCCCTATTATATTGGGTGTTTATATTTGTAGACATGCAAAACTAACATCATGCATCCCGCTCTAACCATTCTACTATTAATCAATTATAACAATTTATTGATTAATTTCCTAAGGTTCATTAAATAAATCAGATTATTTAATCCTTATGTTCTTCTCATTTGATTTAATAAATCAAACCGATTTAATCAAATGTCAAATCCCTAAAATCCCCTAAGTTAATTAATCTAAATTAATTAACTTCTAATCATGATTATCATTCTCTAGCTTTTGACTCAACTAGAGTCAAATCCAAACTCTTAACTAACCCACCCACTTGCACCAATAAATCATTTATTTGATTTATTATTTCTTCCAATTACATTCAAAATGGCATCAAAATGGAATATTCTTCCAATTTGAATCTTCCCCCCAAAAGGGACTTGTCCCTTCCAACAAGGTTTTAAATGCTATTTGCACAAGTCAACATGGCATTTATTGCACCTTTCATCCCCCCAAAACATGTCAAGTCATTCAAATTCAAATTTGAAATTGGCACATTGGCCAAGACTTGCACATTCCTCACCCTCTCACACTTTGACAAGTGGCATCTTGTCATTGGTTCATGAATGATCCCACATTCATCCAAATCTATCACTCTTCCTAATCTTGAATCTATAAAATGCAAAGCATTACAACACAAAGAACAACACAACACACTTCATGCAAGGTTACTCTCTTCATTTGAGAATCAATCTTGCTCTTCATCATCTACAATCTACACACATTTTGAAGGCATCTACACTATAGGCAACTTGAGTTCAAGCATCTCATTGTCTATCTCATCATCTTGGCATCTTGCTTATCATGGATTGGGAAAGGGCAGATTTCTACACAACTAAGTTGCACCAATCCAATATGGGATAGGGATATTTCATGGTTTACATGCTTTGTTTAACTTTGTTGTTTGGTTGCATTTGAATCATGGAGTATTATTCCATAGGGATTTAAATTTCCGTTTATGTTGTTTTTTCATTCTACTAACCATATGCAGATTTTCATGTCCACAATATTACATTATATTATGAGATAATCCTCACCGTGGTTTTTCCCATCTTAAGTTTTTCACATAAATTTGGTGTTTCTTTGTGCATAGTTTTGATTTGATTACATTTCTATTATTTTTTTTCATGATAATACATTATAATATATTAAGGGTTAATAGAATGAATGTGAGTATGAATGTATATGAGGGTTTTGAGGTTTTTGTTGAAAATGAAGGTAAATTTTTAGCTTAAAATTTGTAAAACTATGTGATTGTAGATCTAATTAAGTACTCTTTGTCACAATTATTTGTGCATGATTAATCTGTTTAGATCAATTCTTTGATTGTGATTATTCTTTTGTAGAAATAGATAGAATATTGTAGAAGAATGTAAAAAGAAGATAGAAGTGACACAACATATACGTGGAGAAACCCTTTCAGGAAAAACCTCCACCAGAATTGATATTGCTTGTATTATTTAACCTTAGAATAATATTACAATAACACTATATCAATCCTTGATTGATTATGTTTATTTGCCTTCAAAAATTCTTCTTCACAACCTACAATAAAATCATATGAAACTCTTATGCACTTGCTGCAATATATAGACAATAATGAGGATTGTAAACTCCTAAGAGTTGACAATTACAAGAGAATAAAGCTCCTCTACAAAACCTATCCCTAGATTTGGAAAGTAGAGTTTCACACTGTAACATGAAGTCAAAAACAAAGTCTCCTCAATTTACGTTCCCCAAACTGAACACTTAACTAAAATTTGGTCTCGAATATATATTTTAAACTCCACCTCAAAGTTGGCACCCAAGAATGGGCCCCACTTAATAGAGCCTTGTAA
This sequence comes from Sequoiadendron giganteum, assembly GCA_007115665.2. Classification (NCBI taxonomy): domain Eukaryota; kingdom Viridiplantae; phylum Streptophyta; class Pinopsida; order Cupressales; family Cupressaceae; genus Sequoiadendron; species Sequoiadendron giganteum. The sequence continues at coordinate 309,771,091 of CM021110.1, forward strand.
ATATCTTCTCATGCAAAAGGTGTTAACTGAAAGATTCCAACTTGGGTGCCCAAGGTGGGTCCAAGTCAATCTTTGTTAATTTTGAAACATATCTCTCCATCAATTCATGCAAACATTATGCATGATTGATCATCTTCACTTAATTGAAAGTATCCACCTGTTATCTGTCATGCAACTGAATTCATTAGTCAATTTAGCTAGTATACAACTCAAAATAACTACATGCAATTGAAGATAACTGAACCATAATTGAACTGAACTAAACTAAACTAAATTGAACTGAACTAAACTGAACTGATAGTGACACTCCACTCTTGTAAATATCAATCCCTATTTTGTAGGAACCTAGACATGCATTATTGAAGTGTTATCAATCCTCCAAATAGCTAACTTAAACAAGGTGGGTTCCATCTTCCATGTGGGCACCCCATGTGCTCCTATTTAGGAACTCATCTTGGATGCCCCCACATGTTCCTATTATTTAGGAATAATTACAAATGTCAATTTACATGTTCATTTCATTAAAATTTAATCTCTTTCTAATCCTAGTGTTGGGGAACACTTTCCAAGGACTTGGGAGATACATGAAATATGTTTAGGATTGCAATTAAATGGAATCCTATTCCCAGTAGTTTTAAGTTACAACTGATTCAAGCCCCCTCTTATTTATCATGTGCATTCAACATTGAATTCAATATTCCTAATAAAGCATATGTATAGTTTACTTATAGTGAAATCATCCACCAGTAGTCCTGGAACACTCATAAATATGATTTGGGTATAAACAACAACTCCTATAGATTACCCCCACTATAATCAATGCATGTAATACATAGCCAATACTCTCAATACATATGATATGGTCCAAGATGCAAATGCCTCCAGTCGTACATAAATACTTGTTGGGTATTCTTAAAATCAGCTAAACATAGACCCTCATACTTTCATAAGTATCCCCCAAGGGTTTGAGATGGGGTCTTGAGCCCTTACTTTTTCATGACACATCCTTTTTCCTCCATGAAACCCAAATAAGGGACTTCATTCATACAATTTTGAAATGGTAATGTAATTCTCTACATTTCAACCTCCACCACTTGGAGAAAGTGACATTCCTAGCCACTATTTTCTTTGTTTCCTTTCGATTTTTTCCTCTCTCCTTTCTCATCCTCCTTTATTTCTTTCGTCTCCCCCCTTTTTCCACATAGCTTCATCGACCAACTATCTCCCTCCCTTGAGCCAAACACCATCGACCTCATTTATTTCCTTGGCTATTTTCTCATGTTTTCCAACTAGGATTTGTATTGTATTTAATCCAATTTTCTATTTTCTCAATCTCTCCTAGCTTCCATACTCGACCTTTGTATTAATGGTAGTTTCCATTTCCTCTATTCCTTTGCATGAATGTAGTTGGAGCTGAAATATCATTTTTCATGCCATATTTTCATTTTCCTAGCCACTAACAAAATCCAATATTTGAATGTAGGCCATTGATCTTGAAATTCACACCATGGTCTATCATATCTCATTTACTCGCCTTGCATTAAAAGACAACCATTTGGTTTGACTTGATTTAATACAACCATAGATCCTTAAGTGATTCACAAAAATAACTTGAATCATTCATTTGAGCAATCATCTCTTGCCATGTGTCACTAACTCACATACCCACATTGGTCAACCCAAGTCAATGCAAGCATTCTATAGAATGGTAGAATTCCTCCATTAGTAATGCTTGTTGAGGGTTGTGGATCTCTAATCCCTCTTACCTCATGATTGACATGCTTTGAAGGCCTCAGAAAACAAGACCAAATTGCAATGTCCAATAATCTTTACACCTATTAGGGTTTGACCATCAACCTTATGCATTACCTTCTTCCTTCTTTTACTCCATCGCAAACCTTCACACCAACCTCCAAAACACTGAAGTGTGACACTCTAAAACATGCATGAGTTTGTTAGATTTTGGGGTTCTTTCTTCCACCTTATCACTTACATTCCTTTGTGTTAAGGTGTAAGCTAACATACTAACCTATGATGCCTAAAACAAACCCTTGCAATCATTACCAAACTTGACCCTTTTGGGTGTCGGCCTTTGAGAATTCTTCTTACCGCATACTTAATAAATTGCTAAGGCATAATCCTTAAGGTTGAATCTATGAACATCAAATCCATTTTTGGTATTCACCCTTAACACTTACCACTTCCTTTCCTTTTGGTAAGGCATAAGCCTTCCTATTGAACTACAATGTCTGGCATTTCCTTCACAAGCTTTAACCCTTTCAAGTGTCAGCCTTCGAGCTTTCTTCTTACTATACACTTGACAAGTTGTCTAAGGCATAAGACTCAAGTTGACCCATGAACACCAAAATCATTTTGGGTGTCAGGGTTCAGGGTTTCATCTTACCCCTTCCTTTGTTTCATGTTAAGGCATAATCCTTAACACCAACCCATAAACACTGAAACTATTTCAGGTATTGGGGTTTTGGGTTCCATCATACCCCTTTCTTAACCTTCATGTTAAGGCATAAGCCTTAATGCTGATCTTCAATCCTTGAAACCTTTTCGAGTATCGATATTCAAACTTATTGTTTTTTGCATCCTTTTCTTTATGTTAAGGTGTAAACCTTAATTCCAAAGCTTGATTTCCAACGCCATTTTGGACTTAACTCCTTACCTAATACTTAACATTATGTTGAGGTGTAATCCTTAGGGTCAATCTCTGACACCTGACAAGTAAGACTTAAGCCTTAACCCTGATGCCCCATGCCATTTCGGACTTAACTCGTTCCTTCTTCATTTCTTTGAAGCATTCGGTATAAGTTATCACTGAAGCTTGAAGTCCAATCTCTTGTAGTAGATATCAAGCCTCAAGCTCAAAGTCTGAATCCCAATTAGACTTAGATGAAAAATTACTCTCTTTTCTTCTTTTATCAAGAGATAAAATTTAAGCCCAAGGCCCAATGCCTAAAATTTTGCAACTCTTCAAGGATTTCTTTGTAACTTCAACCATCTTCCATTTTGACCTCCTTGTGATGCCATTTTGAAATTTATGAAAACCATAATACCAAAATATTAATCTAATTAAAGCTAGGTTCAGACATCCTTTATCAAATTAACTCTTTATTAACATCTCCCCACTATAAGTAAAGGTATGATGTTCTAATTTAAGGGTAGATCATAATTCAATGATATGTCACAACTCAATAATAGTATAGAATCTAAGATTCTTCATCTTTATTTATTTAATTATATGAGGAACCTGTTATCAATCAGATATGCACCCTATGCTAAATTTGTAGAATTTAACTATCTGTTGACACATGGAAACCTTCTTCAGATGTGGGTGATCTGATCAAAGAAGGAATCTCCAGAGTGAGTTGGTTCTCCGAATGATATATTCTATTCTAAATGATCCTCTGAGGGAAAGAGTTAGAAAGATAACTGAAATGAAACCTATGACTTAAAGTGATTTTTAGGACTTAAAGATGACTTAATGATGACTCTGATTTTTACCCACAAAAAGCTCTTAGAAAACAATAGTACTTCACAATCTCTCATGAACACTTAACACAATTGATTTGCATGAAGATTCAGGTTTAAATATGACATGCAACCTGTATTTTATGAAATTTATGTATTAAAACTGCAATTTCAAGACATAAAAAGGATTTTGTAAACAAAAATCATAGTATAACATCAAACTAAAACTGCAAAAGACATAGAACTTGAGAAATAGGAATGTTTATTTATTCCACTTAAGGAATATCAAAATCTAAGTACAAATTTTTGCTTACAAAAACTCGTTGCTCAGCATGAGAGGAAGAAACAATGAATCTGAATTGAGAAAACCCTAAGTTTTCCCCCTAAAATAAAACTCCAAAACCCTAATCCGAGCTCAGGAAGAAAGCTCAAGGAAAAGCATCTAAATTTTCTCCATAATGAGTTACAAAGATGGAAAAATTATACTTTTTGCATGTACATGTTGAAAAGCACCTAAAAATAGGTATGCTTTTCTTTCAAAGCAAATTAAACACCTTATCTCCTTTCCATGTAGCTCAAATCCGACCAAGGAAAAGTTAACTCTCTCTACCTTAACAAATTGCTAAAAATAGCAAAAAAGAATAAAACAATTTATAGAATATTGTTTTATCTTCTGCTTTACAAGGTATGCAGTTTTAATCTTCTCAATTTGATCTATTTTTGCAATTATATATTTTAAAATAAATCTTGCAAAAACCATTACACCCTTATAACTCCAATTACACTTTGATTTTTCTCAAAAAAAATCATAAAAATATAAGGCAACCCTTTTACATTGAATAATTAATTGATTTCTATAAAATCAATTGAAAATAATAAACTAAGGCATTATTAATCTTCATTTCATCTAAGGTTGGATTTTAAAAAATAAATCAAAACCTAAAACCAAAGCCTTAGACTTATAAGGTCTTATGGAAATCTAGGGCAAATGATAATTTTCAGCCATCAAGACAATAACCTAAGTTTGATTTTGAATGCAAAAAGGGAAAAAATTCTAAGTTTGAATTAAGGCAAATATATTTCCAAATGATAAAAATGAAGGAATCAAACTTAAATTAATGTGAAAATCCCATATTTCAAATTAGGGCACATGGGAAGAAAACCAAGGCAAACCCTAATCTCACATCATTTCGTACTTGTCATTTTTGAAAAAGAACTCTGTTGGAAAGAGATGCACCGCCACCATCACTAGGGTTTTGATGGAAATGATTGGAACACATGATTTTTTCCCTCAAATTGGTCGATTCCTCCTCTGCAAATCATGATAAGTCGACTTCACTTTATATTGTGACCTCTCCATCTCATTTTGAAAGAAAAATGGCTTTCAAGGTCGCAACTAGTATGAGTAGTTTCTGATTTTTATTCAATTTTTTCCTATGCTTCATCTCCATTATTCTTGGCTGCCACTATGAGAGCTCGACCCATGATTTGAAAGCTCTGTGAGAGCTTGTCCATGACTTGTTTGACCTCCTATAGGCATATAATGGTGAGCTCCCCTTCCTCCATTAGATATTTCATTTTGGAGCTTAAGTTTTGAGCATTTCTTGTAAACAAACTCAAAGATTTTTAGACCAAAAAAATGAAGCTAAATAACACTAGAAATTTTTGTGCGTACCTCCAACATAGTTCACACCATGTATATTCTTTATAATGAACTCCCATAAAAAAAACTGCATTTCACATATTGTTTGTTCTGAATTTTTCAAGATTTCACCAACAAACTCAAAAGTGTTTTTGAATAGTGAATAATTGAGAGCCAAAAGCTCCCTCTAGGCCGCACCATTATGTACTTGATCTGTGGTAGTTCGAAATCATTTTATTCTTATTATCTTGAGTACGAACTTAAAGAACACTCTGTTTCTTGTTAAGAAGAATCCTTGTCATATTTTCCTATACTCTCTTGCATTCTTCCATTTACTGGGCTCGACCCATTTGCAGCATTTTATGCATTTGTATTTTGAGAAAATAGATCATCACATGGGTAAACTGTAAAAAGAAAGAAATCTGCATTTGAGTTGAAACCGTCATATGGGTACTTTGCATTTCAAGCTGAAACCATGTAGTTGTTTGTTCACTTTAAGACTGTTAATGATCTCAAAAAAATTCAATTCCTTACTTGCAGATTTAAATCCTTTGAAACACAATGCATGGGAGACACCCTTTTGTTAAATGTAAATACCCATTTGCATTAAATCTTGTAACTCTTGTAGCAACATTGATGCTCTTGTAGGTTGCTTGTCATCAATCTTTTATATGCTTGAATGCTTCAAAAACATGCATTCTTAGCTCAAGCATTTCATAAAGCGAAGCTTTCTATGCTCTTTTATAATTTATTAAAGCTTTGTTGATGAGGCATTATGTATGCCTGTTCACTATCACCATTACGAAATGAAACACATTGCTGCATTAGAACAAAACACCATGAAATAACATGAACAAAGATGAACAAAATATATGGCAGAAAAATGCAAATCATTTGTTAGTATTAAAACTTTTTCCAGTTATGAAATTGATGCACTTCAGTTGATTTTTTTTTGTGTATACGAATCTTGCTTATAGTTCACTTGTAATTTGCACTTCATTGCTTCAGACTCAACTGTTATGAGTGAGCAATGAATTTGATTGCTTTGATAGTTTAAATCTATTTCACCCCTTTATGAATGGCTTAGATGAGCAAAATATTGTACTTCCTTACTCAACCCACTTTTATGTTTAAGGGGCAGAATGTCGAGCTCTACCCTTGTGGGATCCCATTTTACTCCACATGCTTTTATGTTTTCATGAAATGATCATCTTCATGGCTTTTCCTATACCTTCACATGGAAACAAACAATGTTAGATAAAACAATATATTATCATGATGCTTCCTTCTTTGCTTTTGTCCAACTCCTGCTTCTCTCAACTATTTCAATGTATTATCAACATTTTATATTATTGTTGGTGGCTCATATAGGTATGTTCATAATTGGAGCTCTAACAACCCTTCTCTTGTCTTACAGGTTGATCAGAGCTCGAGGATGAAGGATGGTGCACCACTACTGCATTGACCAAAAGCATAGGCAATGATGATTATGTTCATGCTTATGTGTTTTTCTTCCTTTCATCTTCAATAGTGTAGCATGATTCTCATGATTTATTGTTACAGTTACTTCCACGGCTTGTGTGGAACACTTTAATTTATCTTTTCTAGTTTTCCATTCTGAAAATGCATCTCAATGAAAACTTGTACAATTCATTTCTGAATAAATGAAATGCTGAAATTTAACAATATTGTGAAATAAATGAAAGTAATGATTCTTTCTTAATCATTTATGAATTTTGCTTTATACTTCATTTCATTTGCAAAGCAATAAGTAAATCTATTAAAAACGTCTGCATAACTGGACCTCATAAATCTGATGCAAAGCATCAATCTAAGAAACAAAGCAACTAACTAAACTTTCACTTTAAAAATGAAACTAATTAGCTCTGCCAATTGAGTTGTAGTTAAAATTGGTAAAAAAACCTCAAATAAATACTATAGGAGGCATTCAAAATCAATATGAGTCAAATGATAAGAAATAAATGTTATTACAAGTGGACCTTAGCAACACAATATAGCATGAAAATTATAGTATCAATCTATGTAGATTTAGTCATTTAATTTAACATAAGCATTTACATAATAATTTAACTAATGTACACTTAGAGTTGAATGACTAAAAGTATTGTGGCACTCGAACACAACCAGATCTTGTATCATCTAAATGATGCACTTTTAATCTACATATTAGAGTAGTATAAGTTTAGAATAAAATGGGTTGTGAATATGACATAAAGGGATGGGCCTTACACTTCTTAAGTTTCCACATCTAGGAATCGAAGGATGCCATAATGAAATTTTGGTGTTACCAATCTAAAAATTTATGAAAATTCATGAATAAAAAACTCCAAAGAAAATAATAATATGATAATGGGTGTGTTTTAACTATCATCAAAGAAGAAATGTATATCCTCAAGTATTCCTATAAAATTTACAAGGTCAGACTCATGTAAAAAATATATAATACCTATAAAAAAAATTGATAAAGAAAAATATGATGGACTAGAATGATCCTATTGAATTTAAGTTGTATAATCTATCATATAATAATTATACAATGTCACATACATCATATAATAATCATATCTAGAATAAATCGATATCAATGCACATCATCCAATCATGAAAAATATGAAAATCGATAATCATCTAGAATTCCAACTCAAAAATAATATCGATCTATATAAATATGTGCATATCTATAGAGGTAAAATATAGGACATTGAGATCATTTTAATAATAAAATATATAAGCCATGTATCTATAAATATATAAATGGGCTAAAACATTATGATAATCCAACCATGATCAAACCCCCTTAGATCAATCCCCCTTGGATAAAACCCCCTTAGATAAAACCCCCTTAGATCAAACCCCCTTGGATAGAGCCCCATTAGTTTTAAACCATACCTATAATGGAGTCTTCTCTAAACCTATCAAAATGTTGATAAAAAATCACTTTTAATTTACCTTTTGGAGGACCAAATTAATTCATTTAAAATTTATGTTTTGTAAGTGTGTATTCCTTATTATAAGTTTTCCAAAAAGTATAATTGTAAATTTAATTTGATTATTATATTTATTGTTTATTTCTTGTGACTGTAGGTTTTTCAATGAACATCAAGGTCTTTGTTTCACACATATGAAAAAATAGGAAAATAAAGAATTATTTTTATAAAAAGTACATGTCCTCTAGGTATTGATGTCCTTACTCCAACAAGAAAAAAAATAATTTCAATACATACAAAAAAAGGTATGCTCTTTATAGTACACCTATGTCTAGATTGTTATTGGTTTGACTTCAAAACTTAACTAAAAAAAATCAATAAAACATTATGAAACCAAATGCATCCTCTAGATATTGTAGTTACAAATCTAAATTCAAAAAAAAAGAGAATTTTATCCTTCATAGAAAAAAAGTTATGTGGTTTATAGTACACTTTACTCTTTAAAAATGGTGCTTTTTGTTAAAAAGAATTTATCGAAGGAGATAGAAAAATAAATTCAATTTGAGTCCAATTTTTTTTTTAAATATATATTTAGAATCTACAGAAAAAATGTCACAAATCACTAGTTTGCATCATCTTCAAATTCCTCATAGTTTAGCAGTTATAGGTGTCTGAAATTGAAGATTTAGTTCAAGATGTTCATTTCAATGTCAAGTTTGAACAAAAAGTGTAACCCATTATTATTGGATCACCCATACGTATTTCAAAATTTTCATCATGATCTTGATTCCAAACATGAAATCTATGCATAAGGTCTCTCACACCTTCAATACATAAAAAATAAATCAAGTCCTCAAAAGAATCTTGTCACAATATCATTCATTTATATCAATACAAGTAATACACCATCTCTTAACATGAAGGTGGTCTAAACAATGATAAAACTTGCATACAATACATCTCATTTGGAAAACATGGCAATTGAATAATAAACAATAATTACCCCAACACTATACCCAATCATCACATATTTTGTAGACTATCTACAAGTAGCATGACACAAGACATAAAATTCATAATAAAAAACCACAACAATATGAAACACCAACAAACACTCAAAACAATAGACACCAACACAACTATCCATCCCTTGATACATGGCTAGAAATAAAATACAATAGATATTGCAAGGTATATAAAATAGTGGAAATTAAAATGCACTAAAGTTTCAAGTTATAAACGAAAATCATAATTGAAGGAAAAAATTACTATATAAAGAACAACATCACACTCAACCTCATTTTTTTAGTATTTTATCAAAATCTACATTATAATGTCAACTTTATAAAATTTAAATTCAAATATTTTTAAATTTTTTATTTAAAAACATATATGTAAAAATACACTAAAAATTTGCATTTCATTATTTCACATCATTTTAAAATTTAAACATATATGTCACTTTCTAGTGATTTGAGTTAAAAGGTTAGATCACTATTGGTCATTTCCTTTATAAAAGTGTGACATGACTTTGAACTTTCACACAAAGGAACACAAATGAAAATATACTAGCCAAAAAATAATTAAAATTATTTGTAGACTAATAGATTGATATGCATTAATATATTTTGGATTTTTAAAAATACAAGCTAGATTGCAAACTAGAAGGTCCTAGGACTTCGATATAGTTAGGGTAAGCCAGGGGAAGGGAAAATACAAATATGATGAAGATCTACTAATAAAAACATTATGGAAATGATGCATGAATAAAAAAAATGACACGTCTATTTGGTATTTTGGTCAAAATTTAATGTAACTATTGATTAATAGATGGGTTCCCACTACCCATCACTTTTACATTTTTTTATTTGTTCACGTTTTATTGGGTTGTAACTATTAGATTTTGTAGTTCATATTTGTAGACATGTAAAATTGACTTGACACCTATCACACAACCTTGAACAACATCAAACAACACTAAACAACATCAAAAAACACTAAACAACATCGAACAGCCTCAAACAATGTCAAACGATATGGAACATCATCTTTGATCATCTCGAAATGACTCAGAATCATCACATAACACTTCAGAATGACTCAGAATCATCCCGTAACACTTCAGAATGACTCAGAATCATCTTGTAACACTTCAGAAGGACTCAGAATCATCCCGTAACACTTTGGAAGGACTCAGAATCATCCCATAACACTTCAGAATGACTCAGAATCATCTTGTTACACTTCAAAATGACTCAAAATCATCCTGTAACACTTTAGAATGACTCATAATTATCTCTTAACACTTCGAAATGACTCAGACTCATCTTGTAACACTTCAAAATGACTCAAAATCATCCCGTAACACTTCGGAATGAATCAGAATGATCCCATAACACTTTTGAATGACTCAAAATAATCCAATAACACTTCAGAATGACTCAAAATCATCTCGTAACACCTCATAATAACTCAAAATCATGCATAATGTCTTGAATCATCTCAGAATCACCCTGAAACAGTTTGGAATCATCTTGTAATGTCTCAGATCATCTCTCATCATCTTGGAATCAGCCTAGAATGCTTCAAATTATACTGCAATGTTCCCGCATCACACGACATCTCATCACATCAAAACAACATCAAAAACCTAAATTCCTCTATTAATTGAATAATACAACATTATTTAATTAATTCACTTTTTCATCATTTCAAACAAATTTAATAAATTTCATTTCTTTAATAAAGTCCCCAAAACCCTAATTCCTCTATTAATTAAATAAAACAACAGTATTTTGATTAATTCAAATTTCATCATTTCAACCAATTAAATAAATCTCATTTATTTAATAAAGTCCTACTCCCATCTTATTTCGTCTTGATTAATTAAATAACACCAATTATTTAATTACATTGCTAAATCACCTTATTCCCCTAAGTGGATTAAATTATTAAATAATAATTTAATTACGACACTTTCCCTTCAAAATTTTGAATAATTAAATCAAACTATTCAAATCAATTATCAAAAATCAAATCAAACTAATGTAACTTTGTTTGCAAAAGTCAAACTTGATTTGCACATTCAAACATCAAAAAGGAATTAATTAATTACATCAATTAATTCATATTCCTCACCCACTTTTTGATTAAGCAAATTACGATTGCTGACTAAGCAATCTAATTTTTTAACTAATCAATCTATTTTGTTAACTAAAAAATCACATTCCTAACTAAGCCATCACAATCCTGATTGAACAATCTATTATGTTAACTGATCAATCATAATCTTGACTAGAAATCACACAAATTGTGCAATCCACTTTGCACAATTCTCTCATGTCTAAATCCTCTCAACACACTTTGATCGTTGATCTAGATATTCTTCAAAATGGTCTTGATCGTCCATTTCAAATTTGATTTTCTATATAACAAACCCTTTTCCTCACAAATAAGGATCGGGTAATCAACATACATTGAGAAATGAAGTGTTGTCAAGATCATCCTTGAGAGAGCTTCATCCATTGTCTTTGATCAACCAAACACAACAATCATTCATCCACACTTTGCACATGAACTTTGGAGGCTTCGTTGTGATAAGAGCAATCCAACATCAAGTGAATACACTCTTCTACGGGATGGTGAAACTATATTTTTCTTTTAGTTCATATGATAATCAGTAGGTTTCTTATTATGTTTGCATTAGTATAGTTCAATTTTGTATGTGTAGGAGTTTCTAGATTTTAGATTTAATCTTTTTGGCTATAGATTAGATTTATTCATCATATTTCTTTCATGTCCCTCTTGGATCAGTAATCTAATGTCATTTCTCACCCTCACACATTTTGGCAAGCCCGGTGGGACCCTTGATCCGTCCTCTAACATTCATTTGAGTCATTTTTGAAGTTGCAAGTCCCGGAAACACTTTTGTCAAAGTTTTCACGTGCTCGTCCAAAAGTCCTAAGCATTTGTCAGGAAAGTATGAGCATTTGTCTGTCAATAAAACTACACATTTTTTAGAAGAATGGCGCATTTGTTAGAAGAACTGTGCATTTGTCATGGGAATGGCACATTTGTCTGAAACTAGTGCATTTGTAATTTCTTAAGTTAACATTTGTGTGACAAGGTTTTTTAACACTTGTTTCTAAAACTATGCAGTTGTTTGAAACCTGTGCATTTGTATTTTATGTTCTGAGTAGTTGTTTTGATGGACAAATGCACCAATCCTGCACTCTTGTAATAGTTTTTTCACTAACAGGTGTTTTTTTTTTGTGTAAGTAGGAATTGACATATTTGATGCAGGATTACAACTCTAACATGTTTATTGTACAGAAGACGATCGGTCCTAGTTATTGAAATTACTTTTAATTGACGTAGGAATATTCATTTTAGTGCTCTAAAAATGAACAACAAACTCACACTTTGATTTTTGTGTTTTTAGAAAGAACAAATTTAACGATTTTTTTAAGTTGGGAATTTTCATTTTAGTGCTCTAAAAATGAACAACAAACTCACACTTGATTTTGGTGTTGATAAAATGAACAAATTATAAGATTTTTAACTTAGGAAATTTCATTTGGTGCTCGTAAGAAGAACAAAAACACTTCAGTTTTGGGCTCTAAAAATGAACACATTTAATGTTTTCATAAGTAGGAACCTTCAATTTTGGTGCATAAAAAGAGCGAAATCATTTTTTATTTTTTTGATTAAAGGTAAAAAATGGGTTTTGAAGGGGCCGAGAACCCTTTACATCAAAAATTAGTTGTTAACAAAAGAAAAAAAAGACATCAGCACAACAACCCACCCACAACAAAACCACAATAAACAGTCAGCCAAAAAGATGACAACCACCCAACAACATTACATATTATTAAGGATATCTACAACTTCAGCATCATAGGCCACATTCTTACCACCCACATCACCGACAACATGCATCTCATTACCAGTAGCACCACCTTGAACCTTGGTCTTATTGTGGGTTCGAACCCCAGGACCACCTGATTTTACCTCCCCAATCAAAACACAGCTCGCACCCTTGTCAGTAGGCTTCTCACCTTCCATCAGCAACATCTTTACCCTTAGTAATATTATCCACAGGGGACATCATACCAACAGATTCAACAAAAACTTTGTTCCCCTCATTACCTTTCTCCATAATAACAATATTTTTTTGTTGACACACACGTTTTTACATTTGTTGACCAAGATAGGACAAGGATTGCCTTTCTTAGAAACACCTCTATTGGAGCTCATAAAAATGAACAAATGTTTCTTATTATATTTCACCATTTCTATCTTAATTGCTTGATGTCTTGACCATTTCGTATTGGTGCAAGTTAAAAATAACTTTGTTTTTTATTCACAATTTTTTGGGGATAACATTGTTCGAGCTGTTTAAAATGAATCAAATTGCTATGGATTGTTCACTGTGCATTTATTTATTGGCAAAGCTAAAAGTGTTTTATCTTCTCCCCTCACACCTTTTAACGATCTTGGGTGAGCGAAAGAGCATTTTTTAGCATTACACTTTATTTTAAAGTTTACCTTAAAGAGGGGGCTTGCCCTTAGATACATCTCACGCTGGAAAAATCATTGCAAGGTCTCGAAGCACATTTACTGGTGGGATATATTAATGTGAATGGTGAACCTATACCTGCACAAACACAAGAGAATAAACATATAGTTAGATAATTATGCAAGTTAGATCAACATTCCCCAAGAAATTAGATTGAAACATGAAAATAGGAAATGAAATGAAGAACACAACAATAAAAGCTATCAAATCCTATTCTAATGAGAAAACTCTCACTCCCATGGGGGAATTGGTGCCATTTTGATGTGAAAAATGGCCCTTTCCCAACTTCTTGATGTTATTTGATGATCTTTGGTGATGACTGTGCTTCCTTGATGCAATTTGACAATAACTTTGAATGGAAATGGATGAAGTTGTGAGTGAAATTCAGTAGAGTAAGCTTGCTTGGATTGTAGATGCCAATTCAATAGAAGAGGCCCTCTATTTATAGAAGAGAATGATGGAAAGAGAGGAAAAATGGATGAATGTGGGACAAAAGACCAACCAATGAGAGAAGGCCACTTGTCCACATGTGATTGGAGGAGGAATGAGCACATTTTGATGAATGTGCAAATAAATGAAGTTAGGTGGAATTTGAAATTGTTGAGATGACAAGTTGGAGGGAGAGAGCAATGGAGTAAATGCCACTTGGCTCAAGGAAAAGGACATGTAAGAGGCCTTAAATGCCTTGTTGGATGTACTCATCCCTTTTGGAGGGATTTTCAAATTTGAGGAATATTCCCTTATTGATGCCAAGTTGAGAGAAAATGAAGGAATTAATAAATCAATTAAATTGATTTTTTGTGCAAGTTGCAAAATCTAGAGGATTTGATGGATTAGGATTAGGATTAATGAGGATTTGATTAAATTAGATGAAGATTAGCTGATTTGACAATTTTGACTTAGATTTTTGGATTTAAATAAATCAAAGTTGAGAGGAAAAATGGATTTAGACTTAATTAAATAAATATTGATTTATTTAACTAAGGAGAATGGTGTTAGATTGAATTAAATAAAGATTAATTAATTTAATTTAAAAGAGATGACCTAGGAGAGTAATTAAATAAAGTGAATTATTTAATTACAAGCGGGATTATCAAATTAATAAAATAAAATAATTTATTTAATTAATAGAAGCAGGTGACTTAATTAGATAACTTTGATTTATTTAATTAAGAGAGGAAATATGATGAATTTAATCAAATAAATATTATTTGATTAAATTGATTAGTAAAGGGGGTGATTCAAGAGGAAGTAGTGTTAGTAAGATCAGGATCAAGTGTATAGGATCAATTTGTATATTTTTCATGTCTACAATTAAAGGTTGTGAACTCGTAAGAAAGTAGCTTCAAGCCATGCTGACAATAGACTAAAACTAATCCCATACCTTAAGTGGAACAAGAATGGTTAAAGAGCCTTAAGTGGGTAGCAAGTGAGTGTCAGATTTCCACGTTCACAGTTATCACTAAGAACCAAATTGTGTTAGAAGCCACCCTATTATCCAAAAACATTCTCTTAAAGTGGTGCATCCGAGTTTACTTATGAGAAGTTACTTTCCATGTCCAACTACAGGCTCGTTCCTTAAGTTGCATGTAAAATCATCTCTTCGAAGCATGATGTAGGCCTACATAAGAGAATGGTGTCTATCCCCTAGGGTTGTAATTGCTAGTTTATGTTAAACTTAGCCCATTACATTCAAAACAATTTGACATAAAATTTTGTGTTTGATTTAAAAGAAAAAGAACACATTCAAAACAAACATTGAATGAGATGATTAAACCACAAACCCTTTGATTTAGTGCACACTTGTGAGAGAAGCCTTATGTTTGCACCCCTTTAAAAGGATCTTTCCTTAAAGGTTTCTGAGCATTTTGGCTTTGATTTCAGGGTACATTAATCAAGGTAAACATTTGGGAACTATGGCTTGGGTGTTGTGATTTCACAACCTAAGTTATAGACATGAAGGTCACATAAGTCCATGCTTGTTGAGTTATTCCAAGTGTTGACTTATTAATTGCCATACTTCAAAAACACGAAGAAAAAGTTAAAAAAGAGTTGTTCACAAGATCATTGTTTGAACCAAAAAAATTGGAAAGATAGAAGGTTAGATAGTTCCACATCCATTATTGTCATCCTACCTATTTGAAATCAAAATAAAACAAACCATTGAGGTCATTCTTCCACCCAAGATGTCCATGATATTAACAGTTACTTGGGACTCACAGATAGTACAAGTAAACTTTCCTGCAACATATCCTCTGGACAAGGAAGTGGAATATAGACTTTAGTTCTTCAAAATTTTGATTTCCAAGAAGTAGTGTCATCCAAAACAACACTCAAACCCTAGGTTCTTGAGCTTCACAACAACCATCCCATAAAACACCATCAAACTTTATGACCATTTGGTGACCAACTGCCCCAGTTCAACAACTAGATCTTGTAGCACCGATCCTTCAACCTAGTCTCACATATATTGAAGGTGAACAAATAGACATCATAAGTAGCTTAAGAAATTTCATTTTTTAGAAGAACGAAACACCCCACCAGTTTCTCACCGCATCAATTGTCTTAGATGAAGAGGAAGAGAAAGCAGATATAGAAGTAGAGAGACCCATACTACCACCACCTATGTCACAATAATTATCCTATTCATGATCTCACGCAAGGTCAACATCCCCAAGATAAAGACCACAGGTCATCATTTTAGACTTAGGCATAAGTCTGAAAGCTCTCAAGAAACACCTTTGGGCACTTCATGAAACCATAACTAGGTTGTTATATAACTTCTACAAATGAGCTTCCAAAAATAATCTGAACTTGTATTGCTTCTACTATTGTCAGAATCTGGATCTGTTCCAACAATTCTAGTATCTTACATAATATGTAAGGAAACATCAGGTTTTAGAATTTTTGTCAACTAGTTATTCCCTTGATGATCTCACGCAAGGTCAAGATTCCTAAGGTAAAATCCACAGGTTGTCATTTCAGACTTAGACATCTGAGTCCAAAGGCTCTCAAGAAACACCTCTCAGTGCTAAATAAAAATAGAAACAAATTGGTAGCAAACTTCTATAGACATGCTTCCAAGGAAAATATAGAGTTCTATATGTTCTTCTTTTGTCAAAATCCTGGTCTTTTCCATGATACTGAACTTATCTAGAGGAAAGAACCAGACAACATCAGGTCTTTAGAATTTGAGTCAAACTAGAGAGTATACCACTTTCCCATAGGAGAACCAAGTTGTTTATGACAACTACGAGATCATAGCATAGGAAAAAGATGGAAGCCAACAAGAATACCACTAGTATCCCACAAAAAAATGCCATGAATGATGAGAGTAGCCCATGGGGATATAGGCCAAGTTACCTTGAAACTCCCCAGAAGAGACCAATATACAGAGACACTTTCACTAAGGAGGAAATAAGCCACAAACAGAAGGAGGTTATGGAACAAGGTAACCAAGACCTAAATCAGGTGATTATAAAGGAGGTAAACGATGAAAAAGAGATAAATGAGGAAGAACTGTTTGAACATTCTAATAACCCTAAGGTTCTCAAACTAATGGACAGGTTGTTAAGAAAAGATCCAAACTCCTATTTCTTCAAACTAGCACAAAGTGGTGCTAAGTTACCCATGGATTTCAATGTAGAAGTTCTAAAAGACCCCAATCTTATTCCCTTAGGGGACAACTCAGTTTTGAGACAAATAACCCAACCTCCGAAGAGACCAAATATGCCACCTGTGTTCTCATAAAATAATGATCAACCCAAAGAGAACCCCTTGTTCAGAAAACCAGCTCAGGTTGAACAAGAAGCAATAGCACAAATATACCAAGGGGGGCCATCTCAAAACATACCTTAGAACACATCCAACATTGACCCCCCTCAAAATAGCCAGTATCCTCAACAAGGTGGAACACAAGCCCCCCCTCAAAATAACCATTATCCTCAACAAAGTGGAACACAAGGTCCCCCTCAGAATAACCAGTACCTCCAACAGGGTAGAACACAAAATCCTCCTCAGAATAACCAACAATACTATCAACAAGGTGTCTCGCCAACACATCATCAGGGTAACCTTTATTTTAGTCATACCCAGGAGGGTGTGCCATAGAGCGCCCTCGACCAGTCATCTCAACAACAAGGTGTTCCACCAACACATCATCAGGGTAACCTTTATTCTAGTCTTACCCAGCAGGGTGTGCCATAGAGCACCCTCCATCATTCATCCCAAAAATAAGGTGTTCTGCCAATGCATCATTAGGGTAACCTTCATTCTAGTCCTAACCAGTAGGGTGTTCCATAGAGTGCCCTCAATCAATCACCCCAACAACAAGGTGTCCCACCAATGCATCATTAGGGAAATATTCCGTATGTTCCACCCCCACAATAAGGAATTAACCCTCCTTACATCCCATACAGCTATCAAGGTCCTGTACCTTCACAATACCCAATCTATAACCAAAACCTAATAGGACAACAAGGTTATTACACATAGGTTTTGCAAACACATGTGCCAAAAATAGAGATGGAACTAAAGCTAGATGCGGTCACCCAGCAAATAGCATATATGCAAATAGGAAAAAAAAAATACCTACACCATGCAATAAATTTGTCCATTCCCATTTGATCATTCCATCACGGCCTACCCATTCCAAAAAAATTTGAGATACCTAGGTTTGAAAGAAACTGCAAAGGAGTAGGAGATCTATTAGAACATGTATGAGACTTCTCGGTATCATGTATGGAGGTGCAGAACAAGGATGCTTATCTCATGAGTATATTTACACGTAGCCTTACAGGTCATGCTATGGAGTGGTTCACTCATCTACAACCTAGAATCAAAGCTTTTGATGAGTTGTCTAGAAAATTTATAACCTGCTTCACGTTTAACATAGAACAAGATGTCACCATCACGAGACTCTCCACGATCAAACAAAACCCGAGAGAGTCCTTCACCTCCTACTTGCAAATATGGAGACACAAAGCAAGTCAATGCAAATGGCCCATTCCAGAAAAAGAGTTGGTGGATATATTCATCACGAATGTTCTGCCCGAAATAAACTATTGGCTCACTATGCTATGTCCTATAGACTTTGAAGAAACGATCGAAAAAGGGTTAAATATTGAGAGACCTCTCATAGCAAGAGAAAATTTAAAGACACAACTCAAAAGAAAATCCCTTTAGCTCAAATGAAAAAGCCAAAATCTAGGCTAAAAACAAGAACATTACAAATGATGGAGTGGTAGACACTAGAGCAGTATGGAACACACATAACACAAAATAGAATAAACCACAGGTGGCACAAACAAACTATGGTCCCAACAACACACAAAGCAACCAAACTACATATCCCAATAACAATCAGGGAGGGCAACAAAGGCAATATAATCAACCTAGGAGGCAATTTACTATATTAGGTGAGTCAGTTGAGACCGTCATGCGCAAACTAGTACAACATAACCTCATAAAAAAAAATGACCGTCCAAATTATGAGGAACCTAGCTTTAATACACCATAGTACAATGAGAAATACTTGTGTGATTTCCATATGATCAGAGGACATATGACTAATAATTGCATGTGCCTCAAACATATCATTCAGGACTTGATCGTTGTCTTGGAAATAAGGACCTACAAATATACTCAAACCCGATCCCAAGCCATGCTAAGAGGAATGATAAAGGATAGGGACAAGAGTACCATAATGCTAATTACACATATGAGGACATAGTTTTGGGAACCCTCTCACAAGTTGATGATAGTATGGAAAATGTAGTAACAATTAGAGGAGGAGACAAAAATTACAATGTAACTACCCATCGCGGAAGAGTTACAATACAAGGAGCACCTCCCAAACCCACAATCAAGTCACCAAGTGACTATAGCATCATGGAATAGTTAAAGAAGGCACCTTCCATCATCCCAATCCTATAATTGTTAAAACTATCACCCGCACATAGGGAGATATTGGAAAAAGAATTGGAAATGTAAGTCCCTAATGACCTTGATCCCAATCAATTCCAAGCCATGATTGGAAAAATTGATGCAATTAATCACTTAGTCTTTTTAGAGAAAGATTTACCACAAAGAACATTCCACAATCAAGCTCTATACATAGAGGTTGGTGTTCATAAAACCATGATCAAAAGAGTTGATAGATAATGGTACAAGTTTAAAGATTTGTACCTTATAATTCATAAAATAGCTAGGGTATTCTAATGAAATGATTGAAAAAGGCAAGAGTATCACCATAAGGGCTTATGATGACTTAGAGATAAATTCTAAAGGAACAATCAGGTTGTTGGTGTAGTTAGAACCAACAATAACAAAAACTACTTATCAAGTACTGGATCTTGAGTTACCATACAACCTACTCCTGGGATGCCCTTGGATCCATGCATTACAAGCAATCCCTTCCACTTTCCATCAATTCCTAAAGTTTCCCCATGAAGGAAAGGAAGTAACACTATATGTTGATCCTGAACCTTTCCATTTTTGTGTGAAGTTGGAGGAGAAATACAATAAAATCCAACATGTTCCTAGTAATGATATAGCCTTCCATTCCTTTTCTTATATCATCCCTTCCATGCAACCATCAACCTCTACTAAAAAAACATCAACTGAACAACCAAAAGCAGAAGCCAAGATCCAATTACTTGACAAGGGCAACGGGCACTACCATTTTAACCAAGCATTCTACATTGGCATGCTCCCACCAACACCTAGATTGTATGGAGGTCCAAAAGAGATCAAGATAGTATAAATGATAGCCAAACCCACTATTTTTACTAGATGGGGAGACATGAAAGATGAAGAAATATTTGAGGAGGACCTTTCACCTATGATCTACAAGGAGGACCGAATAGAACCCCAAAAGCCACAACCTATTTTAATTGATCCTAACACTAAGGGTTATCAATTTGTCAAACAAATGGCATACAAGGGAACAAGTGGCCTAGGCCTACACAAAAAAGGTCGATTAGATCCTATCATAGTGTAACAAAGATAGAAGAATATGGGGCTAGGTTATAAATCGAAAGATGTGGTCATTCCAAAAATCGGATGAACCTCTTGGAAGAAACGAGAAACTTCTACTAGAATTAAGGCACTGAATATATACCATGTCATGGACAAGGAATTACCCATTGAAGAATTATTCAAAAACTTTAGAATTGATAGGTTCCCTCTCTAATACATGGAAACCATTCCCAACATCTATTATCATTCTGAAATAGACTCTAACGAATACGAACGAGATTCTCCTTGCTTCGTTACAAGATATGATTCCCCTGACTCTAGTAATGATGACCTAGATACCTAGTGGGTAAAATACACCAGAGCCATATTGACCCTTTCACCTACTTTTGTAAGCTTTCCATAACAAGATGATAGTCTCCCACTCTACTACCCACAACTCATAGATTGGGATCAACAAAAACATGCACCTATTTTAGATCAATTCCAGAATGATGAGGCCATTGTAGGATTAATGGGACTTAGAATAGAAATTTCAATAGGAGATCACAAAGTAGGGTTCACCATGGAAATGGAATAAGAGGCATAATTTGGTGGAGAGATTGAATTTTTCAGTCACAAAAATGAAAGAAAAAACATAAAGATATGATCTCCTAGAGAAAACCACAGTATGGCTCTATTAGATCCAGAAAAGAGAAAAATAAAGGATGCATCCAAAGATGGAAACCTCCCAGAGGCACCCAAAGATAGAGGAATCAATCTCCCCATATCCAAATATCAAGAAAGATCAACACTCCTTGTAGAAGAAATGAAATCCATAAATGTTGGTACAACAGAGGACCCAAAGATAACATACCATGCAACATCACTTGATCTTGAGGAGAAAGAAAACTTCACAACATTCATCAATGAGAGAAAGATAATTTTTTCCTGGATAAATGTCGACATGCTTGGACTAGATCCGGCATTGGTGGTGCATCATCTAGTCGTCGTCCCTGCAGTGAAGCCTATCAAATAGAAATTCACAAAGATGCATCCCCAGATAGCATTGTTGGTGAAATTAGAACTAAATAAGTTACTAGATGTGGGTTTCATTAGACCCATCGACTATCCACTATGGATATCGAACCTAGTACCAGTGTCCAAACCTACTGGGGGCATAAGGGTATGTACAGACTTCAGGGACCTGAACAAATATTGTTTGAAAGATGAATTTCCATTACCGATCATTGACATGATTGTAGATCTAACATCAGGGCATGAGATGTTGTCTTTGATGGGTGGTTTCTCAGGATACAACCAGATAAAGATCTCTCCAGATGACCAACACAAGATAACATTCACTTGTGCTTGGGGAACTTTTTGTTTGAATGTAATTCCTTTTGGTTTGAAGAATGCAAGAAAAACCTATCAAAGAGCGATGATGACCGTATTCCATGACATGCTACAAAAAATCATGGAGGACTATGTGGACAACATCCTAGCAAATTTAATCAAAATGGAATATCACTTAACAAACCTAGCAAAGTTATTTGATCGATTGGAACAGTATAATCTAAGACTCAACCCTAAGAAATGTGTGTTCAAAGTAACATCTGGAAAGCTATTAGGGTACATAGTATCAAGAAGAGGGATAGAGGTGGATCCTACCAAGGTAAAATCTATAATGGGGATGCCTCCACAAAAGACACTCAAACAACTAAGGAGCCTATAGGGGAAGCTACAATGAATCAAGCGATTTATCGCACAACTAGCAGACAAATGTCACCCTTTCACTCATATCCTACACAAGGAAATCACCTTCAAATAGGATGGGATATGTGACAAGGGATTTAATCAAGTCAAGGAGTACCTACTTGATCATCATGTACTCATGCCATAAATTCTAGAAAAGGAGTTGATACTTTATGTGTTTACCACACAAGCAGCATTGGGAGCTCTCCTGGCACAACTAGATGAAAAAAATAAAGAAATGGAAGTATACTATATCAATAGAACACTGGTGGGCTATGAACTGGACTATTCACCCATTGAAAGATCCTGTCTCTCAGTCGTGTTTTCTACACAAAATTTGAGACATTACATCTTAAATAGAAAAGTGAAATTGATATCAAAGGTGGACCCACTCAAGTATTTACTAGCAAAAGCGACCTTAACAGGTCGAATAGCCAAATGGGTGATGATCCTAAGTGAATTTTATATAGAATACATAGACAAGAGAGATATAAAGGGACAAGTCATAGCAGACCAATTGGACAAAGCATCCATAGATTATCATAAACCTCTCACAGTGTATTTTCTAGATGGGAACGTCTTGATGACAGAATAGATAGGCCAGTGGACTCTATACTTTGATGGGTCCCACATTCAACATGGTTCGAGAGCAAGAATATTATTTATCACACCACAGGGATATAGTATACCCAAAGCCTAAAGGATTTCATTCCCTTGTACAAATAACATTTCAGAGTATGACACTCTTATCACTAGGCTCAAAATGGTGATCGAATGAAGAATAAAAGAGCTACATGTCTTTGGAGACTTCCAGCTAGTGATCAAATAGGTGAATGACGAGTACCAAACAAAAGATGAAAAATTACTACAATAAAAAATAATGGTGGATAGCTTCAAGGAGTACTTCATCAAAATAAATTTTGAACAGATTCCTCAGGTTAATAGCAGAGCTGTTGATGCAATGGCAAAAATAGGCTCACTACTAGATATTCCTCAAAATGTGCCTATTAATGAATTCCTCGTGGAACAACTATTGGTACCTACATTCGAAATCCCAGAATAAAAAATGATATGTGTTGTTGTTGGTCCTAACTCCCCATAGCACCAAGATACTTTTGACTATATCTAAAATTTTATCATACCACATGACTTAACGACTACTCAGAAGAAAACCTTCACCCATAGGACCTCCCGTTTTATGATCTTAGGAGAAACCCTATACCATCGTAGCCTATATGGTATGTTACTCTGGTGCCTTATCATAGAAGAAGTACAAATAGCCTTACAAGAGGTCCACAAAATTATTTGCAGATCCCACTCTAGCAGACCTAACCTATTCCAAAAGCTACTCAGAGTAGGATACTATTGGCCTTCCATGGAGCAAGACTACATTCAACATTCTAGAAGGTGTTGACAATGTCAGTAACATAGTGATCTACTTTATGCACTAGCACAATATTTGAGACCCATCACAACACCATGGCCTTTTTCGCAATGGGGATTAGACTTGGTAGGTAAGATATCACCTGCTTCATCCAATGGGCATAAATTCATTATCACTGCAACAAAATACTTCACAAAATGGATGGAGGCAATTCCATTAACCTATATCACTAGCAAACAGATATTAAAATTCATTTTGAATTATCTCATTTGTAGGTATGGAATCCCACAAATGATTGTAACGGACAATGGCACCCCGTGCAAAAACTAGGATGTCCAGGAACTCTGTTCCAAATTCTTGATCCAACATAGATTTTCTATGCCCTATTATCCTCAAGGAAACAGTCAGGTAGAGACATCCAATAAAACAATCCTGAAAATATTGAAAAATACTATCAATGATGTCGGCCATGATTGGAATTTGTAGCTAAATCCAGCCTTATGGGCTTATAGAACTAGCATCCGCACACCTATTGGTGTCACACCTTTTTCCTTGGTCTATGGATTAGAATAAGTGTTACCTATCAAAGTCGAAATCCCCTCATTATGAGTCTCACTAAAAGGCATGGCAAGCAATAAAGAATATAGGGTATCCAGGTTGAATGAATTAGAGCTCCTAGATGAAAGGAATTTGAGCACATTAAACCATCTACAGGTTTATCAGAATCAGCTCAAACGAAGCTATGACAAGAGAATCAAAGATAGAAACTTTCAAGTTGGTGACTTGGTCCTCAAGGAGAATCAAAAGATACAATTGAATCAAGATGGAAAGGGTAAATTTGAACCTAACTAGTTAGGTCCATTCATCATAACAACAAGTTATGGCTCTGGGGCATATCAGTTGGCTACTCCCAAAGGAGAACCTCTAGTCGAATCGTTGAACAACAACCACCTCAAAAAATTCTATACATGAAACGCGTCAGAATACCCTAGGCAAAAGGGTAAAAATCCAAAAAAAGAAAAGAAAAAAAAGAGAGATAAAAGCAAGAAAAATAGTAAAGTGAAATAAAACATTCTTTGAGTGAAAACCACTTTGTGGGGCTCCTAGAACAAGTACCATAGTGAAAACCTGGTAAATAGGTGTTGTGCATGAATAAAACATACATTATTATCTATCAACACTTTTTCACAACATCCACCCATCCATTTCATGAATCATATGTCTAATCATGGCTTGTCACTGATTAGGGTAAGTCATTTTATTGAGGGAAACTTCCCAAAGCTAATCAAAATTTAGATCTAGTAAAAATTCAGTCAAGGTCATAAAACAATAAAAGTCAAAAACACTACAAAACAACAAAGATAAAAAACATGTAGAAAATATCAAAACAAAACAACATTGTTGAGTTATTCCTTCAATCAAAAAGTCTAAGATATCAACATTTGCTTGAACCTCATAGCTAGTTCAAGTGAATTTCCCACAACATATTCTCTAGACACAGAAATAGAATATCATCCATGCTATCGATGTTGTTTACCTAAAAACAATTCATGCTTTCAATCCAATGGTCGAACTATGTAATCTATGCGTGTACAATGTAGGCAAGTATTTTTAGGCCCCAAGACCCTAGGTCAGTCCCCTTAGGTTTCCAACATGCTTTATTTTACTTAATCAAAAAAAAAAAATCCAAACAAATTCAAAAATACAAAATCCCAAAAACATTCATAAAACAGAAAGGTCAAACCAAGAGAACTACGAGCCTCTACATGGACAATGTAGGAAAGGCTTATCTTTGATGAGCCCCCAAGACCCTAGGTTAGTCCCCTGAAAAAAAAATAAAAACAACATCATAAAAACTTAGAAAAAAAAAGGCTTGTCCCATCATCAACGTCCACAATAAATATTTCAACCATAATAAATAAATCATCCCAAATCACCCTTTGACAAAAAAAACAAAGCAAAGCAAAGCAAATATCAATAGCTAGAACTTTCAGGCAATAACAATCGCATAAGAGTTGACTATAAATAGAAAAAAACAAGGCCAAAGTATCAACTACCTATCTTTTTAAAATAAGTCCCAACAACATCCTGAGATATGCCTTAACAGATCCGTTCCTATGATAGAGATGATCAACAACGGATAATATCCCCACCCTAAATAGATATGGCAAGTGATACTACAACTTTGTTTTTATCTTTTTGTGGTCTTACTTATGTGATTTATTTTATTGACTCATTCCAAAGATCTCTCAAGGATGTCCATAAGGATTTAGAGAAGAAGGAATGAGAGAAATTGAGCGTCATTTCGATTTGTTGTTTGTAAAATATATTTGTAATATTACCATGGTGAATACTTTCTTTATTGAGTATGGAAGTTGTATTAAAACAGTTCATGAAGTAGTTACATGTTAGGTGTTCTATACCTCTATGTGTGACTGGTCTGAAATGTTTTTCATGCAATCCCCCCTATACTTTAAACAAAGTTTTTGTATGTTTGGTATGAACAAAGATACTCTTTATTTTTAGAGTCAAATTCCATGCAATGGATACAAAGTCACCTTGGTAATTCATACCCCGGTGCATCGTATCTATTTTGCTACATCAAAAAGGATTGTTCAAAACAATGAAGTACCTAAAGTGAAGGAAAGTCACACATCAGTTCTATCCATCATCATATTTCTTCTAATTAACATCATTTTTTCTATCTATCATCATATTTCTTATAATTAACATCATTTTTTGAACTTTCATCATATTTCTTTTAAATTAACAATCATCCTACATAACACATCATCAGTACCATATCCATTCTATATCCAAAAATGTTATCAAAATATATCATGATGATAATAAACCAATTAAAAACATCATGTATCATGTATGGGGAATTCATCTATAAACATACATCATCATAAAGCGAGACAAAGTATGATTCTTTCATCTACATCATATCCATACATGAGAAAAGCACAAAAACACAAATAAAGATACATCATCATATATCACCATCACATAAACATACAATGAGGTTGAAATGAAGAAGGTATATCTCATATATATATCCATCAAAAAAGAATATGTCATAAGTACATACACAATGACACAAGTGTGAGGAAAAGTGCAAAAAACATAACATATATAAGAGGTCTCGACTAGACCAATGAATATGTATAACACACATGTCTACAAAATTCCTCTGCACCATGAAACAACATGAAGATCAGGCATGAAAAATGGTAAAACCCCAACAAGATAGAAAAAACACTACTAAAAACCAAAATGATCGGGTTGTCTCATAGAATGATCACCTACATCGGCACCAACACTACCACCACCGTCACTCGTAGCACTAGGTTCCCAAAACTGTGGGATGCCGAGAGGCCCTAGGAATGGTAGCATCATATAAAATTTGATAATAGGTAGATGCCTGTAGATACCTATCTTGCTCTGCTCGCATACCATCACACTTTGTCTAGATAGTATCTCTCTCTACTGTCATAATAGTACTTGAGCCTCTGTAGCATGTCATCTACCAATATCACTCTCTCGGTTTTCTCAAAGAGAATCTCTCTTAGTTGTTAGTAATACTACCTGAGCCTCTGCCACATGCAGTATATTGATGACACTATCTCACTTAACCCTCATAGTATCTCGTTCAACCCTCAAAGTATTTACCAAAGCCTCTATGGCCTGCTGACATGCAACCTCTGCATCTCTATCCAAAGTCATCTA
Organism: Sequoiadendron giganteum; assembly: GCA_007115665.2. Taxonomy (NCBI): domain Eukaryota; kingdom Viridiplantae; phylum Streptophyta; class Pinopsida; order Cupressales; family Cupressaceae; genus Sequoiadendron; species Sequoiadendron giganteum. Next base: position 309,798,564 of record CM021110.1, read on the forward strand.
AGCTAGCAACAAATCAACATCCCTAGTTGGTGGAGGAGGATCTGGAACCTATCTCTAATCCTATGCACAAGGCACCTGCTCATCTTGAATATTCTCTGCCTCATCACATCGAGCTCAACCCAACTACTTTTCCAGAACCTCAACACGTTGTTGCTCATTGCGATGACCTATGATGCCAGCTCTGCCCACAATAGGACCATCTCTAGGATCAATAAGCCTCAAAGGCCTATATCATGTCCACCACTCCTCATAATCACGAGTAGTACCTGGATCTACCACTCCAATTGACCAACCCCAACCAACTGGGGCAACTGCTAGAAACTCAGCAATAACAATATTTGCATAAACTTGGATACCCCATATATGGACCTCCCAACAAGTCCGACCAAATCGAGCCTCATAGGCATCAAGAATCTACCCTTGTCTCTCACCAAACCGAGGATAGACTCGATCAAGTAGATAATGTTCTATCACGGATGATGAACAACCAAGCAACCAACAGGTATGTCGGCAATACACAAGTTGATCTGCATCTTCTGGCCAAACCTCGTAGCTCCTGTAAGGTCTCCATAGAAAACTAGGCATCTCATCAAGCACACGATGCCAATAAGGCAGATCCCTAGGAAAAGTGTAGTGCATACAATACCCATAATGATAATAGTATGGATCACTCAGAGAACGATCTTGAATCCTATCAGGATAAGTCACTGTAATATGCTCCCACACCCAAACATGAAAAAGGGATACACCTGCAGATAATGACCTCCCACCCTGATACACCACCTCGTGCATATCTCAGTAAAGGTGGGCAAGCAAACAGGCACCCCAGGCATATCTCATACCATGTTGGAGCATACTCTCAATACATACACCCCAACCCACTGCAAACTGTCAACCTCATCTAGCGAGAACAATTAATCCTGATACCAAGCCATGAAGGACAAGAACGATAGGGTTTGCACTCTATGCAAAATCAAATAAATCAATCTCTACATCACTAAAATCCACACGTAACAATCGCTGCATAGCATGAGAACCTCGATGAATTTGGTACGTAACAAGCTCGTTATGGATAGGAAGATGAAGAATCCTCCACAAATCCTCCAAAGTAATGGTTGCCTCCCCTATGGGTAAATGAAAAGAGGATGTCTTAGAGTGCCACCTCTCCACGAGATCGGTCAACATTGTCATATGGGTCATGATAAAAGGCATGTAACAGATATTATACAAACCCACTGCATCAATAAATTCCTACTCCAATACACCAAACTAGGCAATAGGATCAAACAAGTGATGAGCACGTCTCTCTCTCATCATGAGTGGTCAAAGATTCGCCTACAAGCGACATAAACCAAGACAATAGGGTTTCACTCTAAAAAAGTGAAGAAACATAAAATAACACATGCTAGTAGACAAACGACATGTATGGCGCTAAATGAACACAAGCTAGGGTTTACAACATAGGCATGGTAACAAGATGATGCTTAAACGAAAAATGAACACAAGCTAGGGTTTCACTCTAAACAAGTGAAGCAACATAAAACAACACTTTATAGGTAACAAATGACAGTTGAGATGGTAAACAGAGACAAGCCAAGGTTTTAGAATGAAAACATGATGAAGAACGACATTCATGATGGTAAATGGACACATACTAGGGTTGGACAAAGCTAAGAGAAAAACAACAGACAAAGAGTTAATTACCACAGTCTGGGACAAATGCTCAATATGAGACAAACAAATACGCCATTTTTGAATAAATGCACAGTTTTAGGAAAATTGCACAAGATTTTGGGTGCAGTTTCTTGACAAGTGTGCATTTTTAGGACAACTGCGCAGTTTCTAGACAATTGTGTAGTTTATAAACAAGTGCTCAAAATAAATGCGCCAGTTTTGGACAAATGCATAATTTTTGGACAAAAACACCTGAAAAAAGTACCAAAACTAAGACAAATGTGCCAAAACCTCAAAACCAATGCATTTATTTGACAAGAATTCACACACGCAAAATGAGAACAAAAACATGATGAAAGCGAAAGGAAAAAAGGTACATACCAGGGCACCGATGTCTGAAGGCCATCTATGCTCTCGAACGATCTCAGAATGATGTGGTGAAACCTCGAATCTCAACATTCTCCCTTAACAACTGATAAAAGTGGAATCAAAGTACAAGAATTAGCAAATGGAACCAAGCACAAATGATCCAATTTGAAGACAAATTGCCTATATAACACCTCAAGGAAACCCTAATTACACTTAGGAAATCTTCCTACTTACAAATTAGAAGCTCTGAATGAGAAATGATGCACATTAACATAGACTATTCCATCTGAAAACATCGAAACGACAATACAATAGTGTCAAGAGCCTGATCTCAAAGCTTGAAATTTTTGGTCAACCTCTCGAGGGGGCAACATAGAGTCCTACCATAATTCCACTGAACACTGGGGCATAGTGAGGCATAATTTCTTTTAAAAAACTTAATCTTAAAAATAGAATATTTGAAACAAAGCAACCAATACTTTGTATCAAAGAGGGGCAAAATGTAGACATGTAAAATTGACTTGACACCTATCACACAACCTCGAACGGCATTAAACAACACTAAATGGCATCAAACAACACTGAATGACATCAAACAACATTGAACAACATTGAACAACCTCAAAAAAATTCAAACGATATGGAACATCATCTTTGATCATCTCAGAATGACTCAGAATCATCCTGTAACACTTCGGAATGACTCAAAATCATCTTGTAACACTTTAGAATGACTCATAATCATCCCGTAACACTTTGGAGGGACTCAGAATCATCTTGTAACACTTCAGAAGGACTCAGAATCATCCTGTAACACTTTGGAATGAATCAAAATCATCTCATAACACTTTAGAATGCCTTAGAATCATCTTGCAACACTTCAGAATGACTCGAAATCATCCCATTACACTTCAAAATGACTCGAAATCATCCTATAACACTCCAAAATGACTCAGAATCATCCCATAATAGTTTTGAATGACTCAAAATCATCTTGTAACACTTCATAATGACTCGAAATCATCTCGTAATACCTCATAATAACTCAGAATCATTCATAATGTCTCAAATCATCTCAAAATCACCTTGAAACAATTTAGAATCATCTCGTAATGTCTCAGATCATCTTGCATCATCTCAAAATCATCCTAGAATGTTCAAAATCACACCGCAATGTTCTTGCATCACACCACATTGCATCACATCAAAATGACATCAAGAACCTAAATTCCTCTATTAATTGAATAATACAACATTATTTAATTAATTCACTTTTTCATCATTTCAAAAAAATTTAATAAATTTCATTTATTTAATAAAGTCCCAAAAACCCTAATTCCTCTATTAATTAAATAAAACAACATTATTTGATTAATTCAGGTTTCATCATTTCGACCAATTAAATAAATCTCATTTATTTAATAAAGTCCTACTCCCACCTTATTTCGTCTTGATTAATTAAATAACACCAGTTATTTAATTACATCGTTAAATCACCTTATTCCCCTAAGTGGATTAAATTATTAAATAATAATTTAATTACGACACTTTCCCTCCAAAATTTTGAATAATTAAATCAAACTATTCAAATCAATTATCAAAAATCAAATCAAACTAATGCAACTTTGTTTGCAAAAGTCAAACTTGATTTGCACATTCAAACTCCAAAATGGAATTAATTAATTAAATCAATTAATTCATATTCCTCACCCACTTTCTGATTGAGAAAATTACGATTGTTGACTAAGAAATCTATTTTGTTAACTAAAAAATCACATTCCTAACTAAGCCATCACAATCCTAACTGATCAATCACATTCCTGATTGGCCAATCTATTTCCCAATCACACAAAGTGTGCAATCCACTTTGCACAATTCTCTCATGTCTAAATTCTCTCAACACACTCCGACCATTGATTTGGATATTCTTCAAAACGATCTTGATCATCCATTTCAAATTTCATTTTCTATATAAAAAACCCTTTTCCTCACAAATAAGGATCAAAGAATCAAAATACATTGAGCAACGAAGTGTTGTTAAGATCATCCTTGAGAGAGCTCCATCCATTGTCTTCGATCAACCAAACACAACAAGAATTCATCCACACTTTGCACACGAACTTTGGAGGCTTCGCTGTGATAAGAGATTCCAACATCAAGCTAATACACTCCACTATGGGATAATGAAACTATCTTTTTAATTCAGGTCATATGATAATCAGTAGGTGTCTTATTGTGTTTGCATTAATATAGTTCAATTTCGTATGTATAGGAGTTTCTAGATTTTAGATTTAAACTTTTTGGTTGTAGATTAGATTTCTTCGGTGGATTGCTTTCATGTCCCTCTTGGATCATTAATCTAACATCCTTTCTCACCCTCACACACCATTTTGGATTTTTTCCTTCTTGAGGAGTTTTTAGCAGTTTTGTTTGTACAATAAAATTTAGATTTGGAGGACTTTATTATGTAGAAACTACAAAAAAATTGGTGAAATCAAATATCAATGACTATTGGTATCTATGTTTTCTATCTATTATTCGCATGTGTGTAACTCTAGGATGGCGAGTCTAGGTTCTATTTTACTATTTTTTTGGTTGGCATGTTTGACTATTTTCTTCAAAAGTGAGGTGTTTCATGGGGTTTATAAACAAGATTTTTTCAGTATTATTGATATACTCTGTTAGGGGGAGAGTGAAGGTACTCTTTACATTAGTTTTGGTATCAGATCAGTATGAAATGGCCTAGACGAAAGACCATGTGAATTGAGGAGGAATGGGTAGGAGGAATGCAGGACTTCATAGAATTGTTGCTAATGCATTAGACCTTATGGAGAGGTTTATTAAAGCCTTAAAAAGCCAAATTTTGAAGGTTAAGTTTGATATTTTTATTTTAAAGGTGAGCTCAACTTGGATGTATTATTGGATTGGTTGGAGAAGTACTTTGAGATGGAGGAAATTGATGAGGATGATTGAAAAAGAGTGAAAATTGTTGCATCCAAGTTGAAGTTATGAGAAAACCTATGGTGGGAGAATGTGTAGGGTTCAAGAATAAGACACAAAAAATATAAAATTAGGCCTTTTCCTAAGATACTAAAATTTTTGAGAGCTCAATTATTTTGCTTTGGTTACCAAAAAAAATTGTTTAAAGAATTCCAAATTTTAAAACAAAAAGATTAGTCAATAAAGGCTTATACTAAATAGTTCATGAGGCTTCAAATTCTAATGGATATACAAGAGAGTGAAGAGAAAGTGGCATCTTGGTGTGTGAATGGACTAAATTTTTGAATTTTGGATGAGCTTGCATTGCTAAAATACCTACAATTGATGAAGGTTATAAATATGCCTTAAGTGCAAAATAGAAGCTAAACCAAAAAGGAAAATTTATGAGTCAAAGGTGATAACTACCAAAATAGAAGAAGAGTGATTTCATCCAAGCACACTAAAAAAGAAGAATCAAACAAGAGTGTGAAGCCAAATTTTCAAGGAAGGGGAAGCTTTAGGGGTAGAGGGTGTGAATAACCACCTTTGGGGAGTGGAAGCCCTTGGAGTGTTTTATTTTTGATAAATTCGTAAGACTAGATTTTTTTCAAAATCCCAAAAGGATGATGGTAGACCAGGAAGAATAAAAAATTTGATCAAAAGAAGTTAAATATGAGTTAGGAGAGAAATTTATGTTGAGAATAACCTTAATATATGTGGACAAAGAAAAACCTAAAGTTGATTAGAAGAGAAAGAGTGTCCTCTAAATAAAATATAAATATAAGGACAAGGTATGCAAGGTGATCATATATGTTCAATCTACTAATAATTGGTGAGTATAGAAATAGTTGACAAGTTAAAACATAAGGTAAAACATAAAATCATAAAAAATACATGAACATTTGCAACAATAGTGGTAACGAAAAATCAATTGAAGATGAAAAGGAAAAGATAAAATTATAAACCTCATTCAACTATATGGATAGGGTCTATCCTAATATTAATATATAATAACTTACATGGGTCATCATATTTTTCATCCTCATAACTACAGTATGTACACAATCAAAATCTAAAAGGAAAAAATAAACAAATGCAAGGAAATCAAAAGAAAGAGTGACAATAATGAAAAAATCAAATGCAATAAGGAGAAAGTGGGGAAACATAAGGAGATCAAAAATCTAGATAAACAAAAGGAATGAAGGAAAAATGACAAGGCAACAAGGAAACAAAGGGATGTGTAATGGGTGAAAATTATTAAAAATAATAATATGAAATCATTGAAAATGGATAACAAAAATGATAATAAACTAAAAATTTGATAACATCTCAAATGTATGGTTATGATGACAACTAGGATCAATGGGTTCAAATTATGTGCTCAAAATATTATGCATCAAGAAAAATAAGATACTTTCTTACTTCCATCTTTAGTGTGTCACTTTTCATGTCAAATGAAAGAGGTATGACTTACGAGCATAATGTTAGACGGTGCATGGTTTGAGAAGGATAAGGAAAGGTGTTGGCAAGGTATAAGACATAGAGTAGAACCTAGTGAAACCCATCAAAAAGAATGTCTGGAGCATTGGTCTGATAAGGGAGATAGGTTAAGGGGTGTCCTATAAGGCTCACATATCTATAAGATACTAAGAATTGGTATATGTATGTAATAGATAACAAAATAGATAGAAAGCATAGAGTAGAGACATGGAAAATGGACTGTGAGGAAAATAGAGACTAAGACCTACTCATGTAATGGTTATCTAAATATATATAATGATTTATAAGGATTCAATTGATATATGTGCAATGGATGACTATTATTTATGTTTAACTTATATATGAGTCAAGTTGTTAGATATAGTTCCTTACCACACTTTCTCTTTTCTACCATTGTACCCTCTAGGGTATAAAATAACTACATAAGGGATAGTAGGGTATAGATCTTCAAACTATAATTCCCCATTCCCTCTTGCTAACATTAGTTTCATTGTTGAGACCCTAAAGAGGATAGTGAAGAAATTCAGAGTAAAAGAAGAAGGGACACACATAGCAAAATAAAAAATTATTCGTAGATGCCTCTCTTAGGTACTACCTCTATGAGAGGGGGTTAGGCACTTAAGGGATGAAAAATGGAAAGGGAGGAAGGATTTGAAAATATCCCTGAAAATATGTAATTGTTCAAAATTTTAAACCACCTGTAATATTGTAAATTGTATCCTATTAAATTTTACATTACATAGCCTTCCCTTTTAGTTTCAATTAAGATAATTATGCTCCTTTCCAATACAACCCATCTCTCAACACCTGTTATGTCCGGCTACTCAAATACTAAGTCTTATTTTCTCATGGGTTGGTGTATGCCACAAAGACATTCATGCACCGTGCTCACATCCCACAAAAATCCATGACTGAGTTGGTCATTGGGACATTACACCTTACATTTTGGTAGTGTAACACCTCTACCAACCGACACCCTTATTGAGAATTTCTCGGGTAGGCTAATTGGACCAAAAAGTACTTCTTCCTTGGTATTCAATTTCACTCTAGATCTCTTGGTGAAGGACACGTGCAACTCTCTTCTTAGATCATTTATTTTCTTCGTCATTCTACAACACTTCTTGAGAATTTACAACATCCTCCATCTCTTTTTTTTTGCACATATATTTCAAAGAACTCTTCCATGTCTTTTAGAGTAAACTTTGTTGCTTTCATTTGAAGAATTTATTACCATCTTGGAGACTCTTACTACTTCTTCACTACACCAACAAGGTACTTTTCTTCTATGCTCAAGGGGGTGGTAACTCTTCGATATTTTCCATTAAGTGTACTATCTTTATTTTGTTAGTATATTGTTCTTTCTATCATTTTATGTCTATTTCTATCATCTTGTCTCAGGTTGTCCATGGAGGAGGGAACACCAATATAGGGTTTTGACTGAGGAAAAATCCTATTAATCCACCCAACCCTTCTTTTTGGTCTTATATGTGTAGGAACAAGTGGAAGAGATTCTTGGAGAAAGCTTGTATTTCATTGGACATCTTTGGTGATATACTAAACTTATCATCTCCATTTTAGTTTCACTTAGCATTTTTCATTTCTATCATTTCATATTCACCATGCAATCATACTTTATACCTCTTCACATCATTAACACTTTACAAGACATGATACTTTTTGTGACAATTTCTATTTTATACATACGAGACACTAGTGTGGTGTGTTTTTGTCCTATAGCCATGTGTTAGTCATGGACATAGAACTCATCAAGTTGTCTAGAAAACATTTGTACCCAATAATTTTGATTTTTGAATTATAAAAGGTTTAGATGATTTATGTACTCCATTTTGTTGGAATAATGAATAAGATCAAACTTTGTGTTGTCATTGATGTCACCATGTTGGTTAAGGTGTCAGTTTGATCTGGTACACTAAACTAGTTGGAAGAACAAGTTTGCATCCTCTAATATTTCTGGTCTGGTATTTTGGTCTGCATTTCCCCTTTGGTGATCATCATTGTTTGTAGTTTTGGAAAATGGTTTATGAATGTTGGAAGCTTGTAATTATACAATATTGTGTGCTCATATGATCGTATGGTGAGTTGGCATTGGTTTGGTGTTGCATTTTGTTATTAGGTCTATCCATGGTCGACCTAATAAGCAGTTGGTGGTATAATGGTTTAATTTGTGTTGTGGGTATATGAGCGACCTATCTTAGGTCCAAACCAAAATGATAAAGTGTGCTACTCGGATGAATTTTTTTTGGAGAAGTTTTGTACTATCTTGGAGCCAACAGTTAATCTTTATTGGTGAATAAATATTGCATCTAATTAGGCTGACCTAATTGATGCTTGTGGATGTATCAGATATATATATTGGATTTTTTTGGGGTAGAAGGGTTATAGAATGTGAAGTGTGACTCAAATGCAAAGAGTAGTGTGAATGTGAAGCAAAGTGTGTGAAATTGATGAAGTATATTAATTTTGTTTATCGAGCATCAAAGGAACTGAGTCAACACTTGTTAGGTGCACTCTTACCAGTTCATTTCTGGTTGTAAGCCATTTTGTTACTATAATCCTTTTGTAGGTGTAGACATCCAAATTTGATCACTTCCATATGATCTAAATCGTTTATTATATTCATCTATTCCATTAATAGTGATTAAATAATTTATTTAATCATTATTTCATTTTCTTCCTAAGGTTCTCAAAGTATGTAATTAAATAAATTAAATACTTTACCTTATCCCCTTTCCTTCTCTAAATTAAATAAACATGAAAATTTATTTAATTTGGTCATTTAACCCTTTTGGATTAAAATCAATTTTTAATTCCCCTTTTTCTCTCTCCTTGTCACATTCTCCATAACCCTCTTCTAATCCGGATTAAATTAATTAATTTGTGATTAGGATGTGCACCACTTAATCTTGATTAAGTGTCACATCCTCCATAATCTCCCACTTGCCTCTAATCTCTCATTAATTACTTTAATCATGTGTTTGCACAACCTTAATCAAAATCATTAGCCACATTTGGCTTACCTTTTCTAGTCAACCTTCCCACTTACCATTTTTAGCCTGGACTCCCTTCCCCATGTGAATTTTTAATTCACATTTATTTAACCAAGGTTCCTCTCTTCCGCATGTGAAATTTTAATTCACTTTTGTCTTTGCAAGGTCTTCCTCATCCCCCATGCAAATGTGGCATGTCATTTTACATGTGCCCAAGGCTTCTAGAACCTTGGACTTGTCACATCACCCACATGTGACAAATCTCCAGCTTTTTAGAAACCTCCTTTTATCCAATAAACTCTCCATTGAATGTAAATTTTTAATTTACATTTATTTCTCCCACACACTTCCCCTTTTCCCATGGAGATTTTTGAGGAATTCTAAAATTCCTCAAAAGTCTCTTTCATCCTCATTTGGGGACAAGAAGGTCCTTTTTGAGGAAATCTTCTCATCCCCCAAGGTACCTCAAAGATACTTGTCCTTCATCCACCTCATGTACTTCCCTTCCACCTCTTGTCCTTCTTTTCCACCTCATTTCCACATCACTCCACCCTAAAACATCTCACCTTCCACATGTCAATATGTGAGGGCTTGTGAGTCCTCAACTCACCATAGCCCTTCATCTTGATCTTTGTTGGATCAATCCCAACCGTTGAATTCTTTAGAGAATTCCAATTAGCCTATAAATATCCCCTCATTTCCCTAATTTTAGGGATCAAGTCTTTTGCAACACAACTCTTGCAAAATTGCCATTCAAGCTCTCATCCATTTTAGCACTTATATCATCAATCCATATTGCATCAATTCATCTTGCATCCATTCAACTTCATTGCCATCCAAGGAGCACACAATTCTTGAAGAATCAAAGGGCCAACCAAGGAAGGAGCAGAAAAGGAAAGGTATAACACATTTCAATCATCATTTGTTTTTATCTTACTCCTTTGTTTCACCATTTTCTTAGGCTAATCTTATTGAGGTGCCCTTTTATCTTGTTACTTCTTCACATTGCATTAATAAGTTTTTATCTAGCATCTCACATTAGGAGTAGCATTTTATTAGGATCACAGTAGGCAATGAGCCTCCTTATTTGGAAAGTGAGTCCTACTTGTAAGTAGTGAGCTTTTGTAACTGGAAGTGAGCCTCTTTTGTATCTAGTTTTGGAACTACTATAAATAGTGAGCTAATCCTAACCATGGTTTTTCCCTCATTGGGTTTTCCATGTAAAATTTTGGTGTTTATGTGTTGTGTGGTTTCATATTATATTATTTCTCTTGTTCATATTTTCTATTATATGCATTAGATTAATTGGATGATGTTTGTTCAATAAGTTAAAGGAGATACTAATTCACCCCCCGCCCGCACCACCCCCCCCCACCCCCTCCCTAATCTTAGTATCTTATTTATTCAACACATTTAAACACATTTAATTAGTTAATAGGTAAAATTGAAGGTCTCAATTACTTAAAGACTTACTTGAGTGGAGGGTTGAAACTTGAATCCTTGAAGGATTTGGTTATCCTTCCTAGCGGCTCACTTTTCATACTCTACATCACCCATGGGATATATAAGGATTAATGGAAGACTGGACTAGAAAGACCCATGAGAATAGGAGAAAAAAATAAAAAAGAGAAAATTGAAAAGATTAAGTTGGGAATGGAAATAAACATGGAGGAAAGGAGGTTAAAATAAATTATGGAAAGACAAGAAAGATACTGCAGAAAAATGGAAGAAGCATAAAAGAGAAAAAAAAAAAAGAGGACTTAGAGTTTACAGAAAAAATAAAAACAAAGAAGTGTGTCATTGAGGGTGATTTTGAGTGCACCATTGTGGGTGTTCCTAGAGAAGAAGAGCATGCCATGAAGGGTGTTGTTAGAGAATGTAGAGAGAGGATTCTCCAATTAGGTTCTAGCATGGACAAAATAAACCAAATTATCCAAAACATAGAAGGAGAAATTGATGATTTTGGAAACACCAAGTAGGAAACAAAACAAGTGGTGGTAAGAATAATGACACCTCTAAATAAAAAACCAACTACTCATCCAGATTGGAGAAGTATTCAATTAAGGATAAATGAGGATTTGTCACTAGTGGAAATTTTTATACAAAACCTTTGAAACAAACATTCAACATTGATTACTTAGATGAGTTAGTAACTGTAGGCACTTAAAAATGTCCTGATGATATCACACACTGAGATTTTGATTACTAACACAATTTATCTCCTAATTCACCTATTTCATTTATTTAATTAAATAATTTCAATTGTTTAATTAAATTAATTATTCCCCCTATTAATCAGATAACTAATTTTATTTGATTAGTTCATCCTTCACAGTAATTTTCTTCTATTTTGATTAAATAATGAAAATTGTTTAATTAAATTTCATAAATCCTCTTTGATTAAATAATTCTTAATTATTTAATTAAAGTCCTTAACTCCCTCCACTTGCAAAATTAAATAATTTCTAAATTGTTTAATTGGTTAATTTCCTCTAATCATTCAAATAATATTCTCATGGATTATCCCCTTTTCAAATTAAAATGTTTCCCTCCACATGGAAATATCTCCAACATGATTTTAAAGTTAAGGGATTTGTTATTGTCTCAAGAAATTTGGACCTTTGATTAAAATCCTTGATCCATGTCATTATGCATTATCAACCCTTGCTTTGATCTTTGATCCATGTCATCTTCTCTCCTTCAATTTCATCCATTGATTAGTTAATCCAATATCCACCCTTAATTCATTCCAAAAATCTATAAATAGTCTTCATTTTACATGAATTCTCATTCAGAACCATTCAAGTAACCAAACTCTACTCATTTTCATACTCATCCTTAAGCCAATTACATTTGTGAATCACCATTATCATCAACCTTTGAATCTTTTGCATCATCAACCATGGATTAGGCTTGAAGCTAAGAAAACAACATCAATTCTAGCACTAATCCCCCAATGAGATTGAGGTTTACATTTGCCAACTAGGTTTTTAATTGTATTACTTTGATATTTCATGCTTTAATAGAATCTTGTTTAGTAATTGTGAAGAATCTCATTGAATGTGGTTTAGTATGATCAATTACATGTTTTCATAGTTAATTTAAATTACATTTGATCATATTACCTAATCATGTTACATTTTGGCACACTCGGTGGGACCCACATCCCTAGCTAACTTATTTTTGTTTGATTTTTTTGAACATTGTAGGTACCAAAAGAAAAGCGATGCATACGCAATTAAGAAGACTGATGCATTTGTAAATAGTGATGCCTTTGCAATTCAAAGGCCCATAGCGATGCTTTTTTTGGTAACTTTTATTTTTATTTGTAGGTGATAGGTCAATGCCTCTGTAATACAACAACACATTTTTCAAACTCTGATAACTATAGATTTACCAAACCAATGCATTTTTTTGATAGAGAGGCACCCTTGCATGATAGAGTGACTCCTTTGTAATTATATTAGCCATCTTAAGTTAAATTAGGGTTTCATTTGATTTCAAATTACTTTTTTGTCTAACCCTAACTATTTGTTGTTGTCCCTATTTCTTGAGGCTAACTATTTGTATGTACCTTGTCTTAGAGTTGGAATCTAAAGTGATTGTAATCACTAATGAAATATATTCTTAGAAACATCTAATTTGGGCTTAAAATGAACTCATCTGTACCTTGGGCTTACAATTAACAACAATCTTCATCATTGCTTTTCGGCCTTAAAATGAACTCACTTGTACTTTCGGCTTAAAGTGAACAATAATCTTCATCATTTCCTTTTGGATTAAAATGAATCAAATATTTACTATGGTGCACCTAAAATGAATGATTATCTTCTTTGTCTACTATGCTTGCTGAGTTCTAGATGTGTATCCTCTCCCCTTGCGCCTAGTGCGATCTTGGGTGAAGAGAAACATCTTCAACTTAAATTTCATGTTCATTTTTAGCTAAATGAAGTTGCTACGTATCCTCTCCCCTCGCACCTAGTGTGATCTTGGGTGAAGATAAATAGCAACGTGAATCCTTCCCTTTTTTAAGTACAAGTTCTACCTTGGGACACATCCTTATGAAGAACCCAAGGGATCGACCTCAAGTGATGTTTTTTGGCATACTATATAAATTAGATGAGAGAAAAAATTTTAGTTCGATCTGCACATGTAGCATACTAGACTTTTGCTAGGGGACTACAATTTTTTGGACCCCAAGGAGATGTCTATATAGTCGACAATGTTCATTAATGTTCCACCCACTACGAACCATTAATTTTAGAGGCCTAAGACCGTTGAACGTCTTCTTTTGTTGGTGCAACGAGATGGCAATGTCCCATGAAGTTACTTGTGTGCGGATCATTCTTCAAGAAAAAAACTCCTTGCAAAGAAATTTTCCTTCCAAGGTAAGAAGCGTTTCATGTATGTGAGCATACTCTATTTTTCCATTCATTGGGAAATATTATGGAGCAAGCCCACTTTTATAAAATAAACCCATTCTAAACTACTAAATAGGTTGTATTTCATGGTGTATATTCATGTGGAGACCTTGTGACGCCAATTAGTGCATTCTTGTGGAAGAAGAACAAGTAAAAAACATCCAAATATCTAATCAAGTCAGTTTACATGTTGTATATTATTTTTCAAAAGTCAAAACATCAAAAAATTGGTCAACTCACATTTTAAAGATCCCCTAAACAAGTCGACACATTTTTCAAAACAGTGCAATGCCTTTGCACAAATTGATGCTTCTGTTTTGATCAAAATGTCACTTTTGTTTGCACATCAAAGCCTTTACACATTGTAGCATGTTTGTTAGGGATAACCAAAAAAATTTATAGTTATACCTCTTTTTGGATAGTCCAATGCTTTTTTCGAACAGTGAAACCTTTGCAAATATTGACACCTTTGTATAAAAATAGAGTGACGCCTTTACCAAAACTTCAAATTAGCAACCTTCAACAAATTATCTGATTTTTCCTTTTGTCTCACAAACACTCAATGGTTTCAAATTAATGCAAAAACAATATTGTCTCACTAATAGCACTCAAAAATCTAGCAGAGTTTCATGTTCTCCACCATCTTGAAACTTGTCAAAACACCTTTTAGGTTCTCAATTAGGATCAAACATCAAAACATGGCAACTTGAAATTTTGACAAAATCTCTTAGACTTGAGTTTTTCATCATATCAATTAGTTTAGCTTCATGTTTAGGAATGTAAGGAAAGCAGAGGTGCGAAAACGCCTTCCTAATGCTAACTCTAAGCGGAATAGTGCAGACAAAAGGTTCAATTTCAATTACAGTTCATTAAAGATGCACATTAACAGGAATAATAGAATAGACAATTAAAATCACACACAAAAATGGACACCAGATTTACGTGGGAAAACCCTTATGGGAGAAAAACCCACCACAACAAAGAAAGTCACTTGTATTATAGTAAATTAAATTACATACAATTTTTAGACTCTCCTTCATAGATTTCAACTCACAACAACAATATTATCTAATCAACTTTGCACATAACAAAATCACTTCACTTTTACAATGCTCATTAACATACAATGAATACCATAGACTTGTTGAATCGATCAACCATCAAAACAACAACCTTCCTCTATTACAGTACGTTGCATAGCAACCTGTAATCCCATTTTAATCAATTTTATACAAAACTATTTTGTTCACTAGTCAAGAATAGTTTGATTTAGTTTCCCTGCAGAGCAATTGTTGCTCTTACTAGACAATGGACAGTCATTTCCCACTCAGCATAGCTCTCCAATAACCATCAAAAAAATCAACAGTCAACACCCATTCAACCAAGTCAGAATTTTGTTTGAAATGGTCCGCCTTCAAGTTCATCGGCCTAACTAACACTATCGACATCAACTTGGAAGGTCACAACGATCCACAAGCTCTCCCTGATCTTCAAAAGAGTCACTCTAATTGTACTCATCAACCAGATTCACATCGATGTCAGTCAGAGTCCCATAGAAAAGCTTATTCATGAGAGAACACACCTCGGTGGATGTTTTCAAAGGTCATCTGACAGTTCATGTTCTACCGATAAATTTCATGCTTGTGATCTCATCGAGGAGACTCACTCTAATCACAAACCATTGGGTAGACCAATACAGTCGAGACGAACATCCAAAGCTAGGCCAAAGACCCAGGTTACACCGATTCCATCCATCGACAGGACTTACCCTAATCCCAATCCCATCAGTCGGACTTCTACTATCAATCTAATCTTTCTAGGCCTCACCGAGAACTAAGGTTAGCCCGATGGAGTACCATCGGCTAGACTCTCACTGATCATCACCTATCAATCAGACTTCAACCATTAGATGAGATATGGAGAACTTCCACCGATTGTTCAGGTCATACCGATCACTGTCATTGGAAAGACCAACTACTTGTCTCACCGATCTAAACACTCTAAGCTTTTTGAGCTTAACTACCCATCGGCATGACATCCCAGGTGTCTCACCAATTTTTCTCATTTAGGAGGTTTAAGCTAGTAAGATTGAGGCACACATTTCCAAAAAACTCCCACTTGACAAAGATCTTACTAACACCTCCAGAGCACCAAGAAGCTACTAAGATTCATGGGAGCCAAGGCCCATAGAACTAGCACACCACCTGTACTTGTCTGTGCTCACTTTTTTCATCAATGCATCTGCATCATTTTCCATAGTATCCACTTTTTCCAGATTTAACTTTCCATCTTCCACCATGTCACGAACAAAGTGATACTGCACATGAATGTGTTTAGTCCTAGCATGGAAAGTAGGAATTTTTTCCAGACAAATGGCACTCTGACTATCACAACAAATTGTAATTTTCCCTACACTAAACCCAATATCATAACACAAATGTCTAATCCAAAACACTTCTTTGGAGGCGTGTGTTGCTACCATGTATTCTACCTCTATAGTAGATAAAGCGACTATAGCCTGTTGTTTGCTCATACAACTAACTGTGCCACCATGAACATGAAAATATATCCACTAGTGGACCTTCTATTGTCAATGTCCCATGCCCAATCAAAATCCACATAACCTCGAATGTTTATAGATCTTTGTGATCTAGATGAGTTTCCATGATAGCACAAAGTGTACTGAGAGGCACCTTTTAAATATTTGAGTACTCTTTTCACAGCATCCCAATGTGGCCTTCCAAGATTAGCTATAAATCAACTAAGTACTCTCACTGCTTGGGAAATGTCTGGCCTTGTACAGACCATTGCATACATTAATTTTCCAGCTGCACTTGCATAAGGCACTCTCATCATGTCCTCCATCTCAGTAGGATATTTTGGAAAATCTTCAACAAATAGCTTCGTTTCCTGCAACACTGGAACAACTAGTTGCTTGCAATCATTCATACCAAATCTCTCCAAGACAGTATTGACATACTTACTCTGGCTGAGCCAAAGCTTTCTGCTTTCTCTATCCCTAGTTATTTCCATCCCTAGAATATACCTTGTTGTACCAAGATCTTTCATTTAGAACTTTGCAGACAATTCACATTTTAGATCATAAATCATAGTCTTACCATTTCCAATGAACAACATATCATCAACATAGAGTGCAATGATAAGAACATGATCATTTTTAATTTTTTAGTACACACAATGATCTGATTTTGATCTTACAAATCCCAATGACAAGACAAAAGTGCCAAATTTATGGTACCACGTTCTAGGTGATTGTTTTAAACCATATAGGAATTTCTTTAACTTGCAAACTAGATTTTCTTTACCTTTTTCCAAAAAGTGCTCAGGCTGGGACATATATATTTTTTCTTCAAGATCTCCATGAAGAAATGTTGTCTTCACATCCATTTGCTCAATCTGTAAATCATACACTCTTGCAAGTGACAAAAGAAATCTAATAGATGTCAGCTTAGCTACAGGAGAAAATATTTCTCCATAATCAATTCCCTCAATCTGGGAATACCCCTTCACAACCAACCTAGCTTTGTACTTTTGAACACTACCATCTAGACCAATTTTTTATTTAAATAACCATTTACAACCAACAACCTTTTTGCCTTCAAGCAAGGGCACCAAACTCCAATTTTTGTTATTTTCAATGATGCCATTTCTTCATTCATGGCTTCCAACCAAGAGTTTGAATCAAGCATTTTAATTGCCTCTTTCACAATCCTAGGCTCATCAGAATTTGCAATCAAAGCATAAGCACAATTTGCATCCAATATGGAAAAACCATACCTTTCAGGTTGTCGCTTCTCTCGTGTAGACCTCCTCATAGGTAGAGGCTGAGGTTGTGGTTCTTCTTCAGAACTCTCAGAGCTTCTTGAACTCTCCTCAGATTTAGGTACAATTTCAATTCGTAGTTCCTCTTTCTCTGGAGTTAGAGGTATTTCAACTAAATCCTTTTTCTCTAACTATAGATCTACTGAAGAAGGTTTCAACTCTCAAAAAATTAAACTTTTGTTATGCACAACCTTTTCAGTCATAGGATTCCAAAGCTTGTATCCTTTCACACCAATGTCATAGCCAATGAAGATACATTTTACAGCTTTGTTTTCTAACTTAGATCTTTTTATATCAGGAACATAAGCATATTCCTCACAACCAAAGACTTGAATATATCTAAGAGAGGGCTTCTTACCAGACCAAGCTTCCATAGGCATTTTTTCAGCAAATGTCGAAGAGGGAGATCGATTCACCAAGTAACATGTTGTAGCCACAACCTCAGCCCATAGATTCTGCTCCAGACCAACACTGCTCAACATACTTCTTTCTCTCTCCATCAATGTCTTGTTCAATCTTTCAACAACTCCATTTTGCTGCAGAGTGTAAGGTGTTGTTTTATGCCTTTTAATTCCATGGTCTTTGCAATACCTTTCAAAATTTGTAGAACAAAATTCACTGCCATTGTCTATCCTCAAGCATTTAATTTTCTTACCAGTATGATTTTAAACCAAGTTCTTAAACTCTTTAAATCAACTGAACACTTTTGATTTACCTTTTAGAAAGTATAAAAACACCCTTCTCAAATAATCATCAATAAAAGAAACATAATATCTATATTTCAATAACGAAGGTACATTTACTAGACCAAAAACATCAAGAGTGAATATAATCCAGAACACCAAAAGATTTATGAAGACTGGAATAAAATGAAACACGATGTTGCTTTCCATAAATGCAATGTTCACAAAAATTAAACTCAAGGTTACAATCATCAAGCCCTTCTACTAGGTTTTTATTCTTCAAGGATTTTAAGCCTTTTTCACCAATGTGGCCTAGCCTTTGATGCCAGAGCATGGTCTTCTCTGTTGGGAGTTTCCCCTCCCAAGCGTTTTCCCCTATAGGGACTTTAGTCTCCTTCTCTACACAAGCAACCTTGCTTGACTTTCCAGAGACACTGTTACATTGGATAGCATGTGCATCCAGCTTGTATAAGGTACCAATTCAAGCACCCCTAGCCAGCACCATCAAGCCTCTAGTGATTTTATAGCCACCACTCAAGAATAAAACTTGTACTCCAGCATCATTCAGCTTGCTTACAGAGAATAAATTTTGAGCCAAACCTAGGATGTACATTACGCCATCAATTCCCTTAATTCTTCCATCAGGAAACTAAATTCTAACTCTTCCTCGACCAAAAATTTGGAGAGTTGAATCACTTGCCAGATATACCTTTCCACCATCAAAGTTCTCATACTACAAAAACCATTCTTTGTGAGATTTCATGTGAAAAGACGCACCTAAATCAATCAGCCAAACATCATCTGATGCTTGAGTTGCCAAGGCTGCAATGAAGGCATCACCATCGCTCGAAGAAGAATCATTTTTCAGAGAGTTCTTCTTCTTCTTTTTCTCCTCTTTGAAATCCTTATGAACATGACCAGGTTACCCAAAGTTCCAACATTTCACCTTGGACTTCTTGCTAGGAGACTTTGATCTCCCCTGTGACTTAGATTTTGACTTCTTGTCCTTCTTCTTTACTTTCTCTTTCGATCTCCCGTGAACATCAAGAGCCTCCTTTGTCATATTAGAAGATACCCTTCTCATTTCTTCTAAAAACAATGAAGCAACTACATCTTCCATCTTTAAATTGGTTGTCATGCTCCCAATCGCCATTACTAAATGATCCCAAGAGTCAGGTAATGAACATAACAAAAACATACATTTCTCTTCATCATCATTATTTACATCAATGGATGTTAACTATACAAGGATCATATTGAACGCATTTAGATGATCAGCCATAGATTCTCCTTCATCCATTTTCAAAGAGTACAACTTCTTCCTCAGGAATAGCTTATTCACCAAGGACTTTCCCTGATAAATTTCACCAAGTTTCTTCCACAAAGAAGTTGCAGTCTTCTCTTCATGAACATTCAGAAACACAGATTCTATAAGACAAATTCTAATCAACCCTTTGGCTCTTTTGTCTACAAGATCCCAATCTTCGTGTTTCATGCCTAATGGAATTTTTCTAGACAAAATAGTCCAGAGATCTCTATCCACTAACAGATCTTCCATTTTGAGTTTCCACAACTCAAAATTGCCACCATTGAACTTTTAAATTTCTATTCTTCTTGATGTGCTTGCCATCTCAATCTGTCATCAAGATTACTAGACACCTCTACAAGACTCCCACAAAATAATTAACACAAAAAATAAACCCTACCCACAAGGATAACACAATTGGCTAGGCTCTGATACCACTTGTAAGGAAAGCAGAGGTGTGGAAACACCTTCCTAATGCTAACTCTAAGAGGAATAGTGCAGAAAAAAGGTTCAATTTCAATTACAGTTCATTAAAGATGCACATTAACAGGAATAACATAATAAAAAATTAAAATCACACATAGAACTAGACACTCGATTTATGTGGGAAAACCCTTATGAGAGAAAAACCCACCACACCAAAGAAAGTCACTTATATTACAGTAAATTGAATTACATACAATGTTTAGACTCTCCTTCACAGATTTCAACTCACAACAACAATATTCTCTAATCAACTTTGCACAGAACAAAATCACTTCACTTTTACAATGCTCATCAGCATACAATGAATATATAGACTTGTCAAATCGATCAACCATCAAAAAGCAACCTTCCTCTGTTACAGTACCTTGCATAGCAACTAGCAATCCCATTTTGATCAATTACGTACAAAATGATTTTGTTCACCAGCCAAGAACAGTTCGATTCAGTTTCCCTACAAAGAAACTATCGATTTTACCAGATAATGGACAGTCATTTCCCACTCACCATAGCTCTCCAATAACCATCAAACACATCAGTGATCAATACCCATTCAACCAAGTCAGCATTTTGTTCGACACGACCCACCTTCAAGTTCATCGGCCTGAGTAACACTATCGACATCAACCTAGAAGGTCACAATGATCCACAAGGTCTCCTCGACATCTCTTCAAAAGAATCACTGTAACTGTACTCATTGGACAGAGTCACACCGACGTCAATCAGAGTCCCATAGAAAAGCTTATCGGCAAGAGAACACACCTCGGTGGAGGTTTTCAAAGGTCATCTGACAGTTCATGTTCTACCGGTGAAGTTCTTTCTTGTGATCTCATCGGGGAGACTCACTTTGATCGCAAACCATCAGGCAGACCAATACAGTCGGGATGAACATCCAAAGTTAGGCTAAATACCTAGGTTACACTGATGCCATCCATCGGTAGGACTTACATCGATCCTAATCCCATCGGTCAGACTTCTACTGTCGGTTTGATCTTTCTAGGCCTCCCTGATAAACAAGGTTAGCCCGATGGAGTACCATCAGCCAGAATCTCACCAATCATCACCTGTTGGTAAGACTTCAACCATCGAACGAGAGATGGAGAACTTCTGCGAACTGTTCAGGTCATACCAATCACTATTGTCGGCAAGAAAAACTACTTTTCTCACCGATATGAACACTTTGAGCTTTTAGAGCTTAACTTCCCATCAGCATGACATCTCAGGTGTCTCACCTATTTTTCTCATTTAAGAGGTTTAAGCCAGTAAGATTGAGGCACACATTTCCAACAAGGAATAATTTATTTCTAAGAATTTAGTTGAATTAGTAAACATATGTTGGAAAAACTCACCTTGGAATCACAAGTCTACTCCCAAGGTTTTGTAAGTTCATCATAAAAATTTAAAAACTTGAGTCTAGAATCTTGTCAAAATTGAGAGTTTCATATCTTACACCCATTCACAAAGTCATCCATCATTGGTCCTAAACCTATTAAAAGGTCTTTGTTAGAAAATTTTGAAGCAACCAAGGAATTTCAACAAAATTATTCACATCAAACATCTCCTAAGGTTGATACAAATTTAATGGTCACAACAAGGTCACAACAAAAGAGAAAATGGAAAATGGAAACAAATCCTAGTGTTCCAAACATGCCTACAACAACATGTGCTAGTGCTAGTGAACTAACCTTTAAGATGCTTGATTTTAATCCTAGAGGTTTTACAACTCCAAAGACCAATCAAGTACCCCCTAAGCCATCTCAAGAAACAAGGGTTCACATAGAAAACATCACCAATAACCCTCAATAATTTATCATTGAAGATTTACTAGAAATGGAACAATATCCATAACTTTCTCATTTCATAAACATAATGTTGAATCTACATCCAAGTCAATACATGCTCAAACTCACACAAGAAGGTAAAAAACTTTCCCAAAATTTTGATGTGAACACACTCAGGGAACAACCATCTACAAATGTGGCATCCATGAATCATCCTCCTCAAACTAAACTTTTTTCCCATAACATTATACAACCAATGCCAAATTCATCCTCATCAAATTTACCAAGTCAACCAACTGTCACTAGGATGGATTCAACAAACCTTACCAATCAACATGGAAATCAATTGGGTCAAAATCTAGAAAATTACACAAATGTGGGCATTCAAAACACTATCATCCTTCAAAACAACAACATTATGCCCATATTCCCTACTTAAAACACCAAAATTCCTCCCACATTTCATGCTCAAAAACATTCACACCAATCCTCCTAGTGTTCAAAATCATCAAGGTCAAGTGTCGCAACAATATCAAGGGTCTCAAAATAAAATATCCCAAAATCAATTGAATCCTCAACATCAAGTAAATCCTCAAAAAAAAATCAAGGTTAAGTGTCAAAACAATATCAAGGGTCTCAAAATCACGTAAATCCTCAACAAAATCAAGGTCCTCAATAAGGGTCACAACAATATCAAGGATCTCAAAATCAAGTGAATCCTCAACAAAATAAAATGTCCCAATGTCAAGTGAATCCTCAACAATATCAAGGTTCTCAAGAACATCATGTTCCTTCACAACATCAAATTTTGCAAAATCTAATATCTCAACAACATCAAGTACCCCAATATCAAATTCAAGCTTCACTACATCAAAATCAAAATATTTCAAATCATAATTCACAACCTCAAATGTCACAAAACCAAATCCCACAATATCAGAAATATCGAGCTTATCAAGGTCAACATCAAAACATTATTTCACCACCACAACATCAACAACCCACTCACAACACCATCCCACAAAAATAAATGCATCACACCAAATCAAAGAATCATTCCACCTCCACAACACCTCATCTCATCTACTCAAAGATAATAAGATAATGCATAAAAACAAGCTATTACTCAACAAAAATCATTACAAGAACAACAAGCATTGCAAGCACAACAAGCATTACAAGTGCAACAAGTAGTACAAACCCAACAACAACAATATGCTCTTGACAACAATTTCTTGTTCAACAACAACATTAAAAAAGTTTGTAATACAACCCTCAACAGAAGAAATACACAAGCTCTCAACTAAATGTCGCATCTCAAACTCAATATGGAGCATACAACACACCACCACCTTCATCACCTATAAATCCATAATATCAAGCCAATCCCCAATTCAATCCATCAAACACATATAAAACCAACACACTGTCCTATCAAAATATAGCTTATAACTCATCTACCATCCCAAAATACGTCATGTATGCTCCACCATTGAACAATCCTCAAGATGACATATTGTCCCAAATACAAGCATTAACAAAGAAAATCCAAGTTATTCAAATGGGAAACACTAAAAAAGTCTTATGCGGTCCAAGATTTATGTCATTATCCATTTGATTGAAGTATCACAATGCTACCATTTTCCCCAAATTTCAAGATACCCAAATTTGACAAATACAAGGGATGTGGTAATCCAAAGGAGCATATTAGAGAGTTCTATGTTTCATGTATGGAAGTATCATATGATGATTCATACCTTACGCATCTCTTCCCAAGAAGTTTGTGAGAGCAAGCTATAGAGTGGTTTTCACACCTACCTTTGGAAATCAAAATGTTTCAAGAGATTATAAATCAATTTGTAGCTCATTTCTCTTACAATATTGATGTATATGTAACCTTGGAGGAACTCTATACCATTAAATAGAACAAGGGGAAGCATTTTTCATCCTTTTTACAATTATGGATACATAAGGCAAGAAAGTATAAATGGCTCATACTTGAGAGGCAACAAGTAGAAATAATTTTAGGAAACGTAATACCAATTTAGCCTTCCAATTGAGGATACAATGTGTTTCCTAATATCTAAATGGATCAACATTGAGAGGGCCCTCATCACAAAAGGAGAAATAAAAATTTATAAAGATAATCATCCATCATCTAGTTCTAGTGAAAAACCCCATATATGGGCCAAAAATAAGAACGTTACTAACAATGGTGTAGTTGATGTGAAAGTTATTATAAATGTTCAACCAAAATCAAATACACAACAAAAAAACATTCAACAAACTATTAACAATGTCAATCCCCCAAGAGGATCACCACATAATAAAAATAATTAACCCACCATGACACAAATATACACCATTGGGGGAGCCTATTGAAATGGTCCTATGAAATTTGATTCAATCAAACCTAATCATGATCTCAAATTTCAAACACTATGATGAACCTCAAGTTAAACCTCTATGGTATAAATACGAAGATCATTGTGAGTTTCATCAAACCAAAGGACATAAGACATCAAATTATATGAGACTAAAGGCCATTATCCAAGACCTTATCGATCAAGATGGGGTGACTATCGATCAACAACCTAGAAATAGTAGTCTTGATATATGCAAGACACCGATACCCAATCACAACAAAGGTAATGATGTCGAAAATGGAAAATTCTATAACCAAGTCAATTACACCTAAGAAAATGTTGTAGGAGCATGTGACCATCAAATGTATGTAATCACAAAAAAAGGACCTACTACTAAGTTTGGGCTCACCACATGAAGAGGGAAAGTAACCATTCAAGGATCCCCTTCACAACCTAGAACCCCATCAAGGTTAAATCCCACATATTACAATCTCTTGGGTCATCTTAAGAAAATCCCCACTTAGATCTCCATCTTGGAGTTATTGAAAATGTCTCCAACCCATAAGGACATCCTAGGAAAGGCTCTTTCATCTTTGTCTGTATCCACTAATATCAATACTGAGTAATTCCAAGCTATGGTTGGACACATCACATCTACCCATCAACTCATATTTACTGAGAATGACCTCCCATCACAATCATCTCATAACTATGCATTACATATTGAGGTTTATGTCCACAAGAACAAGGTCAAAAGAGTATTGGTAGATGGAGGTGTAGGTCTAAACATTTGTACCCTTCAACTGATAAAGAATTGGTGCTATTCCGAAGATGTAATTGAAAAATAAAAGGTGTCACCATTCAAACCTATGGTGACAATGAATAGAGTTCAAAAATAATCAAGATACCTATACAAGTAGGACTAGCCATTATAGAGACAACATGTAAAGTCCTAGATCTTGACTCACCTTACAACATCCTTCTTGGATGACCATGGATTCATGTCATGCAAGAAATAACATCAACATATCACTAGTGTATCAAATTTCTATATGATAAAAAAGAGGTAACATTCATGGTGATCCAGAGAATTTTTTCTGTTGCAAAAGTGTGGAGGAGAAGTATTACAAGGTGCTACAAGTAACCAAGAATAATTAATTTCTAGTTCCCCCATCCTATATCAACCCATCCACATTTTCATCCACATCTGAATATAAGTCACCAACACTACAAAATATCCTAGAGATAAAGGTGCTTATCAAGGATAATGGTTGTGGGATTAAAACTTGAAGGAATATTTTATTGTAGGAGAACTCCCACTTTCTCCTAGATCTTATGGTAAACCTCAACACATTGACAAGGTGACTAAAACAATAAAAATAGCACCAACCACTTTCAAAAAGTGGGGATATCTAAACAAGGAAGTCATAGATGAAGACACTACATCAAAATGGATATATCAAGATGAAAAAGGACTTACACTCCCCATGGATAACAATAACAAAGGGCTCTAGCTAATGCAATGAATGGGATACACTAAAGATGAAAAACTTGGTCTAAATCAGCATGGTTTGCATGAACCTATCATTCTTGAGAAATTTCCAAAGAATCTTGGTCTTGGATACACCTTGAGCAAAGGTGTGGCACTTCTTGGCAAGGGTACTTCAATCAAGGAAGTCAGATCTTCCTCTTGGTTAAGTACATAGAATAAAAAAGACATCAACGAATTCCCCTTGACATTGTAGACTTATTTGAAGATACCTCTATTTTTATGATCACCATAATATCCTTTTCACCCTCTATCCAAAACATAGAACTAAGACTTATCTATCCTCAACTCATCAACTGGGACCATCAAGGACCACCAATTCTCAATTCATTTGAAAATGATGAGGCTATTTTTGAATTTATGGGGCTCCAAGACCTTATACCATTTGGAGATCACAAATAATATTTGACATTGAGCTAGATGCACGAGCATACTATCGTGATATGATTAAATCCCTCAATTGCAACATTGAAAATTTGAGAATCAATACTTGATCTCCAAGTGAAAACCACACTATGGCACTTTTTGATTGCAAAACAATAAAAATAAAGGATGTATCCAATGGTGAGACCTCTTTGATGTTCCCAAGCATGATGGATTCAATCTTCTTAGTATTGTAACAAATCAAGAAAAGTCGGCAATACTTGTGGAAGCATCAAAACCAGTCAAAGTGGGAATAGAGGAAGCATCGTAAGTCACATTCTATGCCTCTTCACTATATGGTGAGAAATCAAACAACTTGGAAATTTTCTTGGTCATATGCAGACATGCAAGGGCTAGACACATCATTGGTCATCCATCATCTCACATTACATCCTCAAGAAAAGGTAGTGAAGCAGAAATTGAGAAAGATGCATCCACAAATCATATTTTTAGTCAAGTTGGAGTTACAAAAGCTTCTTGATGTAGGGTTCATAATACCAATCAAATATCTTAAGTGGATTTTCAACTTGGTTCCAGTCTTCAAACCCATTGGGGGAATTGAGATATGCATAGACTTTAGAGATTTAAATAAGGCATGTCCCAAGGATGACTTCTCGCTTCCCAACATAGATATCATCATGGATTTGATAGTTGACCATGAAATGATTTCCCTCATTGATGGATTCTCAGGGTATAACCAAATAATGATAGCTAAGGAATATCAACATAAGATAGTGTTCACATGTCCATGGGGAACCTACTACTGGAATGTGATGCCTTTTGATCTCAAGAACACAAGAGTGACCTATCAAAGAGTGATGACCTTAATATTTCATGGCATGATCAATAAGACCCTAGAATACTATGTGGATGACATCTTGGCTAAATCAATAACAAGGAAGGAATATTTGGAAGTTCTAGCAAGATTTTTTGACAAAATTGAGAAGTATAAAGTAATGTTGAACCCTAAGAAGTGTGTCTTTAGAGTCACTCTAGGTAAAATTTTGGGATACATTGTGTCACAAAGGGGAATCAAAGTGGACCCAACCAAATTCAAAGAAATCATGGAAATGCAACCACTGCAAACCCTCAAGCAACTTTGTACCCTAAAAGGGAAACTTTAATCCATCAGAAGCTTTATTGCACAACTAGTAGATAAGTGTCACATGTTTACCCTTCTTCTTTACAAGGGTGTGGCCTACAAATGGGATCAACATTATGATAAATTGTTCCATCAAATAAAGGATTATCTAGTGACACCACCTATCTTAATGCCACTAATAGTATAAAATCCATTGATACTATATATCTTGGCAACCTCAAAAACTCTAGGGGCTCTCTTAGCTCAACATGATGAAATGAGAAAAGAGAGGGCAATATACTATATCAACAAAAACTTGGTAGGATATGAACTTAATTATACATCCATTGAAAAATATTGTCTAGCAATGGTGTTTGCTTCCCAAAATATTAGACACTACATGCTCTCACATCACATTAAACTTGTATCCAAGGTTGATCCACTCAATCATTTATTACCAAAAGCCACTCTCATAAATTTCATGGCAAAGTGGGTGATGATCCTTACTAAATTTGGTATAGATTATGTTGATTGTAAAGATATCAAGGTACAAGTCATTGCAGATC
The DNA here is from genome assembly GCA_007115665.2 of Sequoiadendron giganteum. Classification (NCBI taxonomy): domain Eukaryota; kingdom Viridiplantae; phylum Streptophyta; class Pinopsida; order Cupressales; family Cupressaceae; genus Sequoiadendron; species Sequoiadendron giganteum. The sequence continues at coordinate 309,826,596 of CM021110.1, forward strand.
AACTAGTTGAATCCCCAATCTATGTAGAAAAAGCTTTGGTGTTAGAATTTTCTGATGAATCAGTGTTCACCCTTAGCTCAAAAAATCAATGGAAGTTATATTTTGATGGTTCCTACACACAACATGGGTCAAGAATAGGAATTTTTCTCATTACACCACAAGGTTATTGCATCCCAAAGTCATACAGGTTAGCATTTTTGTGTACGAATAATATAGCTAGTATGAGGGAATCATCATAGCGTTAAGAATTGTAGTCCAATGGCAGAGCTAAGAACTCAAAGTCTATGGAGATTCCTAGCTAATCATGAATCAATTCAATGATTATTACCAGACTAAGGATGATAAGTTGATGCCCTATAAGAAAATGGTCAATATCTTCAAGGACTATTTCATTTATATCATGTTTGATAAAATATCCAGGATCAACAACTGAGCAATAGATGCCATGTCCACTATCAGATCTTTGTTGGGCATGCCACACAATAGCCTAAAATGTGAGTTTATTTTCGATCAGCTTCTCATGTCGATTTTTGATATACCCAAATCATAATTTGTGTGTGAAATTGTTGGTCCTGGTTCCCTATGGTATCATGATATTTTAACTTATCTTCATAATAGTATCCTTCTATTTGACCTTACCCTAAACCTATGATGCAGAGTTAGGAGGATTCAACAACATATCTCACAATCATTCAAAATTAATCCAAATCAATCTTTGTATAACACATTCTATTATTCATTCTATGTCACATTGGAAACATAACCATGGTAGCCCAAAAGAAGTTATTTCATTTTTTCCAAAACTGCAAACCCTAGACAGGGTTCAAAGCTGCCCTCACTAAAATGATCATAACTTATTCAAATATTAATGAAATTTGATGAGACTTGAAGAAAATTAAAGTAGATTCATATAGGAACAACATAAAATCAGTTTTAGACCCAAAATATATACTTTAAAATCCGTACCATCACATTCTTTCAGACTGTAAATTCTGCACAATATTGTTAAAATAGGCAGTCTCACCAAAATAATCATATCTTCCACAAAACTCAATAAAATTGAATGAGACAAAAAGAATTGGAAACTAGAAATAGAGATATTTCCATCCATATATGATAATCCATTATTTGAGTGCATAACAGGCCGTAGAAACCACAACTTCAACCTGGAAACAATGTAAAATCAGAAAATGCACACAAACTTGAGGTTGCCATTCATCAAACTTCACAAATAATGTCTCCAACCTCCCCAATTCGAGTTTTGGAGGGTGTAATTATAAATTTACAACAAAAAACAACTATTTTCAACCACCTTTTAGTTAGTTTGTTGACAAAACACCTTAATGACACTTTTGACAAGTTGCTTGACAACTTTCTTGAGCAACTTTTACAATTTTTACAATATGGAACAACTTTAAACATTATTTGACAAATGACTTCAAATATTACCTCCTAAGACTCAAACACCTATAAAATGGTTTTATAAACCTTATTATAAGACCCAATACATAAAATAGAGCAACTATTTACAAATGGCCTCATGGAGTCAAGAAATCAAACAAGTGCTCCTGCACCAACCTACAAAAGATCTTTATTCAAAGAGCATCTCTATTTTTCCTCTTAGGTAATACCCTTTATCAAAGAAGTATTGAAGGAACAGTATTATGATGTCTTAACCAAGAGGAAGTTTCAACTATCTTAAAATAGGTGCACAAAAGCATTTATGGGTCACACTCTCGAATGGCGTAACTTTGGCCAAGAAGTTGTTGAGAATAGGATACTATTGGCCAACCATGGAGCGATAAGCCAATCATTATATGAAGAATTTTTTTGTGATGTCAATGGCATGAGGATCTCATCCATGCACCAACTCAAGATCGTATCCCCAATCACTATACCTTGGCCTTTCTCATAATGGGGACTCAACCTCACAGGTATAATTACCCCTACCTCTTCTAATGGTCATATGTTTATAATCATAGCCATAGAATACTTTACCAAGTGAATCAAAGCCATACCCATGACCTACATATTAGGAAAGAAGATACCCAAGTTTATCCTAAATTACCTCATTTTCTGCTATGTTGTTCCCCAAGCCATTATCATAGATAATGGAAAATCTTTTAAAAAATAAGATGTCTATGAGCTATGTCATCAGTTCAATATCCAATATTTTTTTCCACCCCCTATTACCCCCAAGTAAATGTTCAAGTTGAGGCTTGTAGAAAATACCATCATTAATATTCTAAAGAAGATAGTCAATGAAGTTGGTCAGGATTGGCACCTACAATTAAATTCCACCCTATAGGCTTATCGAACTAGCATTTTCACACCTACAAGTGCTACACCCTATTCCTTGGTCTATGGAACTAAATCCATCCTTCCTATTGAGGTTGAGCTCTAGTCACTAAGGGTTTCCTTGTAACATCTCATCATAGATGAAGAATATAGAGTATCTAGACTAAATGAACCATAATTGTTGGATGAACATCACCTTAAATAACTCAATCACTTACAAGCCTATCAAAATAGACTTGAAAGAAGTTATAACAAAAAGATCAAAGGTTGGTGCTTCCAGGTAGGGGATCTTGTCCAAAAGGAAAATCAAAAGAATATGTCAAATCAAGGTAGCAAGGGAAAATTTGAGCTGAATTGGTTAGGTCCTTTCATTATCACAACAAGTTATGGCTCAAGAGCTTATCAACTAGCAACACCTAAAGGATAACTCTTGCAAGAACTAATCAACAATATGCATCACAAAAAAAATTGTGCCTATACCATGAGGGGTACTCTAAAATCAAAAAATTTAAAAACATCAAAAAAGTAAAATATCCAAAAAGAAAAAGAAAAATGATAAAAATAATAAAGAGAAAAATCATCCTCTAGCGAAAACCACTTTGGTGGTGCTTTGGGCAAGTACCTTGGTGAAAACTTGGAAAATAGGTGCATTGCGTAAATAAGCACCATCTCCCATCTATCATGGACTCTTTCATTTTTTGTCACTCATAATAAAATCATCCACCCATCCATCGCATCCATCTTCCATATATTTATCCTCTCATTCCTCTATCTATTTGCATTTGTATCATAGATAAATGGTATTCAGCGAATATCAATCCCCATTAGTACTACTTGGAATTATTCTAAGGATTTCTTTCCTACCTATATTGAGGTAGTCTATCACATCAAACTGGGGGCATATTCCTATACCTAGGTCTTCGGATCAGGTTCCTGTATATTCACTTAAGGTTATTCTCAAAACTCCAAAAAAAATCGTCCTCAAAAAATCTAAAAAAGTATTTGAAACATCTCAGAATCCAAAAAAATTCTAAACATTCCTCAAAATCCAAAAACATTCAAAATATCACAAAATCTCAAAAATATTTGAAACATTCCTCAAAATCCCAAAACATTCAAAACATGTCAAAAACCCATAAAAAGTTCTAAAACATCAAAAAATCAAAAACGTTATTAGGTCCAATAGTCGAACTACATTTCCTTTGTGTGTGTACATAGGGAAGGCCATCGGTGATGATCCCCCGAGGCCTAGGTTAGTCCTTTAGGATTCTACTCTAATAAACTAACATTTTTTAGGTCAGTCAAACTATGTTGCCTCTAGGCAAGGCCATCTCGGATGAGCCCTCGAGGCATAAGTCTTTCCCCCCGTAGGTCTTGTTCTCTTGATCTAACCTTGGAAAACTCAAAAACATTTGGAAAACTTGAAAATAAAAACATTTCTAGAAATCTTTGAAAACCCTCAAAACAACCTCAAATATCTTCACAAAAAAACCCCAAAACAATCTCAAAATATTTTCATAAAACTCGAAACAATCAAATAACCTCAAAACATTTCAAAAAATATAAAAACATTAAAATATTCCAAAAAAAAAAAACCCATGCCATCTCGCCTTCTCTTGTAATAAAATTTTCACCCACAGTAAATTGATCATCACCTTCAACCTTTGGAAACACAAATAGAAATATGTACAACAATTAGTGAAACACAAAACTTTAAACATAAAATCTTATTTCTTGATCATGGTCAAATACGTCAGTTAACATTTATATCAACAACCTATCAAATAGTTAGAATTAATCATCCAATAACATGTCATACGGATATATCTTTCCGACAATGGGCATCATCATTGGAAATCACCTTAAAACACATCCTTTAGCAAGAGATATGAATAACAATGATTTTTTGTTCATCTGATATTTTCTTATGATTTATCTTATAGGTCCATCCGATGATCTCTCAATTATGTCTACAAAATGATTTAGAGAGAAAGGAATGGAGCATTGATCATTTATTTTATTTGTTGTGCTTGTCAGATATTCTAGTAATATGACCTTGGTGAATACTTTCCTTATGTGTATAGGGATAGTCTCAAATAAAACAATGGTGAGGACATATCAGATTCTTCATACCTTTTATGTATTAGTCTCCTTACTTCAATGGCTTCATTCTTCCACATGATCAAACAAGGTTTTTGTATGTTGAAGGTATGGACAAGAATACTCCTATCTATTTCCAAAGTCAAAGCCCATGCATTAGATACAACATCATCCTAGTTTTCAATACCTTGGTGCATCGTGTCAATTTTCTATATCAAAACTAATGATTTATATGATGAAATTAAGCCTAATCCAAAGATAAAAATCGATATCATCTATCCTATCTCATCACATATCCAATAAAATCTTAAATAATCATAGGTTTGTTTAAATACTAAATCAATCTCAATAATAGAGGCTAATCAATATCCATCTCATTCTTCTACTTATATCCATGCTAACATTTCCATCCTGGTATCATAACATACAAAAAATAATAATATAAATGCATCCATCCTATATCCACAAACCATCAACATACATCTCAGGGCATATATTCTGCATAATCATCACATATCAAATGAAAATATAAAAAATGAAATCATCCATAGCATTGCACTACATCCATCTTGTGTTGGGAAAATGTGTCTCAACCTTGCAATTACATAAGTTACTGTTGATACATAAGGTATTGTTCATCTGATGACGATGGGGGTGTAGGGGATCTCCCCCCATGAGGGGTCTGAGGGGATCATCCCCTAGGCTGGAGGTCTGGGAATAGCACGCCTCGGTGGGGGCTCGGGGGCAGTGCCCTCGAAACTTGAATTGTATTTATATTTTATTATTGTAAATTTGGACCGTTCATCATTATGTCTTAGATCTGACGGTCTATATTTTAATAGCTTGACATTCCCTAGAAGGCAACCCTATTTTATGAGGGTGTTGTATTATGGCTATGTATTGTGATGTATTGTGAGAGTCTGATAGTGGTCGTGTTGCCTCTAGATCTTTGGATGGTGATAATCCTATAAGAAGCTTGCTCTGCAAGTATATTGTAACCTTTGCGATTTTTGAATAATATATTAGGTAGATTTTGGAGTGTGGGGTTTTTCTCCTAAAAGGGTTTTCCCCATGTAAATCATTGTGTTGTGGTATGCATGATATCTATGTTTATTTCTATTTAAATTTTTGTAACTGTTAAATATATGTAATGGTTTGCATTATCCTCCTCTCAAGATTAGTGTATGAAGTTGGTCCACTACCTTAGCTTCCTTACAATTGGTATCAGATCCTGATCACCTTTGGTTTCAATTGTGGGTTGTTGGGTTTTTTTAACTAATCTAGATTTAAGTGGGGAGCTTGTGCAGAAGACACTTTGTGATCTTGTTACAGGATTTTTTCAAATGGCAAGTTCATTGGGGAGAATAGAGGTGGATATTTTTTTTGGAAATAATTTTGAAATATGGAGGCTAAAGATGGAGGATCTATTGACAAATCGAGATCTGCGGGATCCGTTAGTGTAATTAATATGTAATTACACTTGCATAACTTTACTTAGGTTGAGCTAATTTTAGGTCAACATTAGGGTTGCATACTTTGCTTTTATAAAGCAAATCATCTCATTGTAATATTGAATTCCTGAATATATCATTTTGCACATTGACATGCAAAGCTCTGCTTTTTCATGTTTTCTCTTCTGTGGAAGGTGTTTAGGTTTGCATGTATGATCTAGGGTTTCTAACATGGTATCAGAGCCTTGACATGCAGCCCCTTCTCAAATTTTGGAGAAAACCATTGCAGATTTCGTTCGGGGTTCCTCGAGGATTTTTTGCCTTGAGTTCATTTATGCAGCATTTTGGATTAGATCGGGCTTCACCATAGGATTCAAAGTGCTGGAAAAAGTCAGGTTTGACTTTTATTTTGCAGGTTTTGGCCATGATTTGCCGGATCTGTGAGGGTTTCAATTTTGGTGATTTTTTGGAAGCTCTGGAGGTAGCCATTTTTTTGGAGCATTTTGAGCCGAAACGGAGGTCACCATTGTGTTTGCAGCAATCAAAAACCCTAAGATCGCCTTTCGTTTCGTCAATTTTGACAAAGTTGATCCGAAAGGCAAAAAAAATTTCCCAGGGAAGCCGTACGACCTCCCCAACACGCATTTCGATGCAGATTTTTGCTCGAAAATCAAGGAAAAAGGATGAAGAATTCATTGGTTTCTGTGCCTCCAGTTTTTAAAAAAATGCGCCACCCGGGGGCCACCGGGCGACCACCAGGTGGCCGCCGGTGCGCCACCACCGGGCGGCGCCGCCAAATCCCGCCGCTCCCCGAGCTCAGCCCCCGCGGGCTCTTGTAGCCAGGCCATCGGTCCTATGGGGGACCAGGCGCTATGCGCCTAGCCCCCGGATGGCCTTCCATCCCACCTGCAGGTCATATGAGTGACCAGGGGCTCTGCCCCAGCCCCCTGTCCGCCAGCCCCTGGTCGCATGCAGGACCAGGGGCCGAATTTTTTTTAGCCCCCTGGGCTGCCTGCAGGTCTTATTGGCCATTCTGGAGCACTTTCACCAAATCGGATGTAATTTTTGCGTACGGTGTCCGTTTTTCACAAACAAGATACTGTTGGAAAGCTGATTCCAATGCCAATCTATTCAATGTTTTAGTTTTTCTATATTTTTCTCCAATTTTATTTTGCAGGTCCTTGAACTCAGATGTTCTGTTTTTCACTTCGGAGGGCATATCTTTTGACTCGGTGATCCTTTTTTCGCCATTCTTGCGACATTGGAAAGCTGGTTCAGTCCTCTACACAGATCTGAGGTCTATTTTTATTTTCTTTTTATGCATGTTAAGCATTATCTCCTTTTGCAGTCATTGGGGATTGTAATAAATGAACTAATATAAAGTTCCATCAGGGGGGTTTCTTGCATAATAATCTTCATCATGTTTTGATGGAAACTTGCATGGGTTGTAATCTGGTTTCTTAGTTTCTTTTGGCCATATTTTGTCTTAGCTTGACACATACCAGATTCAGTTTGGTTCACACTTTAGATTGAGAGCCTATGGTTAGTGATCCGCATCGGATCCATCTCAATTTGAGGGCCACTAAATTTGTGGTTATTGTTCCCGAGTCTGTATGGTACTTTTTCCCATGGAAGATTTTTAGTCTCAGTTTGGCATCGGCATCAAGATTCACGGCCTCCAGATTCTGTCATCATCATACCATCTACTGTTGCTTTATGGATTCCAGGGTTGTTCCAGTTTGGAGTGTTCAAGTGTTCCGTGGCATCGGGTCTGCTGTCACATTATTATGATTCCGATATGGTTTCTTGTAGATAGAAGTATCTTTCCTTGCTTTCCAGATTGTGGTTCCAGTGTTACTCTACAGTGTTCTTCCAGTGCTTCTTTGCAGCATGTCATATCATTGTAGGGGGGTTTTGTCCCACTGGGTTTTCCTCCTCTACCTCTTTCTTGCATTTGTAAATGGGTACCTGATCAGGCCTAATTGTCGGGACCCATCTTTGCTTGCATGCATCTTATTCTAGTGTTTTAGCTTCTTCCTAAGTTCATCTTAAGGGGGGGTGTTAGAGTAATCAGTTATTATGCTTAATTAATTATATTATACTGGTTAATTAATTATATCTACCTCATTATTGCATTTGTACATGGGTACCTAATCAGGCCTTGTTGTCGGGACCCATTCATGCTTTCTTGCATTCATCTTAGTTTTAGGTGCATTCTTATTTAGTCTCCCTAAGTTGCACTTATGGGGGGGTGTTAGTGTAATTAATATTTAATTACACTTGCATAACTTTACTTAGGTTGAGCTAATTTTAGGTCAACATTAGGGTTGCATACTTTGCTTTTATAAAGCAAATCATCTCATTGTAATATTGAATTCCTGAATATATCATTTTGCACATTGACATGCAAAGCTCTGCTTTTTTATGTTTTCTCTTCTGTGGAAGGTGTTTAGGTTTGCATGTATGATCTAGGGTTTCTAACAGGATCCTATTGATAAGAATGTTTCAAGGCTTGCAAATCCTACTCAAGCTACTCAATATGATGTTATGGACTGTAAATCCAAGGGTCTAATCAAATTGTGCTTGGAAGAATTTGTTTTAATCAATGTCCATGAAGAGACCTATGCACATAAACTATGGAAGAAGCTTGGTGAGATGTATCAATCCAAATCTTTAGTGAATAATATTTTCTTGAGGAATAAATTATACTCCTTGAGAATGGAAGACAGTGAATGAATTATAGACCACTTGGAAGCATTCAATATGTTGGTGGCTCAATTGGAATCAGTTGGTGTCAAAATAGACAAGGAAGAGAAATATCGGATCCTGCTTTGTTCTTTTCCTAATTCATAAGATTCTCTTGTTATGGCTATTTGGAGTGCTTCTATTGTATTGAAGACTAAAGATGTGGTGGGTTCTTTTCTTTCTGGAGAGATGAGTAGGAAGATATCCTTCAGTTCCAAGGAGGCCTTGAATTTTTGTGGAAGACCTAAGGAAAAATGCAAGAAGAATGAGAAGCATGAAAAATCCAAGTCCAAGGGGACATCTAAGTCTCTTGGGAATTCCAAAGTTATTTTTTGGAATTGCGGCAATCCATGACATGTTCGTAAAGTCTGAGAAAGAATATGGTGACTCATTCATTAAAACTTTGGAAACTTGTGTAGGTAATGATGCATGGCTAATTGAATCAGGTCATCTTTCTATATAACCTTTAATAGAGATTGTTTTTTTTAATATGAATAATTTGATGGAGGTTAGGTGTACATGGGTGATGATTCTCATTTAAACATTTTTGGTCATAGTAAAGTTAAAATCAAGTTTCCTGATGGTAGAATAAAAAGGATTAATGGTGTGTTGCATATCCCTAGTTTAGCTCAAAATTTGTTATCTATGAGCAAACTAATAGATACACGTGTGAAGGTAGTATTTTATAATACAAGATGCACGATGGTCAGAGGTGCTATTGTGATTGTTAGAGGTATTATATATGGCACATTGTATGAGCTTGATGCATGCACTGTTGAGTGAAATATTACTTCTGTGAAAATAAAGTATGTGGAAGAAGTGAGGGTTTCACCTTCAGCAGATGGTCATGGATTTTGGGTACCCAATGGTGCTCTTTCATCTTAATCAAATTTAATTATAGAAAAAACTATGTTATGGCACCAGAGACTTGGCCACATTAGAGAAAAGGGTCTAAAGACCTTGAAAAATAAAAACCTTGTTGAAGGGTTATCTGATTGTAATCTTGAATTTGATTTCTATGAGTATTGCATTTATGGAAAACAAAACCATGTTCAGTTTTACTCGAGTTCTCATAAATCTTGTAGTGTATTGGATCTTATTCATTCCGATGTGTTTGGTCTTGTGGACGTTCCTTCAATTGGTAAATCCACATATTATGTTTCATTTATTGATGATTACAGTAGAAGGACGTGGGTATACTTTCTAAAGAGTAAATTTGAAGTTTTCAGTTGATTTAAAAAATATAAAGCAATGGTTGAGTTGAAAACTAGAAAGAAAATAAATTTTTTGAGGACTGATAATGCCAGTGAATTTTTCTCTAATGATTTTGATAGATTATTTAAAGATTGTGGTATTCGTAGACAAAAGAAAACTCTGTATTCTCCATAGTAGAATGGAGTTGTAGAAAGAATGATTAGGACACTGATGGAGAAGGCTAGGAGTATGTTGAAGGTTTTGGGTTGAAGTTGTTGCCACTACTTGTTACCTAATTAATAGTTCTCCTACATCAGCTCTTCTTGATAAGACACCTATAGAGGCATGGTCAGGCCACAAGCCTTCTTTAAAACATTTTTAGAGTTTTTTGTTGTGAGGCATATGCACATGTGCCAAAGGAGAAGAAAACAAAGTTGGAGAACAAGGTTGTGAAATGTATCGTCATCAGATATAGTTATGGTGTGAAAAGATACAATCTTTGGGAAGATCGTTGCACATAAGGTAATACATAGTAGAAGTGTTATTTTTAGAGAAACTAAGCCTTCTTCTATTACATTGCAACCATAACAAAGTAAACAGGAAGATGTGATTCAAATTTCTTCTACACCTAAGAAAGTTGATTAAAGGCTCATACATAGATAAGAAGTTGAGGAGAGCGCATCTATCTCTGAATCTTCAAAAGAGGAGGAAGAACCTCCAACTCAGCCTATCCGTAGGTCTACAAGGCATATACAACCACCTGAAATATATCCACCTGATGATTGCAGATGTATTTTTTCTTTGAATACTAACTTGGATGAACCTAGATCAGTAGAAGAGGCATTAGGTGTGAATGATGCAAAATCTTGGGAGATTGCTAAGGATGAAGAAATGGCAACTTTGAAAAAGAATGATACATTTTTTCTTGTACCATTTCCTGAAGGATGAAAACCTATTGGTTGCAAATGGGTATTTAAAAAAAAGATTGGTTTAGATGGAGGTACTGATAAGTACAAGGCAAGGTTGGTTGCAAAAGGCTACTCTCAAGTTGAGGGTGTTGATTATGGTGAGATATTTTCTCCTGTTACAAAAATGGCATCCATTAGATTTTTTCTTTCTATTGTTGTTGTTTATGATTTAGAGGTTGAGCAAATGGATGTGAAAACTAATTTCTTCCATGGTGACTTGGAGGAGGATATTTATATGACACAACCAAAGCACTATGTGGTGAAAGGTAAAAGTAAACCGGTTTAAAAATTGAAGAAATATTTGTATGGTTTAAAATAGAGTCTTAGGATGTGACACCAAAAATTGATACATATGTGTTGAGTTTGGGATTTGAGTGTTCTCAACCAGATCGTTGTGTTTATTATAAAATTAATTGTGATTGTTTCTTGTTTATTGCATTATATGTTGATGATATGTTATTTATTGGTAGAGGGAAAAGTATGATTTCAAAACTAAAATCTCAACTTGCTGCTAAATTTGAAATGAAAGAACTTGGTGTAGCTAAAAAAATTGTTGTGATGGAAATTAAAAGAGATAGAGTGAAAAAAAAGCTATGGCTTGGCCAAAGTAATTATGTCAATTCAATTTTATAGAGGTTTGATATGCAAGATTGTAGACCATTGTGTCTTCCTATTTCAGCTGGAACAAAGTTATCTACTGTAGATTGTCCAACATCCCCATCAGAGATGGAAGACATAATCAAAGAGCCTTAGTAGAGTGCAGTTGGAAGTTTGATGTATGATATGGTTTGTACAAGACCATTCATTGCCCAAGTAGTGGGAGTTATTTCTACATATATGTCTAATCCTGGTAGAGTTCAATGGGATGTAGTTAAATGAGTCTTCAAATATTTGTGTTGTACCTTAGATTATTCCTTATGCTATCATAATAATATGATTGAATATGAGATTTTCCTTGATATTCATGTTTGTGTGGATTCAGACATAGGTAGGTGATGTTGATAGTAGGTGATCCACCAATTCTTATGTGTTTCCTTTATTTTGTGGTGCAATTAGTTGGATGAGTAAGTGGTAGGTTGTGGTTGCTTTGTCCACTACTAAAGCAAAGTATATGGTAAATACTCATGTTTGTAAAGAAACCATTTGGCTTAAGAGACTGTGCTCAAATATTAGAATAAAACAAGGTGCAACGATATTTTATTGTGGCAGAGTGTGATATTTCTAGCCAAGAACCCAAAATTTCATGCCATGACCAAGAACATTGATGTATAGTATCATTTTGTTAGAGATATGGTCGAAGATGGTAAGGTAAATTTGGTTAAGGTAGATTCTTTGATGAATGTTGTTGATTCTTTAACTAAACCTATGAGCAAAGAGAAGTTCAAATGGTGTTTAGAAACTATGGGCCTTTCAACGCCAATCAATTTAGAGATGATGTTTATTCACCCTCCTATTGTTTTTGCAAGGTATTCGAAAAGTGGGAGATTAGTTGGGAAAATGTATCTCAACCTTGCAATTACATAAGTTACTATTGATACATAAGGTACTATTCATCTGACAATGACGGGGTGTGGGGGGTTTCCCTTATGAGGGGTTTGGGGGGATCATCCCCCTAGTTGGGGGTCCGGGAGCAACATGCCCCGGTAGGGGCTCGACAACAATGCCCCCAGAAGGAAAATTTTATTTGTATTTTATTATTGTAAATTTGGACTGTTCATCATTATGTCTTAGATCTAATAGTCGATATTTTATTAGCTTGACTTTCCCTAGAAGTAAACCCTATTTTATGAGGGTGTTGTATTATGACTATGTATTGTGATGTATTATGAGATTCTGATAGTAGTTGTGTTGCCTCTGGATCTCTAGTTGGTGACACTCTTGTGAGAAGCTTTCTCTAGAAGTATATTGTAATATTTGTGATTTCTAAATATTATATTGGGTAGCTTTTCGAGTGTGGGGTTTTTCTCCTGAAAGGGTTTTCCCCATGTAAATCACTATTTTGTGGTATGCATGATATCTATGTTTATTTCTATTTAAATTTCTATAATTTTTAAAGTTCTATAAAGTTTTGCATTATTCTCCTCTCAAGATTACTGTAGGAAGTTGTGTTGTTACCCTAGCTTCCTTACATCTTGCATATATGAATCATTACATATACATGTAAACGTGCATCCACATCATATCATGAGCATAATAAAAAAAGAAATTACCATCCATCATATAATCATGTCATAACATCTCATAAACATTTGCATTCATACATAACACATCCATAGTGCATCCATAAGCATGCATACATCACATGACATCATAAGCATGAAATAAGACATAACAGTATAATTGATGCATCATTGATCATCTCATATATATCAAAAAATGAATGTCATGATACATATCAAAGTGTGTGATATACACCAAAATATACATGAGGTTGTCAAAGAGCTAATGAATGAATATGCATCATAGCTAGGTATACATCAACATATGGATACAATAAAATGTCTATAAACATAAGGAGTATATCCAAAGCTCCCATTTTCATCCCGACTAGGTGTGGGTTGGCATGGCAGAGGAATCTGTCTCTTTTAGTCTCCTAAGTGTCCACCTGAGGGGCCCACTCCTCGTGATTGTCTGACTGATGGAACCCCCATTGATCCACTCAGATCCAAAGAACTCCTCTATAAAAAATTAGGTTGTTTCCTATGGAGAGGAACCTACATATAGTACATGGTTCTATATTACGACATCTCTTCCATGGTCTATCCATAAAGAGAGGTCGATACCATCTGACCCTACATTTGGGAGGAAGCCTTGAGATTTTTTCTACTTGTAGTCTCCTATACTAGATGTATCTCTATTTGTTGTCTTTGGGTCCTCTCCTAATCCCTCTCTGAATGGGCTTGATCCCACTATGGTCTAAAGGTGTTTCACTCCTATCAATCAGTATCTCTCATGCATATAGGCATCCCTCTCCTAGCAGGCCTAGTCTCACTCGGCATTCCTCTAATATAACTCTTCAGTGACTACTTGTAGTCTTTGATCTTGAGCATTCGACACTATTGATATGTGTTGATGTGGCATGTGTGGTGGTGGACATGATAGTGGACTTGGAGGTAGCCCCTACGGTACCTATCTTGTCACCTGTCTTGGAATCTAAACATAGCATTGGCCTCCTTTTCCTCTACCTACTCTACCTCTAGCACCCCTGCCCTTGCATCTACCCCTGTCAGATCTATAAGTCTATCAGGCCTATGTTGATAAAACCACGTTTCATAGACTATGGTAGTACCAAGATCATTAATCCCACCTGTGTAAATCCATGGAATAGGAACTGAAACCTCAAAAATAATCGCTCTATGTTCGGAGATAGAACCACAAATTTCCTTCAAGTTTCAATCAAGAAAACCTTAGAGATCTCAATCTAGGAATTGAATTAGGGAAAGATATTTTCCATAAGGTGTCCTAGGGTGTGATTAAAGACAATTAAGGGGGTTCACCACCAAGAAAAGGCTTGGAAATAAAGAGATGAATGCAATGTGAAAACCTAACTATATGACTAAAGTATGAAACTAAAATACATAATAACAAACTAAGAATGATTAAAGGGGTACCTAGAAGAAAAATGTGATTAAAAAAAGCTCTGAAACCCTAAAATTTTGAATTTTAATGCTCACTGGGACTCATGCGCTAGTCTGGATGATTTAGTCCCAAAATAGAGTTTCTATGCAAAAATTAGAATCTTTAAGTGGTTGATCTAGATCTCCTAAAATATGGAAAAGGCAATACTAGGACTCATATGCCCAAGGTGGTGATTTAGTCCCCGTATTAGGGGTTTGGCTGAAACTCTATTATTCTCTGGTGATCTCCTATAGCTTCTCTCATATCAGAGCTATGAGTTTGAAACACTGAATTCTTTCGTGTAGGTGACTTTTTGTGATCTTGTGATGTAGATGACAACTTTGGAAACTTGACAACTCTTCTCCAATCTTGCAATTTAGTCTTCAAAGGATCTTCAAGTCACAAAACACCTAGATCTATAATCATACATCAAATCTAAGAAAAACTTGTTGATTGTTAGGGAATAAGGGTTTACCTAGTTCAAACCCCATTTAGGTAATTAAATCATATGATGAAACAATGAAACATGAAACATGAAACATGAACAATGATAACATGAATGATGTCTTAAAATGTAAGTCAGAAATCTACAATGAAGTGGCCATGTAGAATGTAGATCTTGATCTTGAATTGGATATGAAACAATTCCTAGCTTGTATCTTGAATACTACAGCACAACACTAGCTCAACAACATGCCTGATGTATTATGCCTTTGACACGATGATGGATCTTGAATTTCTACAAAAAATGTTGAAGAAATATGCCCTTGAATGCCTTAGAAATGATCTTTAATATTCTATGATGCTCTTCTGAAGTCTTAGGATACTTGAATCTTGATTGCTTAGTGAAATAATGATTTGAAACCTTGTTTATATAGGCACCTCATCTAACTTACCGTTTATTAGATCCCAAATGTCAACATTCATGAAATTTGAATCCAAAACCTTGATTTCCTACTCAAAACCCCAAAAAGGGGCCAAATGGGACTCATACACCAAAGGTGGCATATGGTTCCCATTTGGGTGGGAATCATATGCCCAAGGTGGCATATGGGTCCCACCAGGGCTTTTTAGGTAGAGGAAATATTAGGAAGTTAGAAAATTAAGTGTATTTGTTGATTATGTCAGGATCTTGGTTGAAATAAGCCTTGGGGTGCATAATAAATGGTTTTAGGGGCCTATTAATGATGATATGAAAGTCATAAATGAAAGAGGGCCCAAAAATTAATGTCAAGGTATAAATAAATACAGTTTACAACACTAAATTAAGGAAAAATTAGGTCTATTTAGCTTAAAAGGGCCCCAAACCTAATGTGAATGTGTAAAACACATTAAAACACTATATTAAGGAAACATTAGGTTCATTTTAATGTTAATAATTCCCAAATAAAGTGTGAAAAAGGGCTACTTTTTCCTACAATACATTTAGCCCCCACTCTAGTGAGAGGAGGAACTTTCTTCAAACTCACACTAAAGTAGACATTCAAGAGGGGTCCACGTGTACCAATGTGGATGGTCTAGGATGAAAATGTAAAGGGGGTGGTCAAACCCCCAAGATCCAAGATCCTATGTCAAACCAACATAAGCACAAAGGGACACACACAAGGTGTATGATATGCAGCAAAACAAGATACACAAATATGTAATGTCAAAGACATAAAGACAAAAGAAAGAAGAGAGAAAATGTGGATCAAGTTTCAACCATTTTTCCTACATGTTTTGGATCATATCTAATTTTTTTGTTTAAAACATATAGTCACTCTGAGGCAGAAAAACTTTAGGTTGTCTGTTGGGTGAGTATCCAAAAAGGGTGGCTTATAAGTGGAACACATTGTCAACTATGCAAACCAAATGTACACTCACAAGGGCTAGTGGAAATTCAGACCATCCACTAGGTGAGCCCCCAAAGAGGTGAGACACATATGCATGTAGTAGGTATGCACTAACATGCACAAGAAAGTGGCTATGGGAACGTCACACCTAAATTTGGCTCCCATACGTACAACCATACCAAAGCTATACGTCTTGATAACTTTGATAAGGTGCCACACAACACAAATAGTAGGATTCATGAGGCAAGAAAAACTTTGTATTCTTGACACCAATAAACAAAAAAGATGGCTCTATAGAAAATAAAAGTGTTTTATAAAAAGTGTCCATATAACAAATATTGTAAATGCAAAGGTAGTGTAAGGTACATTCAAAGGGATTTTTCTTATTTCATGTAAGGTATCTTCTTAGGGAACATTTTTCCTAATTTCTCCAAGAGAGGACAAGTCAAATAAATATCGTGCTCTCGAAGGAAATCAAACCCAACGATGCCACCAAGAAAAGGACACATCACAAGAAAAAATAAATTTGTGCAATGAAACATGAGTGTCGATGTATGCCCCCACATTAAAGTGGTTGCTCACACCATTTCTATGAGAAATTTTTTTAAATTAGATGAAGAAATGAGAGGTTATTTGGAAAACCCTATGCCAATTCATATGTTCTCGAATGAAACTACATGAATAAGTATGTCATATGTGAGCCAACTTAAGGAATTTCCTCCACATCCCAAGCTTTCTCTTATATATACATGGAATGTGGTCAACTAGACAAAAGAGACAATGACAAGTGCCATATGAGGACAAGACCACCCTAGCCCCTTGCCCCCACTTAGTGCAGGACAGGGATGAGCTGAGGTGATTGATGAAAAACTTGTAAATCGGTATCAATTAGAGGAACTAGGTGCTTCAACACAAGGAAGAGTGCCACAATCCTTAAGATGTTGAATTGTATTACTCAGAGCTTTGCATTCATTAGTAGAATGATGATTAACTCTATGATATGCAAAAAATTAACTCTTGTAGTAAAACTTCTTTCATGTTCTTGGAGGGAGGGATATCAAATCATCTTGGAGGAGTCTCAACAAGATACTTTCTTGATCAAAAGTAGAATATATTCCTTTAATTTGTGACAAGGATATCTCTTGCTTAGTACAAGGTGTCATACTTACACAAGAATTTTTAGATTTTTGAGATTTTGTACTCTCCTTTACAGGAGGGTGTAAAATCTATCAAATTTGAATCATTGGTGTTTTGTGTGATGAAATTGATATTAAGTGAAGATTTCTTTGTTTCTTTCATTTCTTTCAAAGGATAATAATAAAGATCACTAGTGTCTATTAGATCAGGATGCATTAATGTTAAATTTGGCTTAGAAGAATCATTTGTAATAGTGTTGATATTAAGTGAAGGCTTGATATTTTCTTTTGAGGGACAATAAGCAAGACCATTAGTTGTTCCTTGCATGTTAGGCTCTATAAGGACATGGATACCTTGTTCTCTAGCACCAAATCCTTTTCCACTATAACCAAGTTGTTTGATAAGTTCATAACCTCTTCCATAAAGCTTTTTCATTTCGTTTGGATTCGATGGTTGCTTATAATCAGCTTCATCAAAGTTTTTTGTGTAATTTGTTTTCTTTTGTTCTAAGTGGTTGCGGTGGATTCTTTCGAAGGGTCTTCTGAATTTTGTGTTGACATTACTGCTTTTTCTTTTTCATGTTTCTTTATTATGATTTTTGGTTTCCCATCAAAGCTAGGTGTGAAATCCAAATAACCCCAATAATCTTTGAATAACTTTGTGACTTCCTCAATATTTTTTTCTTTGTCCTTTTGTTGCACGGGTTCCACTGGTGTAGTTGGTGTCAGTGTTTTCAGAGGATTTTCCTTGTTTTTATCAATGTTCAAACAACTTTTTGGTTCAAGGTCGACATCGATTGTATACACTTTGTTGTTATAGACATACTTCATTTTACGATGAAGAGTAGAAGGCACCACATTCATTGCATGAATCCATGGTCTTCCTAAAAGAAGATTATATGAAATATTGTGAGGAATAACATGGATTAGTATTTTTAATGTGGCCTTTCTAGCTATAATAGGCAAAGTGATCACACCAAGCGGTTGTTTTCCTACATTATCAAATCCTTGAGTAGATAAAGAGGCAAGTTGAATTTTATATTTATCAATGCAAGTCTATCTAAAAGGGTTATACTACACACACTAAGATCTGATCCATTATCAACAAGGGTTCTTTTTATCCCATTCCTATTATATATATCTATTATCATGAGAGGTTCTTTTTTTTTTTTTGCACTTCCAAAGGAGAGAGATCACTTTGGTGGAAAATAATTTCATTCATTCCTTGAATCATGGCTGCTATATCATTTGGGTTTGCACTAGAGGGAACCACAAATTGTTGCAAGGCACTTTGAATCATGTTATGATAATGAGGGGAATCTTGAATAAGGTCCCATAATGATATCTTAGCAGGATTATTCTTAAGTTGTTCAACAAGATCATACTCCTTTCCACTTTGTGGAGGCAAATGAGGAGGACCTGGAAAGATAGGTTGAGGTAATGGTAGGGATATTGAAATTTTTTTCCTTGGTTGTGGATTGTTTCTAGTGTTATATGTATGAGAAATGATATTGTAACTTGACTCTTGTGACACATTATTCTTAGGTGGGTAAAGGATAAGTTTGGGTTTCTTTTGAGTTTGTGGTCATTATGAGGGTGGGTAAAGAATTAGAGGATTCCTAGGATGTCCCACATGGTACTTAGGAGGTCCAATAGTCAAGGGGGGTCTAATTAAAACTTGTGCATTCAATACCTCAGTGGTTTGGGTTTGATGTCTTTCTAATGAAGGGGAGTCTAGTGTCATATTTTCATCATCATCTAAGGAAGTCACATCACTATTGTTGTCATTTTGTTGTATCATGATATCCTCCCTACGAGGAGAGTTTTTAGGAGAGCAGAAAACTAGATTTTCATGACATCCAATGTTTCATTCTTCTAAAATGACTTCATCGCAAGTAAGGGAGTTATCAATGGCTGGATTGTCTTTTTTATCAATAATGTTTTCCCTAGGGGAAGAGAGACAATGGAGATTCTCATGACTCTCATTTCTTTGATCTTCTAACATCAAAGTATCTTCTTTACCAATAGTAGAGATATTAGGAGAAGGTCCAATTTGATTGTTCTAATTTTCCATTATTTCATCCTTTTTTTCTAAGGTTACATTATCGTGTGCCCTAATATCTACCCTAGCAGGAGACTTTTTAAGATGTTCATCACATTCCCTGGTTAGATTTTTTAAAGTAGCTTCATCACAAATAGGGGAGGCATTGAGAGAAGGAGAATCATGCTTGCCAATGACTTGATCCTCTCATTCAAATAGATCTCTCCAAATGGTAGGAGCATTAGGAAAGGGAGAAACAAGATTTTCTTGACTTTCAAGTGTATCTTCTAACACTAAACTATCTTCTTCATAACTAGGAAGGATATTAGGAGAAGAACCAATGTGATTATCATGGTTATCTACAATTACATCGCTATGTGCTATAATGTCTTCCCAAGTGGGAGAGGTAGGTGTGGATGCTAAAATCTTATACATGGATTGTATAGATTTATCCATCCTCATAGAATAACATACATCATTGACTCCAAACAAAATGATAAAACTAAAACAAACATGCAATGGAGAAAATGAAATAAAACCTATTCTATGGTGGATTGGTGCCCTCCATGAAGATGTGAGAGAGCCCTTTCCCAATCCCTTTCTAAGCCAAGTGAAATAGACAATGAATTGCTATGAGCTCAAGTTGCCTATAGTTTAGATGCATTCAAAATGTGTTGTTGAAATGAGAGAAAATGCCTTGCATTTATAGGAGAAGTTGATAGAAGAGAGGCCAAAATTAGGCAATGTGGGACTAAATCCCATCCAATAGGATAGAGACACTTGTCATAATGGGATTGGCCAAAGCTTGTGCAAGTTTTGGTCAATGTGCCCATTCAAATTTGAAAAATGTCAATAAATGCATGTTGTTGAGGGTTTTGGGGGGAATAATCTTTGTCCAAAAAAGTCAAAGATGAGAGTTATTGAGAAAAATAAGTCTTTTTAATAAATCAAAATAAATTGATTTATTGGTGCAAGTGGGTGGGTTAGTTAGGAGTTTGGATTTGACTCTAGTTGAGTCAAAAGCTAGAGAATGATAATCATGATTAGAAGTTAATTAATTTAGATTAATTAAATTAGGGGATTTTAGGGATTTGACATTTGATTAAATCAGTTTGATTTATTAAATCAAATGACAACATAAGGATTAAATAATTTGATTTATTTAATGAACCTTAGGAAATTAATCAATAAATTGCTTTAATTGATTAATAGAAGAAATGAATGTTAATTTGTATGATGCATGATTGTTATTTTTGCATGTCTACATTTTTCCCCTCTTTGAAGCAATGTACTCATTGCATTGGTTCAAAGAATGATGCCGCTGACATCGAAATTAAAAAAATTCAGATTTTTCAGATGCCCCAACGAAAATAAGTACGTTAGTACATTGACCCCTCGAGAGATCGAGTGAAAAGATACAATTTGAGGTAGATCTCACAACAAAGAGGTTAAAATGAATGTATGGATGGTGATGACTATATAATCTATATGATAATGATGATGTAAATGAGATGTTCTAATTATGCAAGATGCATGATGGATGCAGGATGGATGCATGAATGTAAGCTGGATGCATGCTGGATGTATGATGGATGCATTGTTAGCGTGAAAGAAGGTAGAAGAATGAGAGGGATCAACCCTTAAATTCGAGAAGATGAAGAAGTCCAACAAGTCCCCTAGTCATCGAGACTTTATTGGATATGATGATGAATGATGATGATGTATTGCTTATCCAAGGATGGGAAAAGAGCATACCTTTCTTTATGTTTGATAACACACGTAGGTGCGATGCATCAAGGTATTAAGAACCAGGATGGCGTGGTGCCTAGTGTGATGGACTTTGACTCATCAAACAGATAGGAGTACTCTTGTTCACACTTGACAAACATAACCTTATTCAGAATGCAGTTCAAATATTCCAGACATCTCGGGCCAAAACATAAAAAAGGCAAGCCTTCTTATGTGGTCAACAAGATGCCTAAAACATCCTTCCTACAAACAAAACAAAGTATGCATGACGAAGTTATTTTACAAGAATATCCAACAAGCACAGCAGATAAAAAGATAATGATCATTGCCCCATTCCTTTCTCTCTAAACCTGTTTTGTTTAGGCATCATCGAGAGGTCCTTGGCATGAGTCCAAAATAAGATAAGTCAAAAAGACCAAATAAAGTAAACAAACAAGCTGATGTTCTTCATACCGTTAGCCAAGGCTAAACTACTGTGGGGTACCTGATGTTTATGTCCATCGTAGGAAAGCTTCATCCTAGGACATGTAGTGATCAGGGTTTTAGTGAGACTGATTGTGTGATAAGCTATTGATACTTTGAGTTGACCAACTTGCTGACTTACTGACTTAGACTTTCGAGACTTTGACGATTAGGGAGTTCACTTCAGAACCTGCTAGACTTGCTTCTGACTGACTCACCAAAGGGTGAGAGTGATGATTGATTTATTCTTAGTGATGAAAATCACGGGTGAAAGTGAGATGAAATGGATGCACCATTTTGGTTTTTTCAAATGTTTTGAGGTTGTTTTTGGAATTTTGAGATGTTTTACAAATGTTTTTGGTATTTTCAAGATTTTAAGACGAACAAACTAAATTAAAGACCTATCCTAGGGGTCTCAGGAGCTGATCCATAGATTAGCCTTGCCTACGTTATATACGCAAAGACCACGTAGTTCGACTGGTGGTGGACTGACTTGATGATAAGATGGATGGGAAAACAGGTTGCCCCCCTTTTTATTGCTTAAAGGATTGACTTAAGATGCAGACTAGATGGGCAAATAGATTGCCAATGCGACGAACGCCTAAAGGACTGACCTAACCGTCTCCGGGGATGATCAAAGATCAACCTTGCCTACGTTCAAGCTCAGAGACGATGTAGTTCGACAAGGTGAAAGACTGACAAGACTAAATGATGAATTTTTGGAAGATTTTCTAATATTTTGACATGTTTTTGGATTTTTTGAATGATTTGGATGTTTTTGGATTTTTGAATGAGTTTTTTCAATGTTTTTGGATTTTCTGATGAATTTTTGAAAAAGATCACGAGAATATACATGAATCCGATCCAATGTTGCGAGAATGTGCCCCCAGTGTGGGCGATAGACTACTTCGATAAAGGCAGGACATACTGACCTTCGAAATGCCAAGTAGCTCCATGGTGGAATACGGTATAGACACCAACACAGGCTATGGTACGGATGCGAGTGGATGAGTGGAATGCAATGGAATGGATGAGTCGTGCAGATCCTTATAGATGGGGAAGGTGCTTTATTTACACTTGATGCCTACTTGCCAGGTTTTCACCAAGGTACTTGCCCAAAGCACCACCAAAGTGGTTTTCACTAGAGGAAGATTTTTTTCTTTTTACTATTTTCAATCCTTTTCTGATTTTTTTGGATTTTTTGATCTTTTAATTTTTTAATTTTTTTTTTGTTGTCACCAAGTTGCATGTTTGCCAGGTTTTCATCGAGGTAACCATTTTTTCAGGACCTTTTCTGATTGTTTTTGTATTTTTTAGTTCTATACCTTGCAAGATTTAGGCATAAAACTTTTTGAGGTGAGAGCTATTCAGAGGCTCTTGCAAAGGCTCGCCTTCTGGTGTTGCTAGTTGATATGCCCCTGATGTGTAACTTGCAGTGATGATAAAAGGTCCCAGCTAGTTGGGCTCAAACTTTCCCTTTGTATCTGGATTTGTCATGTTCTTTTGGTTTTCTTTCAGCACGAGGTCACCAACTTGGAAAGTGCATTGTCTGATCTTCTTGTTGTAGCTCCTTTTTAGGTGATTTTGGTACACTTGTAGATGATTAAGGGCATCCATGCGCCTTTCATCTAGTAATTCTAGCTCATTGAGTCTTGTGACCCTGTATTCCTCATTTGTGATAAGGTTTTGTAGTGATATCCTTAGTGATGGGAGCTCGATCTCAATGGGGAGTATGGCCTCTGATCCGTAGACCAGAGAGAATGGGGTGGCACCTGTTGGTGTGCGGATGTTGGTGCGGTAGGCCCATAAGGTGGGATTTAACTACAGATGCCAGTCACGACCTTAGTCATTGACTTTTTTCTTGAGGATTTTCAAAATGGTTTTATTTGTAGCTTCTGCCTGGCCATTGCCTTGTGGATAGTATGGAGTGGAATAACGGTGTTGGATTTCGAATTTTTCACACAAATCTCCGACATCCTGATTTTTGAAGGGCGTCCCATTATCAGAGATAATGGATTGAGGAACACTGTATCAGAAAATGAGGTAATTCAAGATGAACTTGGATATTTGTTTTCCCGTGATGTAGGTCATGGGAATTGCTTCGACCCACTTTGTGAAATATTCAATGGCGGTGATGATGAACTTATGGCCATTGGATGAGGTGGGTGATATTTTACTAATGAGATCGATCCCCCATTGTGAAAAGGGCCAAGGTGTAACAATGGGATGTAGTTCTTGAGTTGGTGCATGAATAAGGTCTCCATGCTGTTGGCATTGCAAGCATTTTCTGACAAAATTGTGCGCCTCTTTTTCCATCGTCGGCCAGTAGTACCCTATTCTCAGCAACTTTTTAGCCAAGGTCATACCACTTGAGTGTGACCCGCACGTGCCATTATGTACCTCAGTTAGAGCAGTCAGGGATTCCTCAGGTTTTAAACAACATAGCAAGGTTTCATTGGTACTCCTACGGAAGAGGGTTTCTCCTAGGATGACGAATCGTGAAGTCCTTTTCATGAAAGTGCATTTTAGGTTCGGGGTGATGTCAGTGGGGAGGATTCCTAACTTTAGGTAGGTGTATATATCATGATACCAAAGATCACCGGGACCAATGAGTTCACATGCGTATTTTGACTCTAGTACCTCGAATGTGGGTATGAGAAGCTGCTCTACAAGGAATTCATGTTTTGAGACGTTACGAGGGATGTCGAGTAAGGATCCAATTATCGCCATTGCATCAGCCGCTTTGTTGTTTGTCCTTGGTATCTGCTCAAAGGTAATGTCGATGAAAGATTCCTTGAGGCTTTCTACCACCTTCTTGTATGGTGCGAGCTTATCATCCTTGGTTTGGTATTCACCGTTGACTTGGTTGATGATAAGTTGCGAGTCCCCATAGACTTTTAGTGCCATGATTCGCCATTGTGCTGCAATCTTGAGACCTATGGTCAAAGCTTCATATTCTGCTATATTGTTAGTACAAGGGAATGCCAGCTTGTATGATCTAGGTATGCAGTCTCCTTGCAGCGTGATGAAAAACACACTAGCTCCTGACCCATGTTGTGTGTGAGAGCCATCAAAGTATAACTTCCAGTGGTCTGCTGCACCAAGGTTAAAAAGGGACTCATCTAGGAATTCTGATATGAGTGGGTTATCTGTGTAGAGGGGAGCTTCTACCAGCTGATCCGCAATAACTTGTCCTTTTATGGCTTTTCATTCTACATACTCGATATCATGTATAGATAATATCATTACCCACTTAGCCATTCTACCTGTAAGCGCTGCTTTTGACAATAGGTATTTTAGAGGGTCTATTTTGGAAATCAACTTGGTTTGGTGCACTAGCATGTAGTGTCTGAATTTTTGAGCCGCAAATACCAGTGCTAGGCAAGCTTTTTCTATTGACGTGTAATTGAGTTCATGTCCCACCATTGTTCTACTGATGTAGTAG
Source organism: Sequoiadendron giganteum (assembly GCA_007115665.2). NCBI lineage: Eukaryota > Viridiplantae > Streptophyta > Pinopsida > Cupressales > Cupressaceae > Sequoiadendron > Sequoiadendron giganteum. The sequence goes on from CM021110.1 coordinate 309,851,635, forward strand.
ATAGCCTGCTCAGTTCCCTTTTCATCATGTTGGGCTAAAAGGGCCCCCAGGGTAGCTATTGTTGCAGAGATATATAGGATTAATGATTTCCCCACAATTGGTGGCATCAACACAGGTGGTGTAAGTAGATATTCTTTTATTTTGTTGAATGCTTGCTCGCATTTGTCATCCCATCTGAAAGCTACTCCCTTGTGAAGTAGGTGTGAATAGGCAATCTGTTTATCTGCCAATTGTGCTATGAATCTTCAGATGGACTGGAGTCTTCCTTGCAATCCTCTTAGTTGTTTTAACATTCTTGGTGCTTTCATTTCAAGGATTTCTTTTACCTTTGCAGGGTCTACCTCTATCCCTCTCATTGAAACTATGTATCCTAGCAACTTCCCTGATTGTACCCCAAAGACACACTTCTTCGGGTTGAGTCTAACCTTATATTGTTCGAGCCTATCAAAGATAGCACTTAGAGTTGCTATATGGTCTTGTCTCTTCTTTGATTTAGCAAGTATGTCATCTACATAATTTTTGACTGTTTTGTGGATCATGTCATGGAAGATTAATGTCATGGCTCTTTGGTAGGTAGCTCCTGCATTCTTCAACCCAAATGGCATTACGTTCTAGCAGTAGGTGCCCCAAGGACATGTGAATGCTGTCTTGGGTTGGTCTTCTTTTGCGATCAATATCTGATTGTACCCCGAGAAACCATCCATTAGGGAAAGCATCTCATGTCCGGCCGTCATATCCACTATCATGTCAATGTTGGGTAGTGGAAAGTCATCCTTGGGACATGCTTTGTTTAGGTCTCTGAAATCAGTGCAGATGCAGATGCCCCCTTTTAGTTTTGAGACTGGTATGAGGTTAGATACCCATTCTAGATAGTCGATCGGGCATATGAAGCCAACATCCAGAAGTTTTTGTAGCTCAATCTTTACAAGCAAGGCTATTTGTGGGTGCATCTTCCTTAGCTTCTGTCTGACTGGTTTTGCTTCAGGGTAAACGGCCAAATGATGAACTACCATTTCAGGGTCCAAGCCTGGCATGTCTGCATAGGTCCACGCAAAATTTACCTTTCTCTCCTTTAGGAAAGTTTCCAATAGTTCTTGTTCTTCTTCTAGGAGGGATTCTGCATAGAAGGTAATTTGTGGTTCTGATTCTGTTCCTAAGTTGACTAGGTTGCATTGTTCTTCCAACACTGTTGACTTCTCCTGGTGTAGAGAAATAAGGGGGAGATTGAATCCTTCATCCTCTAGCACCTCAGAGAGGTTTTCACCATTGGATGCATCCTTTATTTTTACTATTTTATGGTTAGAGAGTGCCACAGTGTGGTTTTCACTCAATAACTCCGAGCTTATTCTCGATCTTTTTCTTTTGCGACTGAAGGACTCAATCGTCTCCCCATAGTATGCTTGTGTGTCTAGAGTGATATCAAATCCTGCCTTGTGATCTATACGTGGAACAGTATCCCTTAGTCCCATGAATTCTGAGAGAGCCTCATCGTTTTCGAACGAGTCTAGAATCGGCGGTCCCCGTTGGTTGTGATTGATGAGTTGGGGGTACACTAAGTGGATTTGGTGGGTTTGTTGGATTGGCTCAGTGGGTGAGACACTAATCATCAGTAAGTTGGAATCTTCAAAGAGCCTAGGTAAGCCACCTATGGTGTCATCATCATCACTACTACTACAAACGTCAGTTATGTCAAATGTGAAGTTATCGAGAGGCAGGCCTGTGGACACGGGTAATCTAAGGTTAGTTGTCGAGACCCGAGGAGAGGACCTGACTGCCCTATTAGGAACACTTATGCCATGCACAGTTATACTTGGAGGGGTATAGCTGAGGCCAAGGTTCTGTGTTCTTCTTTCTACAATGATGGGCTCCAACCATCCATCACTATTTCTTCCTAGGCTTTCATTCCTGTTATAGCCCATGCTGAACATCATTTGTAACCCTCTGTTTGTTTCCTCCATGGGTAGGGTGGGAGTGGGTTTTTCATCTTGGTACAAAGTGTTTGTGATGTCCTCCTCATCCACATTTTCCTAACTGAGATCCCCCCAACTATGGAATCCAAAGGGTTCTGTTCTAGTGTGGATAGGTGTTTGAGTCAATTGTGGTTGCCCATGTGACCTAGGAGATTGTGGTAACTCTCCTACAACAAAAGCATTTCTCCTCATTCTGTAATCACCGCATCCATTGTCCTATATCATGTGCTTGATCTCGGATATGTTGGGGATGGCGGGTGTCTCTGTCGCAGAAGTGGAGGTGAGATTAGTTGGGTCTATGTATGAAGTGGATGGTCCTTCATCATTTTTAGGTACTTGAGGGATCTTGTAAAACTTGGCTTCCAAGTTTTTGCAATAGGTGAAAGGTTCGGGATCCCCATATATGGTAACCTCCTCATTTTGATATGAGAACTTTATGCACTGATGATAGGTTGAGGCCACTGCCTTCATTTAGTGTATCCATGGGCATCCCAGGAGGATGTTGTATGGCAAATCAAGGTCAAGAACTTGACAAGTTGTTTTCATGGTTGCTGGCCCCACTTGGATGGGCATCTTGATAGTGCCCTGAGACACTCTTTCCTGGTCATCATATGCTCTTATGGTGATACTTTTGTTCTTATTGATGGAATCCTCGGTGAATCCCAATTTCTTTATAAGTTTCAAAGAACAAATATTAAGACCTGCACCACCATCTACCAGGACTCGCTTGAATTTATTTTTATGGACTAGGACTTGGAGGTGGAGTGCGCGGTTATGAGATGGTTGCAGGGGGAAATCTTGGTCTGAAAATGTGATGAGATTCAGGGTAACAATGTTACCTACCATAGCCTGAAATCGTTCTGTGTCAAGGGTGGCGGCAATGGTAGAGGCAGCTAGTGCTTCATCCAGGATCTGTCTATGAGTGGCGGAGATTTTTAGTAATTCCATGATGGATATTTGTGCGGGTGTTCTCTTCAGTTGGTCAATTACATTGTAATCATAGGGGATGGCCTTTGTGTTGGTAATGAGGGTCTTAGCAGGTGCCCCGGCAATGGTAACTTTTCTGCCTCGTGTGGTGACTCCACAGTCATTGTTGGCTCCCTTGATATTTATGACAGTGACCAACTCATCGACACATCCGACTATCTCCTCGTATATTAGATTAGCACTAGCATACTTTTGTTTACCCTTATTATTCCCTTGGTTATTTCCCTGATTATGATTCGGCATCAGATTCGTGTAGATTTTTAGGTCTTGGTTTCTGGCCGGCTGCTCGATGTTGATGACCTTATCCTCGATGAGGTCTTGGATGATATTCTTGAGTCTCATGCAGTTGGCAGTGGTGTGTCCTTTAACTTTGTGGAAGTCAAACAGGAGATTCTTGTTGTACCGTGGTGGTTTGGTCATGGGCTCCGTGTATTGTTCGAAGTTAGAGATTTTGATTAGGTTTTCTTTGACCAATTTCTTCATGACAGACTCAATCGATTCGCAAAGAGCTGTGAACTTCCTCTTGGGGGGAAACTTGTTGCGGGGAGGTGGTCCTCCTTGATTACCCACATTGTTAACTTGGCTGGTGGAAGGTGGTTGTGACTGTGCTACTACCGCATTAGCCTGCACATTGTTGTGGTTATGAGTTTGCGGTTGATGATGATTTTGGGTATTTTGCTTAGGAGCACTAATGACTACCTTAGCATCGACCACGCCGTCGTTCGTGATATTTTTGTTCCTCGACCATGTTCGAGGTTTATCATTGTAGTTGTTGGACGGGTGGTTATCCTGCGGCGGAGTGAATGTAGGTGTGCCTCCTCGCACAGTAAGGGCTCTTACGATGTTGAGCACCTTTGGAATTAGTTGATCGTAAGATGTGATGCACTGCATTTTTAGGTAGAACGCCAAGTTTTCATCTAGGTTGGCTATGATGGTGCAAACTTGTTGTTCCTCTGGCATGGTCCACTTGCTCTGATTGGCCTTGGATCGCCATCTTTGCAAGAAGGATGCAAATAACTCTCCTTTTCTTTGTTTGAGTGCAGATAGTTCTTCTAAACTGACATCTGCACCCATATTAAAAGCATAATTTTTAAGGAAAGCCTCCACAATTTCCCCGAATGTTTTAATGCCCGTGGGTAGGCGAGAAAACCATTCCATAGCTGGACCAATCAGGCTTCGGGGGAAGAGCCGCATTAGATACGTGCCATCATATGCGACTTCCATGCAGTGGACCTGAAATTCCCTGACGTGGTTTTCAGGGTTGCCTGTTCCATTGTACTTATCAAATTTGGGGATCTTGAATCCCTTTGGAAATGGTACCATGGTGAGACTTCTATCGAACGGATAAGGGCACAAGTTGCCTAGTGTCCTTGTGGTTTTTCCTGCTTGCAAGTCCAACACTTGTTGTGAAAGCAGTTTGATTTGCGTTGCGACATCCTTGCTTGGGTCGGGGGGTGGGATGAATGAGTGGTGAGGTGTTGGAGGTGTTTGATGGGTAGGGAGCGTACTGGTTGGTGTTTGTTGCGAGCTTGGCTGTGCATTTAAGGCTTGTTGGTAAGCCTGCATTTGTGTCAACAACGCTTGTTGTTGATCTTGCTGTCGTTGTTCCAATAGTGCTTGTTGTTGGTCCATCTGCTATTGTTCCCATGAAGCCTGTTGTTGGTCAAGTTGTTGTTGAGCTAGTAACGCTCGTTGTTGGTCTAGCTGTTGTTGCACCAACAATGCTTGTTGTTGGTCGATTTGCTGTTGTGCCAATAAAGCTTGTTGTTTAGCTTGGTGTTGTGCTTGAAATTCTTGCAGGGCTTGTTGGTAGGCTTGTAGGTGGATTGCTTGCAATTGCACTTGGTATTGAGCTTGTGTCTTTTGTTGGGCTTGAGCTTGAGCTTGATCTTGGGCTTGAGCTTGTGCTTGGGCTTGTGCTTGAGCTTGTGCTTGGGCTTGAGCTTGAGCTTGTGCTTGTGCTTGAGCTTGTGCTTGGGCTTGTGCTTGTGCTTGTGCGGCTTTTTGTTTTTGGAGTGCCTTTTGGTGGGCAGCTTGTTGTGCGTTTTGCAACATGATGGAGAATGAATTGGTCGTGTTGTGCTTTGGCAGTGGGATTGGTGGTGGAGCAGGAATCATGCCAACTATCATGGTGGGTGGAGGGATTGTGGTTGTGACTGTGATTTGGGTTATGGGTGGGGTGCTTGAGACAATTGGTCCTTGATGAGGCATGCTTTGGGAGACTTGAGGACCAATAGATGCATTAACCATGGTGACAGGAATGGTTGCGATTTGTTGTGAGGATATGGGCAAAAGAAGCGGGTTCAAAGTGGTGGTCGGATTGCTTGGATTAGCAAAAATTTCGATGGTTAAAGGTGGAAGACCTATTCTAGGAGTTGATGTGGATGCGAAAGGAAGCGGGGGAAGGGATGATGCACCACTTTGGAAAGAGAAAGGATTGATAGCTTCCGTCATTCCCAACAAGCCAACTTCCTCATGCGGTGGGGGAGTTGGTATGTTCAATTGATAAGCTGGTGTGGCATGAAATGAGGATGAACCAGTGGGATTATGAAATGTGAGTGGGACATAAGGGTGAAATGAGTTTTCTGGAATAAATGTAGGGGTGATGATTGCTTCTTCATTAGCCACAGGGTGGTGTTCTTGCAATTCTTGGAACATGGCACTCCCCTTGTTCACAATCGAGGAGGTTGGTGTGACGATTGAGGTGGTGCAAGGTACTTCTTGATTGATGTTTGACAATGGGGATGCAACTGCACTAGTTCTTGTGTTAAGATTGGGAGGGGGCATGTCCCCTCCTCTTTCTATTGAATTTATGCATTTGAACATAGCACTAACAATTTTATGGTTTTTAGGATTTTGAATCATTTCCATGATTTCCTTTGGTGTCATCCCTATGTCTTCATTTATGTCGTCCTCTTGATGACTCTCCTCTTGAGGATTTTGTGATGATAAGGGAGAGTTGCTTGGGGGATTGCTTGATCCTGCTAGGTTCACTTCGGTATTTAGATGACTCATGTCCATAGAAGCTGATATTTCTCTGATATTCTCCATGTCCTTCTTGTGTTGAGATCTTGTTTGGACCATAAAAATAGGGATTTGTTCGATCCTAATCCTTTAAGTCCAAAAAGAGAAGAACTAGGGTAGCTAAAAGATCAAAGACGGTGATGATGGTGATGGGTTAAAATGGATGGGATGAGTGAATGAAACCTTTGGAAAACCTTTTGAATGTATGTGCTAAACTTTGAAAGGGCTTTTGATTTGATTTGATTGTGATAATTTGACTAGATGTGTTAAGTCAAACAAGATCGGTTGTGAAGTTCTTTTCCCTAGGAAGTTGTGTTATCCTAAGGGAACTTGCACAAAGTGGATGAATTGACAAAGTGTGTTATGCCAATGTTTTGGAGAACTAATAGACTTTAAGAAGTTGTGTTATCTCAAAGAAAATTTGTTCAATGATTTGAGACTATGTTGGCTAAGTGTGTTAAGCCAAGATATGATGATGTTGATTTAGCCCTCTAAGTTTAGCGTGATGTTTGATTCTAGAGTTCTCAAAAGGTTTGATGATGAAATGAGACTTTGATTTGATGGATGAATGAATGGGAATGACAACTTTTGATCTTGAACCTTAACCTAGATGCGACTCTCTCTCTACAAAACCTCGGTGTTGAAGAACATGCTTGACTTCCTATGGGAGAAATGCAAACCTTTAAAACAATTTGGGATTTTGTTGACAATAAAATGCATATAATGCTGGATTGTTCCTTGAGGATTTTCTGTAAAAGTTATAAACCAATCTTTCCCTGAATTCGAAAAGTCTCTCAAGATGCTCCTTACGAGTTTTTAGACTAAGCTTCTTGAACTTTGGCTTTGGGATTTTGATCTTGCGGGAAATCATGTTAGAAAACACATGTGTAATCCAATTTGTCTCTTTATCTTGGTTAAATGAGGTTCTTTTTATCCAAGACACTTGCTTGCTTAGGTTTTCAAACTATATGTCTAGTGTCCCATTCTCTTTCTCATTCCACAAGGTCCTTTGTGTGGAAATCGAGGAAAATAGGGCAAAAGTTCCTTATGTTTATCCTTATTGGAAACAAATGATGGTAGAATTTGCACACTTAGAAACCTCTAGGAATGTGATTCCTAGGGAAAGCAAGAGTGGGCAAGTTCGTCAATAGGTATTTGTTCCCCACAAGGTGTTTGAAATTTCAAGGTTTTTGTGTATGTTTGTTTTCCAAATGTTTTCAAGATCAAGCAATGTGTTTTTTCCAAGCACTTTCACACTCCTAGGTTGATGAGACAATACCTTGTTGGGTTCCCACTTGGATAAATCCAGCTGCGCATATCTTGTGCAAATGGCTAAATGCTTGACCACACTGGCTCCCCTCCATGGCACTCACTTATTCAGGTCAGCCAAGCATTAGTACCCATCAATCTCCCATGGCATACTTTCCATTTCCACAACAAGACCGCATGTTACGTGGGGTGGCTTCAAAGGACATGACCTTTTGCACCAACAAGATAGACAAGGTTTTGGCCAATTTCTAAACAAGGGGATCTAATTCGGGCATTCCGTTCATGGGGGATTATCCAACGTCAGCGAAAGTCCATTGTTGTCCATCTCATTGGAATAATCCTCATGATATTGGCCTTTGTTCCAATATCTACACTTATATCCCGGGTGGAAGTCGCTTGGCTTTAGCGTGTTCCCGGTTGGGTCATTCCCTTGGGTGAGTACTTTTTCCCACAAGCAAGCCCTCTAAGATAAACAATAGCGAGCTAACATATCCCATCATTCACACAACCTTTGTTGAAAAACAAAGGGGAGAACATCCACAATATATCGTGCTCACACTCGCATGTTTTGTTCAATTTTAGATCCCAAATCAAAGTGTGGAGGCAATATTTTTGACAACTTAATATCAGAAAAAGACTTTTGATTCTCAAGATCGTCGTGAGGCACGAGAGAAGCGCATACGTCTTTTTTATGATATTACTTTGTGAAAAATATTGCAAAATATGACAAACAATTGTTCATTTTAAGTCCAAAAAGCAGTGATGAATTTGTTTTAAGCACCAAAATCCAAGTGTGAAGGTTGCCTTGTTCAATTTTAACCCAAATCGAAATCTAGTAAATGTCTAAGGTTCAATTTTAACCAACTTTGAAAAGATCAAGTTATTGATTGATTTTAAGCCCAAATCGAAAAGTGAGCTAGTTTAAAACAGAAAATGAGAGTAGAACTTGGACGCTCTAAGCATTTAAAAATGCTTTGTGAATTTCAAGTTTCAACGTCCGATTTTCTAACTAAAATCTGCTTTGTTGTTTGATTCTCATGTGAGAGAAAATCATTGTTGTTTCTTGATGTCAACCTAAACCAAATTTTACACTAGGAAACATAGTACGTAGCTAAACAGTTGTGGTAACATGCATATTATCCCGATAAATTAGCTACATCTGCACTGTTGTACCCAGCAACATTAATGATGAACACTAAAAATTCATTCCAAGTATCTGAAGTTTTCCTGTCATAAAAGAATGGTCTGGTGTTGACAATAATCCGAAAGAAGATTTGTTAATGATTTAGCATATATTTTCACACCCATGTGCTGCAGTGTCCAAGGATCTACCATGATTAGACTGTCATCAGAAAGTGCACACCGTGGTATCCAGCTTTATTCCTAGTGAGTGATCTAATCAGATGCTTGGTGCCCACCGAGGTATCCAGCTTTATTCCCAGCGAGTGATCCAAGTTGCGCAACCAGTTAGAAATAACTCCTCTCACCAGTACTTTGTAGTAAGCCTCTGGAATAGTGCCCACAGGAAATGTTTAAATTCTTCGAATTGAGTGCACCGTGTATGCAAATTCCGCAACATAGACAAGGCATGTGAACTTAATTGATAGAATGGCCTTCAGTAAATGTGGTCTCATGCCATGCCACGGGTGTAAGAAGACAACCTGGCCAAGAAATCTCCCATAGAATCTAATCATAGTTTGTTTGACCAGTGATCGATTTATGCATAAACAGAATGACATAGTTGCTGCTGCTGTCCATTTTGATAATTCCTATTCTATGGTGGATTGGTGCTCTTTGAGTATGTGAAAGAGCCCTTTCCCAATCCTTGATAAGCTTAGTGAGATAGACAATGAGATGCTTGAACTCAAGTTGCCTATAGTGTAGATGCTTTCAAATGTGGCTATTGAAATGAGAGAAAATGCCTTGCATTTATAGGAGAAGTTGATAGAAGAGAGGCCAAAATTAGGCAATGTGGGACTAAATCCCATCCAATAGGATAGAGACACTTGTCATAATGGGATTGGCCAAAGCTTGTGCAAGTTTTGGTCAATGTGCCCATTCAAATTTGAAAAATGTCAATAAATGCATGTTGTTGAGGGTTTTGGGGGGAATAATCTTTGTCCAAAAAAGTCAAAGATGAGAGTTATTGAGAAAAATAAGTCTTTTTAATAAATCAAATAAATTGATTTATTGGTGTAAGTGGGTGGGTTAGTTAGGAGTTTGGATTTGACTCTAGTTGAGTCAAAAGCTAGAGAATGATAATCATGATTGGAAATTAATTAATTTAGATTAATTAAATTAGGGGATTTTAGGGATTTGACATTTGATTAAATCAGTTTGATTTATTAAATCAAATGAGAAGAACATAAGGATTAAATAATTTGATTTATTTAATGAACCTTAGGAAATTAATCAATAAATTGCTTTAATTGATTGATAGAAGAAATGAATGTTGATTTGTATGATGCATGATTGTTATTTTTGCATGTCTATAGTAGGATTGTAATAGCTCTCAATCAATAGATCTCTTAACACCAACATGTCCTCCTTACAAATGTATTTTTCATGGTTGTTCACAATTGTATCTTTTTTCACTAAAGCATTCTCTCAAGTAGGGGAGGTGTTGGGAGAGGAATGTAAACTAAGTAAAGTAGTGGCAATGATTTCATATTCTATTTTTATAATATCTTCCCAAGGGGGAGGAGGAGAAGGACAAGCAAGACTTTCATGATTCTCAATGATTGTGTCTTCTTTCACCAAAATAACTTCGTCACCAATAGGAGAGGTATCGGGAGAAGGAAATTTATGATCTTCATGGTTATCTATGCTTGTATCTTCTTCTATCACATCATTCCCACAAATAGGAGAGATGGGAGGAGATGTAGATTTAAGGAAAGCATAAAAATTTTCACTCTCTTACACTAAGAGACTCTCATAACTAGGAAATGTATTGAATGAATGAGAAACATGCTTATTGACTAATTTTTTTTACGCAAACTTGAAAAAGACACATACTAACATTTGTGAAAAGTAATCTATACGAACTCAAAATGGAAAGAGACTTAAAATGAAATGCAATGACCTAGAATAAAATGTGTAAATGTAATTTTCAGACTGTAAACAAGGTAATTTGTTGATTACACTATGAAACAATCTAAAAATAAAATGTTGTAAATGTAAATTTGGAATTAAGAAATGCACTAAATGATCCAAATTAAGCTAGATGCAATGAAATAAATGAAACAAAAACTCAACCAACTGAAATAAATATCTGATGACAACAAATAGAAGCACAAAAATGATGTTTTAAATGTTGTAAAAGGCAATTTTAGGTCTGATTTGGGACTAATTCGTCTAGAGGGGCATATGAGTCCTAGTCAAGGTTTTTGAAGGGTTCAAATGCTAAAAAACACACCACACAAAATTCTAGAAAGTAGGAAAAACAACTTGACAAGGACTAAATCACCCAAAGGGGCGAATGAGTCCCAAATTAGGGTTTTTGCACCAAATTCAGCAAATTCTAAGTGAATTTTAGGTTTTTTGGTTTGAATTTTTCTATACTATGTGTAATTATAGATTTCAGATGAAATTCAATTATGCAAGATGAAAAAATGCAACCTATATGCACTTTCACGAATGCAAGATTTAGAAACCCTAGATGTAGATTAACTAATGCAAGACCTAATGTAAAGTTAATGTAAGCTAAATCTAGAACTATGATGCACTCCAAATCAGAAAATAAGGTGTTCTAAAGGCTAGGTTCACCAAAATGAAACCTTGAAAATAGTCGCTCTATGTTTGGGAGATATAACCACCAATTTCCTTCAAGTTTCATTCAAGGAAACCTTAGAGATCTCAATCTAGGGATGGAATTAGGGAAAGAGATCTATCATAAAGTGTTCTATGGTGTTATTAAATAAAATTAAGGGGGTTCACCACCAAGAAAAGGCTTGTAAAGAAAGAGATGAATGCAATGTGAAAACCTAGCTATATGACATAAAGTATGAAACTAAAATATAGAATAACAAACTGAGAATGAGTAGAGGAGTACCTAAAAGAAAGATGTGATCAAAAAAAGATCTAAAACCCTAAAATTATTACTTTTAATGCTCACTACGACTCATACACCATTCTAGGCGATTTAGTCCCAAACTAGGGTTTTTATGCAAAAAATAGAATCTTTTTGTGGTTGATCTAGATCTCCTGAAAATCTAGAAAAAGGAAGTACTAGGACTCATACGCCCAAGGTGGTGATTTAGTCCTAGTTTTAGGGTTCATCTAAAACTCTGGTATTCTTGGTGATCTCTTGTAGCTTCTCTCCTATCAAATCTCTAAGTCTGAAACATTGAATTATGGCATGTAGGTGAATTTTCATGATCTTGCAATGTAGATGACAACTTTGGCAACTTGACAACTCTTCTCCAATCTTGAAATTTAGTCTTCAAAGGATCTCAAGTCTCAATTTAATACCTAGATATTTAATCATATATCAAAGAGAAGGAAAACTTGTTTATTGTTAGGGAATAGGGGTTTTCCTAGGTCAAACTATGTTTAGGTAATTAAACCTTATGATGAAATAATGAAACATGAAAACATGAAAACATGAAACATGAAACACGAAACATGAACAATGATACCTTGAATGATGTCTTGAAATGAAAGTCAAAAATCTAATATGAAGTGGTCATGTAGAATGTAGATATTGATCTTAAATTAGATGTGAAGCAATGCCTAACTTGGATCTTGAATACTATATCACAACACTAGCACAACAACATGCTTGATGCATTATGCCTTTGACATGATGATCGATCTTGAATTGTTGCAATAAATGATGAATAAATCTACCCTTGAATGCCTTAGAAATGATCTTGAATACTTTGTGATGCTCTTGTGAAGTCTTAGGATACTTGAATCTTGATTTCTTAGTGAAATAATGATTTGAAACCTTGTTTATATAGGTACTTCATCTAATTTACCATTTATTAGATCCCAAATGTTGACATTCATGAAATTTGCATCCAAAACCTTGATTTCCTACTCAAAACCATAAAAAGGGGCCAAATAGGACTCATACACCCAAGGTGGCATATGGGTTCCATTTGGGTGGCACTCATACACCCAAGGTGGCATATGGGTCCCACTAGGGCTTTTCAAGCAGAGGAAATGTTGGGGAGTTAGAAAACTAAGTGTATTTGTTGATTATGTCGAGATCTTGATTGAAATAATCCTCAGGATGCATAATAAAGGGTCTTAGGGGCCTATTAATGATTATATGAAGGTCATAAATGCAAGAGGGCCCAAAACCTAATGTGAAGGTGTACATAAATACACTTTACAATAATAAATTAAGGAAAAATTAGGTTTATTTAGCTTAAAAGAGCCCTAAATCTAATGTGAACGTGTAAAACCCATTACAACACTAGATCAAGGCAAAATTAGGATCATTTTAATGTTAATCATTCCCAAATTAAGTGTGAAAAATGGAGATTTTTTCCTACACTATAGGAACCAACTAGGTAAAATCATCGATGGTTGTCTGTGGGACTATTTGTGGTCCCCACTTAGTGATCTCTCATTATTTTTGAGCATACAAAACCCTGTAGTCATCTGTTAGAGCATGTTATTGCTCCCCAAACTGGTGAGCCACCTGATTTGGAAGATATCCCTCAATAATATGAATAGATCAACCCATAAGCCATTGAGTCTATCTATAGTATCCCAAGTGAGTAACATCATCTTCCCAAGAATTTTCCTGCAACCATGACATCCATATGAACTGAGTTATATCATCGATGACTTGTCACCAATATGTTATGTTAGTTGCCCTTGTGTGGTGGAGGGTGGTCATGCCATCATATCGATAAACTATCAAGTCCTCCTTATTTATTGCTTGGAATTCTACAACTAGTCTAAGCACCACTATGTGCACCCATGCCCATATGTGAAGTAAAGTGACCCCTATGGATATTCTAGCTCCATCTCTATATACAACCTAGTGTATATCATGATATAAGGTAGCAAGAATTTAAAGACCCCAAGCGTAAACACAAATGTCATCCCTAATAATCTGAAGCACCACAACCCATCTTGGACAAAATAACAATGACCTCCTATCTAGAACCAAGACTCCAATGACAAGCCCCGCAATAACCAAGATGAGATTGTTTGATCAGCCAATGAACCATCACAAATCAATTTGACCCCCCTCCTATTGAAGATCCTCAACTCCTAGCACGTCAAACATGGCATCAAGCCCAAGGTCTACATCATAAATAATCCTATCACCATGGATTAGTACCCTCAAGATCATCAAAAAAATCTCTAGGGTCATTGTCACCTCACTTGTCAGAAGGTGGAATGAGGTCTTTGAGTGCCAATGCTCTACTAATGTAGTCATCAAAGCTAGATGTGTTTGAATCTCTAGCATGAAGGCAATGTGCTACAATCCAACCACTCCCAGGAACATGACATCAAACCTGACTAACCTGGTGAGCCACTCTAGAACCTGTGGTCTCCAATCTCGTGAAAGTAGAGGATGGAAGACCTCCTACATGCATAACACACACAACGTTAATTTTCTAAAAATAGAAAAAAATCTAGGTCAAAATCCTTAGAATGAAAAATCAATCCTTTATTGAAAATGCATTACACTATTGTCTTGAAAAACATGTCTCTATTTGGCAATAGCATCACCATCCTACAAAGGCATTTTAATAATGTAAAAGCGTCACTATTTTAGCGTCACTATGCAAATGTGCGTCTCTGAAATCATGCAAACGAGTCGCTATATTTTATGTTAACGTGTTAGTGAAAAGAAAAAGCGTCAATGAACTTTTGATATCCAATGCATATGAAGAATAGTTATGCCTAATGTAAAGGCATCGCCATAATTTGCAAAAGTGTCACATCAGGTTTCAAAAGCACCACCCAAATCATGATGCCTTTGTTTGGCCTAATCTACCCTACATTTTTCTACCTAGAAATGCATGCAAGAGAAGATTTTTGGGGTACATACCAATGGTCCTACGTCAAATGGCCATTGGAACTAACAGACTCAATTTATGCAGTGTGGTGGGAGTACTCTATGTGTCATGGTGTTAGGTGCTCTAGAGGAAATCAAAGTTGGAATCATAGGATCACTCTAAGATCTCTCAAATTCTCAACAGAAAAGTGTGCAAATGAGTTTCAAATTGACCCAAATTGAAGTACATGCATTGCAAAACCTAGGGGTTTAGCCCTGTATCTCCATTCTCTCACTTTGTAGCCTATCATGGCCACTTCATCAAGGTCCTAGGACTTATTTATTATCCTCTTCATAGCTAAACTATTCCGATAGTTTTATCATGAGCTCAACCTAAAAATTATTTTTCTTCTCGATCTCTTAAGGGGGCAACATACTAGGATTCTATTAACTGCTAGGGCACACTAGGGCATCTGAAAAAGTTGGAAAATTTTAATATTTTGATCTAAGCAATGTCGATCTAAGTAGCATCAATTCTTTGAAGCAACACAATAGGTACCTCGCTTCAAAGAGGGGCAAAATGTAGACACTTAAAACTTTCTTGATCATATCAAACATCAAGATTTTGATTACTAACACCATTTCTCTCCTAATTCACCTATTTCATCTATTTAATTAAATAATGTCAAATGTTTAATTAAATTTGTTATTTTCCCCTATTAATCGAATAACTAATTTTATTTGATTAATTCATCCTTCACACTAATTTTCTTATCTTTTGATTAAATAATTCAAATTATTTAATTAAATATCATAAATCCTCTTTGATTAAATAATTCTTAATTTTTTAGTTAAAGTCCCTAACTCCCTCCACTTGCACAATTAAATAACTTCGAAATTATTTAATTAGTTAATTTCCTCCAATCATCCAAAGAATATTCTCATGGAATATCCCCTTTTCAAATTCAAATATTTCCCTCCACATGGAAATATCCCCCTCATGCTCCTAAAATTAAGGGATTTATTATTGTCCAAGCAATTTGGACCTTTGATTAAAATCCTTGATCCATGTCATTATGCATTATCAACCCTTGATTTGATCTTTGATCCATGCCATCTTCTCTCATTCAATTTCATCCATTGATTAGATAATTCAATCTCAACCCTTAATTCATTCCAAAAATTTATAAATATTCTTTATTTTACATGAATTCTCATTTGTAAGCATTCAAGTATCCAAACTCTACTCATTTTCATACTCATCCTCAAGCCAATTACATTTGTGAATCACCATTATCATCAAACTTTGAAGCTTTTGCATCATCAACCATAGATTAGACTTGAATCTAAGCACTCCACATCAATTCTAGCACTAATTCCCCAATGGGATTGAGGTTTGCATTTTCTAACTAGATTTTTAATTGCATTACTTTGATATTTCATGCTTTAATGGAATCTTGTTTAGTAATTCTGAAGAATATCATTGAATGTGATTTAGTATGATCAATTAATTTTTTTTCTTAGTTAATTTCAATTTCATTTGATCATATTACCTAACCATGTTACAATAACCAGAAGTGTTCTTAAGATAAGAGGAGAAGAGGCAGTAGAAAATAGGGAATATTATAAGAGTTTAACAACCTCTAACAAATCATCATCATCAAACAATCAAATGATGCTTACTAACAAACATATATCTCCAAGAATGAAATGACTATTTGAACAAAAACAACCCCCAGACCATGAGTCACCCTTAATTCCATTAAAATAAAGCATATGAGAACAACAAGGATAATAAAATAATATAGACAATCTAAGTAGATACAATTTTAACATAGGATATACAGATAGCGAATTAGAAGAAGAACCAAAATTGGATACTCCTAGTAAATTGTTGATGTTTAGGAAAGATATATGAATTCATAAACATATCTTTATCCTAGAGTCTATATGGAAAAGACAACATGTAACAAGAGATGATACAAAGTTATTTGACTTCATTAGATCAATCTATGGTAATACCTTAAAATAGTATTAGGAAAATTACCCTAACAATGATAAATAATGGGAAGTAGAGTGAAATAACTTTTTTTAGCCAACTTTGATACCTTAGACTTGCCTATAGAAGGAGTTAGTAAGCTCTAGTAACTTACCCAAAATGAAGATCAAACAATAAATGAATTTGACAAATGATTCAAAGAAGTTACTAGAAGATTAGAAGAACCACTAACTGACAAATAGAAAATAGAATTGTTCATCTCCGAAGTGATACCAAAAATTAGAATAGCTTTGGATGGAAGACATTTTAACACCTACCTAAAACTAGTTACATTTGCATGCTGGATTGAAAACCAATCTTGGCAAAAAAGAAAGAAAGAGAAAGAGAGAATAAGGATATAGAAAAATTGAAACTATGGATAGAACAACTAAAACTCTGACAAGATATAATGGAAAAGAAAGAGATGTTTGCACTAAGATTCAATATCTAGTTTACTTACTATGGTAGAGAAGGACACATTAGAAACAAGTTCTCAAAGGAATTTGGAGGAAATAAATCCAATGCATTACAAGTAGCCTTACGAAAACTTCCCAAAAAGATAAACTCAGTATATCGTGGCACTTACGGAGAATGGGACGACCATGACACCGAAGACTATCCCTCGTAGTTTTTTTTATTAAAACATCTTACTGCAATGAGTAATAAGGACCAACAAACATTAGCATATGTTAAAGGACTATCAAAATGACCACTATACCAACAAGATAATGGATATAAAATACCACCATTGAAAAACTAGAAAAATATCAGTTTGATACAAAACCAACCAAATCAAGAAACTTATAATGACATAGGCCAATTCCATGGGGATAAGAGGCTGAGGCTAAGGAAGGAGAAGATGAAATGATGTCATATGCTTTAAATTCAATAAACCAAACCACTTTGTGATAGAATTGTGGGGAGATAGAAAGAAGCCCTATGGATTCTATGGTAGTACCAAACATGATGTATTTAACTGTGATAGAGCCCACACCTGTTATAGTAATGTGGCTCCACAATAAAAGAGTGATGAACTAAAAAACCTAAATCCATACAGAGGGGCAATGTTAGTAAGGAAAATACCAATAAAACCTACAAACACAGATGACAAAATTTATAAGGAAGAAAATGTGGAGACTAGTAACTTTGATAGAGGCCCCTAACCACAACAAAGCAATAGTGATAACGATACAAGGAACTAACACCAAAAATAATAAAAATACAACAGAAGATGAAACCACTAGAGATGAGGAGGCATTCCACCCCACTAAGAGATAAAATGATCAAATAGTGGAAGAAACAAAGAAAGTGGTTACAAAACAACAAGAGGAGTAAATATACCAATATTTTCTAGCCAAGAATTATGAATATTCAAAAATTTCATAAGAAGATTTATACATTCCAATCTACTAGATAAACTACAACAATTTTGTAAGTATTGGAATACATGGCATAAAACAACACAAATTAGAACTATTAACAAAAAACATAGACAATGGAAAACACACCCAATCAAGGTCATAATAAATATAAATCACAAAAGATAATGAATGTCATGGTAGATCTAGGAACATATATCAACAAGCTACCAAAATGAGTATGGGAACCAATAAGAAAACCATAACTACAACGAACACCATATAACATCAGTCTAATAGATAGGACTAGAATGAAAACCTTGGGCACATGGGAATATGTGGAATTTAACTTCAAGGGAGTGAAACAAATAGTATACTTTGAATTAGTTGCAATTAAAGAAAAATTTGATTCATTCAACACCTTAATAGGACAAATGGTTTGTAAATTCTAATGGAATTGTAGACTCCCAAAAAGAGGAGATATCATTTGCTAACACAAATAGAATAGTCCATATCCCCCTAGGAAAAACCCAAAATGAAACATATATAGAATAAATAAACCTAGAGGAGTATAATGAATCTGATAATAAAAACCTATATACAATTTTGAGATTACCACCAAATGATAATCTATAAAATCCAAACTTGGGAAGAGAATTTTAAATTGAGAGCACCACATACAACATAGATAGTGAGGAAGTTTTAGATACATTGATGCAAGAGGAACCAGAATTCCATTCCCAAAGAATTATTGGTTTTCGTAGAATCTTTATGATTAAGAAGACACTAGAGAATGTTCTGCATTTGACCATACTTACAAATAATGAACCCCAAAACTATAGCAGTAGAATACAAGACAACACATAAGTTATATCTAAAAAAAAAATTCCATGTAAATCACAATTCTCAAGGAATCTCACATATTAAATTGCCCAAATACGTAGGATTTGGGTACCTACTATCATTCATCATACAGATCTAGAAAAAAAAAAATGAGGAAAGGAGACTAGATATATTGAAGCATACACGTATTCGTAATGTGGCATGTTGGTGAAATGCATAAAATGAATATTTGACACAATGGGAAATATTCAAGATCTTAATCAAAACAAGGTACCTATCAAAGGAAGGAGAATATAATGGACAGATCCCACCACAAGTGTAGGAGTTGTCAAAACCAACTTCAGACTCCAAGATCACCTGCATGCAAATGGATACCTATCACAAGGAAGAGAATGGATGGAGAAAACAAACAAGGGTTTGAAGCTCTGAAAAATGGAGAAATTATCTTATTAGAACAAAAAGGAATTCAATATGAAATATACAATGGATCAATCCTTATAAAAGGAGATCATGCAAACCCTAAAAGAAACCCTAATAGGAAAAACCCTAAAAGAAGCCCTAATAGGAAAATATTTAATAATTAATATAATTATTAAATGTCACTTTATGCAAACTAAAGTGAAATCTTAAGAAGGGAATAAAGGTAACTTAATCAGCATAATTAAGTTAAAACCTTTACTCTAACACCCCCCCTTAAGATGAGCAACAGTGCAGCTACAAATAAATGCAAGAAAGCAAAGGTAACTACAATGCAAGAAGGCAAACATGGGTCCCGACAACTAGGGCAGATCAGGTACCCAAATACAACCAAATCTCTGTAAAGAGGAGAAATAGAGAAAACCTCATGGGAAAAACTCTACTCCAAAAAGAGATGCAGAAAGCCATGAAGAACATCACTGAAGTAGAAGAAGTTGCAAACAACTATCGAAAGATGACTGCTATGGTGCTGAAGAACCTCCTCTGAAGATAAGATGATCAGGATCAAGAAGACAACAATTTGCATGAGTGCCCCAAACAACACTACTCGAATCAGATGGCAAACAAAGGCACACACCTGGAACGAAGATACAGATGGCACAAGTACCAATAGTCTAAAAAATACTGATCAACTGATAATAGAAGATTCCTTCCAAGGCGAAGCCAAGGAAGCATGAGCACGAACAGTATAATACCCCCCCATAATGTTGAACTGGGAGAGCCTGGCAGATCCACTGAAATGGTGTGTAACACCCTGTAGTACATGAAGGAGAAGATAAAACATTTGAAAGTGCGCAAGAAAGCACCTGCAACTGAAAAAGTGGTGTGCAAAACAAAGCACACATGCATGAGGCTAGAATCATATGGATCCACTGTTGTCGTGGAGGGACACTCATCGGACAAAGGTGTGATGGAGAAACAAAGGCACTACACTACCCCCCATGGCACTTTATAATAACAGTGTGAGTACAAAAGATGGCACAACCTTATGTGCAAAATCCCCAAAAAATGCATGTACAATAGTGTGGCACTTTATCTCAGTACATTTACATAAAATATTGCTGATAAATGATGTTCAAAATGCCCAAAAAAGGACAAAAAATAGGAAATACATGAAGAACAGCCAAAAACGAAGCATCCCATACAAACGAAAAGTTTCCAAGAGCAAATATGTCCAGGTAATTCACCAGAGTGTGAAAACACAAAAAATTGAATAAAATATACTTGGAGTGAAATCTGGAAAAATTACATGGATGGAACTGAAGAGCTCTAAAATATGGTTTCAACGCCGCTAAGATCGCGAAAAATGGAGAAACGGGTCAAAAGTTATGAGCTCAGGACTGAAAGGAGCTCCTTTGACTTCAACTGGTTGTAGAATGTACCAACAAAAAAATGAAGCAATGAAACCCACACCACTAGAAATTTGACAGAACCAGCTTTCTGATGATATCTCATTTGTTAAAAAATGATATTGTATGCCCAAGTTACGGCCTTTGGAAGAAAACAACTCCAAAGGGGAAAAAAACCAGTGCTGCATTAAATTTGACGGTCATACGGCTGTCGCAGCAAAAATATAGGCTTAAATTTGACGGCCAAACAATCGTCACCACAAAAGCGCAATAGGGCTTATTACATAAAAAAATGTTTTTTATATAAAAAAAAACATTTTGATTTTTTTTAAAAGAAACATTGTTTTTTTTTTATTTTAAGAAAAACATTGTTTTTTTATTTTAAAAAAAACTTAAAAAAAATAAAGGGTGGGGTCTACATGGGGTCGCCGCCTGCCAAGGTGGTAGGGCGGTACCCATGCGGTACCAACCGCTACAGGGGGCAGTGGTACCCTTGGTACCGTCCCTGCAAACGCAAGGTACCTGCAGGCCTAAGCAAGCCTTAAAAAGGCTTTTTTTATTTTGCCTTTTTTTTTTAATTTCTTTTTTTAATAAAAAATCAAACCTTTACAATGGAAAAGCTGAAAAATTTGAGAAAATAATTTTTATTTTTTTTTTGGATGAAAAATAATTCCGAAAAAATGATGCGGAAAAATAAATTCCGAAAAATTTTATTTACCAGGCAGGCGGATGGTCGTACGGGTAAAAAATTTTGCCCCTCAAATCAACGTTGTCCGAAATGGATGAATGAACAGTTGATTTAGGGGTTTTGGAATGATGTGGAAGCAATGGCGAGATCCATTTGGGCTCAAAATGCTTTGAAATTGTAGGTGAATCCCTGGATCAAAAAATGCAAACCCCAAAACTGTGAATGCCTGATCCAACCTTGTAGCTCCAAATAGCTCCAAATTCTTCAAACAAGAACAGGCATGCAACAGGAAAGCTCTGATACCATGTAGGAGTTGTCAAAAACAACTTCAGACTCCAAGATCACTTGCATGCAAATGGATACCTATCACAAGGAAGAGAATGGATGGAGAAAACAAACAAGGGTTTGAAGCTCTGAAAAATGGAGAAATTATCTTATCAGAACAAAAAGGAATTCAATATATAATGGGATATACAATGAGATCAATCCTTATAAAAGGAGATCATGCAAACCCTAAAAGAAACCCTAATAGGAAAAACCCTAAAAGAAGCCCTAAAAGGAAAACATTTAATAATTAATATAATTATTAAATGTCACTTTATGCAAACTAAAGTGAAATCTTAAGAAGGGAATAAAGGTAACTTAATCAACATAATTAAGTTAAAACCTTTACTCTAACAACAAAAACACCTTACCATTTTCTCTAACATATCGAAAGATAAAAACAAATATGATGACTGAATATACATACAGTTATTTTATTAGAAACTAACATTGATGGCACAAACTTGGTACATCAGCCAAGAGAAAAGAGGAGAAACCAACAATTGGGAAGATCTAACAAAATACTTTCTTCACACCTTCTCATTCTATAGTGAAAAATAAGTATACATACCATACTATTCAAAATGAAGAAGATCATATTTAGACTGAAGGAAATTTAGGAAATGGTGGTACTATAAACTTTCACATCGCCTCCACAATCATAAGGTATATGGAGATACATAGAATAACTTGATAAAGAGACTAAATTACCAAAAAGAAGATGTTTCCTAACAAACAAGGATGATGAGGATGCTCACAATATAGAAATATAAGTTCAACAAGGGGAAAGAGAGTTGGAATCTCCCACAAAGGCCAAGAAAAAATACTATAACCAACCAATTAGATTAAAAGAAGAAAACATTGCCAAGGAAGGAGATCCTAAAATGGCTAAGATAGGAGATTATTGGGATGACAAACTAGTGGCACAAGTTGCATAAATACTATCTAAATTTGAAGAACTCTTCCTTAGGAAGTTTACAAATTTGAAGGGCATAAAGGAGGAAGTAGATGTTATGGAAATAAAGTTGAAATAAGGAGCTAAATCTGTAAGGAAAAGACCTTACCGACTAAACCCTAATATAAAAAAAAAAAGTCAAAGAAGAACTAGATAAAATGTTAGAAGTTGGGATAATCAAACCCGTGGAGGATGCAAAGTGAATTAGTCCCATGGTAATCCAGAATAAGAAGACAAGAGAAATAAGGATTTATGTTGACTCTAGAGAACTGAATAAAGTTGCATCCATGACCCTTTTCCTACACCATTCATAGAATAAATTTTGGAGTTAGTAGTAGGGAGAGAAATATACTCCTTTATTGATGGATTTTTAGGATATCACCAATTAAGAATTAGTGAAGAAGACTAGCCTATAACAATATTTGCAACAGAATAGGGTCCTACATGTTTATAGTGATGTCATTCAGCTTAAAGAATGCACTTGTAGTAATCAACATGATCATGATAAAATCTTTCAAAGACTTTATACATGACTTCATGGAGGTATATTTAGATGATTGGACAGTTTAAGGATTGTTCAAAGAACACATACAAGCACTTAGGATGATGCTCAATAGATGTATAAGTATGTAGATTTCCCTACATTTGAAGAAGTACATGTTTGAAGTACCATATTATATGGAACATTATTAGGTCATATCATATACGAGGGATTGATGGTAGATTCTATGAAGGTCACGCTAATCATGACACTACCACCATCAAAGAAATCCTCAAAAGTAAAAAAATTTCTAGATTAAACTGGATACCACTATAAATTTATAAAAGGGTGTGTCAAAATAGTTATACCGATAGAATAACTACTCAAAAAGAAATCTAATAGAAGCATTGAATAGAATGAGGAATACCAACAATAATTTGATACACTAAAGAACAAAATTACACAAGCACCAATACTTATCTTCCCAAATTGGAACACGCCCCTCCATGTACATGTAGATGCCTCAAGAATTGATATAGGAGTAGCATTAGCTCAACCCAAGGGCAGCAAATACCACCCTATAGCCTTTACAAGTAGAAAACTATCTAAGGTAGAAAAGAACTATACCACCACTAAGAGAGAAGCCTTAGCTATGATCTATGCACTACAAAAGTTTAGACATTATCTCCAGTAAACTCCATTTACATTCTTCATAGGTCATGAACCATTAAAATACTTACTCAATAGGCTGGTCATACAAGGGAAAATATGTTGTTGGTTACTTCTATTTCAAGAATTCGATTTTAAGCTAATGGTGAAACATACAAAACACAATTAAGGACCAGACAACTTATCAAGGATAGAAATAGGGGAGGAAAGAATACCAACTTGAATATCTACCTAGTGCACACCTATTTAGATTAAATGTGGTACCAGAGGAACTCCATGATATTTCTATACTCTTATCTAAAGGTGGAATTTCATCAAATATCTCACCACAAGCTAAAAAATCACTTTTGCAGAAGTCTCTACCACATACATTGATAGAAGGAGAGTTACACCAAATAGGCTGAGATTAAACTATAAGAAGAGTTGTGTTTGAACATGAAAAAGAATCCATCCTAAAAGAATCCCATGAAGGAATGGCAGGAGGCATAATTTTGATGAAACAACATCAAAAAGGGTTAAATTAGTTGGATTATGGTGGCCAACCCTACACATATGTGCTAAAGAATATACTAGAAATTATGATATATTTCAAAGGTTGGGGAAACATACAACAAGAGATGAGATTACATTGAAACCAATCCTATCATAAATCCCATTTGAAAAATGTGTTATACACTTTATAAGACTAATTGATCCACCTACTAAACACTCTAAAGCAATATTTTTCATCACAAGAGTTGAATACTTAACAAAATGGGTAGAGGCAGAACCCACTAGGAATTGTACCACAAAAATAGCCACAAGATTCTTATATGAAAACATAATCAATAGATATAGTTTCCCACTAACTATAGTAAGTGATCAAGGGAAGCACTTTGTTAATAAAGTAATTGTGAATCTTTTGCAGAATTTCATAATCACACACAATAAGAGCTCATCTTACCACCCAAAAGAAAATGAAGCAAGTGAGGCTTTGAATAAGATAATTGGAATAACACATAAAAATGTGTGAAGGAAATAGGCTAGATTGGAACATTAAAATAATTGTGGTACTCTGGTTCTACTGCACATCCTATAAGAGGAGTACTAAGTTCACACCATTTCAATTGGTATATGAAACTGATGCGGTAGTTCCAGTGAACTTCATAATCCCAAATCTACGTATCACATTAATCTTGTGGTTGGATGATGATGAATCCCTAATATAAAGGATAAAAGAACTAGAAAAACTAGATGAGGATAGATTTGTAGCACTATATAATCAAAAGGTAGAACAACAAAGAAAAAAGGCATGGCATGATAGGAACCTTTCCACAAAAACTTTTCAAATAGGAGATTTGGTATTACTTTATGACAATAAATTCAAAAATAAAGGTAAAATAAAAGTAAGGTAGCTAGAGCAATTCTCTATTCATGAATTTGTAGACTCAAGAATAGTGAGATTAAAGAGATTAGATGGAAATCACATCACAAGGTATGTGAACGAAGCAAGACTTAAAAACTACCACCTACCCAATGGATAAGAAACATAAATTTTGAAAAGACAAACTATAAATCATGCAACATATATTAATAAATAATAAAAATCAAACCATTAGCAGCCACAAACTTCAAATAGCTACAAAAACCCACGAAAGCCAATGAGAAAGTGACATCAATGCAACTACCAAAAACATGGCTATTTAAACCCCTCATAGCTCTACTCAATTCTCTTTGTATTTTAAATCCATGTGCTAATATAAGAAATTTGAGCTCTGCTAAAATACCTCATATAACTATAAATAATGGCAACCCTAACTTTGGTGAATGTGAGAGAAACCACAGCCAAAATACAAGAATTACCTATTCAAAGCTATGGATCTTGGCAAAGATGGGGCTTTCTCAAGCATCCCCATAGACATGGTATACATATAATATGTAAGGAAAAAATCCACAAGCCTATAGCCAAAATAGACCACACAAAATTTAAGGAGCTAAGGAAAACCCTACATGCTTCAGACCAAAGCACATATCAACCACAATACCAAGAGGTGGGATAGAAGTACCTAGATATGTGGAAATATTACCTATAATTTTGTGACGAGCATGACTAGGTTAGGTTAGTACTAAGCAAAGTCTGTGATGAGTTCATCTATCTAGATAAACCATACCACATCTCAATGGAAGTGATTCATGTAGTAACTAGGTTATGCATGGTTGGGGAGTTACCAACAAATAAAATGGTAATAAATGATGTAGTCACCCAACTCACTAGTGCAACACCAAATGAGCACAAACTAAGCATCTACTCCATCACAAACCCTAGATTTTAGTACACAACTATGGGCATTACGTATAAAATCTATTATGCAAATAGAGGACTTCGCCACAATGATAACAATTCACACCACCTATCAGATGGTTATGGAAGGGAAGGATTTTTACCTTTGTGAAGTGATGCGAGAGAAAATCACTGAGAACTTAAAAAAAATAAAAACCTCATGATACAACTTCGACACACTCCTCATATGCCTAGCGTTCTACTTTTTGAACAAACTTATAGGATTCAAGGGGAAAGCATGGAGAACCCATCTACCAATAGTTGCTTAGATTAAGATGCACACCCACCAATTTCCAAACAATAGACATATATTGCGTTATATTGGGGCTTCTTCAAGAGCTTCTAGAAGCATATTCAATTCGAAGATTGAATACCTTATGAATCTGTCAAACACTATATCAACACCATCACTTTCTTGGTGGACAAGAACTATACCTACATGAAGGTAGTGGAGCCATGGACAACTTGGGTTCTTAAGCTCCCTTATAAGATATCACAAAAAGAGGTGGATGCTTATGCCAAAAACATACTCAGTAAACCAAAATACCCAAATGGCAAGAAATTTGGGATGTACAAGGAGATTATGGATCAAATCCATCAAAAAAATGCCTAAGAAAAGTATGAGAAAAATAAAGAACAACTACAGAAGTAGTGGGGCATTCCATAATAAGATATAACACAACCATCGTCTTTCTCACCAACTCTGGAAACATGCACACTAACCACAAGAAGGTTTGAGAGACTAAATGAGGCTACAAGCACACAATTTGAGGTTCCCACATCTTCATCATAGATGGTAACCACACCAAATATTCAAGAGATCTCATAAACCCTTAGTACAAATGAGTGCAAAGAAGAGTGGTCAAAAAGGAAGGGCCAAGAATGTGGTGAAAAGGAAGATAATTCAAAATTTTGGTGAAGAGGAGGAAGAAGAAGAGGTACAAAATTATCCACGGAAGAAAAAGAAGAAGTAACACACTGTGGAAATTCAAAAACCAGAGGCAGTAGAGTAATCACAACCACTAATTGATGTGACGACAACTACGAATGACATCATCTACCATAGTATGTTTTTGCAAGTCTTATCCATATAGGAGGATTCAGACACTAATAATAAGGATAGGATAATATAGAGTCTGATATTGTATATAAGGAAATTTGATAAAAGTTTAGAGGAAGTGATCAAAGACTTCCCACAACCTATCATCACTACAATTCAAGAAAGAAGGGAGAAAGCCCTGAAGAAAGAAGAGGAAATAAGGGAAAAATCTATTACAAAAGTAGGGTCTAACCTTACCACAAAATAAAAGGAACAACTTACAAGAGCTCAAGCACAAGATCTATGCACTAAGCAGAGAGTAGATACCCTAATGTGGGGGTAACAAGAAGAAATTGCTAAGCTACAAGAAGAAACCACAAAAATCATAGAGACACTCTTGGATTCCATCTTAGAAAAGGAAAAAGATAAGCAACAACTGACATCTTCTCCAACAAGAACCCCACCAAGTGAAAGAGGGGATGAGGAACAAGAACATAATATTGAAGAAACATTTGTATTGGTTTCTCCAATCTAGTAAATTAAGGACTTCTTGGCACAACAAAAGCAATTGTAACCAACACCTATTTCATAGCAATCCAACTATCGGTGATGGGATCCCAAGTGAATTTATAAAATATCTCCCCACTTCAAAAAATTCAACTGGGAGATATTTTCCATGCTAGTCCTAGAGAAGAAATATTTCAGCAACATGTGGATAATGTGGAGAAACTAGAATATGTGATACAAACATTACAGAACTCAATTTTGCATGTACAAATAGACACTTCCCTTCCCCTACCCCAACAACTTAAACAATTGGTAGATGGGCCCTACAGTTAGACTTAAAGGCACAAAAGCATAAAATCAGACAAGAAGCTCAACAATAAATTTTAAAGAACACAAAGGAGGCTACAAAATATGTGTGGTAGCTCATTTACAATTGGATAAATAGATAAATCATTTAGAAGGGAGCATTACAGAAGAAAATGTACTATATCACTGGCCTAACCTCACTAAAAAATTGGATTAGATCATACAACTGGAGACCCAAATAGATCAAGTTGCATCCTCCTATGATCCATTAAAATACATGGATGGAGCAATCAAAGTAAACATAGAAAACACACACACTCAGTTGCAACAACTCTAGGAGCAGAGAGAGAATATAAAGGTACAAGTGAAGCAATTAAGGGAAACCATCAACATCAAGCTAGCAAACTTGTTTGGATTACTAGGAGAGGCTAGAGCTATCACACAACAAATCCAAATCCCTAAGAGCCTTGCAAAGGCATAAGCTACATAGATAAATACACAAGGATACATCAAAGTACTCTAGCAAGCAAAAAGATAATGGGATACTACACTTGTGCACTTGAAAGTTATAAACAAACATATTCTCCCAAGCAATTGAACAACATGTCTTGAGGACAAGACATAATTTTGAAAGGAAGGTGATGTTGGCAGAGTACAAGACACAAAGTAGAACCTACCACAACCCATCACAAAGCATGTGTGGAGCATTAGGCCAACAAGGGATATAGGTTAACTGTTGAGTAAATGTGTCTCAACCTTGCAATTATATAAGGTATTGTTGATACATAAAGTACTATCCATACATCTACAACGGGGGGTGCAAGGGGGTCCCTCCCCCCCCGAGAAGGGTCTAGGGGGATCATCCCCCCAATTGGGGGTCCAGGGGCAACACGCCCCAACAGGGCTCAATGGCAGTGCCCCCAAAAGGAAAATTTTATTTATATTTTATTATTGTAAATCTAGACTGTTCATCATTATGTCTCATATCTAACGATCGAGATTTTATTAGCTTGAATTTCCCTATAAGGCAACCCTATTTTATGAGGGCATTGTATTACAGTTGTGTATCATGATGTATTCTAAGAGTCTGATAGTGGTCGTGTAGCCT
The DNA here is from genome assembly GCA_007115665.2 of Sequoiadendron giganteum. NCBI lineage: Eukaryota > Viridiplantae > Streptophyta > Pinopsida > Cupressales > Cupressaceae > Sequoiadendron > Sequoiadendron giganteum. Next base: position 309,880,311 of record CM021110.1, read on the forward strand.
CCAGATCTCTAGTTGGTGATACTCCTAGGAGAATCTTGCTCTGCAAGTATATTGCAATCTTTGTTATTTCTGAATAATATATTGGGTAGCTTTTGGAGTGTGGGTTTTTTCTCTCAAAAAGGTTTTTCCCATGTAAATAATTGTGGTGTGGTATGCATGATATTTATGTCTATTTTTGTTTAAGTTTTTGTAACTGTTAAATATTTGTAAAATTTTTGCACTATTATCCTCTCAAGATTAGTGTACGAATTTGTTTCACTACCTTAGCTTCCTTACATTAAGGGGTTCCCTATAATGGTCATGCCTCTATAAGAGACTAAGCATTGGTATATGTATGTAATAGATAACAAAATAGGTATAATGCAAATAATAGAGATATATATAAAATGGATTGTAAGGAAAAGAAGAGACTAAGACTTGCTCATGTAATGGTTATCTGAATATATATAAGGAGTTATAAGGATTCAATGGATATATGTGTTATGGATGACTATTGTTTATGTTTAAGTTATATATGAGTCACAATTAGATATAGTTCCTTACTGCACTTGCTCTTTTCTACCACTGTACCTATTAGGGTATAAACTGACTACAAAAGGATAATAGGGTACAAATCTTCATATTGTAATTCCCCATTTCCTCTTGCTAACAGAAGGACAGGGTGCCTTTCTCTTAGGTTATTTTAAGCATCTTGCTAATGTGGAATTTAATTTTTAAGGGATAGGGGATGGGAAAAATATGCATAAATCAAGGGACAAAAAAGATAGGGGCACTAGGGTCAAAGGGAAGCTTGAAGGACAAGGTAGGGGAAGAGACAAGGAGCTCAAACACTCAAAAATCATGTTTTGTATAAAAATACCAATTTCCAATAAGTGGTGACTTGAAAAATCCCATGATGACTTTGTAATCATCATGATGACTATGTGATCACTATGAGTGATTTGAAATACAACAATGTGATTTTCCTAGGTCATCATAATACTATGTGATTCAATACAATGATTTTTCAACCACCACCTAGATATTCTTAGTGATTCTATCATAGTACATGGAAACATAAAATTTTAAGGGTTGACCAAGGCTAAAACTAGCAATTGGGTGAATGAGTGAATTGGACTAAAAACATACATGATAAGGAACCACAAGGCGTATAAGGAAGATATCCAAGCATTGATTTGAGTAGTATTATTTATAATCAAACATGTAATATTGACCCAAGCAATGACATAAAAAATTGGGTACTAACTAGTTCTTGTGGAGCACTCAAACCAAGGAGAAGAACATGTAAATAATTTGAGATGGTTCCATTAGTTTACATGCACCCCATGTCTTTTTATGTTTAAATTTATACTTTTATGTTGGCTAAGAATGTTCATATACTTTAAAATACATGTCTATGCTAGAACCACATGCAATTCAAAGTGGAGGAAAATATATAATGATGAAATTTACATACCCATGCCGCATTTAATTTTGGGTCCATTTTGATGGAATAGTTTAATTCAATTATATATCAATGTTTAGTGCACCCTTGTACTATATTTGGCTCCTTCCCTAATCCTTATCCAATCCCATTTTGCATCCATTTATACTTATCCCCATACATTTAACTTTATTACATCTCTAATTTTACACTCCCATAAATTTGTCAATATTAATCATTTGTTCCATCCATGATCACACAAATATTTGCATTCCATCCCTATAGTATTGTGTTCCAATTCAATCTTGTCACACTTGGGATTGATCTTAAGGGGCTTGAGATCTAACCATTGAGAACCAATTTGATACATGTTTTGTGTAACATATTTTTATGTCTTGATATTTAAAGACATTCATTTGTACAATTAACTTATATGGTTCATATGGTTAATGGAAGAAAATCATTCTAAGAACATTTTGATTTAGAACTTAAAACAAAGACATCTAGATAAAAATCAAGATTTGCATTTTTGTCTTTTCACACTTGAAAATGTTTTCTTTGAATATTTGCTCTAGGCCATAAACTCAATCTAACAAAGGGGTTGAACTAGAAGAATTTGCTCCTCACAATCCAACAATTTTTAAAGGATTTTTATATATAAGCTTCCTTATCCATCGGATCCATTTGCTTGTTTGCCATATCATATCATATTTAGCATATTAAAGGATAAAAGGACAAATTCATGCTACTTGATATTTACCCATATCCACTTGAGATTATAAAAAAATAATAATAATGAGTTTATTTTGATTAACACAATTTGTACAACAAAGACATGATTTCCTAGAGATTGGCAAATGCACATCATCATTTAATTTCAAAATAGTGATTTTCAATTTATCATACCTAACTCTTCTCATTAACTAAATCTATAATCATTTGTGCTTATTGATTGCGTTTATTTAGTTGGCCGAGATTTATGTAAAAGACCTTCTATTAAGAGCAAATGATGACATCATTATATCACATATCTTTATGATAGATTCTCTTCACACCTTTTTAGAGCTAAATTATTATATTAATGAAAATGGTCACTCCACCCTGTTGAAGTAAAGTTGATTTGCAATATCTGCACAAAATCTTGTATAATTCTGGTTTCTTTATTGAAATGAGCGTATGCATTCTACAATCTCTTTCAGGGCTTTGAGTGAAATATTAGAATGATCAGTCATATACTCTGGGGTGCCCAATTACGTTGTATAACTTACAAGAAGACATGCATACAAGTAATAAACCATCCTGCACTTGGTGATACAACAAAATCAATCATTGTTGTCTAAGCATTGTTTTCAAAGAAAGATATGATATGATCATAAACCTCCTGCTTGCAGTTGTAAGCAAGAATAAAGTCCAAATGAGCATAAGTAGGCTTGTACAGATACTGGAAGCCTTGACCGCCCAAGTCCATCTTAAGCCTTTCCACATCCAATTCATTTGCCAAGGCATCCTTCTCTCCTGCAGCCAGGAACAACTTCTGCTTGGGAACCCTGGATAAATCATATACAGGAGGGTCTTTCGAGCCATATTTTATCAAGTTCTGCAAAAACCCATAATCGTATTTCTGGAACTTGTTTGCTCTATAAACTGCATGCATTAGGTTAGGGAGTCACCAAATGAAACATGTTCAGAACTTGTGGGTTTGTAGCATTCTAAATAACCCCTTATTCTTGATAACCCTTTCCAAACTAATACTACCACCACCATTTCCTCTTCTTATGTTTGATACTATTTCAAAAGATTATCATTGTTAAAGACTTCAACAATCCATCATGTATAGAATACAGCTTCAGAAAGAATTGATCATTGATTCAAACAATTAGTCTTTAAATTTTACATAATTTCTATGGAAGCTGTATTCTTAGTACCCTCTATTTTTGGTTTAAATTCAAAATGCGGAATACAGCAATATAGTACTTACTCTGAGCTAGATGAGCTAGATTTTTGGTTGAAGTAGTTTGAGTCTCATATTTCTCATAGAAAGCTCTCCTCGAATTGTTGATGCAGCAATTAATGCCTGAGCAATTAAGCCATTTTAGTAAAATTATTCTCTTATGAAGACAAAACTGTTATGGAGATTAATTTCAAGGCACACAAAAGTTCTGATGTTTACCTGTGAAAGAATCAGTTAAGCCCTCAAAGCAGCGCATGTTTGCTGCTGCACATATCATATCCACATATTGCTTTCCTGTTTTCCTGCATAGATTATTAAGGTTTTGTGTCATATTGATAGCTGAGTTTGTTTCATTTGATTGCTTTTTTGATGTCTCGGGATTACACAAGATAAGAACGAAAAAACTGAGATGAAGTGATTGCTAAATTTGCTTCATTTGATTGCTATCTAGTGTCTATGGATTACACAAGATCAGAATAAGAAAATTGGGATAGGGTATATACTCACGTTTTTGCGCTGAATGAGTACAATCCCAGATCCTGAAAGACCTGTGAAAAAAGATATATATGCTCCCATTAGCTAAAGATTTTGAAAATATAAACTATCATAAATGATTAAATAAAAATCTTTCACAAGCATAGTAGCTAGCCTCAAAAACAAAACTATGTTGAATCAATTCACAATTACATACAAACTAGAAGGTTTTGGTATCTCAGAGAATTAAACATTATATATATATTATAAACCTTCTCACACAACTACACATATATAGGTAGCCTTGGGAGCAACCAAAAAATTGTAAAATCTGTGATGTTGATGAAGTAGAAAGCCAATCAAAACAATACATAGAAAAATGTTTAAATATGTTGACCTATTTGAAGTAGAACTAGTGGAATTTATTAAGGATTCAAGAAGAGAGAACCTTAAGGAAAGTCCACAGAAGATTTTAAACACTTTACAGGGATTTTTGTTTTGAGAACTTACTTTGTCCAGATGAAGAACTACAGCAGCAACTCCAATGGGCGTATATGCATGGGAAACATATGCAACAGGAGCCAACAATGCCACTTTTTTCACCTTGTCTCCAATATACCCTTCACTAAAAGCAGCTAAAGCAGCTTGAGTGCCCTTCCAATGCCATTCCCAAAATAATTAGCGACAATTAAGTACCCACTAATCTTACATGCACCTCCATTAGAAGAAAAGTATAAATATCAGGACTAAGCTACCTGAGAGAATCCTATGAAGTGCATGTTTCTCTTGGTGATGTTGTTTACCAAATACACCATGGTTGGAAGGTCTATTGCTGCTAGTTCATCCACACTCCAGTCCCAATATGCCTGATGATTCAATTGATTAATGTTTTTGAGTATACATATATCAAGGTGCTTGAAAGTGCTTCTGGATGTAACTGTGTACAAATTTTTGACAATCATCTCTACTCAGTAACATCCAGAAGCACTTTCAAGCACTATTATGGACTATGAAAAGATCGCATCTATCATATATCAAGGTATTTAAATGTTGTATTGGTTTTGTTCCTACATGTATATACCTTGTCATTCTCTGTCAAATACTCATGTCCGTAGCTAAAACTTGTTGTCCTTGTATTGCCAATCCAGACATCATAGCCTGCATCAGCTAAAACGAATGCAGGGGACTCACCAGGTGGATTCAGAATCCAACTATCCCCACCCTGTATGAATACCATATAAGTTAATAACAATATCCAGAACTATAAATAAATTGCTCTGGGTTTCTAGTACTTATAGGTAGCCTGAGCTATAATGAATCAAGTAGCTTATACTCACTGATAAAACACCATGATTGAGCAGAACTGGACCCTTAGAGAAGGAAGGAATGTTAAGCCTCTGAACCCCCAGTCTAAAGCCGTCTGATGTTCCAACCTGCAACAAAAGCAATTAATAATAGTGAGCATGTTTGAGTTTCAATTCACATTCACGAAACCAACATAAAGAGGGCTAGTAGCTTTGTAGTAGGAAATTCGGTGGGTTTGATTAATGGTTGATCAAAGCACAAAATAATCCACATGGTATCAAGTTAGGTGAACACAAGCAGTGTGTGGCTTGAGGGGTCAATGGATGTTTATATCACATTGGGAAATATACTTACAGATGTCAGTAGCTCAGTGCAAGAGCACTTTGAAGGTCCTGGGTTTGAGTGTTAGCTGGTCCATAATTTTCAGCATGGTATCAATTCTAGGCTAGATGAGCTCAAACACACACAAGTGGATTTTGTAAGTTCAATTTAGACCCATTTAAACTGAAACCTAAATAAGGTATGCAGCTCGTTAGGTTGGAAGTCCTATGTGAACATATGGAGGATCTGCAGCTGACTAGGTTTGATTTTTCAAGCCTAGAAAGTATGTGAACAATAAAGGGGCCCAACAGGTCATTAAGTTGGCCGTTGGAGTCCTAATTGATCTTTGGTATTCAAACATGGTATCAATCCAAAGCTAACTGGATCAATGGTTTTCAATATGGTACCAATCAGAAGCTAATTTAACTTAAGAAATTGTAGGGCTTGAGGAGGGTACTGTAGATAAAACCCACACTTCCCAAAACACTGGAAGCTTGAGTATTGTTGGAGATTAAATTCACTCTCTCCAAAATCTGGAATCAATAAGAAGTGCAACCAGTTCAATATTAGAGCACCTATAAAGTCCTAAAAACACTTCGGTATGTATCATAGCCGACCCATAGTTTTCCTCTGTAGTACTAAATTCAAAAATAATAAAAAATGTAGCTGGAGGAATGTAGACTCGAGGCAGGATGTTTAGAAAATTTAATAATACCCCAAATGCTTGAATCTAATTAGCCCAGATAACCCCATCAGTTAAGCAACCTCCCATTCAATCAAGTCCCAGCCGGTCTATACCTTCCAGCCAAATCAAAACAGCTAAAGAAACATCAAGATTAAAAATTAAAACATTAGAATTAGAAAAAGATGGTCTATCCTAAAACAAATACTTACAGAATACTCATGACAATTATATTTGGAATATGGCTGCACAAATATAGAACACAGTCCGCCTTGGTACTTCTCAGACCTTATAACTCCATTGGTACTGCTAACTCCTGAAACACTCCGTGTAAGCAAACAAAAAGTGGAGACCAACAGTGCAAAGACATGAACCTTCTTACAGACCTCCATATTGTTGTGCAGCATCCACACACTACTGCAACCAATTACCAACTAATTACCAACATCACACACACAAGCATATACACATACATATCTGTATATATACACCTAAACGGACTGATCCTGACGGAATCAGTATTCTCCGCTGAAGAAATATTTTTCTTTTTTGGGTTGCGTTTAGCAGGCGGGATTGTCCGCAAACCCCTTTCACACAGAGAAACAAATAATCCCAAGTGTGAACAGGTACATAAAAATTGCCTCATAATCATACAAGGTCCTTCGCTAAATGCTAAAAGGTGATAGGATTCAAATCGGTGGCACCTCTGTAAAAGTCAGCTTTCTTTCAAAAATGTCATCTTTTTGTCAAATATATCATCAAACGGTCTCTCGCGCATTACGAAAAGTGCGAGAAAGGAAAGGCTAAAAGAGGGGCCCAAATTCTCTCATTTCACATTTAAATTAATGGTTTTTTCCGAGCTGAAAATAGAGACTTCTAGGCTGTCCGGCCTAAAAGTTGCAAAAAACCAAGAAATTGGAAGACAAAATTACGTAGGATAAGGACGGCTTACAATGTTCGGGTTTTTCAAGAAGAGGACCAAACTTAGGTATATGTTTCTGTGTAGGTTATGGAGTGGTAAGCTAAAAATTTCTCAGCAGAAGTTGTTGGTAAAACTAATAAATTTTTACAGGTGGTTTAATGAATTTTGTAATTTTATCATAAAAAATATTTTAATGAAAGCGAAAGAATTTTGGATAAATATCATACACAATAGCTTTTCTATACTTTTTAAAACATTAGATTTTGAAGAGATATAATGCTGTCTGTCTGTTATGCATAAAATTATTTAGTGGGAGAAACTTCTAGTCCCTTTACTAGCATTGACTTACATATTGTCTTAATATTTGGTGAGAGAAACTTCTAGTCCCTTTACTAAAGTTAACTTACATATTGTCTTATGTAGATATTTCTGTTTTAATTTTAAAAGATTTGGGAGATTTTAAATAATTTAATAGGTGGTATTATTATTTTTTTGTATATTGAGTTATATGATGTTTTATTAGAATTTAATTGTGTAATTTAGTGATTTTTATTTTATGAATTATAGTTTCTAAGATTTTATTTTTATAATTATGAATAGTATAATTCAACATTCATTATTAAGTAATAAGTGTTAAGTAGATTATTCATGTCTATGAAAGATGGATTCTTGTGAACCAAAATTTATGAAATGACAAAAAAATTATGTAAGATTGAATATTGATAAACACTCTCTCTCTCTCTCTTTCTCTCTCTCACACACACACACAAAATGAATTAGTAACACATATATTATTCTATATAGAGAAATATATTGCTCTATGTCCGCACAAAAAAGGTGGGTGGAATAAATTGCACCCCAAAACACACGTAAGGTCCTACCACAAATGAACATTACAAAAGAAACAAAACAAGTAGTTAAATCACTATGTAACAAGAGCTATAATTCTAGCAAGAGGCGGAGATGGGTCATAATCATTAGCCTTGCCCCAAACATCAAGAAGGTCTTGGCCATCTGAATTGATTCCCAAGTTGTAATGTGTTCTTCATTAAAATGGCCTTCATCTAGTCACTAAAATTTAATACTAGGATGATTTATCAAAGCCAGATGAGGAAATTTGTCATTATTATAATAATCAAGAACACCCTTATCATGGGGTTAAGAGGAGATAGGTGGTGGAGAAAATGTTGAGAACAACCATGAGCACTATGACCTTGATGTTGGTGTGAATAAATTTATTGTACCTAGTTAATTCACTTAGTAGGGATTTAGGGGACATATTCACACATATTAAAATTACTTAAGTCCTAAAATTATTTCTAGAAGACTTAGTTGTCATGTCTAGATCATATTTGTTTGAATTTTATGTCAAGTTAGTTGTCTTATGTCATAGGATTAAGACACTTGTCATGATCTTGTCTAATCCTATGTCTCACCTTGGCTATATAACCAAGGGGTTCTCAAACATTGTATATAGAATTCTTGGATATTCAATTCCATTGCAAGCTTGAGCATTGCATATTGATCTCTTTATACTTTTCATTTGGCCTCTAGATCTTAGGTGGTGATTTCCATAGCCAACTCTAACACTTGAGCTCTATGCTAACATAATAAAATTAAAATCCTCTCTCAAAAGAATGTATGGGATTTGATGTAATTTTTTAATTAGTACAATACATTATTTAGAATCTTCACTTAGTGGTATAAACCTATCTTAATGGGATTTGATGTGGTTTTATAAATGTGAATTTTTTAAAGATCTTGAACCTTTTGAAAAGAAAAGATTAGAGACAACAATGAAGCCCAACAAACAACAATGGACTAACTACATGGACCAATAACACTATGGTTGTAAACCAACTACAAACACAACACTAATGGTGTTGAGACAACTCGGTAAATGAGTCTAATACAAATAACATAGGACATGTCACCCTAAACATGGCTATTCGAACAACTTGAAACTAAAGAGCTCCCTAGAGCCTTGAAAATTAACAATAGTTTTTCCAACTAAATTACTAAATATGACATCCTTCCTAATTGTTCTCCCTTTTTTAATTATCAAAATTGAATCAAAGGAATTCTTTGGGCTTCTTGAAAACCTTAATCACAAATGATCTCTTGGGCTCAAGTGCTCAATTATTTCATTCATTGTATATGGTGAGTGGATAGATGGTTTGACCATCTATGATGGGTAGGAACCAATACCCTCTCCTTACCATCCACCTCTAAAATCCTCATATTTGGTGAAACCAAGTTTTCTTGAGTAAATCATATCCTCTAAAGGATAATTTGCAACACCTTTGTATTTTTTTTCATTTGGTTAATCTCTTAATCATTCTTCATGGGCAACACCTCTACATTCCCTTGAGGAAGAATAAGCCCATTTTTTACCTTCATTCACCAAAACTTTTGCATCCTCCTATTGATTAGGCAAGCAATAGTAGGGTACTTAACCTTGTGGAACTTTTGCCACATAATTGAGATTTCCTCATATTCAATCTATTACACCATCAACTCACATATACATTCACACAAAATCTAGCAAATAGGAAATATTTTCTTGATTTTGTCATCGCATCAAAATCAATGAGTTATACAACAAAGTTAATAATACCAACATAACCCCATCTTCCCAATATTCTAATGGTAATCTTGGGAGCCCAACCCACATAGATACCTTATTGAGACACTCCTCTAACTCATATTTTGGTTTTTATTTTTTGAGGAAGATTCTTGATTTTCCAAGAAACTAAGGAGCATCCAAGAGGGTCTTGGCACAATCCTCATGATTCAAGAAGAAGATAAAAATGAAACCCTTAATCATAACTAAGATCTCAACTTGACCACTCAAATTTCATTTCCTTTGAGCTTGTCTTCTAACCACATCAACTCTTGATCTAACACTTAAGAATTTCCCAATGAGCATTTTCCAACCCAAGGGATGATATTTCAAGTATTGAATCAAAGACCTTTAGAATGATGCACTTTCCATTGACAATCGGTTTCAAGGAACGTGCCAAAGTAGGAATGACATAGGGCTTATCTTTTAACTACCTTAATTGAGGATCTCTACCCATCTCCATGGCTTAAATACTTTAAAATTTTAGTTACCTCAATACCACCATAAATTGGGGACCTTAAAGAAAACTTGTCTCCAAAATATGTTTTTAATTATTGGGTAAAAATAGGTATTTGAAAGGGCCCAAATCCTTTTACAAAAGTAGAAAATCAACAAGACAAGTTCACATAACACTACAAAGAGACAATAAGTAGGGCACAACTATATAGAGACCCTTTAAAAGCAAGGTGTGAGCCAATAGCAAACAAAGAAAAAACAACATCAAACTAATAACATAACTAAGCTCGAGGTGAACAAAGATCATTTAAAGAGTCCATAACAACCATTTGTCACTAAGGAATTATAAGTGATCCTTGACCACCTACATATTGATGTCTCCCAAAGCTTTGTTCTTCTCCCTCCTTTAATTTCTTGTTTTTTTTACTTGGTCCATTATCAGAAAAATTCACTTTTCTTTTGTGAATACTTTTCTAGAGTATGGTAATGCTAGTAATATATTTTTTAATTGTAGTTCTACTAAACTAAATAACCCTGTTTAGGGTGGTGTTTGAGGCATCTTTTACTTTCAATTCTAAGCATTTTGTTTTTTTAACTTCAATTCATCTCTAATATCATCTAGTGAGACCTTAAAATTTATGTAGCTATTATTTAACCTCAAATTTACTACATTATTGTGTATTTTATCTTCCAATAATTTCTCTTTTCAAATTTCACCTTCTAAATTAAACAAATAATAAATAATTTAAATAATATTTTTTTTAAACCATTAACTTCAAAAAAAATCTTTTAATAAAATCAAATAATACTCTTAACAAAAATCACATTACAATTACATAAAATATTACTATTAAAAATAACCAAATATTTTAGAAATGGCATTTTTATTTTTAATAATTTTTAAAAAATCATAAAATTATTTTCGAAGTAAATAGAAAGTCTAAACCCCTTCCACATAACTGCATCAAAATTTTAGAGGAGACCAAAAGGCTTACTAAACTGGACTAAGAAGATTTTGTTATACACTTTTAAAACAAACCGTGAAAAATTAAAATATAAATTTATATAAAAGCCTTTATTATTACTTTTTCAGTTCCAATTGGTTAATGAAAGGCATTTAATGATTCTTTATTCTCCATTGCTTTCGGAATTGGGAAATTTACTAAATTTATTTTATTTTGTTTGTTTTAAAAGGTGGGGTAGGGTTTTAACGTGTCGTCTTGTCTTGGTATAACTTTTTTTTTGGGCTTCAAATGTGCGCTTTCACATTATAAATTAATAATAATTGAGTCCAAAGAATATTTTTTTTGTTTAAAGAGTATTAATTTTTTTAATTTAATATTTAAATAATATATTTTATAGAAAAGTTGTATTTAAACATGGATTTTATTTTTAATTTGTCTTTAATTAATCATTATTCATCAAATCAAATATGAAATATTCATATTTAAATGTTATGGTGTTATATAAAAAGACAAAAGTCTTAAATTATTTAGATCCACCATCTAGTTATCAATCATATCATTTACATATTATTACAAGAGCATTGTATTAGTATTTGCAATCACAGAGACATATCCAAGAATTTGTGTTCTATTTAGTATGTCCGCAAACTTGTTACAATAATCAAATCAGTTAAGAGGGTTGACTAAGACTCAAGGGGGAAAATCGTTCAATTCCCCCCTTCTTAACATAGCAAATTCCAATAATATTTTGAAATACCATTTTTGAATATATATATATATAATTATCAAATAAAAATTATACACATGAAAACTCAACTCAACTCTTTTATCTAAATTAATTATACTTATTATATTACAATAATTTATTTATATACAATAAGTGTTGTTTTATATTACATTGAAGTTTCTTTCCATAAAACCATTAATTCAAAAAAGGAAGATAGAAGAGAAAACAAAAAAGCATAATCAAAGGAAAGTTATAACTACCATGACATACTCTTAACAAATGATTATCTTAAAAAGATGCGAAATTTTAGGAATAGATGTTTATGGAAGTAATCATGGAAGTTGCTTTTGTGGAAAATAGAGGGAATAGTATAGATGACTATGGGCTCTTGAAAAGGGTCTTTGACTTAAAACACATCATTATAAATATGTCGATAGCTAAGTAAACCAGTAATAATTTATTATTCAACAAAATCATTATGGACTATTTTTGGTCATGTGAGAAATTACATTGTAGAAGTTTCTGTTTTCTTAAATTTGGAGAGTTTTAAAAATAGTTTCAATTTTTTTAATTAGGGGTGTTTTAAAAATTATTTGCTTTATGTAGATACAATTTATTATATTGGTTTTATGAGTATAAATAATAGTTTTATTATTTTTAATTTAATTGGTATATGATTTTATGTGATGTTTAATTTTTTATATTAAAAGAAATAATTGTGTATTATTATTCTTTTCAAATGATGAAGTGTTATAATGAAGAAAATTGTATAGCATTTTTTTCAGTTGTTTTGGATTCATTTGATTGTTTGTTTGAGTGTAATAAACTAGCAAATATATAATCTATATATAAAATGTGTCAAGATGTATCGAGGCGTTGAATTTTTATTAAACCTGAATGATGAAAAAATTAAACGCCTCGAGACATCTCGGTGTATTTTATATATAGGTTATATATTTGCTAGTAGCAGTCGCGGCGTGCGTAACACATTGAATACATTAATATATGTAGGGTTATGATTAGAATTAGCATTTAGGATTAGGGTTTATATCATGGTTAAGGTTAGCATTAGGGTTAGGGTTTGGTTTAGATTTATTATTATGATTAGAGTTAGGGTTTAATGTTAAGGTTGGGTTTATGGTCATAGTTAGTGTGAGAATTATGTTAGGGTTAGGGGTATAATTATGGTTAGGATTAGGGTTTGGATTATAGTTATAACAGGTTTCAAGTTAGGAATAAGGCTTTAGTTAGTGTTAAAGGTAGGGTTGGAATTACTATTAAGGTTTGGATTGGAATTATAATTAGGGGTAGGGTAAGGATTTATATTTGGTCAAGGCTATGGTTTGGGTTAGGGTTAGAATAGGTTAACAATTACAGTTAGTATTTCAGTTACATGGTTAGGGTTAGGGATAGGTTTATGGTTAGGATTATGGTTTAGAAATTTTATTGTTAGGATTAGGGTTAGAGTTAGGGATAGGTTTAGGGTAAGGGTTAGGGTTAGAATTAGGTTAAATTTATGATATTATGATTAGATTAAATTTATGATAATGTGGTTAGGGTTAGGGTTAGGATTACGATTAGCATTAGCATTAGTGTTATCATTATGAATAGGGCTAGGTTTAGGATTATGTTTAAGATGAGTGGTAGGGTTAGGGTTGGGGTTAGCATATATAAAAAGGGTTACCTAACCCTAACCCTAACCCTAACCCTAGCACTAACAACAATACTAATCCTAATTCTATTTCTAACCCTAATTGTAACCCTAATCCTAGTTAGATATCTTTAACCATAACCCTAACCCTAATTATTACACTATCTCTAACCCTAAACTTAATCCTAACACAAACTCTAACACTAATCCTAATTTTATTTCTATCTTTAACAAAAACCCTAACCCTAACCCTAATCTCAACCCTAATCCTAACCCTAATCCTTACTCAAACCCTAACCCTAATCCTAATTTTATCCCTAACCCTAACCCTAATCTTGACCTTATCTCTAACCCTAATCCTAATGCTAACCCAACCCTAATCCTAATTATATCTCTAACGATAACCCTAATCCCAATCCTAACCCTAACCTTAATTAATTTAAAGTTGGATCCATAATAACCCTAACACTAATTAAACCATCTTAAATCTATTTGAACCCTAACCCTAATTGTGCCATAACCCTAACTCTAATTGAACTATATCCCTAACTTTGAAAGACATTGCCCCCCTCACACAAACCTCAATCCTAATCCAAATTCTATCTCTAATCTTAATTAGGAGTGTTTTAAAAATTATTTGCTTTATGTAGATACAATTTATTATATTGGTTTTATGAGCATAAATAATGGTTTTATTATTTTTAATTTAATTGGTTTATGATTTTATGTGATGTTTAATTTTTCATATTAAAAGAAATAATTGTGTATTACTATTCTTTTCAAATGATGAAGTGTTATAATGAAGAAAATTGTATAGCATTTTTTTAGTTGTTTTGGATTCATTTGACTATTTGTATGAGTGTAATAAATTAATGTCTAATTTGTGTATTAATTTGTAAGAGTTGGCATCCAAGTTATTACTTATCAAATTTTGAGTTCTTGACTTCTAGAGATATAAATTTGACTCGGATTTTTGGTATTTCTTATCTTGTGTGAAACTAATAGATGTTTTAAACTTTACTCAAAACTATGGCTATTTTTTATCCTCAAACTTTAAAATTAAATTTATTTTGGGTCCAAGTTGACTTGCCTCTAACTAGCCATTCTCCACCAACAAAGTATGAAATATTTGAATTTTGGAGCTAGGATATTGTATAAAATGATAAAATCTAATTCAATTTATAAATTCATCAACTAGAGTTCTTATTCATTGAAAATCATAATCGATAATCTATGAGCATTACATCAAGATTTAAGATTATAAGGACAACATAGGCATACATATCTATGATTGAAATATCTTTAAAACTCTCTACAATCATTAAATTAGTTAAGAGTTTGATTAAGGAAAAAGGGAAGAAAGTTGCATTCTCATCTATCATAGCAAGCTTTAATGACATATCTAGGAACTACCAAGTCTAGCTAACAAAGGTGACCAATTTCCTATAGATAGAAAGTGTAGATATCAAGGTGATAATAATATTTTAAAACTATAGAAATCAAACTAAGAAGAGACAACAAGAGGGACCAACTATAAAGATCCTCTAAAACCAAGTTGTGAGCCAAAAGTAGAAAAAGAAAAGGTAACACCAAATTAACAACATAACTAAGCTTAGCACTAATGTGGAGAGATTTTTTTTAAAGAGTCCACAACACACCTGTTATCAATCGGATATGCACCCTATGCTAAATTTGCAAAAAAAAATTAACTATCTATTGACACATGGAAACCTTCTTCAAATGTGGGTGATTTGAATGAAGAAGGAATCTCTAGAGTGAGCTAGTTCTCCAAATGATAGTTTCTATTCTAAATTATTTTCGAGGGTAAAGAGCTAGGAGGATGAACTGGAATAAAACTCTAACTTAAATTGATCTTCAGAACCTAATGATGACTTTGATTATTTACCCACAAACAACTCTCAAAAAACAATAGTAACCTCACAACCTCTCATGAACACTCAATACATAATTGATTTGCATGAAGATTCAGATTCAAACACAACATGCAACGTGTATCATATGAACTTTATGCATCAAGATCTGCAATAATAGGACATAAAAGGATTCTACAAACAGAATCACAATGTAAACATCATACTAAAATTGAAAAGGAGACAAAAAATGAGAAATAGGAGTGGTGCTTTAATAAACTGAAGGAGTATCCAAAGTCTGAGTACAAATTTTTGCTTACAAAACTCTCAGCTTCAACATGAGAGGAAGAAACAACGATTTGAACTAAGAAAAACCCTAAGTTTTTCTCCTAAAATAAACTCTCCAAAACCCTAATCCGAGCTCAAAAAGAAAGCTCAGAAAAAAGCATCTAAAACTACTCCATAATGTGTAACAAAAGTGGAAAACTCACACTTTTTGCATGTCCATCCTAAAAAGCACCTAAAAATAGGTCTACTCTACTTTAAAAGAAAAAAGAACAACTTATCTCCATTCCATGCAGCTTGATTTCACCCAAGGAAAAGTCAACCTCTTTTGCCTTCTTAAAACTGCTAAAAATAGAAAAAAGAATAAAAAAATTTATAAAATATTATTTTATCTTTTGCTTTACAAGATAATTGCAGTTTTTTTTGTATTTCTCCATTTGATTTACTTTTTTGCAATAAAGATTTAAAAATCTTTGCAAAAATATTACACTTATCTCTCCATTACAATTTGATTTTTCTTCAAAAACAATTTATAAAAAATATAATCAATCTTTTAACATTACATTTTAATTGATTTCTACAAAATCTACTGAAAATGAACTAAGGCATTTTACTTCCCTAAGGCATAAGCATTGATATTGAACTAAAACACCTTAGGTATTTGGGAATTTGAAATAAATCAAAACCTAAGACATAAAGGTTTAGACTTATGAAGTCTTATGATATCTCCAAAACCTCGACCTAGGCATGAAAATACTTTCAGCCACTAAGACATTAGCATTAGTTTGATTTTAAATGCAAAAAATGGGAAGTCCCCTAAGTTCAAATTAGGGCACAAGCTCAAAACCCTAATAAAAAAACTCCTCCACTCCACTCTTTTCGCATCATTGCACTTACAAATTTTGAAGAGGAAACTCTACTTAGAGGAAGTGCCACCACCATGACTAGGGTTTCAGCTTGAAGCTCATCATTTTGCACTCAAATTGGTCGATTCTCCATGGACGAGTTGGGTAAGTTGATTTCAAACTGTAATATGGCTCGCTCTGTTCGTTTTGCAAGAAAAAATGGCCTTCAAGGTCGCAGCCAAGTATGTGTATTTCTCTGGTTTTCTACTCTATTTCATGTGCTTTATCTGCTCCTTCTTGGTCGCCATCATGAGAGCTTGACCCTTGATTTGGAAGCTCTATGAGAGCTCGGCCATAGGCTTATTTGTCCTATTATAGGCAAAAGGTGGTGAGTCTTATCTCTGTCTTTATTTCCCTCTTAAAATGAAAGCTTATGAAAGCTTTTCCTTACAGAAAATGATTTCCATTTTTAAAAAATGTAGGCCATTGCACTGGCCGCGAGCTTAAAAAGGATTCCAATGAATTTTAACAAAGAACTCTTGCATTTTATACATTGTTTGTCTTAGATTTTGAGATTTTGATATAAACTCAAATGTTTTTTACCTTTCTGTGAGTTGATAAATATTTCATGAGTAAACACTCTTCAGGCCACGACATGTATATTCTCTATTTGCATTTCTTGAGAGCTCCAAAGCTAAGCACAAGCTCAAAACATGGCTTTCTCCTTTGTATTTTCATTCCTCACTCAAACCCTCATATGGGTACTCTGTATTTTGAAAGAAATCCATACATTTTTGTGTTTTCTAAAAAAATCATCACATGGGTAAACTGTGATAAGAAGAAATCTGCATTTTAAGACTGAAAACCAATGTGGGTACTTGTAAAAATGGAAGAAAATCCCTTTGAAACTCCTGGGCTCGACCCATGGTATTTAAAAAAACCACTCATTTATATTCCACAATACTTTACTTGATGGCCTTCAAAAATTCATGGTCGTAGCTAATACTTGTTATTTTCCTTCAATTTGAAGAGCTTTTAAGCTCAAAACTATGCATTTTAATTTTATTTTGCATTTTGAGTTGATAACCCAACATGGGTACTCTGTATTTGAAAAGCAAACTACATTTTAAGCTGAAACCATGTAACTGTTTGTTCACTTTAAAATTGTAAATGATCTCAGAAAAATTTCAATTCCTTTACTTGCATATTGAAACCCTCTAAAACACAATACATGGAAGACATTACCTCTGCTAAACATGATATCATTCCTCTTCATAGTTGACTATCTCTTCATTTATGCACTCCATGCATTACTTTTCTAAAAAATGCAGCCGTAATGTAAATACCCATTTGCATTAAATCTTGTAACTTTTGTAGCAACATTGATGCTCCTATAGGTTGCTTGTCATCACTTTTTCCATATACCTGAATGCTTCAGAAACATGCATTCACAGCTCAATTTTTTATGAAATGAAGTCTCTCTATGTGCTTTTATCATTTATTAAAGCTTTGTTGATGAGGCATTATGTATGCCTATTCACTATCACCATTATCACATGAAACACTTGTCATACCAGAACAGAACATCATGAAACAACATGAATAAACATGAACAAAATATATAGTAGAAAAGATGCAATCAATTCGACAGTATTTAAAAGATGCATTTCAGTTGAAATGAGTTCATTGAGTTCATTGTCCACTTGTAATTCTCACTTCGTTGTTCAAACTTGATTTTTATGAATGAATAATGTACTTGATTTCTTTGATAACTAAAATCTGTTTTACTCCTTCGTGAATGGCTCAGATGAGCATGATACTGTATTTTCTTACTCAACCCACTTTTGTGTTTAAGGGGCAACATGTTGAGCTCTACCCTTGTGGGAGCCCATTTTACTCCACATGCTTTTATGTCTTCATGAAATGATCAGCTACATAAATTTTCCTATACCTACACATGGAAACAAACAGTGTTAGATAAAATAATATATAATTATGATGTTTCCTTCCTTGCTTCTTCTCAACTCCTATTCTCTCAATTGTTTCAATGTATTATCAATAGCATTTTACATTATTGTTGGTGGTTCATATAGGGATGTTCATAATCGAGGCTCTAACAACCCTTCACTTCTCTTATAGGTCGATCAGAGCTCGAGGAGGAAGGATGGTGCACCACTTCTGCATCGACCAAAAGCATATGCAATGATGATTATGTCCATGCTTATGTGTCTTCCTTTCTTGCATCTTCAATAGTGTAGCATGCTTCTCATGATCCATTGTTATAGTTACTCCCACAGCTTGTGTCGGGCACTTTAATTTATTTTCTTGTTTTCCATTCTGGAAAGAAATGCATCAAAATGCAAAATTCTACAATCATTTTGTTCTTGCAAACAAATGAAATATTGTAATATGAATAAGCATCATGAAATAAAAGAAAGCAATTGTTATGCTTAATAATTTGTATATTATGTCTCGTACTTCATTTGTACTATAAAGCACTGAGCAAAAACTCTTGAAATTCATTTTACTGAAACAGTGCATAACTGACACTTGATAAATATAGTGCAAACAACACTTAAAGCACATGTAGAAAATAACTGAACTTCCACTTTAAAAAGAACTAATCAGCTCTACCAATTGAGTTGTAGTGAAAATTGGTAACAATGCCATTTGTCTCTTAGGAATTCTAAGTAATCCTTGATTGTGTCCATGTTGATATTTTTCAAAGCTTTATCCTTCTCCCTCTAATTTCTTATTCTTTTACTTGGTTCGTCATCATTAAAATTCTCTTTCCTTTTATGAATACTTTTCTAGAGCATGATAATGCTAACAATAGAGATTTTTATTATAGTTCTACTAAGCTAAATAACCTTATTCATGTGTTAAAGACATCTTAGTTACTTTCAATTCTAAGTATTTTTCTTTTTAACTCCAATTCCTCTATAATACTCATTGACTAAAACTTTTAAATTTGAAACTTTAATGTAAAAATAAAGACTCAATTTTATGTAGCTATTGTTTAACCTCAAATATATCACATTATTGCATATTTTATCTTTATATCTCTTTTCAAATTTTACCTTCAAAAATTAACAAATAAAAAATATTTAAATAGAAAATTATAAGACTATTCACTTAGAATAAATCAAAATTTTACACGAAGGCAAAAGGCTTAGTAAAATGGACCAATAAGATTTGTTATACAATTTCAAACCAAATGGTGAAACATTAAAATAGAAATTTATATAAAGCCTTTATTATTACTTTTTCAGTTAATTGGTTGAGATGAAAGGCATTTGTTGATTCATTATTCTCCATGGCTTTCAAAATTTAGAATTTTTGTTTATTTTTTTTGTTTGTTATAAAAGGTAGCGTGTCGTCTCTATTTTGATAATATGGGGTTTTCAAATGTGTATTTTCACATTAGAAATTAAAAATTACAAGAATTTTTACAATATTATTTTAATTTTATTTAGAGATTATTTAGAATAAGGGGAAAAGTTTATTTTTCATATTTTAATTTATTTTTAATTATTTTTTAATATTTTAATATTTATATGATGTATTTTCTAGAAGAGTATAAGTTATTTTTTTATTAAGATAAGTAGGAATTTTGAAAGGGTTGAACAATTAGAAAGATAAGTATCTGTACAAATTAAATTTGATTTGAATATCAATTATATTTTTTAATTGATTTTAACATAAGTTCACATGTCTCCAACTAATTATTTTTTTGAATAAAAAGGGGTAAAAACTTTATTGAAAGCAAGAAATAAATAGTACAAAGGGATCAGGGAACACACAGACTCCCAAGAAAGAAAGCACAAAAACACCCAACCAAGATAAAAACCACCATCCGCACTGCCACAAATACCTTATCCATCCATATCCTCAACGATGAACCTCTCTAATTCATGACAATAATCAAGGGACAACTGTCCCCATTCCTCAATCTTCTAATGCTCAGCATGCTCCAAAGCCCACTTAGCCAAACAGTCAACAACCCTATTCCATTCACATGGAATGTGGAAAAAAGACCACTTCCAACATAGAGCACAACTGTAAAATCTGTCAAACCACCAAGGAAAGCTGCCAATTAACCTTAGCCACCTTTTGCTCGTGCAACAAATTAACAATATTTGGGAGTCAGATTCATAGATAATCCTACGCCAACCCAAAGCACAAGCACACTCAATAGCCATGAGAATCGCCAACCCCTCCATAAGGTTGTTAGAATGTTGCCCTTTGTAAATGGATAAAAATAAAATAACCAAGCCAAAACCGTCTCTTCCAACTCCACCAATACCAACAGGCACAAGACTACCCCTAGAAGAGCCATCTGTATTGATCTTCAGAACATCCGTTGGAGGAGGCAACCATCTTCCAACCCTTTGAACCTTCTTTTTAGACCACCTACCTCTTCTAACACAAGCAGAGACAAAAGTCAACCCTTGTAAGCCCAATCTATTCACAATCTCATCATCAACCTATCCCCACAAAAAATCTTGTGATTCCTTTCCAACCAAATTTCCCAAAGGAGGAAAGTAGGACCAATGCACCACACAATCTAAAGGAAAGAGGCCTAGGAAGGAGGTCTTCCAAGACTTCTCTAAAACTCAACAAGGGAAGAAAAATGAACACAAAGGAGTTTCCAAACACCCCACCATAAATACCAAAGCATCATAGAATAAGGACAACAAAAAAACAAATGGGAATAATCCTCCTCACTGCAAGCACACAAAACAAAAATAGAAGGACCCTGGAATCCTCTCTTTCGAAGATTATCCCAAGTCAAACACCTATTCCAAGCTAGAGTCCACACAAAACAAAATTTGGACAAAAAAACTTGTTCCACACATGTTTCCACCAAGGGACCTCCACCCCACCGAACTTACAAGCTAGTAACTCTTGATACCCACTAGCCACATAGAAAGAACCCTTAAGATTAGGGCTCCAAGAAAGAATATCCTTATCCCTAAGGGAGCTACAATGTCTACCAGCCAAAATATTTTGAAGCTCAACACACTCCTCCTCCATCCCAACCACAAGCCAATCGATGGGATCCTTCCACCTAGCCACCTCCATCTGTCCACATGAATAAGAAGCCTTAAAATAAATCACCCTTGACCAACCAATCTCCAAGAAGTGTTGGCAAAGATTCAACAAATTAGGATACTAGCACAAGATGGGGGGAAAACCATCCCAAGAATCCGACCAAAAGAGGGCCTCAACCCCCTATTACATATCCTTAACAAGCCCTCCTTGATCAGTGCAACCCATTTCTTAAGCATTCCCCAAATTATAGAACCTTTCCCCACTAGAGGAAACCTAGGAATCTCCTCCTTCAGAACCCTCAGAAGGTACTTGTGAGAAAATCCTGGCCCAAATATGATCCTGCTCCACACACCATCTCCAATAAAGCTTTGCAGCCAACACCAACACCAACCAAGTCGACTGTCCCAATCCAAGACCCCCAAACTACTTAGGGCTAAACATAATATCCCACTTCACAAGGCTCCACTTAGAAGAGGACAAGTTTCCCACCCATAAGAATTGTCTAGCCAAATAATCAAAATCCTTCACGAACCCAACAAGAGCCACCTGGAGCATACATATATAAATAGGAAGAGCTTGCACCACAAATTTAAGCAACTAAACACACCCATCAAAGGACAACCATCTATGAGCCCAATGAGTAACCTTCACATGAAACTTGTCTAAAATATTTTGCCATGACTCCCTAGGGATACTACCAGGAGACTTAGGAATTCCAAGATAGGTTGAAGGGAGAAACCCAATTTGAAATCTCAAAATATGAGCAATCCTTTGTTGATTAAGCCGCGAAGTATTGAAGAAGAAAATGAAAGATTTATTTTCATTAATCATTTGACTAGAAGCAACCAGATAAATATCTAAAGCCTTGCACAAATCCATGGCTTCTTTGATCTTATCCATACCCATCAAGGTAGTATCATCCATAAATTGTAGGTGAGACTGAGGAGGCAAACCATTTCCCACACCCAACCCTGAATAAAACCCAACTCCACATTACGTTTCACCAATCTCCCTAGACCTTCAACAAGAAGAATAAATAAATAAGGAGAGAGAGGATCCCCTTGACGAAGGCCCTTAGAAGCACTAAAAAGAGAAGAAGGCTCACCATTTATCAGCACCAAGAAAGAAGTGAAAGAAACATAGGACATAACCCATTGGACCCACTCTTCAACAAAACCAAAGGCAATGAGAATTTTCCACAAGAAAGACCATTTAACTCTGTCATAGGACTTTTCCATATCTAGCTTGATGAACATAGCCTTTTATTTTGAGTTTTCCATAGAATGAATGGTTTCAGTAGAAATGACCACCCCATCCAAAATTTGTCGATCCTCTACAAAATCACTATGTTCCTTAGAGATAAGCCATCGCTTCATCCTCTGAGCAACTAACTTGGAAATGATTTAATAAACTACATTACAAAGAGAAATAGGATGAAATTGACTTAGTCTATCGTCCTCCTCACATTTGGGACTGAGGGAAAGGAAGGTAGAGTTCAAAGCTCACATGTAGTAACTTCTTATTCCTCTAAGACTCACGAACCACCTCCAATAGGTCTAGCTTAATGATATCCCAAAATTCATGATAAAACTCAATCAGGAAGCCATCAGGGCCCAGAGCTTTCCCTTTCTTCATCTGGAAAACAATAGCCTCCAGTTCCTCTAATGATATATAGCCCATAAGATGCTCGTTCATCTCCCCAAAAACCAAGGAGGGGATACAAGACAAAACCTGGTTTTCTTCCGCCAAACCATCTTGAGAATCCTCTCTAAATAAAGAAGAAAATAACTATGAAGCTTCTCTAGAAATATCCTTCCAAGAAGATAAATGCTCACCCCTTCCATTCACAAGAATAGGCATAGATTTACCATGTCTCCTAGATTTCACAAAATTGAAGAAGAAAGCAATGTTTTTGTCCCCCTCTTGTAACCATTCAACACGAGCCTTTTGTTTCCAATAAATTTCCTCATGCTACTCACACTCCTCTAAAGCTTTCAAAGCCCTTTCCTCCTCCATGATTAAATCCTCTGAAAGACCAAACTCCCTTATCTCCTGAGTTGTGAAATCTAAGTCAGCTTGAGCAGAAACCTTAACTTGGAAAATGTTTCCAAAAATCTGCGTGTTCCACCATTTGAGCTGATATTTCACATATTGCAATAGTTTGGAAAAAGAATACATAGCAATTCCATGAGTAGGTCTTCCCATCCGCCACCATCCAACCCTATGCACTTGCAAAGAAGAATCTCTCAACCACATAAGCTCGAACTTGAAAGAGGGGGACCGAGTAACACAAGGTGAAATAGCATATAACTTAATAGGCCAATGATTTGAGCCCCTCTAGTCCAAAATCTCAAAGCAAGTAGACCACAATCCACCAATTGAGGAATAGGAAACCAAAAAATGGTCTAGTCTGTCAGCAATACAATTCTCTCCCATTCTCCTATGTTCTAAGTAAACTGACCATTACGGGGCTTAATGTCAACTAAATTCGAGGCATATATGTTATTATAAAAAAGGAAGGAAAAAGGATCTAACCTCACAATACCACTCTTCTTCTCATGCAACTCAATAATGGCATTAAAGTCACCCACAATAATCTAAGGGAAAAAAGGAGCAAGGCTCTGAATGAAATTGATATGAGACCACAATAATTGCTTACCAGGAAAATCCGTTGGTGCATAGATGTTTGAAAGATGAATAGTTTCCCTCGACTCTAGACTTGAAGCAACCATAGAGATGGAAGACTTAGAGGACACCCACCAAATAGGATGAATCTTCAATGGATTCCACAAGCAAGCCACACCCCCAACATTACCATGATCCCCAATACATTGGTAGTCACCCCGCTCCACAACTTGGGAAACAAACTAACCATACCTTCAACAAATAACTTAGTCTTTAGTGAAAAAAGAACGTCAGGAGATTGAATTCTCACCAACTCATGAACAAATTTTTTTTGAGGGCCATTGTTCAAGCCCCTTACATTCCAAGAGAGGATGATCATTTTAGAGGGTTAGAGAAATGGGAATCGAGGGTCTTAACTGATCCAGACTCTATGAAATTCTCCCCCATCATCTTTATTTTTTCTAAGTCCTTCTTTCTCCCAACTTTGGAAGACTTCTCAACAACCCCTCTCTTTTGGTATTTCTGAAGAAGTCCCAATGAAGGAGAGGTTGTGCTTCCTTTTACCAAAACAGTTCTCGCTTTCACACCAATGGAGTAGAGATCTCTCCCTCCCCCATTTTCACATCTGCAAGAGTCTCGGACCTCCCATGAACCACCAAACAAAGATCCATTTCCATTTGCAAAACATCGGCCTCTTGAGAATTCTGGTTAAAATCTAGAATAATTCCTTCCTAAAACACTTCCAAAACACCCTAATCCATAATCGTCATACCGATATTCACCTCCTATTGACTGAGATCATCTAGAACCTCAAATATATTAAAGGTATTTCCTTCATGTTGCTCCTTTAGAGTCCTCTTTTGACCCTAGTTCCTATTACGATCCTTAATAGGAATAAAACCCTCTACACCAGCAACCACATCCGAAATGGGGTCCTTTATTTTTTTGACCTTAGGAGGGTTATGAGGAGGCTGAGAAGTTTGAGACTCGGGAGATTTAGACTTCATGCATCTTCTCTGCAAATAGCCATATTCATGACATAGACAACAACGAAAGGGCAATGTCTCATAATCTAGTTGTTGGACCCACGAATATGAACCTGCACAAATTTCCAAAGAATCTAGAAGAGGGTTATTTAAATCCATCTCAACACAAATGCAAGTGAATTTCATTACCTTTTTATCCTGATTTTGTTAAGGACCCATTGGTTTCCCTAGTAGTGAAGCAACCCTATGCAAGATGTCATTGCCCCAACATTCAACTGGAAATCTAGGGAGACACACCCACATTGGAACCCAATTCAGGAGCTCCTCTGAAGGATCAAAACCCACATGCCAAGGTTTAATAAATAAACCAATCTGGTTGTGGAAATAAGTACCACCTTCGAAAAATCTATTGCGATCCACCATACAATTAAAATTCACCATGAAGTAACTATTCGCCAACAACATTATTTCCATCTCACCCTTCAGGGACCAGGTCTAGTGAGCCCATGCCTCCAAAAATTGGATTGAAACCCTCATTCCCAAGAATTTTCAGAGAAAAGCATGCTTTGAGTAATACTCAATATCCTTTGTAATTGATTATGGTTGAATTACCAACATCGACATATCTTTGGAACATTCCAGGAAACGATTTATCGTCACAATACGAGAACCTTTAGATGGTGTGAATCCTCCATTTCCTAAATCATTTGAAAACATATTATTATCAAAAACCCTCAATGAACTATTTGAAGAAGAAGCCCCAAATGTAGCTCAAAAATCCATAAGAGATTTGACCCCTGATGTCCCCCAAAGCCATGCTAACAAAAACATAAAAACCTTTCTAGGGCGATCAAAAATAAAATCCTCACAGAAAAGGCCCAACAAAAGTCGAACCAAAAGAAGCCTCTATACCACCCAAATAAGAAAGAAAAGGCATCAACTGATTGTAGAGACACATGCAAAAGAGAAAGACTTTTAAAAATCTCTCATCCACACCAATGAAACCCCACTCACCAAAAGGAAGAAGCACGCAGTAAAAAGAACCCCCAGAACACAAAGACTTCCCACCCAACAAATAAAGGCAACCAAAGAAAGTGAAGGACATATTAAGAACAACATGTAAAGAGGGGAAGGCCCTCATGAAGGCCATGCAGCAACACATGGACGTGACCCAAGCAGTGCCATCTCCTAGATAATATGTTTTCAACACTACCTAATTGTTGATTACCTCCAACTAATTATTATCCATCAAATCAAATGTGAAATATTTATATTTGAATAATAATGTGTTATATAAAAGTACAAAGTGTTAGATTATTTACATCCACCATCTAGCTATTAATCATACCAATCACATATGGACTATTTTTGGTAAGTGAGAAATTACCTTTTAAAAGTTAAATTTTATTTTTTTATTGATTTATTATATGAATGTTGTAGATACAATTTATTAAATTAGTTTTGTCTGTATAAATAATAGCTTTTTTATTTTAAATTTAATTGATTCATAATTTTATATAGTTCTTAAATTATTTTTGATAAAATAAGCAACATTTACAGGGTGTTGTACCCTTTACACAACAAGTCCAAAGGGCCAAAAAGGAGTAAGACCATTAAACATAAAAAAAATTTATAGTAACAACATACGAGAGACACAGACACAACAAAATAATAGTAGAGTGACAGCACAAAATAGACCCAACCACTAATTGTCTAAACCCTCCCATTTCTTGAATAG
This sequence comes from Sequoiadendron giganteum, assembly GCA_007115665.2. NCBI lineage: Eukaryota > Viridiplantae > Streptophyta > Pinopsida > Cupressales > Cupressaceae > Sequoiadendron > Sequoiadendron giganteum. The sequence goes on from CM021110.1 coordinate 309,907,216, forward strand.
GAGGTTTAACACATCTTCCCCGATCTAGTTGGGGCCTTCATCCATGGTGTTCATATCCATTTCATCTTTGACCACAACCAAGAGAATGAGATCCATCCTTTGAATCATCTTGATAGTGAATCGGGCAAGGTAGTTGACTTTACGATTCATCTTAGCAACTTGCTCCCGTAGCACACTGAGCTCATCCACCTTGTCTTCCTTGCTATAGATCTCCGCTTCAGCTCCAACCCTATAATCTGAGGACCTAGTAGAGCCATTACGAATCATCTCATTCAGATCAGATAACTGACTACGATCTTCTATGGGTCATTTATCTTTCCAATTCTTAGGCGCTTTAGTGCCTTCAATACTATCGCCAATATGAGTCAAGTCGTTGGATATGTCATCAATAGGGGTCTCCTTATGTTTATCCAATTTGTGGGACCTTCTCATGCTCATCTATTCCATCCCCATCTCAAATATAGTAGCTACCACTGTATCCCCTTTATAATATTTTTCCTTCGTACATTTACCTTCCTCAGAAATTGGAATAACCCTCGGGAGCTGAGGCACATACTTCCCTTTCTTTTTAGTGGCAGGTCTGTTGACCTTGTGTTTCAGCTCATAGAGCCCAGTCGTAACACTCGACTAGGCCAACCCAACCTCCATTTTCATTTTCTTTGAGGGAGGATTGGATAAGGTTTCAGTACCAAGATCATCCACAGGGATGGGGGATTTCCTCTTTGAGCCCTCTGAAATAGTAGGGGAAGGGTTAGTAGGGGTATTTTTTGGGGGTTCCAATTCTTCAATGCGCACATCCGAGATAGGTTTGAGAGGGACCAAAGCTGAATGGAATTGGTAAAGCCTATGGATAAGGCCTTGGTGCAGAGGTAAAGGAGGCGGAGAATTAGGGTCATTCATGGCAATTTCCTGGGACTCTTTGATGGAGCTTTCCAGAGAACAAAGAAAAAAGAAAAAAGAAAGGGAAGCTAAGAAAATTTTTATGCCTGAGATGATTTAGTAGAGGTAAGTGGTAGAAATAAAATACCTTGAATCTCCCCTCGAGAGTAACATATTTCATGATGGCGAGAAAAACTTTATCCCAAGGCTTAGGCAACACTTCATGTTCGAACCCTGACTGCTTTTCACTGGTTTCTCATTACCCTTAAAGAGCGCATTGAGATTCACCAAGTCCTACATTTTAGTGTGTGTTTTGTATTTCATTCCATCACAAGAAAGGCTAGTAGCCTTACCTATCACCTCTTCATCAACATCAAAATAAATGCCCCTATGGTAACCCGTTAATCCTTCCATGAGCTAGCAAACCGAGTCAACACTATCTCATAATGGCCCACAAGATTCTCCATAAGCAGCACAAGCCCACCTTCAAAAGAGATATGCCAAGCTAGAGGTTCCTAGCAAAACTCCTCGCAATTTTCTATCTTAGTTCTAGCTCTATCTCCGCCCATTGTGACCCACAACACACAGTGGCCAAAACAACCCTGCCTAAAAATAGAATGCTCATTAGAGAGAATACTGTTGCAAAAAAAATTACACTGCCAACTAGGATGAAAAGGCCTAATAAAGGCAAGGTGAGGTTTAGACATGCCGATGGTCAATCCCGATGACAACCGCCATGTTGGCCCGTAATAATCAACAAGAAACCTCAAGTTAAAATAATTAAAAATAATGATGGGTTCCGGATTTAAATCCCAAGAGAAAATCAACTTAAATAAATTATAGATTTCCCCAGGCCAAATGAATGTGAGGGGAAGATTATAAATGTTCAAGTACATCTGATACAATATGAGGTGAATCAAAAGGTGCCTTAATTTGAAATTATTAATCAATATGGTGGATAACATCCTTTCACACGATCTCTCAAGGATTTGAAAGGATGTGTTGTACCATTGATAAGGTGGCCTGTAAAGGTTAGGGGCCCCACCAAGGAAAAATAATAGGTAAAGAACCCCTGTGGCCACCCACTTGAGTCTAGCACCCATAATCACCAAAGAACGAACCAACCATTGATCCATCAAGGAATGCCACTTGTACCTGAAGATGAAAGACAATTTAAGCATGATTAGTAGAGTAATTCATCTATTCCAAGAGGATTAAACTTTGAATAGACATTGAAAGAACATCCATCTTCCTCCAACATTTGTTGATCTGCCACGTGGACCCCAAGTTGGAAAAGTTGTCATCCACCTAGTTACCTTCCCAAAAAATATGAGCTAGGTGATACCTTTCCAACTTAGACATTAAATTTTTAATATCCAGTAATATATTCCTTAAGTCCCTACCAAGATGGTGGCCCAAGTTGATAGATTCTATCACCATTTTAGAATCCCCCTCTATCTCTAGATACTTAATGCCTAGAGTGACAACAATCTTGACACCCTTGACCAGTGCCCTAGACTCTACCACCATAGAGGAGTAAACACCAATACCACCAACATACCCTGCAACCAAGTTTCCCTTAATGTCTCTTATAACACCTCCTATACTGGTTCGACCAGGGGTCCCTTTAGCCGCCACGTCAAAATTCAGTTTAAACCAACCTTCAAATGGGGGTTTCCAAACAGTGTTTTTCCTAGCAAGAGATTTGGAGTTGTCAAAGGCATTAATTCGAAGCACTAGATTCCAAGCTTTAGCCATCTTGATATCCCAATAATTTGGGGCAGTATCCAAAGGTTTCCATTTGAGCAAGGAGATAATTTCAAAGATAATCCTCAAACCAAAAAAATAAAACATCTTTCGAACTCTTCTCGATGTCTCAGAACACCCTATTTTTCCTTTCTTTCTAGATGCACCAACAAATAATTAGGGGAGTTTATCTCCAAATTTATAGGGGCAAGGGGTTTCAAAAGGGACCATTCCATCCCTCAACAAAGGAAACCAATTCATTATTTAAGGTCCAGTGTGTCTCTAACTTTTGAAAAAAAAGATCCCACACACCAACAACAAAAGGACAGTGCATAAGCATATGATCCACAATTTCTTCATTATCTTTACACAACAAGCACCTGTTCAAGATTTTAAATCCCTTCCTTCTTAGATTATCTTGGGTAAGGATCTTGTTGTGGCAGGTTGTCCACCATAAAAGGTTTATTTTGGGAATAAAAAGATAGTTCCAGACCTTCTTCCATAACTTACTCTATAAGCCTTTGTCCGACAGAAAATCATAAGCCATCCTGACAGTCAATTCACCCTTACAATCCAAGGCCCAAAATAAATCATCTTCAACAACCAACAGAGGAATTATATGCTAAGAGAGTAAGACCTATAAAGAAAGCCAGACCAAGAAGGTTAGGAGAGAGAGGGCCACAAGAGCTGATATCTTTCCAACACCTAGCACCCTATACACCATGCATGTAATCACATACATTCCTACCAAAAAACCAAGAAGCGGGTTCCATCAGATTTTTGAATTTTGAGAGGGCCAAGGGGGAGTCTAAGATCCAAGCATCCTCCCAGAAGTAGATCTTATTTCCTTTTCAAATTCTCCATCTTAGGCTAGACAACAGAAGCTTCTTCATTTTGTAGATATTATTCCAAGCTAGAGACCCATGGGGATGATCATTCTGAATACACATGATTAGGGGTTGGTTGGCCAAATATTTGGGATGATCATTCTTAAATTGTTAGATTAGAAAAAATTTGTGTATTATTTTTTTGTAAAGATGAAGTGTTGTAATGGAGAAAATTGCATCTAAGTAACACTTTATTTTAGTTGTTTTGGATTCATATTGATTTTTTCGTTCCAAATATGATAAATTAATATCTAAGATGCTTATTTTATGTGCAAGATTTTACATCTAACTTATTACTTATTGAATTTTGAGTTTGTGTCTTCTAGTGGTACAAACTTAGCCCTTTTTTTTTCTTATTTCTTACCTAGGGTCAAACCAATTGGTGGCATGTCTCCTTTCAAATTAATTAATGCAGGTAATAAAACAACCCTTTTCAATATTTTTTGGGATAAGTTAAACTAATAATGAAATACTAATTTCATAATTTATTTATGCTCCTAATAGAATTTGTAATTTCAAAACATCATTGGCAAATTTGAATATTAAAATTAAATATTTTTTACTCCAAAATGAGGAATGGGTTCTTGAAGATGTGCATGCATAATTGGGTAAACGTTTATGACAACTTTTTGGGTTTTGAATGACAAGTGTAAGCAGGTGTATCATAGAAAATTGTACTCCCTTGTAGGTGATAGTACAATTTCACACTTAGTTTGAAATTATTTTAGTGACCTTACATTTATGCATTTTCACCCTTCCTAAATAGGCCCTAATTCCCTTTATTATGCATGCCAAGGCCTATTTTTATCATTTTTCTACATTGAAATATGCATTGAATAAATGCATTCAAACATAAATCTTCCTTGGATCATGTGTGTCCTAGACTAATAGGCTAGAACCCATTCGCCCAAGGGTGAATGGGTCCCCTTTAAGCCCAAGACCCATTTTTAAATATACTTTTGGCGGTATTTTATTGATTCAAACTCAACTTCAATTATCAGCTTTTAGGATCTAATATCTAATAAATTAGAGAAATGCCTATAAAAGTCTAGTCTTTTCATCAATTCAAAACTATAACATAAGAAAAAATATCCAAGCAAGCAAAATTCAGATTCTTGGAGCAGCATTATTTGTAATTGTAGGTCTTCAAGTCCATTTATAGATTTTGATCAAGCTTTTGTCACATGATTGAAGATTGATTCCAATAGAAGGACATGATGGATTCTAGGTGTGGGAGATGTATTTGGCCATTTAATTTAACCTAATGAATTTTTCCCTAGTGTTCTCATCCTCAAGCTTCATTGTACTAGCAACCTATAGCAAGGTATCATTGTTTTTTAAAATTATTTGGGGTGTTTTGACTTCTCCCTAAGTGAATCTTGTCGTTGTAATATAAGAATCATACTCCAACACACTTGAGTAGGGTTTCTTTGCATTTTAGCTCATAACAACCTTAGATGCACTTAAGGTTAGGGCTCGCACACTTTCATTTATCAAATCTTTGTCATTTATCAAGGTTTAATAACCAAACTTGGGGTTTGAACAAGGAAAAACCCCATACAAACAAATCAACCCTTTTTTTTTGTAGATTTATTGTAGGTCTAGATTTAGAAATGAAGATGTGTTTGTATAGGAGTAGTCCAGACAGAGGGCTACAACTTCATTTTTTACAGTTTTGGAAAGGACTACCAGGACCCATTCACCCTAGGGTGATCTTGTCCTTCAACAGAGCTCAAAACCAACTTTTGGTGATAGGTGCATGTGTCCAAACCCTTCTCAGATTTACCTGCAAATTATGATTTCAGTTTTTGTACTTTCAGGAATTTGCATTTTAGGTATTAAGTCTTATAATTTTGTAGTGTAGAAAAATATACTCCTTTACATTTTCACACTTTGTTTTGGTCCCCTCAATTAAATTGGACTTAATTATGCCTTAATAAGCCCTATTTTACATCTACAGGGCTAATAAATTACATTTTTTGAAGGGGAAACCCGACAACAATTAATGCCAACACATAATTAATTACCTTGAGTAATGTGTGTTCTAGGAATAGAGACCTAGGAACCATTTGCCCATGGGAAAATAGGTCCTCCCTAGGCCTTTGAAACCAAACTTAAAGTATGTTTTTGGAGGTATTTTAATGTGCCCAAATTCAAATTTCAATGTCGGCTTGTAATGTTTAATTTTTGGGAAATTAAGGATAGATACTTACAAATACAAGGTTATTTCATCAAATCAACATTAGATTTTTGAAAGATCAATCCTAAGAGAAAATATTATTGGCAAGAGCATTTAAGAGCATATTTATCAAGCATCTAAAACATCAATCAACAATCAAGCCATTTCATGCAATATCTACTAATTTATAGTCCTTCAAGGATTTCAAATCAAGGGTTTGGTAAGTTGCAACATAGCAATTGTTCATTCATCATTCCTTTCATGTTTTATTGTTTCAATTCAAGGTTTAATTACCAAAATGGGGTTTGGCCAAGGCAAACCCCAATCCACCAAAAACAAATCATTTTTCCCTCTTGTGTATGTACACGTTCATAGGTTGAAGAAAAGTTGAACTCAAAAGAGAAATTTTTCAAAGTTGCATTTTTTGTCACCTTTGTTGTCAAGCCACAGAAACTCGGATCCTGAATTTATTTCTAGCTTTTCAACAATGGGATTTGGGGGAATCGGGAGTGTAGACACAAGGCCTGAGGACTATAAAATTAGATTTTAAAACTCTACACAAAGACCCATTCTCCCATGGGCGAATGAGTTCCTGACAACCTTTCAAAACAATATTTTTAATATGAAACAAGCTTTTTATGCCAGGTGCACAATATTCAAACCTTCCCAGATCTGCCAAAACTTTGTTATTTTTGTCTATGATATGCTTTAAATTGAAGATCCAAGTGTTAGCTTACACAAATGTGTTGATTTACTATTTTTATTTATTCTCCCAAAAGTGTTGTTCAGGCTGATACCCCCATCCTCAATCATAAGGAAACCAATAGATTCCCTCATTGAGTTGACTCACTTAATGGTTGTAAGTCAATTATTTGTGGGGATCTCATTTCCTAATGAATTAAAGGAAAATAGGTCCATTATGCCATCCCATGTTTTGTTGGAAGAATGAAGAAGAACACATCCTTTGATATTTTTTGTTTTCATTGATGTCACCACGATATATGAGTTGCAATTGCAAGATTCAAAGTCATATTGATCTAGTACTCTGAACCGGTGATACAGATTTGTCCTCCAGTATTTTATTTCGGATTTCCCCCTCCGGTAATAGTTGTTACTTAAAATTTTGGGAAATGGTTCTTGAATGATAAAGACATGCATGGACAGGATCGTGTGCATTCAGGTACTTGTTTTTGTCATTGGCATCATTTTATTATTTACAATTTTGATATTAGGTCTATCTCTAGCCGACCTAATGAGCGATTAAAGTTGTAATGGATTAAATCTTGTTTGGATGATCTGTGTCGACACGGTGTAGCATGCTACACCTTTGAATTGTTTCTTGAGAATTTGTGTATTTAATTGAAGCCGACTAAAGTGATTCTAGTGAAAAAGTAAGCCATATATATATAGGTCTGTTTGGAGATTAAGATAAGAGATTTTTTGGTGAAAGAGAATATTGGAAGATTGTGTGTGGATGCGAAAGGAGAGAATATTGATCTGCTAGCGTGCAAGTTTATTGAACTTCATAGGAACTGAATCAACACTTGTTGTGTACTTTCATCACTATATTTATGGCTATAATCCATTTTTGTTTCTATATCACTTATAGGCAGAGAGCCTCTCTTTTGGACAATGAGTCCTGGCAGTGAGCCACCCATTTGTAATATCCTATAACTAGTTATACTATATTGTGAGCTAATCCTCACCGTGGTTTTTCCCATACTGGGTTTTCCACATAAAAATCTTGGTGTTCTTGTGTTATGTGCTTCATGTTCTTTTAATGCTTCTTCTTATCTTAATTATCATATGCATTGGATTTATTGGATGGTATTTGTTCAATAAGTTTAAGAAGATATTGATTCACCCCCCCCCGCTCTCTTAGTATCTTGGATATTCAACAATTAGTATCAGAGCCTGGTTCCTCTGGAAAATCCTAACAACTTGAGGGAGATCTTGAAGATTGAACAAATGGATGACAATGCAGAACTCTTGACTACCCTTGATGATCTTGACAAAGCTGAAAATGAAAATAGAGATTTGAAAGAAAATATTGATGAAGCAAATGAATGTGTTTGAAAGTTGAAAGAGCAACTAAAGAAATTCAAAGAGATACACAGAGAAGTTAGTGAACAATTGAAACAAGCAAATGAAGATGTTACCAGACTAAAGGTGCAAGTGGAGGAGAAGAAGATAATTGAAGAGTGTTTGAATGGAGTAGTGTTGAGTAAGTCTGATGAGTGTTCGAGACTTGAACAAGAAGTGGTAAACCTAAGAGTGGAATTGGAAAAAGAAAAAGTTTGTGAAGATAATTTCAAGACAAGCTCTACCAGACTTGATGAACTAATTGAAAGACAAAAACCCTCTAAGGACAAAGGTGCATTGGGATTAGAAGTAGATGAAAGCTCAAAAGCTGTGAAAGATCAAAAGATTCAAGGAAAAGGAAAAAATACAAGAAATTCAAAAAGGAGACCACCTATCAGGCAGCCAAATGCTCAAAGGTATCCATCTTTTAATGGAACTTGTTTCTCATGCAATAAGTTTGGTCATAAGGCAATCAAATGCAGAAGTAGAATGAATCAATTTTTTGGTTCCTTCTCCAAAAAATGTTATGCTTGTAATAAGGTTAGACATAGAGCTAGTGAATGCAAAACTCAGATGGTGAATTGGTTTAATGGAGGAAAGATGAATCAATCCTTTATCGATTACTGCTATAATTGCAATAAGTTTGGGCATAAATAAAATCAATGTAGATCAAGGATGAATGGAAGTCAGACAAATCAAAGAAAGTGATCCGCTACAATTACAAAAAACCAAGACATATTTCAAGAGTTTGTAGAAGCAAAAAGGGAAAGCGGACTACTCTAGTAAAACAGAATGAGCCTGTGAAGGAGATAAACAAAGATTGGGTTAAGCAAGAGATGAACAAGATATGGAAAAAGTAAGAAGAGCCAGAATCCTCAAATGTGTCTGTGCCCCCATCCGGTACAAATAATTCCTCTAGGAACTAGAACTAGCATAGTCTTAGGGGGAGTTTAAGCAGAAAATATTTTGAACCCTCTGATTTTTGGTGTGTCAGTCTTTGACACGAAGAGATGCTATAAGAAAAAAATTGGCAAAGGTTTTGAAAAATAAACTGGAATAAAAGGTGCATGTATGCTCATTTGTAAAGAATATTAGGATTTTTCAGTATGGCCAAAGGGTCTTTGCCAGCTTTTTCGGATTTCATCGCATTTAATGTAAATTAGGGCATCACATTGATCTTTATAGGGAATTTGTAAAGTCATTTCAATCACTTGTGCATTCGAAGGAGGTGAAGAGCGACTTAGAGCGATTTGGAGTGTTCTTGAGGCGAATTGAAGTGCGACCTATGCAAGCCCTAGCTTCTGGTCTTCATGAAAAGAAAAATGTATTTCTCAATTATGTGATCTTGTTAAAATTCATTCTCTGAATCTATTAGAGCTTGATGTATAGAAAATGGAAACATTTTTAGTTGTGAAAGCAATAGAAAGACCTAGGCCCTCCTACAAAAAATTCTCAATGAAGGTCTTCAAAAATGACCCTATGGGTGCCTTCTCTTCGATTCCTCATGGCATCATGCCTACAGAGGATACAAAAATGTTCATTAGGGATAAGACTGAAGAATTCAATCACATAAAATTGATTGACATATGGATGAATGAACTCACTGGAGATGACTTCATGGTAAAACCTAAGTATTCGAACATTGTGACAAAGAATTTGGACTGGTGGAACAACTTCCCTAATTTATGTTCCACTATGGATGATCAGTATGTCAAACCAATCTTGAGCAGAATGCATGATCAATTCTTGTGGACCGTTGAGCCGCATTTGATAACTAAGGAAGTGATCAAAGCTATCACAGGACTCTGTGACATCGGGCCAGTACCAGTGCTAAAAGCAGTTAAAAATGAAGTGGTGATGGATCTCACCAATGTGACATATGATAAGAGGACTCTGACAACAAAGCCTATCATTAACCCTACAATGAAGTATGCATTGATAATGATTGCACATAAGATTTACTTAACTAACATAATGAACTTTGTGTCCACCATAGCGATCTATACTAGTTTTGATATGGCTGCAAATGGTGTTGACTATGACTTGTGTGAGCTTCTCAAACAACAACTATTTGAGAACCTGAGAATGAAAAAAGATAAGAAATATCCTTTCAATTTTGGTTCTCTGATCATTTTATTTCCTCAGAAGGCTTCCAAGAAAAGATGAAACTGTATTTTGGGACCCATCTCGACTTGTAGCCCATCAAATTTTTGATCATTTGCATAAATTGGATGAGTTGAAGATCACAGAAAATTCCTTGACAACATTATTTGTTGTATTTAAGAAAAATATGAATGAGAGAGACAAAATTTCAAGGAAAATTATTGAAAATTATAAGGATGACATCATATTTCTTGTTTCATCTGGTGAGTGCATGATTGAAGCGGTTGAACCCCAAACTGTCTAGATTCAACCCTTGGGATATGAAATCACAAAAGAAGAAGTTGAAGGTTATGTGCCACTATTATTGAAGAGTCCAAAGGATTCCAATGAGCCCCAAATTGGTACATATGTAGAAAATTCTATGGAAGTGCATTTGGAGCACAACAAAGCTAAAAGGAAGAAAAAAGTAACTGAAATGCTCAGAAAATATGGTTTCATAGATGAACAGATAGCTTGAGGAAGAGAATATGGTGAATAGAATTTTGGAGAATCATTTGGCATAAGGAGATCCAATAAGATCCCTCCTTCCATACCAGCTTCTGGTCCGACTATAGTAAAGATTGAGCTCAACACGTTTGACAAAGGCAAAGGCCCTGCCCCATCCAGACCTACTACCAGATCAGGCAAGAGAAATGGTGTTCCTCTGGTAGTGCCTACTAAGTGAGGAAGAAAACAAAAATCTACAAGGGAGAAGAATATGAGCATTACTGATAATCAAGAGGAAGAGGAGGAAAATCTAGCTACAAAGTTGACAAGAAAGAGAAGGGTGAGTGTTTCCTCTAGTGAAGGTGCATCTCAAGAAACCAGTGTTGGATCAAAGAGAGTGCATTATGTATCATCCTCAGATGATGATGAAGAGCAAGACTTGATTGATCATGAGGCAGAAGTAAAGAAATAAAAAGTTGGAGAAGAAGTATTTGTGGATCAAACTATCTCTCCGATAAGACCTAGTACCCCTCTCAAACTAGAAGCCCTAGTGAATAATTTAGTGCATCAAGAAAATATGATGAAACCCACTACATAAGTATATGATTTAGTAGGTGAAGAAGATAAGGAAACAATAATAATGGCTATCATTAAATATGTTATTATTTTGGAAGTTAAGTGGGATAATGTTAAGTGTGATGTACCTAAAAAAGTGTGGGAAGTACTAATGAAGAGAAGAGCAGAGGCGGTTGAGTTGGAAGAGAAAATAAGAGATAAAGCATATTAGGAAATTGCATCCTCTCTATCTCTGGGTGATCTGGAAACCCTGACGAAGATTTGTGCTAACTTGTTCTAGATGAATAAAATAGTTAATACTCTGATGACCAGAGATAAGAAAGAGATCAAGAAAATAAGGAAGTAAACAATAGATATTATCGAAAGTACAACTGTAAGGTATGGTATGCTTGGTGCATCTGGTACGACACCTGAATCAAGAAAAGAAACTTCTAAAAAAGTCAAAGAAGATCCTCCTTCTGGTATTGCTGATGAAAACATACCTTTGTAAATGAATGTCGATGATATCCCTCCAAAAAAGGTAGTACAGATGTTCTACCAGAAACTAATGTTGTTAATGAGGCTCCAGAAATTGAAAGACAGGTTGAAGAGAATTTTGAAGAAGAGATTCATGATGTTACTCCTTTGGTACACTCTGAAGAGGAAAGAAATAAAGTTGAAGAAGTGAGAAGAGAAGATGGAAAAGAAGAAGACAAAGAAGAGGAAAAGATAGAAGAAGAAAAGGAGATGGAAGAAAAGAGAGCAGAAGAAGAGAAAGCTGAGGAAGAAGAGAGAAATAAGATATCAAATGAACTTGGTGGAAAGAATGAAGAAGTGTATTAGGAGGTTGTGGGATCACAAAATTCCACTAGAGAATCCTCCTTCGGTGATGGTGTCTTGAAGGGATTTCTATCTAAGCAGATCATATTCCAGCCGATAATTCCACCGGAACTCCTGTAGCTTCCCATGAATCAAGGATATGCGGACCTGGATAAAATTTATCCTATACATAAAATGGTGTTAGGTAATGTATTTCATGCATCCAATAGAAGATAAATTTTGGAAATACACCAGAAGGGAACTGAGCTCATCGAAGAGACGATTAAGGATTTGCAGGAAGTCACACCTAATACGTTTGTAGATACATCTCTCACTCTGGTTGAGAACCTGAAACTTTTTTTGGATTCCTTCAAGGAGCATGCCACTGGAATTGTTGAGAAAACAAAACAGGATGTTGAAGAGAAATTGGATGAGAAAATGGTATTGATTCTCCATGATAAGTGTGCTTTGGCACATACCAATGTAGAAAAGAACCTTGAATCTATAAAGGCCTATGAATCTAAAGCTAATTTTGTGTTTGCCTATTGCATAAGGTGGCTTGATGCCACACAAAACATAAAATATCTTATGGACTCCATTGAGTCCTAGTTGATAGTTGTTTCAAGTACTTACAATGTATCCATGGATAGAGACAGATCAACTTAGAATGCCATCTCTACGCATAGAGAAAAAAAAATCATGTTACAGAAGTAGAAGGAAGGGATAATCAGAAAATTTGGTTTGCTTGGTGATAATGTCAAGATGGAGTACACTCTGGTAGCCAATGCTTTGGATAATGCTGAGAATTTGGATAAGATAAATCTGACCCTGGATACTCTGGATGAGGGTGAGGAAAAATTTATTTCTTTGGAATATTTGAACAAAACACTAACATCTGCTAAATAAAGTTGGGAGAATGGTAAAGCAGCCTATCAAGGAATTCTTCAGGAGCTTCAAAGTGCTCCTTCCTCCAGGTAAATATTTTTTGGTTTTTACATTTTTGGGTTAAACTCTCCAGTGGGAGTTCTGTAGTTTGATTCTCTGTATTATGCACTCCAGACCATATGTACATATTTTTGTTTTTGATTGCCCTTTGTCCTTGATGTCAAAGGGGGAGAGAAGAAAGAGAAATAGAGTAGGAAATCTGTAAATTATTTTGGCACATGTTGCCATCAATGACAAAGGGGGAGATTTTTGGAAGAATGAAGAAGAACTCATCCTTTGATATAGTTTTTTGTTTTCATTGATGTCACCATGATATACGAGTTGCCAAAGTCATATTGATCTAGTACTCTTAATCGGTAATACAGATGTTTCCTCCAGTATTTTTCTCTGGATTTCCCCTCTGGTGATAGTTGTTACTTCAAATTTTGGGAAATGGTTCTTGAATGATAAAGGCATGCATGGACATGATATTGTGCATTCAGGTGCTCGTGTTTATCACTAACATCATTTTATTGTTTATAATTTTGATATTAGGTCTATCTTTGGCCGACCTAATGAGCGATTGAAGTTGTAATGGATTAAATCTTGTTTGGATGATCCGTTTTGACATGGTGTAGCATGCTACACGTTTGAATTATTTTTTTAGAAGTGTATTTACTTGAAGCCGACTAAAGTGATTCTGGTGAACAAGTAAGCCATATATATAGGTTTGTTTCGAGATTAAGATAAGAGATTTTTTGGTGAAAGCGAATATTGGAAAATTGTGTGTGGATGAGAAATGAGCGAATATTAATCTTCTAGTGTGAGAATATATTGAGCTTCATAGGAACCAAATCATCACTTGTGGTGTACTTTTATTAGTTCATTTATGGTTGTAAGCCATTTTTGTTTCTATATCACTTGTAGGCAGTGAGCCTCTCTTTTGGATAGTGAGTCCTGGCAGTGAGCCACCCATTTGTAATATCCTATAATCATTTATACTATATTGTGAGCTAATCGTCACCGTGGTTTTTCCCATATTGGGTTTTCCACGTAAAAATCTTGGTTTTCTTGTGTTATGTGCTTCATGTTATGTTAATTCTTCTAATTATCTTAATTATCATATGCATTGGACTTATTGGATGGTATGTGTTCAATAAGTTTAAGAAGATACTGACTCACCCCCCTCTTAGTATCTTGGATATTCAACATTTTTGACATCATATCTCTATTTTTCTTCATTTCAAATTCATTTAGTTTGAGCATTGCAAATCATTTTAATTTGGTTTCAGATTTGTCCTATTGTTTTAAGGACTGAGATCCAAGCCTGATTGACTCACCATTGAGGATGGAAGTCAATATTTACACATTGTGATCTCTTTCCTAATGAAATTCCCTTGGGGAAAGACACAAATAGAGAAAACACCCCCTTAACATTAAGGACCCCCTTTTTGTTTAAGGACCATTTTTCCCAACATTTCATTTTGGTGAACCAAAAATTATACATAATACCTTTTTGATTTGGAGATCTTTGAAACCCTAGATCTAGTTTTTACATCATCTTGTTTTGTATTTCATTTAGGGTTACATATTGCATGTTTTCATTATTTAAACTCATAAAATCCAAAAATATTGCATACATTTTACATAATAGCTTGTATTAAAATGTATTTAAGTCATTTAGATCAACATTTCATTCATAATTACATTAAAAAAAGTTGTCATTTTGTTCATACATTGTTATTTAAATTGTATTTGCATTTCATCAAAATTCTAGAAAATATTGTCACTATAGTAACACTTTGCAACCAGAAACAGTAAACATATATAGTAGCATAGACACTTAGCTTTTCATTTTCCACAACCCTGAGCAAGGACTCATTCGCCCAAGGGTGAATCTGTCCTGGTTCAGGTGTCCTAATTAAATTTTACACGTATTTTTGTAAATGTGTTTTCTTTCTATTTTTGCTGGTAAATCTGTGTTCTAAAATTTTGGAATAGTTTTTCTGCATATCCAATAAATTTGACCTTTTACTTGCATTTTGGAAAAAGTTGAAAACTTTTTGTTAATTTTTAGTATTTAGTAGTGTAGACATCTAAATTTGACCACTTATATTTTTCCAAATTTACCCTTTTCGTCTAAATATCATTTTATCCACATTAGTTAAATAATGTTACTATTATCCCTAAGGTATTTAGTTAAATAATTAAATACCTTGCCCCTTTATCCCTTTCTTCCAAGGAATTCAATAAATAACCCACTTATTTAATTCTCTTTATGTCCCATCCACATTTAATCCTAATTCATCTCCTAATCCCATCATTAGGGATGTGACACATCCCTAATCTATGATTAGGATGTGTCACATCCTCCAACTTTTGCAAGTTTGCTCCTAATCATCGTTAACCACCTAACCCTCTTCTAATCTTTCATCACTAGTCTAATCAGCCCCATTTAGTCAACTCTTCCCACATCCCAATAAAATTTTTAATTCCATTTTATTCTCCCAACAACTTTAATGGAATTTTAAATTCCATTTTTTCCTCCCATGCATTTATCTTCACCATGTGAATTAAAAATTCACATTTTATTCTTCCCATACGTTTCTCTTCCCCATAACATCTCATATGTCACATCAAGTACATGGAACAAGGACCTCCTTTAGGAGGAACTTGTCTTATCCATTGGGTTCTTCTAAACATGTGAATTAAAAATTCACTTGTATTTCTCCAACACCCTTTCAAATTCCCATGGTGACAAGAGTGAACTTTCTAAAAGTCATCACTTGCCACTTTCAACCCCACTTGGGGACAAGGAATTCCTTTTTGAGGAAATCCTCTCCAATCCCGAGGTACTTGCAAGTACCTTGGGACCACATGGCCTTTCCATGTCACCTTGTGCTTTTCCATCTCACCCTCTACATGGAAGGATGTGAGGGCTTGTGAGTCCTCAACTCACCACAACCCTTCATCTTGTCCATGGTGGATCAATCTCAACCGTCCATTTTTCTTTAAATGGACAGCCTTGGCCTCAAGTTAAAGAGGTTAGAATTGGGAGTATTGCATTAAATCACTATTGGACTCAAACATTCAAGTCACTCAAGCCATTTTTCATTTTCATCTACCATCTTCCATCATTCAACCACCTCCATTATTGCAACCATATTTCCATCAAGGAGCATACATCAAGAGCATCTTCAAGGGCCAACCACTTCAACAATCTAAGCAAGGAAAAGGTATAACAGTTATTGTTGTTTTATTTTTGTTTTTTTAGTTTCAACTAGGCCCAATCATTGAGGTGTTGTTGTGTTTCCTTTATCTTGCATTCATTTTGTTTTGCATTCTAGACTAGGGGATTTTCACTGCACACAAATAGCTTCAGATCTACAGACACTTGTGTTCATTTTTCATTGCATAGTCTAGATAGATTAAGTTTTTCATTTTTGCAAATGGTTGAAACCATAGACCATCCTACAACATTTAACAATAAGAAAACATTAAATGATTAACCTTGGATAAAGCATAGTCATCTGATGATGTTTGATCTCTTTCTACAAGTGCACCTAACCCTCAAACCCTTTAGTAGTGATGAATTTGACATGTTAGATGAAGCCCTTGAGGATTTCATCTCACCAAGATCATCCACTAAGGCTTGTAATACCAAAACACAACAAAGAGAATTCAATGCAATCACACCACAACTTATCCTCTAACCACCTTCACAACAATCACAAAACCAAACCAAACCTATTCTTATTATAGGACCACCTCAAAACAAACCAAAACCTCCAAGACATATCTTAAATTCCGTAAGGAAACTCATTAGTAACAATTTTTTGAGGCAACTGAGTTATCATACCGTTGCTCATACATATAACACAAGGAATAATAGGTAGTGACAAACGATTCCTACATCCATATCACTTCCTAAACCCATTTTTCCTAGTGCTCCTCATTTACCTTTGCATAGTGGAAAGGAGTATGATCTTGTGGGACAACTTTGCAACACTTTTGCTAAGATTTCTTTATAGGATCTCATTCAAGCATGATCACCTAATTATAATAGCATGCTTCAAAATTCTTTGCAAAAACTTGTAGTCCCTCCTAGTGCACAACCAAATGATGTAGCATTCATAATTCAAGGTATGAACTCGATCAACATAGATACTATTTTTCATCAAGATGAGTTACCTTCATTGGAAATATAACAACAAAATGAGGTTTTGATGATATTGGCCAGCATTAACAAGATTGTCATTAGGTGCACTCTCGTTGATAATGGTTCAACACTCAATGTTTTTAGTGTAAAATTTTTGGAGAAACTTGGAGTGAACAAGACTAAAATTCAGCCATATTCTTTATCTATCTATGGTTTTGATAATGTGGGAAAGAAATTGCTTCATGTGATAACATTACCTATAAAAGTTGGTAGGGTTATATTGCAAACTACTATCTATGTCATGCCCCAAGAACTATCATATAATCTCCTCTTGGGTAGGCCATGGATTCATGAAATGAATGGATTCCCTTTAATGCTTCATCATCTAATGAAATATACATAAAAACAAGGTATACATAATTAAAGTGTACTTACAATTAGAAATTTGTTTGCAAACTAAAACAAGAATGAAAAGTCCTTTGAGAACATTGATACTGACTTCAAAAGTGGAACTAGTGCAAGAAGAAGAGAAAGAGAAGATATTTTCAATGATAAAAAAACTATTGGATGATGATTGGGGTTCATTAGATTTCACGCCTACATTCATGGAAGAATACAAAATCAAAACAAAAGAATCATGAAAGGAAAAATAAACAATGGTAGTATCAACATAACATAAAGTAGAATCATCACAAGAATCTAAGACAACAACTTCTAGTAAAGAATAAGACATAACTTCCACAACCAATTATGATGAGATTCATCATGATAAGCCACCATCATCAAAATAAATGGAAGCTATTTATGGATGAGGATATCAAATCTTCAAACAACTTGGCTATAATGGAAAATTATGTGGAGTGATAGAACAAGGCATTAGAGTTCCTATAGAGCCTGATACACTAGGAAAAAAAGAGGTCTTGTATATTATCCATCACAAATAAAAAAAGAATCAAAAAAGCCTTCACTTAATATCAACACTATAAGAAAGGATTCTTCTAAGAAAAATATATAGTGTTGGGTGCAAGTGATGATATACCAATAGATTAATTTCAAAATGATGAAGCTCAAGCAGAATTTTTGGGAGTCTATGATAATTTACCAACTCACCATCACAATCGAAGACTCACTTATTGTTTAAATACTAAGGAATACTTTGGAGACGAAGCTATAACAATTATTATGGTTGAAGATCAAAAAATCCCTAAGATTCCATATCAGAGTGCATTACTTGTGGGGGATACAATAAACATGCCACAAGATACATCTAATGATGAAAAGGTAATTCAAATAGGAAAATGTCTTGATGATGATGAAAAAGAAGACCATGCAATTTTTTTACATGACTTTCTTAAAATATTTGCTTGGACTTATTTAGATATGTCAGGTATTGATGTTAAGATAGTAACTCACAACATTGTTCTTGAAAAATATGATAAACCCGTGAGACAAAAGATATGTAAGATGAATCCTAAGATAGATTTGTGTGTTAAAGCTAAAATTGAGAAGCTCTTGGATGTTGGTTTTATCTGTCCTATTGATTATTATCCTTGGATATCCAACATTGTAGTAGTGGTGAAACTTGATAATCGTATTAGGATGTGTATGAATTTTAGGGATCTAAACAAATCATCTTTATAATATGATTTTCCCCTTCCTAATATCGAAATGATAGTATATTCCACCACGGGACATGCCTTATTATCCTTCATGGATGGTTTTTCAGGATGCAATCAAATCTTTATTAATCCTCAAGATCAATACAAGACAACTTTCACTACACCTTCAAGAACATTTTTTTAGCTTGTCATGCCTTTTGGATTGAAAAATTCTAGAGCACCGTATTAAAGAGCTGACACTAATATTTCATGATTTTATACCCAACATTTTGGAAGATTACATTGATGATATTTTGGCTCAATCTATAACTCATTAAGATCATGTCAAAATCCTTCATAAAATATTTGAAAGAATCTATAAATACAACATGAGGTTGAACTCGAAGAAATGTGTTTTTGGTGTGGATAGTGGACAATTGTTGGGTTTTACAGTGTCACATAGACGCATTGAGGTGGAGACAAATAAGATTGATGCTATAATAAACATGCCACCTCCTAAGAATATTTCTCAACTACATATTTTATAAGGCAAGATTCAAGTTATTCGTCGTTTCATTGCGTCAATAGTAGATCAAACTCTTCCTTTTACCCAACTCCTTAAGAAAGAATAAAAATTTAAATGGAGTTAGGATTGTCAAAAGGATTTTGAAGTTTTGAAATATTATCTAGCTAATCCTCCTATTTTGCAACCTTCTATTCAAGTAAAACCATTCTTCTTTACATATCAACATCAACTCATGCTCTAGTTGTGTATTAGCTCAACAAGATGAAAATGGAAAAGAAATTCATGTTTATTACATTAATTGAACATTGATTGATTATGAAACTCAATATACAACAATAAAAACAAATATTTGTCTCTTGTGTTTGCTACTACTAAATTAAGACTTTATTTACTAAATTCAAATGTGCATGTTATCACAAAATTTGATCCTTTAAAACACCTTTCTGCTAAAATCGAATTGTTAGGATGTTTAGCTAAGTGGGTTATGTTTTTAACTAAGTTTGATCTTAGATTTGTTCCTCAAAAGGTGATCAAATGAAAATCCTTCACTAACCATTTAGCTAATTCTCCTTCACCATTAGCATTACCCACTCATGACTCATTCCCTAATGAAAATGTCAAAATAAAACTACAGAGTATGAGGCCCTAATTATTGGGATGCATGCGGCCTTATCCTTGGGTGTTCAACACATTCCTATATTTGGTGATTCTCAATTAGTCATTAAATAAATCAATGGATCATATCAAGCAAAACATGATAATTTATCTCAATACAAAAACCATATGATGACATTTCTAGAATGTTTTGAATCTTATACTATTGATAATATTCCATGAAAGGATAATTGACATGTAGATGCAATGGAAATTTTTGCTTCCCTTGTTTCTCTTGAAGATCCTTCCAGAGACTTTACATTCATAGTTCACACAATCACAAAACCTTCAATAGATGAAAAGATGAAATAAACATTATTTGTTAATATCGAAGTCTCTAGTGAATGGTACTCACTGATATTCAATTATTTAAAAGAAGGTACCTTTCCCAAACCAGCTAATAAAAACACTAGAGCCTGTATTCAAAAACTTACAACTAGGTATATAATCGTTCCTTAAATGGAATTTTTCTTCGATGCCTTAAAAAATCATAAATTCCTATATCCCTTAAGGAAGCTCATGTTGGTGCTTGCGGAGGGCATTTTGGTGGAAGATCATTAGCTCAAAATTTAATTCACATAAGATATTATTAGAGGAACATGGAACAGGATTGTTTTGATTATGTCAAAAATGTCATAAATTCCAAGAGCATAATAATTTGATTCACACTTTTTCTTCTGAACTTCATACCCATGTTCCTATTTGGCCATTTTCAGATTGGGGTTTGGATCTCATTAGAAAAATTTCCCCTCCTTTCTATTTTCAACATACGTTTTTAATTATTGCAACAAATCACTTCACGAAGTGGGCAGAGGAAATTCCTCTTCATTCCATGACTACTGATGCAATATGTCATTTCATTCTGGAGAACATTACTGCTATATTTATTCTTCCTTCCACATTAGTTTCAGACAATGGGACACCATTTAAGAATAATGAAGTGAAGAAAATATTGAAAACATTTCACATTCAACATAATTTTTCAACACCATGTTACCCACAATCTAATGGTCAAACAAAAGCAACAAACAAACCCTCGAACAAATCCTAGACAAAATAGTAAGTAAACATAACAAGGATTAGCACACTCAATTGTCTTATGCATTGTGGGCTTATCACACAAGTATCAAAACATCTACAGGAAATACAACTTATAACCTTGTCTATGGCATTGATGCAATAATGCCCTTAGAGTTAGAAATTCCTTCATTGTGAATTTATCTTAGGGGCCTTATTGACTATAAAAACTATAAAAATAAATGATTACAACTTGTTCAATGCTTGATGAACAACGTATAAATTTTCTCGATCATCTTCAAGATTATTTCAAAAGAATGCAATGTAGTTACAATGATAATATCAATCCTCAATCATTTAACAAAGGGTATTTGGTGTTGTATGAAAATCAACATAATGTTAATGTCGCTCTAGTTGAAAAAGGAGAGTTTAGTCTGAATTGGTTAGGCCCTTACATAACTGATGAATGTTATGGGTTTGGAGTGTATACATTAATGAAAATGAATGGTACACCTCTCAAATAACCTATCAATGTTGCACATTTACACATATATTACACTTAACATCCCTTTTGAACAATACATATATTAAAGCATTTTTTTAGATTAAGTAGATAGTTTTATATTTTATCCTGCATTGCTTCATTCTTGACACACTCTTGGAGTGTCTTAGATCATATAGAGTAATTGTTCATTAATTTGATTTATTATATTACTTTCTTTTGCATGTTATTCAATCATCTGTGTCTTATGTTAAATTAGATCATAAAGACATTTATTAAATAATCTTACCAAGATTGTTTAATAGATCACATTGATATCTAATAAAAATAAGAACTCATGAAAATAAAGCATTCTCATATATATATAAAACCATAAACATTATATACATGATAACCATGGTAACAAAATGTGGTGTGATATAGCATAGTATATCTAGTGAATCCTATGGCTATTAGACTCCTTGGGGCCTAGTGTCGGTGCTCATTGGGAGGCAGTGGAGTGGGAGCGGCTCATAGAGCTCATTCGATCTCAAAGGCCTTATACATTTCCTCTAGCCATACCCTCACATACGAGTGTTGCAATACATTCTTGTTCTATCTAATCCTTGTCTTCTTGAAGTCTAGTAACCTCCACTTGCAACTTGTTGAGTTTTGACTGCATGAAAGCCTATGCTTCGCTCTCAAAAGAAACCTAGGTGACCTGAAGCTCCTTATATGTAGCCTTGAGCCCTTCGTAACTAGCTTTAATCTCCTCATGTGTGGCTCTTGACTCCTCCTCCCTAGCTCTTAACTCCTTGATCATCCTCATAGAATGTTCATAAGCTGTCCTCCATCTCGCTAAGGGCTCAAATAGGTTTGTATGGCGCCCCTCGCTAGGTGGTGCCCTATGCTCTGATCATATCACCTGGTGTGGGGGGTAGGCATTATCATATATATATAGTGACTCAACTGAAGAAGTCCAGTCGTTCTCTCATGTTCCCACTGCAAGAAAGAAAACATAACATAAGTTAGAATAATATTAATGCATACTTAAAAACTTAAAAGAGATAAATCACATATCATAACCTGGATCACCAATGTGCTAGTTAGGATCTCAATAGGATACAATAGATGCCCTATCAGGACTCCGCACATTATTAGTAAGGGTGGTAGGTGTAGCATGGTTTTACAATCTATGCTCATGAGATGAGGTACATGCTACAACCATTGTCTACGCTCGGGTAACGGGAGGATGAGATTTCAGTCTCTCCTCAGGGGCATCCATGGCCTCTATTGGCTGCTCTCTCATCGACTATTGATCCTCCTTTGTATCCTTTGTCATGTCATCATAATTCATAGTATCACCATCCATGATCGTGTCCTCTCTCATCTCTATGACCTAGAAGAAGTCTAGCATCACCTACAAGATTATCAAGGAATATGTATGGATGTTGTGCTCTCATCCATCATCTCTCATAACCTATAGTGGTTCCCACATCATCCAAATTAGATGTTGGATGTACATCCCGGTCCTCATCGTCTGAGTCATTGAAATCGATTTCATCAATGGTAGGACAACGAATGCCTCTCAACCTAGCACCACTTTGTGCAGCTCTCATGTATGTAGGTCAGGGCCTAGGTGCTACCTAAACCTTCCCAAACTGATGCATGATGATATCATAATCAAATGGCATAATAATAGTCATGTCATCCAACCAATAATCTATCATGTTGCATCTTGGTCATTTTTCGTTTATGATCCGACCACTATGGTATAGTCATGTACGGTCTCCATACTATATCATCCTCTTCTAAGTGATCAAACCAGACTCTCTAGTGTAAAATTTCTATGCACTGCCAAGCTCATCTCAATGTACTTCTATAGGCTCTCGAATAACCAAGGGTTGATATGGTAGGAAAACTCGTCAGTCTAGTGCATGTGCTATTCTCAAAGGCCCACACCTAAAGAAGTGTACAATGCACTATAATGTGAAGCTCTCAATAAACAAAGTGACCAAGATCATAATAGAGATGAGTAAGCATATTGTGACCCCATGCATATACAATCCAATGCTGCTCCATATTATGAATGATGTGAATAAGGCCTCCGTTGATGTGTGTACCTCATCTATCAGGTACAAGTGCTAGTGCAATGGTAACACACATAATCCATCGAAGTAATGGAGATAAATCATATGGACTCCATTGGAGTTTGATGTGAGCCCCAATATCCTTAGGAGCAACAAGGCAACTGATACAATACTAAATGTCACACCTCATCTATCGACATGTATGATCCTCCTCTAAGTGGATGATCTCGCCCCATATGGGTATCCTAAGAATTTGATGTACATCCTCTAATTTCAATGTAAAAGGTAGATGAAAGGTGCAATTATCTAGTTCCCATCTCTCTACCATCACCATTTGCATCACATCATGATACCTCATGGGTGGCATGAGGTATATCCAAAATAGTCCAGTAGCATGAAGTGTCTCCTCCTCCTCTTCAGTCAGTTGAGTAACTTGCTCGCATAGGAAAGAGAACAAGTGTCCTCCTAATCATTTTTGAGCATGTGGTGGAATTTAAAAGAAGCAAAGGAAATCATCAATAACATCACAAAAATATCCAGCCAAATAGTTAACAACAAAGAAAAAATTCCCTTGGACATTCTACCCAAAATGGGATAGTGTCGCCAAAATGGGATAGGGTCACCATTTTGGGACAAGGTCCTCATGATGTTTGAAAAAAATGCATAAACTATACAAAAATGTAAAGGAAAATCATAGGGATAAGGTACAATGAACTCACATCTAGTGAGATGTCATCATCTACAATCCTAGATCGTAGAACCTCTAATCTTGGGGGCTCATAGGGTCATTGAATCAACATCTTCACTCCTCTACAACAAGGTAATCTTCAAATGGTAAATGTCAAAATGATAGTCAAAATTTTATTTTTCACTAACATATAGTAAAGTTTCTTAATAGTAAATTTCACTCAAATCACTATAATGGGGACTAGAGAACTCTATTTTTTATGCCATTTATTGCGTTGGATTCATAGTTCCATTCCTGATATCATCCAATGTTTATGGATAGATGATTTTGTGATCTCACAACCCTATCATAATCATTTCTATCAAAAAAACCCTAGAAATTCAATGAGGTTAGACTGTTACCTTGATTCCACCTCCATAAAGCAAGTGGAATCAGGGGGCATACATCTACCCTCAAATTTGAGTCTTGGAGCAAGAAAAATTTAGAGTCTTGGAGCAACATTGTTTGTAATTGTATTTCTTCAAGTCCATTTACAAATTTTGATCAAGATTTTGCCACATGATTGAAGATTGATGCCAATAGAAGGACATGATGGATTCTAGGTGTGGGAGATGCATTTGGTCATTCACCTTAATATAATTACTTGTTTCCTAGTGTTCTCATCTCCAAGCTTCATTCTACTAGCAACCTACAGTAAGGTATCATTGTATTTCAAATTTATTTGGAGTGTTTGACTTCTCCCTAAGTTTTCATTTTCATATAGGAATCATACTCTAAAACACTTGAGTAGGGTTTCTTTGCATGTTAGCTCATAACAACCTTAGATGCACTTAAGGTTAGGGCTCACACACTGTCATTTATCATTTTTTAATTACTAAACTTGGGATTTGACCGAGGAAAACCCCCATATAAAAAACAAACATTTTTTGTGTATAGATTTATTATAGGTTCAAATCCGAAAATGAAGATTTATAAGTACAAGAGTAGAGTGAAAATAGGGGAATACAACTTCATTTTTTATAGTTTTGGAAAGGAATATCAGGACCTATTCACCCTAGCGTGAACCTGTCCTTCAACAGACCTCAAAACCAACTTTTGGTGACAGGGGCATGTGTCCAAACCCTTCTTAGATATGCCTACAAATTGTGATTTCAGTTTCTGTACTTTTTGGTAATTTTCATTTTAGGTATTAGGTCTTATAATTCATTTAGTTTGAGTATTTCAAATCATTTTAATTAAGTTTTAGATCTATCCTATTGTCTTAAGGGCTGAGATCCAAGTTTGGTTGACTCACCATTGAGTTTGAAAGTCAATCTTTACACCTTGTCATCTCTTTCCTAATGAATTTCCCTTAGGGAAAGACACAAATAGAGAAAACACCCCCTTAACATTAAGGACCCCCTTTTTGTTTAAGGACCATATTTCCCAATGTTTCAAGAGGAACAAAAAATCGGCATGCAAGATGGGAGTGGTGATTTGAAAGTTTTTGATTGATATTTTTCACCAAAAAGGGGCGTTGGGATTTTGGGTTCCCAAATTGGCCGAGGGCAAGAATAAATACAAGTTGCAATAATTTTGAAAATTATTATGTTCATTTTATTACTTCAACTTTATATATGGATTGAATCTCTTATATTACCTTCTTTGGAAGAGAACCCATTGGAGTTTGGATACTTTGGATGAAAATCCATTGGTTTCATGGAGGCAATTTCACTTAGTAATTGCATTTGGATCTCAAGGTTTTACAAATAGTTAGTGTTTCTTGTGTTGTGTTGTTGCATGTTGTAGGTGAGGTTTATGTGTAACATTCTTTTTGTTTTGGTGTGGTGTGTTGTAGCTTATTTTCTTGTTATAGAATAGTTTATTTCTATTCATTATATTTTTTTAGATCAATCCCAGGAGTTGGAAACTTTATATTTCAGTTGTGGAACAAGATAGTGAAGTTTTCATGAGTTTTATGTAGTTCATTAGGTGATTTATAGATTTTTTGTTGTTTCCACAATTGTATCTTTATTTATTATTCTTGAAGTTTCATATAATAATAATAATTAGTCATATAAATAGAAGAAGACCCAAAACTTCTATGTGAAATTTACTAAATTTTGGTACATAATTTTGTGGTGAAATCTATAAATTTTGTGGGTTTAAGGAGTAGTTATTTTTGGATTTGTGTTTTTTGTTTTAATTATTGTAATGAATAGAATAATTGTCTAATATGATGTAAAAATCATTTTTATACCAATATATAAAGTTACAAACATGTATAGTTCAATAGGTGCAAATATAGTGTTGTCTAGCTTGCTATTTTGTGTAGTTTTTGTGAAGTTTGGTTTATGCAATTTTTAGATCTAAAATTTATTAAAAAAACTTTAGTTGTGAAATTTCAATGGTATTAGAGCTATGATATTTTCAAATTGTAGGTTTTTTAGATGATTGATTTTTCCAAGTGACATAGAACTTATATACCAAAGAGAGAAAATAAAGTTACAAGAAGAGAAGGGATAATGGAAGGAGAGGTAGATCTTGAAGAATAATTCAAAGAAACAATAAAAACTATGAAATAAATGATCAATTAAAATAAATTATTATAGAAGGAAAAGACTTCCTTACAAACACAGTTAGTTAGATGTTTCAATGGATAAAGAACAATTCAAACAATTACAATAACAATGGAGGGGCTAGTACTTTAGGAGAAACTAATAATGGAAGAGGAAAGGTAAAATAAGTGGTTACATCAAATTTAGGATTTATATTTGAGAATAAACCCCTCAGGCCTAAGTTCATTCAAAGGGTAGAGGAGATTCTAGATGTAGAAACTTACTTCAAGATGGCATTTCAATTTTCTATGAAGAATATAGATCACTTCCACCACAAATTCAAGAGGATATGACATTGACAAACTATATGCATTATTAATGAGGAAGACTAAAGGTGCAATAAAGCAAGAGCTAAAGGTACAAACAAAACCAAAGGATTTAGAGCTTACTCTAGGAAATTTAAGTCTCACTACTTTTCATGGATCTAAAAGGATCATTGTAAGATCATGGTTGCAAAAATTATATGAATTTTTATCTCTTAAACCATGACAAAAGAAGAAGCAATTAATTTTGACACCCTCCATTTAGAAGGAATAGCTCATGATTGGTGGTATAACGGTTTGATTACACAGAATCATCATCTTATTCATAAATTTGGAGGATTTTGTAATAGGTTGATTGAAATATCTAATAGAAAGGATGGAGGGAATTTCAAGGTGTTAGCTTGCCTCAAACATAAAGTGTTGTTGATTTTTAGAAGTTATTGATTATGGTAACTCAGGGGATTAGTGAGGCCATTTAACCCTTCAAATTTACAATATAAAATATCAAGAAGGCTTTTGATTTGGAGGTAATAGTGTCTCAAAAAATACTTATTCAAAGTCATCATTTTGGAATAAGTCCAAAGGAAATTTATAAAAGAAAACATGTGTTGCACAAACACGGACAACTACACCTCCAGCTACAATGGAGAAGATTAATGGCGATACAAAGAATGAACTTAGGAGGAAGAAGATATTTTTCTCTTATATTGATCCATGGGCCCTAGGCCACAGATGCTTGGTAAATGGAAAGTACATTATATTGAGGTGACATCTGATGTAGAATCAGATCTAGAAAATTAACATGAGGTGTTCATTGATTCAAAAGAGCATATTCCACATGAGGAAGAAGAGGGAGAAAAGAAGGATAACCCAAGTGATACATTTGCATATATATTAGAAGATCCAAAATATTATACCTTCAAGGATTGAGGAGTGTTATCTTAGAGACAAATATTGACTATATTGATAGATAGTGTGGCCACCCACAATTTTATTGATGAAGGTTCAGTGGCAAATAGAGGCTTCAAAATGCAATAATTTTAAGGCTTTAATGTCATGGTAGCTAATGGATTTACCCTACCTTGTACCAAAATGATCAATAATATTAATATAACTCTAGGAGATCATAAGATATGTGATGATTTTTATTTTATTGAAATTGGAGAAATTAATTTGATTTTGGGTGGACAATGGCTACATTCTCTAGGGGAGTATTAACAAAATTACTAGACTATGGAGCTTTTAAGTTTGCAAAAAATAGGAAGAATATTATACTTAAAGGGATATCAAATGCGACTCCATGAGTGGTGAAAATTAAAAGGATGGAGAGGAATTTTAGAAGATGCCAAGTTTCATGGGCAACAAGTTGTGTGATAATTCCTACAAATCTATCCACATGTAAGAAATAAGCCCATAATTGTTGATATTCAAATAATTTTTGATAAGCACAATATGCTATTTAGTGATTTACCTCTATGATTACCACCAAATAGGGGTTTTGAACATATTAAGTTGGAACTGAATGCAAAACTTGTCATAACCACCCCATACC
Organism: Sequoiadendron giganteum; assembly: GCA_007115665.2. Classification (NCBI taxonomy): domain Eukaryota; kingdom Viridiplantae; phylum Streptophyta; class Pinopsida; order Cupressales; family Cupressaceae; genus Sequoiadendron; species Sequoiadendron giganteum. The sequence continues at coordinate 309,935,501 of CM021110.1, forward strand.
ATCACCCTAGATGGTATAAAAAAGATATTGAGAAGGCCATACAATAACTCCTTGAAATGGGTTATATAAGACACAATTCTAGTCCATTCCTATCTTCAATTGTTCTCATTAAAAATAAGGATGGTGATATGTGGATGTGTATTCATTAACAATATTTAAATAAGAATACCATCAAGAATTGGTATCCTATTCCTAGGATAGATGAGTTACATGGGGTTGTTTATATTTCAAATTTTGATTTGAGATCAAGATATCACCAAATTCGTATGAGAGATGAGATGTATAGAACATAGATTTCAGGTGTCATTATGGACACTTTAAGGTTTTGGTCATTCCATTTGGACTTACAAATGTTTCATCTGCCTTTTATTCATGTTTGAACCAGGTATTTGGTAAGAATTTTGGGAAATTTGTGCTAGTTTTCTTTGATGACATTTTGATTTATACAAAAACATGAGAAGAGAACTTGAAGCACTTGGATACAATTTTGGGAATTCTAGGGCAGCATTATTTATTTGCTAAATTTTCCAAATGTGAGTTTGGTTTAATATAAATTTTGTACTTGGGTCATATTATAAGTGCCAAGGGTGTACAAGTGGATCAAAAAATATCCAAGCCATTCTAGATTACCCACCTCCTACCACATTGACACAATTGAGAGGGTTTTTTGGGTTATGTATTTATTACAAGAGGTTCATGAAATGGTTTTCTTAGTTGGTTACCCCACTTAAAAATTTGAAAAATAAAGGAGTTTTTGAATGGTATGAATCAACCCATGAAAATTTTGAAAAACTTAAGGAGGTAATGAGCTCATGTCATGTACTTGCAATTGCTATTTTTTTATTACCATTTGTTGTTGAATGTGATGCATTTGAGGAAGGTATTGGGGGAATTTTATCTCAAAAGGGGCATCCCATAGCATTTGAAAGTAGGAATTGAATAATTTTGAAAGAGGTTATTTCATTTGTGACAAGGAAATGTTGTTTATATTGCATACTTAGGAAAAAAATAGACAATATTTGATTTGTTGTAGATTGTTGTTAAAATTAACCACAACAATTTAAGATTATTCTTGAGCCAAAAGGATTTGAATGGTCACCAATATAAATGAGTAAGTAAGTTAGCATCATATGATTTTGAAATAAAGTACATCAAGGGGAAGGAAAAAAATTTATTTGACGTTTCTAGAAATCCTATTCTATGCTCTATTTATTATTATTTTGTAGATTAACGAATTTCCATGATTGTTGAGTATGCTAAGAATAAATTTTATACTGATATTATTGATGAGGTGATGAAATATGATGGGTACATGGTATTCGATGGGATGATACTTTACAAAAATAGAATATTTATGGTTCTCGAGTCCAAAATTAAAGAGAAGATATTAAGGGCTTTCCATGATGCCCCACTCATAGGGAGCCAAGGTTACTACAAGACTTACAAGAAAATATGTGAGAGGTTTTCATGGAAGGGGATGAAAGAAAATTTTCAAAATAATATTAGAGAGTGCATGATTTTCCAATGGAACAAGGGGGAGAAATTCTTCCCACCAAGAATACTTCAACCACTACCAATTCCTAAGCAAAAATGAGAGAATATATCTATGGACTTCATCATAGGACTTCCCAAGGTACAACGTGGATATTTTATTTATGTTATGATTGATATATTGACCAAGTATGCATACTAATTTTCTATCACTTCAAATTTTAAGGCATCTCAAGTAGAAATTTGGTTTTCAAGGAGATATTTAGATTGCATGGGTTGCCTAAAACCATTGTTAGTGATAGGGATAGTAGATTCATTAGCTACTTTTGGAAAGATTTTTTTCATTTGATAGGTAAATAACTCACACCAAGTATTTGATGCCATCCAAAAATAGATGGTCCAACAAATATTGTGAACAAATGGATTTAAGGGTACTTAAGGAATTATTTTTCAGATCAACAATCTACATGGATTAAGTGTTGGCATTTGGAAGAGTAATACTACAACATCTCACAACATATGTCCATTGATATGTCATTATTAAAATATTTATATGGATATGAATCTCTTTCTTTTTCTTTATTGTTTTCAGATAATAGAGTACTTACAACAAGTGATTTGATTGGATATAGTCAAGAAATATTGAAGTCTCTTAAGGATCATTTGCAACAAGCACAATTTTTGTTTTTTTTAAAGTGCAAATAGAAAGTATACATAGGGATCCTTTGAGTTGGGTGACATGGTCTTCTTAAGGTTTCATCCATATAGACAATCATACATCAAGAAGAGAAGTACATAAAATATCAAGCCAAAAATTTATGGACCCTACAATTTTTTGAGGAAAGTGGGAGAAATGGAATATGAGTTAAAACTTCTTAAAGATAGTAAGATTCATAATGTATTTCTTGTCTCTTAATTGAAGAGGGATCTTAGACATCATATAACACCATCAATGGATTATCCACCAATAGATGATGAGGGTAAGTTGGTCTTGATTCCTAAAAAAAGTGTTGGATACTAGAGAGAAAAATCTAAGGAGAAGAAGCATCACAAAAAGTTTGGTTTGTTAGAAGAACTTTCCTATTGAGGATGACACATATGAAGGACCTATAATTTTAGATCATCCTAATTTTCATTTCTTGACAACAAGAAATTTGGGGGGGCAGCATGTTGTGTTCCCTTTCAAATTAATTAATTCAAGTTATCAAATACCCCTTTTCAATATTTATTGGGCTAAGTTAAAATAATAGGGAAACAATAATTTCATCATTTATTTATGTTTCTAATGAAATTTGGCAATTTAAAAATATTACTGGCACATTTGAATATTAAAATTAAATTTATTTTTTAATCCAAAATGTAGTGTGGGTTCTTGAAGATGTTTGTGCATGGGGCAGATACTTATGAAAACATGTCGGGTTGAACGACAAGTAAAGGAGGAATAAAAAATTGGCATGCAAGATGGGAGTGGGGATTTGAAATTTTTTAATTAATACTTTTCACCAAAAAGGGGCATTGGGATTTTGTGTGCTTGAATTGGCCAAGGATAGGAATAAATACAGGTTGTAAGAATTTTGAAAACCATTATGTTTATTTTATCACTTCAAATTTATGTATGTGCTAAAGCTCTTAAATTACGTTCTTTGGATAAAAATCCATTAGAGGTTAGAGACTATGGAAGAAAAACCATTGGTTTCCTAGAGAAAATTTTACTCAATAATTGCATTTGGATCTCAAGGTTTTATAGATAGCTAGTGTTTCTTGTGTTATGTTTTGTTGCAAGTTGTAGATGAGGTTTATGTGCAAGATTGTTTTTTTATGGTGTGGCGTGTTGCAACTTAGTTTTTTATAGTATAAAAATTTATTTTTGTTCATTTTGGTGTTCTAGATCAGTCCCAAGAGTTGGTAATGTTCTACTTAGTTGTGGAACAAGATAGTAAATTTTTCATGAGTTCTATGCAGTTTGTTGAGTGAAGGTTTGGTGAGTGGTTCCCAATTTTTTTTTTTTTGCAGCTGTGTATTTATTTATATTCTATCATATTTATGTTAAAAATAATAATTCATATCAATAAAATAAGACCCATAACTTCTATGTGAAAATTACCAAAATTTGGTGCATAGTTTTATGGTGAGATTTATAATTTTTATGGGTTTAAGAAGAAACTATTTTGTGAAATTTATAATTTCTATGGGTTTAAGAAGAAATTATTTTGGGAATTTTATTTTTTGAAGATGTTTTAATGAATGTAACAATAGTTCAATATAATTTAAAAATATTATTTATACCAATATATAAATATTTAGGCATTTCTGGTTTAATTGGTGCAAATGTAGTGTTGTCTAGCTTGCTAATTTGTGATGAATTTTTGTAGTTTATGTGAATTTTGGTTTATGCAATTTTAAGATCTGAAATTTATTAGAAAAATTTCAATTGGGACATTTCAATAGATGCTCTAAATTTTATTCAAAATTATTGATATAGTTTTGATCCCCTAATGTCTGAAATAAAATTAATTATGGGCCCAAGTTGGCTTGCCTCTAACTAGACACTATATATGAAGTAAGTATGAAATTTTAAAATTTTGGTGCTAGGGTGTTGCATAGAAGGATAAAAATAATTCAATTTAGAAATTCATAAACTAGACTACTTATTCATTCAAATTTATAATTGAGAATCTTTGAATATTACATCAAGATTTCAGATTATAAGGACAATATATATATATATATATATATATATATATATTCTTAGAATGTCTTTAAAATTATTTTAAATCATTAAATTAATCCAAGGGTTTAAATAAGAAAAAATGGAATCAAGTCACCTTCCAAAACTATCACAAAAAGCTTTACAAGAGTCTCTAGGCACAACCAAGTCTAGCTAATAAAAGAAAACAAGTTCTTAAAGATAAAAAGTGTAGAGAACAAGGTGGTAGTAAAATTTTAGAAGTGTTGATATCATGTAATGTCAAAAGCCACACCTAGGACACTAGCCAACTAAATTTTTTTTTAAAAGAAAACCACCAATGACCAAGGTACGATAACATGTCGTACTACACACCAATGTGTACAAAAGTGTCATGTCAAACATGATACAAGGACACTAGAAAAACAAGAACAAATTCACCACTACTACAATAAAGGTGGTACCAATGAAATACTTACCAATCAAGGCATGAAACCACCACGATGAATCTATGAGAGTGGAAATAAAATCCAAACAATGATTAGGTACTAACCCATGATTGTACTCTCTTGAAAATACAACACAAGGGTAGGATGAGGGAATCATCAACCTTGAATTCCCCACCAAAACATTCTTACAAACTCTTGCAAAACCAAGGAAACCCATACAAATGACAAAATTACTAGGAGATGTCATGAACATCTCAACTAGATGACATGACCACCAATTTTCAAAATGAGAATTAGGATGATGGTAACAACCACCTTCAATCCACTCAAGAAAAAATCACACTACACCCAAACATAAAGGAAAACTTTCACAAGAGGTTGCCTTACTAGGAGGTACAAGATCTTCACATCCTAGAACAACAATGAGCCATTTTCAAGCAATGATACACTTCCAAATACAAATGGTACCATAAATCTCTAAGTATGAAACTTTTAGAAAAAATAAAAAATGTGGGAAGACTCACCAGGCCATGTTGAACAACTTTTGTATACATTTTTTTCTTGAGAAATGGCTAGAGGAATTAACTATATGATGAAATAGGGGACAATGGTGCACTAAAAGACTACAACACCTAGAAAGGAAACTAACACACCTATAGGACACTAATGACTAAGAAGGATACTATCGTGGCACTACATAGGCATCCTAAAAGTGTGTTTGCATCTTGGAACTATGCATGTGTCCAAAATTTATGTATTCCTAGTCTCGCATTGTTGTCCAGTAGAGAGTGAACGAATGACTATTTATAGGTTGCATACTCTAGGAAAACCTTGAGGAATCACACAAACAAGATCACAACACAAATGGACACCAAAATTATTAAAAAAATAAAGATCCTAAGAGGGAAAACCCCATTTAATCTCCAACATGATAACCAACAAAGGAGATGCTCCCTGCAATATGTGAGGCCTACAAGGGACTCCAAAATAAGCCCAAGGCCATAGGGACATAGGTAGACATTCCCAAAACACCCTACTAGTCCTTCAGCTAAGGGGGAACCTAAAATACACCACCCAATTACAAGTTCTCACACACACATGACCCCAAACTTAGGAGATGAAGTACACAATATCTAAAGACAAATTTGATTTTTTTTAACACATATTCATTTTATCATAATAACTAGAGTGATAAAAAGAAAATTATTTTATATTAACATTTGACACCCACATTGAGAAAACATGTATATAGATATGGATCCTTCACCACTTATGTGGGAGGTTTAAATTACATAAAATAAAAATAATTGAGATGCCCTAAAGGATGCACTTATTGTGTTTAAAATTGGGCCTTGAACTCACTAAGCATACTTTGAATGATGTTAGAACAAGGCATGACTATATACTAAAGTCTAATCTTATTGGAGATTAAAATTTTCTTTGCAACTTTTGCCACTTTTTTGATCTCCAATACCTAGTCTTGGAAAATATTACAATTTCCCTTGACTTTCATGAGTTTGTAAATGCGACCTTATGTCATTGGCCTCCTTAAAATTCCAATGAATTCTTTAATAAAACCATTTGTAGACAAAAAAATTTACTATGTTTTCCAAAAAAAAAAATGGTATAGCCTCAAAAAAAAATTCCAACTTATCCATTGGTACAATTGCAACATCTCTTATAAATGAAAACTTGCATTTGTACTCCTTTATTGATTTAATTATTATCTTAGTGGACTGATACCACTCTAATGGTAACCTCAGACTAGTAGTTGTTATTATCTATTTATCTTGTATCTTTTACAATAAAATATTGATCATTTTGTTTAGGGTAAGCAAGTTACTCCAATATTGTGATCATTAATGATGTCCTTATACTCTAATATAGCACTAGATTCATCACTCACTTTGCAATAGAATTGGATAGATTCCTTAATTAACATGTTTTCATGTGCCTCTAAGGAATTTCTCCATGCTATTTTAGCTCGTATTATTCATCTTGCATCTTGCACTTTCCTACCTTTGTTGAGAAACCTTAAGGTGGGAAGAGCAAGGGAATTTTCATCAATTGGACCAACAAAATAATTCATACATTCTTTAAGTTCACTTAGCTAAGTTTTGAACTCTACCTTAGTATGGTAGTTAATAAATAATTTATGGAATTCTTCTCTTCATCTTTGGTGTGGTGACCTAAGTTTAGAGTTTGCACCTAATAATATTGAGGCTACATGTGCCCTTACTCTTTATCTACTAGTTGAGTGGAAACTTGTGCAATCCTTGAACCTTGAGTATCCACTAAGATAGTTGATAATTTTTTGGTTTTTTTGGTAGGTTGGGTTTGCAACATACTCAAAACTCTTGAGAAATATTATGATGTTTTCTAATAGATCCTTTTCCTTTTTTGCAATGTGTTGTTGATCCATACATTCAAGCTTGAGTCACCTATAAGATTTCATCTACTTATGATTAGTGGACTTGGCTACCTGAGAAGAGTTGGTTGATTTTGAGCTAGTAGGGGAGATGGGTGAGATATTACCTCTAGAAAAGCAGGAGGAGAAGGTGCTAGGATATCAATAAGAGTGTATATCCCTACACTAGATGAATACATAGTACCTTGAACCAAGATCACATATATAAATTCTACATTGGCATGGTCCTTTGTTACATCTCATTTCTCACCACCATTTAGGCTATGTTATTTTATTATGAATTTCGATTTTGAACTTAAAATAAAAATGATGATCAATTTAGGTATGTTGGTTAAACATTATATCAGTTAGATATACTTTTTGAAATGTTAAAATTATACTTTTAGTTTTTATTTTTGTAAATAAAATAAAATTTCGTGAAATAAAAAATTAATTGAAAATAAAAGTTAAAATATATATTATTAGGGTGGGAGGGGAGGGGGGTCAGTGGTAGATGATTGCAAACCCCCACACTCATACCTCCTAATAGGCACGACAACGCCAACAGGAATACCATATGGTACCCTTTTCAGTGACTGTTGGCCTACCCCGGCTGACAGGTCCCATCATCGGTGGGGCTGAATTTAAATGTATTTTAAAATTTGTAGCCAATCCACCACCTAGGCACTGCCACTGAATACCCTCCCAAGGGCCACCAATAGCCACCCCATAAGCCTTATTGGGGAACTTTTTTCAAATGGGCATAAATTTTTCCCAAGATGTTGGATTTTTGACTTCCAATTGTTGACAAAAATCTCTCTTCAAGCACTATGCAATGGTATAGGTTTGGTTCTATGATTTTTATTTTTGCATCATATTTTTGGGCCTAAAAGTTAGATTTTCTTGATTTCATGGTTTTGGACATAATTTTTTCTTACAAAATTAGATTTTCAATTTCAAATAGGCGTTGGAGAGCATGTGCAATGTTCTACACAATGGATCAATTATATTTTTAGTTTGAGGTACAGAGAGAATAATTTACATGTTTGATCACTTGTAGGTGTCTTGTTTCGGGGTGTGATTGTGTGACCATATGAGAAATTCAAGAGGTGAAAACTTGAGGGAGTATAGGTGTTTATGTGATATTTATGATGGTATGGTTGATTATCAGTTTGTTGCTTCCCGGTATAAGTGTACAAGTGTTTTTAGAGTTAGAATCTGATGTTGATAAGTACATAAGTTGTCTTCTATTTTGAGGACATGGGTTGATATGTGTAGAGACTTAGAGTCTCATGTGGGTAATAGTTGAGTGCAAGTACAACATTGGTAATGATTATGGTTTCATGGATATGTAGGTGCATTTGAGCATTGGTACAACACGATCATGTATGTGGTTGTTTGGTGGTGATTTAGTTTGGTGTTAGGAGGTTGTTCTTATCTACTAGATGCTTGATTGGTTTCTTGACTATGGTTACTCATTTATGTACATGTTTGGAAAATCAAATATGTGATTGATTTTGTGTTTGATTCTTTTTGTTTATAGGATTACCTTCTTTGATATCTTGGTTTGTAGGTTACTAATGTGATTATGAGGTTGCATGTTTCAATGTTTGGGATCTATGAGTTATGTAATTATATGGGATGATCACCCATTTAGTTGCAGTGGGATGACTCAATGTGGATTTTCTATATCCATAAGAGTGATTCAATGTTGATGCAAACTTTGATAGTTTTCCTTGTATGTGATCATTTGTGCATTGGTATGTTTATTGAGATGAGAGGATGGATTATTAGAGTGCCATGATTGCCAATGTTTGGGACTTGTACCATGTGGTTTTATCATAATGTTATGATAGCTTGGTTAAATTTCATTAGTTACACATTTTAGTGGGAGATTTTGACGATGATGATTTGGCAGTGTAGGATTGATTCAATGTTTTGATGGCAATTGTATCTTCTTGTCTTGGAGATCTTGGTTCTACTTTGTATTATTGGAAATTTAGTTATGTGGGTGATCTTAATTTAGGAGATGGTTGTCACGATGTTATGTATAGCTTAGTATCACAGTTTAGTAGGAGTTATTGGAAGTGATGTGGATTCATCATTGGTGATGGATGATCTTATTTAGTGTTTGTGGATATCTTGGAGGAGCTCTTAGATCATGTTGTTGTAGAAGTTTTATTTCACATTTACATGTTTAATGTTAGGATATGCTTACCTTCATGTAATTGGAGATATTGATTCTTGGTTTAGAGTGTGTTTGGTATTGTGTAATGGCTTACTCTTGATGCTATTTTAGAGGTTTTTCATGATACATGTTCTCTTGAGACTAGGATGTATGTATTGTTGCATGTGATCTCTTCGGAGGAGGTGTTTAGATCATGATGTCATGTTTGGGTTCTTGATTCTATGATTGGAGCTTTGACATTGATCTTGTTGGTTCTCTTTATATTAAGTATGTTGGTCATGTGCTTGGGAGATTCATGATAGTTTTGTGTTACATTTTGAGCTTAGCATGGATTGATCGTTGGTAGGTGCTCGTGGATACTTTAAGACTTAGGTGAGGCTATATTTCCTTGGGATTAGAGACATTTGCTTGAGACAATTACTCTTTGGAGGTTTCAACAAAAGACCAAGGATTATACACCTAGATATGGGCATGAGTTCATTATGGACTAAAATGTAGAAAAATGGAATCATTAAGTTAAATTATCAAAACCTAGGGTGAAATCCACCTTTTCTAGGATTTCATTAGGATGGAAATCCACAAGGAAGCTAGATTGAATTTTAACCAAAAAGGTGAGTCAATCAGACTTGGATCTAATCTTTTTGATTCTTGGAAGTGGATTGGAATTGAACTACCAAAAATAACCCTATCAAACTGTGTGCCCTAGACTAAAAATGCAATATTTTGATAATAGAAAAATTGTAACAACAATTTCGATTGTAAAACTGAGAAAAGAAGAGATCTATGCACTTGTCTTATAAATTTGGGGCTAAAAATGAGGGACACTCATGCATAGCACATGAGTGTCCTGGTAGGCTTTTTCAAACTTCAAAATTGGATCTTGTAGTGCTTTGTCTACTCTTTGATTTCCCACCCTATACCTTTGTTGGATCACATTCAGATAATTTTGTAAGTGAGCTTTCGTGAGTTGACAAGATGTAGGATTGCAATTGGAACAATGATAAATGGGTTTTGAAACTTCTTTTAATCTCTTTCAAACCTAAAAAATGTACATTCAAAGAGAGATGAATGGTTTTTTCATTTAGGGGCTTGCCTTAGTCAAACCTTGTGTTAGTGTTTTCACTTCGGCAATAGCAATGTCAATGATAAAATGGATAATGAATAAGAAGGAATGATAAATCAATAAAGTGTTACAACTCACAACCCTTCAATGGCTTCCTTGAAGGACTGAAGTCATGCACATCACCCAGGGTCTTCGATCTTGCTTGCTTGATTTGAGTGAATGCTTGAATTGCTTTGAGACCTACAAGGGTTAGCCTTTACAAACAATATAGCAACATAACATGAATGAACTTACATAACAACACCATGAATGCTTGGATCTTGAATTGCTATAATGAATCACTGAAAATGTTGCTCTTAATTTCTCTTGACTTGCTCTTGACAATAACTTCTCCAATAGTTTATTTATAGGTTTGAAATGATGATATAGCTAGTTATTTATTCAATTTCTCAAAAATCAAATCTCGATAGCCAACTTTGGATAATTGAATTGCAAATAATAAATTGTCGACACCAACATATTTAAAATTGGAGCCAAAATGGGGGGACACTCATGCCCAAGGCATGAGTGTCCTTGCCCTATTTTTCAATATTTTAAGTGCCGGGGGCAAAGTCTTAGATAAATGTAATTGTTTCCCACTTGAAATTCATCGTTAATTGTTAAAAATGGGCCATAGAATACATAATTTAGGAAATTAAGTACTCAATTAGGTCCAATAATTTAAGGGGGACAAAACGTAAAGAGATTGTCAAGGGTGAAAATTTACGACAGTACATGGACCTATAGAGGATATTGTTCTTGGAGTGAGTCATGATGACTTGGCTATCCTAGAGGAGCATTCTCATTCCCCACTCTTGGTCTACTTGGTGATTTATCATCTAAGAGGTATTTTCCCATTCTTTTTTCAGATGTGTTATGTTTCGTGATTTATTTTCTCATGGAAATGAATCATGATCCATGGTGATTTATTTTTGCAAATTCATTTGAGGATTATTTTGCATGAGCTTTTATTGATTCATATTTCATAGATATGGATCTTGAGCTATGGATAGTTTGTTCTGGAGGATTCATTTTGTGGGATGTTTAGCATTGTTATCTCTTTATGCATATGAGTTTATTTATGTTATCATCTATTGATGGGGAGTTTTAGAAGATGGTTATTGAGTTGATTTCCTGATTTAAGAATTATACTTTGAGTTTAATTTCCTTGTTAGATAGGCTTACATTCATGTTGATATTACACATGATTTATATGTTGCATTTGATCTGTGAGATTGTGTGGTTGGGTGTTGTTGAGTATTTTCATTTGGGGTTGTAAGGAGATCATACTTGACACAACATCACACTTTGAGGTGTTGGTAGAAGGACATGTTATGATTTATAGGTTTTCTCTATTCATTCTATGGTTCCTTCTCAGAGGTTCATTTTCATATGATTTGAGATGATTGTGGTGACATGTTATGAGAGAGTATGCAGCTATTTGGGTTGCATGTGTGGATCATTGTGATTTTCCTTTGTACTTTATGTTTTGATAATTTATCACACCTTGATATAGTATTGATTGGTAGATTTGATATTACCCATGCAGTGGGAGTTCCTATATATGTATGTTCTTCATTTATAGTTTTGATATAGGGAGTTGATTATAGTCTATGGGTTACGTATGTTGGCATGAGTTTACTGATGTTGTTGATACCTACGAGGTATGGAAAATTGGATGTATTATTATGTGTTGTGGATTCTATTTCTAATCATATGGGATTTTTAGCTTTGGAAGCAACTTGGAGCCTTTTTTATCACTTGGATTTGATGCTTGTGTTCTTGGATTGGTGCATCTTCACCTTGGAATAGTCATTTTCTTTCATACATGGCATGTTGGAGGATGAGAGGATTTCTTGCTTGAGATGGTGGTCAATTTGGTTTTATTGTAGGTATCTTGATGGAGTACAAGAGAATGTTGGAGATTCATGTGGTTTCATGTATGGCTATGATGATTTATTTCATTGATTGACCCTTATGTAATGTATAGAACAAGTGGGAGAATGTTAGGATTCAATGTTGTACACCATTATATAAATTGATTTATTATAATATTTTAATTAAATAATTATTTATTTGTGGTACACCTAGGAGGTGTGTTTAGTCACATTAGATCATTATTTGGGGCCACTTGTAAAGTTGTGTTGTAACATTGGGTTATTACTTTATGTGTGGGAGATATAGGATAATAATTTAATATTTAGGGAAAGCATTTAATAAAGTGAAAAATTAGTATCCAATATTAAATGAGGGGTCAATGGTTTTGTGTTCACATGGTTTTTTGGCACATGGTTTTATCTTACCACTTGGTTGTATTTGTGTGAGCTTTTGTCTACAAAAGGATGCTCATGTTTAGTGGTTAAGGTTGGTTGGGTGAGTGGGCTGTCATTATTGAGTCTTTCTAAGGGGTGGATTTGTGAAGCATGGCATGGGATATGTGGATTCATGCTTGAACACTTGGAGGATGCATTGGAGAGGCTTGATGCTTCATAAGTATTCATGGTAACTCTATAATTGTATGTACTTTTTTATCGTTAAATAATAGATGGATTATGGATATTTTTGGAGACCAGGTTTTCCCTTTTGAGGTTTTTCCCAGGGTATATCTTGTGTATGTCTTGTCTATTTGATATATGCATTATGGTTATTCTATAAGCTTGTATGCATGCTTTTTCTCTCATAGGGTTATGTAGGAAATGGATTAAATGAATTGGGCATTGATGCTTTATTTCCTAACACTAAGAAAGCTCACACACTTATGCACAGATAGTTATTTCTTGACTCGAGTACAATTTCATGTTTTAATCATGGTGAATTTAGTTATTGTTAGCATCATGAATTTTCATTCTTGATTGGTGTGATATATGTGTTTTTTACATATAAATATTTGTTGTCTTCAAGTGAAATTTAGTGTACTATTGTTATGTCTCCCTTAGATAAATTTTGGTATTTTGAATTATACATTACTCAATTATAAGACTCTTAAATAATAAGTGAGTGTTTAAATATTTTTGAAGATATGAATCTATTTTTATAAATTCATACTTTTATACGAATATATATGTGTGTGTATGTATATATGTGTGTATGTATGTATACATATATGTATATAATATATATATGTAGCGAATATATATATATATATGTAAGAATGTATATGTATGTATTTATATATATGTGTGTGTGTGTGTGTGTGTGTGTGTGTGTGTGTGTGTGTGTGTGTGTGTGTGTGTGTGTGTGTGTGTGTGAATATATATGTGAATATATATGTATATATGTTGCTTATGTTAATTCATAGGGGTGTCTTTGTGTGTGTGTGTATGAATAGAAAAATCAAAAGGAACTTATCTATATATATAGACATAGATATATGAATATGCATTAATATTTTCTTAAAATTGAATTCAAATTAAATATAGACTAGAGTTTGAATGATAACTAAGATGGCGGCAGTTAATAGCCAATACCAAGGATTAATATGGAGTTAAGTGGAGAGGATTTTGGACTTCCCACAAAGAATGGAATTGATGGAGCAGAGTATTGGACAGAGTAGGGATGAAAGGAATTAATTCACATTGAGTGAATTCATGGAAATGGTTTCATAGCCGCAAAATTTGGACAATATAGGAGTCTTGGAATTAATGTAAAAAAACATGGAGAAAGGATAGGGAGCTCGAAGGGAAAAAAGGGAAGAAAAGAAAGAGAGGGAAGAAAAGAGAATATGGGGAAGAAGTGGTGAGATTTTTGCATTTTTCATAGTCTACAAAATTGGTATGTAGTCATATACTGTTACCATTATGTTTTGAAAGGAAACAAATTTGAAAGTTATGTAAGGGTTTATAGGAATAATTACACATGATTTTTTAATGCAAAAAAAAATGTTCTTTTGGTGAGAGTTCTATGAAGACACATATAAATGTATCTATGTGATCTTTTACCTTTTTTGTGTTAAGAAAATATTTTTACTTGATAGAGGGTTTCAAAGTCTTTTTTTTTATGTGAATATATATATACATCAATGGCATAATAGCCTGTCGATTAATTATGTGAGAGTTGTGATTAGAATACTTTGTTTCACTTTGGGTAGAATAGCTAAGTTTGAATCATTTTGGCATTAACCATTGTTAATAGTTGTCTTTTGAAATACATGTTAAAATCATATTTTCCATGTTTATTTCCCTACTCTAAACCGAAAATTCCATTATGTTTAAAAATAGGGTTAGAGACTAGCTATGATATAATTTACCTGGTATTTTGGAATACCTTGTAGTAGAGTTGAAGTTGGTGTAGGGTTTGATATTAATGGTTCAGTAGTTTTGTTTTTTTATAGGGTAAGCAAGGTTTCAAAAGGGCCCAAAACCTTGTACATAGCTAAGAAAAGGAAACTTCCAACACCAAAGTATCAAACTTTTTCAATTAAATAGAGAAGCAAAAATAGGGGAAACACCGTAGTAACACAAAAAACTAACAACCAACACCTGATCACCAAATAACCAAGAGTGACAGAACACTTAGAACCAACAGTAGTCCTAAGTCAAAGCCAAAGAAGCATCAAAATCCAAGAGCCAGAAAGAACTCAGAAGAAAATACAGGATGCAAACCAAGATCCCAACAACAATCACAGTCCCCACCTCAATAGGATACAAGAAAGGGTAAAATAAACAAGGCAATAAAATCACCCAAAAACAACTACAACACCACAAAACTCTTCACCTCAATAGAAGAGTAAGACATCGAAGTAGAGCATAAGGCAACCAAAAGCCCATAGTAGCACCACTAAGCCCTTCCAACCAAACTAACCTCCACCTCAATAAGAGATGGCTTCACCTCCACAAGAGAAGCCAAAAAGGGGCCATTCAAAGAAGATCACTTCTTTCCACCAGATCCACAAACTCCACCTCAAAAGGATATGACTTCACCGTGATAAAAGTCACAAAATGAGGAAATAGGAAGAAAGTAGGAATAGAACAAGAAAAAATAGTACTCATTAACCTCAAACCCACCTGGGTTGTGAGAAAAAAAAACTTCTAAAGGAGCTCTAAAGTCAACCCCCATTGAGCACATTCGCAATAGGGAACTAGCAGCACAAATCCACCAACATAGACCATTCTACACCATACAATCATCAAACCCCCATCTCCCCTAAAGCAGACAAGAGATGGCCTCACAAACCTTCAAACCCAACAACATGAGGAAATTTATTGATAATAGCCCAGCTAATAACAAGATAACAGAAAAAAGAATAGTCACTGCTCCTTTGAACATCTTCAACCAAGATACCACATAGCTAGCATCCTCCACAAACCTACTCTAAAGGTAGAATAACACCATCCCCCATAAAGGGTTCAAAATAGCTCTCATTAGGAATGAGAGTAACTAGGTCAATAGAAAGAGTAACCCAATTAACAACAAACAAACATAAATGAGGACAAAAAAAGATCCCTTAATCAATAATAGGTCACCCCGACCAAAAACAATCTTTACCACAAAGGGAGAAGCAAGAAGGGGAGTCAACTAGAAAAAAACCCTTGATCACACTCCCGAACACCACCTCCACCTCAAAAGGAGGGATATCCACCTCAACAAGAATTTGAGAGGGCAGGAAGAGAGAAGAAGCACTAGTGAACAAGGCAATAGAGACGTCCCTCATATTTGAGTCCAACCAAGCATTGCCAGCAAAGGAAAAACAATCCATGAACCAAAGCCCAACTCCAAGAATGAAAAGCGAGAGGAAGCATCCACGAAGGAATGTCAACCAAAGATGTTGCAATGGAAATGGACAAAGAAGCAACGCCTTTGAGAAGGAAGGACCAAGCTACAAAGAGAGAAACACTCCCACCAAAAGCATGCTCAGGAAATCAATTCCAACTACCTCACAAGAAGCCACTTCCACCATTTCACCTCCAACCACAAACACCAATAAGCACCACACACTCACAACCCCCACAAACTGCCAGGAAGGGGAAGAAGGAGAGAACAGGACGAGCTGCCCACCACGACCACCAAAGAAAGACTCCCAAGCTTTAGGAAGAAACCCAACATCAAGGAAAGAGTAGGGGTGAAGCTTCCCAAAACTTCAACAAGCACAAACCCCCACACTATCCATAGGAAACACAACTTCATCACTATGAAACACCTCCAAACGTAGTAAAACAACAACAACAGCCACCAAAGGAACTACCTTAGCAACCATTGCAGCAAAGCCATCTACATCTAGATCTTCATCTCCCTCATTGCCCACTTCTAAGGATTTCAAAAATCATCCTCCGCTAATCTTCCCTCTCATTGCAACCATCTCCACATGCTAACAATGTTTTAAGTTCCACATTATGCCTAAGGAGAATATTATTAAGTAACAAGCTTTGTGATTATCCATATCAAATGAACTCTATGATTCATTCATCATAAACCTTTTGGATAGATTCTTTGAAGTATTAGATAGACTATATTTTATCATATTCTTATGGTTATCTAAACCTGGCCAATCCACATATGCTATATGGTCTTTCGTCATTCAATTAGGTTACCCTTGGGTTGCAATAACAATAATTCTTAGATGTTCAAAGCTTAATTTTCAGCTTATTTTTTGTGTATAAATATTGTTGATAAGCATATCAACTATCGACCTTCTATCTTTGTATAAATAGAGACATTAATATTTGAACAATTAGACTATTTTCTATGTATAAATAGTGATGATTAAGATATTATCTATCGTCCTTCTATCATTTTTCAAAGAGAGAAGCTAATGATTCAATATTCAATTTTATTTTTCTCTGTCTAATAGTGATGGTAATACTATAATTATCATCTTGTGTGATTATTTTGTTAATTATTTAAACCTCTTTTTATGGAAAGAAGCCTGTGATGTGAAATGAAGGTCTCTCGACCTTATGATTGGTCAAGAGTATTATTACAATGATAGTGATAATGTTGTGTAATATTGTATTGTTAAAGGAGGTTTTTGATATCGATGATGCTTTTTTACTATATTACTATTATAATTTTTTTATCATCAAAGATATGGAATGTACACACACACATAGATATATATAAACATAAATATTTACATATGTGTATTAGTTGAATGTGTTCAGATAAATTAAATTCTAAGGGAATATTGTGTCTAATTTTTCATCCAAAAACTTGTTTATTATTACAGTAGTAAATTGTTTGTGATCAAATGAAATTATGAATTGTGTTCAAACCAAAATTAGTAGAACCAAGTAAGAAAAGGTTTGGATGTATATATAATAGTATCTTTGGTACTGTCTTATGATTAAAGAAGTGTTACAAATTATGTTAAAAATGTATATATGTATGTATGTATACGCATGCATATATACTTATAAATACATACATATATGTATGTGTAGTGTATAAAAATGTACTTTACATTTTCACACTTTGTTTGGGCCCACTTAATTAAATTGGACCTAATTATTCCTTAATAAGCCTTATTTTACATCTACAATCCTAATAAATTACATTTTCCGAAGGGGAAACCCGATAATAATTAATGCCAACACATAACATTTTACCTTGAGCAATGTGTGTTCAAGGAATAAGGACCTGGGACCCATTCGCCCATGGGCCAATGGGTCCACCCTAGGCCTTTGAACCTAAATTTAAATTATGTTTTTGGCGGTATTTTAATATCTCTAAATTCAAATTTTGATGTCGGCATGTAATATTTAATTTATGAGAAATTAAGGATACATACCTATAAATACAAGGTTATTTTATCAAATCAACATCTAAGCAATCTAGAAATTCAAGTGAGCACAATGTATAGAAAATTTTAACTCATCAATACAATCATAGTATTATAAGGAAGAACTCATAAAATCCAAACATATAAACATCATCCAATAATGCACTCAATAGTATTCAAGACCTTACTAATGTAGACACACCCAACTAACGATGAATTACCAATTCCTAATATAATAACTTGACTCAACCATTCTACTGTGAGTGTGTGTAAGATCAGATAGGTTACATTACTAGTTACCCGACCAAGATCTTGTCTTGTGTGATACTTCCCCTCCACCTGGACGATTGAACATATACTTGCATCCAACTAACACATGCCTACGGTAGTCAGCCATTCAACAAAATATGAATTTCACATAATACATCTCCATAGTTAGTATATCAATTAAATAACCATCCATTTCACATATATGAATTTCTTCACATATCATTGAATGAAATAATATTCATTCATAATTCATTGATAACAAAGTGCAAGCATAATTTATTCACCTTCAAAATTTAAATTACATTCACATTTACCTTACATAGTAATAGTAAATAGTAAGTACACAATTGGGGTGTAACAAGAATTGCGGAGCAAAACCAAAACACCACTTTGTTGCCAAAACACCTCTACAACACACTATTTCCTCTTTTATTCAAATTTTCTTAAAAGTACTTGGAAAATAAGCACTAGAAACACATTCTCATCATATTCACCACTTCAACATCATCACCAAAGCAATTGCATCACAGCAACTCAAATAATACCCACAAATATAAGCTTATCAAAGCAGCACTAGAGGTTGACACTAGTAACACTTACTAATGAAAACATAATGAAACTAATCAAAGCATCACCACAAATTTTCAACCATCACCAGCTGACATCAATGACAACACAAACATAAGCCTATTAACATCAATGAAAACACCAACTACTCATACTTGCAACAATCTCCCCCTTTTTCATTGGTGGCAACACATGATGTGAAAAAATAACAACAACAAACACAACTTTGATCACCAACATATTATTCCATACCAACTCTTTTTCTTTCTCCCTTTTACTTTCTCCCTCCTCGGCTTACTACTCTCTTTTTCTCAACTAAATCTTTCCTTTTTCAAATTATTCTATCTCCACCTTTGACATCAATGGCGAAGGATGGCACATTTCTCTCACTTTCCCACTTTGACATTAATTATGCGTGTACCTTCTCACCATTGTTCTACAACATCTTTTCCTTTTTATTTCTTTGCATACTCCTCCTTAGGAGCACACAACAAACTGTACCAACCAGCAACCACTACACATATCCTTTGACACAACTAACAAAGGACAACACCAACCTACATCAGCACTTACTCCCCCTAACTACAACAACCAACAATTCCACTACCTACTCCCTCAGAGACGTAGCCTCCAACATCAATTCAAGACAAAGAATGAATCTTGAAATCAACTGGACTGATGCATATCCTTATGCATCTAGTTCAATAAAGGAGGGGTAATAACCCCTAACTTCTCCCAGAGATCCTCAAAATTATCCTTAGGAAGAGCCTTAGTGAATATATCATCAACCTAATCCTTTTTAGGTGCATACTCAAGCTTCGCCTCATTCTCTGCAACCTTTTCTCTCAAAAAGTGATACTGGATTGAGATATGTTGTCTCCTTGAGTGCATCAACGAATTCTTTGAAATTTTAATAGCACTTGTATTATCCCAAAAGATAGAAATTGGTTCATCATATACCACTCTTATATCCTTCAAGGTTTTCCTCATCCAGAACACCTGTGTGTAGCAAGACGTTGCTCCAATATATCCTTCCTCTACATTAGATAAATACATTGATTCTTGCTTCTTGCTTAGCCAAGACACCAATCTGCATCCAAGAAATAATGCACCTACACTTTTAATTTTCCTATCATCCACACAACCTACCCAATCTACAACTATGAAAGCACTTAGAGAAAAATCAATATCCTTTGGATACCACAAACCATGTTCCAGAGTGCCTTTCAAGTATCTAAATATCCTCTTCACTGCTACAATCTGTGACTCTCTAGGATCTTCATGAAATCTAGCCAAAAGACAAATCGCATGCATGATATCTGATCTAGTAGCAGTTAGGTATAGCAATCCTCCAATCAATGATATATACTTGCTTTGATCAGCCTTAGGAGATTCATCATTCATACTCAGCTTGTAACCAGTAACCATAAGGGTACATACCAGTTTAGAGTCTTCCATTCCAAACTTCTTCAACATTTCATTGACAATTTGATTCTAAAATGAATATTCCTTTTTTGGTCTAATTGATTTGAAGTCTAAGGAATAAATTCATCTCCCCAAACATAGACATCTCAAACTCTTTTTGCATTTCTTCTAAAAAATTCTTACACATAGCTTCATTTCCTCCAAAAATTATATCATCAACATACACAACCACAATCAAGATTTGATTTTTTTCAAATTTGAATAGAGATTACTATATGTGGTACCTTTATTGAATCCGTGTTGTATCAAGTACCTATCCAACCCTACATACCAAGCTCTAGAAGCTTGCTTCAATCCATACAATTATTTCTTCAATATGAAGACCATATCTGATTTGTCTAATAATTAAAATCCTTTCGGTTGTTCAATGTATACTTCTTCCAACTCATCATTCAAGAAAGAATACTTCACATCCATTTGATAAACCTTGAAATCCTTATGTGTTGCAAAAGCCAAAAACATCATGATAGCTTCCATTCTTTCCACTAGATCAAATGTATCCTCAAACTCTATTACTTCTACTTGTGAGTAGCTATTACACACAAGGCTTTCCTTGTTTCTCACCACTTCTCCATTCTAATTCAATTTGTTCCAGAATACCCACTTAGTTCCAATTACATTCTTGTTTACTAGTCCTGGGAGAAGTTCCCAATTCTGATTCTTCTCAATTTGCATCAATTAATCTTCCATAGCCTTGATCTAGTATTCATCTTTGCATGCTTCAATCACTATTTTAGGTTTGAATTTAGAAAGTAAACATAGATTTACATGTTCTTCTATCATTGCAAATTTTCTCCTTGTCAAAACATCTTTCCTTTTTTCACCAATAATTTGATATTTAGAATTATTCTTCTACACATACTTAGGATTCTTAGGGATTCTTTCTGAAGCTTCTTCTTCTTCAATATGAACTTCTTTCTCCTTACCTTTATCTCTATCATTTTCTTTGCAAGAGGACTCATCTGATTCATATCCATCTATCACTACTAATTTCTTTCGTAAGTCTTCATCCACTTTGACACTTTCACTCTCAACATTCTTCTTCAACCCCTTGTTCTAGCACCAGTAACCTTTGCTTCTTTTAGAATATCCAAGAAAGATACCTTCATCATATCTTGTATCAAAATTCCCTAAGTTTTCTTCATCTCTTCTGATATAGCATTTTCTTCCAAACACTTTGAAGTATTTGATAGCAGGAATCCTTCCATACCACAAGTCATAGTGATTTTGTGCACTATTTTCTCTTGCTTGTACTATGTTAAGTATGTAGACAACATTATGAATTGCTTCTCTCTAGTAGACTTTTGGTAGGTTTTCCTCTTTCATCATTGTTCTTGTAGCTTCTAGAATAGTCTTATTCTTTCTTTCAACCACTTCATTCTCCTAAGGAGTCCTAGAGGTAGATAGATGCCTCTTTATTCCATGATTCTCAAAAAAAATGTTAAAATCATTGGAGGTGAACTCTCCACCTCTGTCAAACCTCAAACACCTAATTTTCATGTCCATTTCATTCTCCATAAATTTTAATTCTTTAAACTTATCTAGGGCGTTTAATATTTCTTTGAGAAAAGTAACCCAATTCATTCTAGAGTAATCATCAATCAATAGCATGAAGTACCTGTCACCTTGAAGACTTCTTACTCTAGTAGGACCACAAAGGTTTGTATGCTCCAACTCCAACAGTCTAATGATAGATTTTTCTTTTACTTTGAAACTTCTTCTTGCTTTCTTTCCAATCTGACATTCCTTGTAGATAGCATTGATGAACTTTGTAATCTTTGGCAGATCTCTCATAGCTTGATCTGAACTAATTCTCACTATTCTATCAAAATTGATGTGACACATCCTTTTATGTCATAACCAACTTTCATTAATCTATGTCATAAATCAATGACCATTAGCACCTTTAAGATGATAAACATTTCCATCTATCCTTCTTATAGTAGCAACCACAGCTTCAGAGCCTTTTTTGATCTCACATCCATCATCTTGAAACATAATATTATAGCCTTTGCTACACATTTTTCCAACACTCAAGAGGTTATGCCTTAAACACTTAACATAAAGAACATTATCTATATTATGATTTTCATCAAAACTAATTGAACCTTTTCCACATATCTTAGCAAATGTATCATCACCAAACTTAACTAGACCTCCTTCATATTTTTCAAGTCTAGAAAACTTACTTTTTTCACTAGTCATATGATTTGAGCATCCACTATCAATGATCTAGTAGTTCTTCTCCTCTCTAGCATGAAAAGTAGTCACAATAGCATGATGACCTGCACTTCTGGAGCACTTTCCTTCACACATCTCTCAAAGTTAGCAGAATTAGATTCAAATTTTATATCCATGAACAAGCATTCACTATCCTTGTCATCCCCATAGTCAGATTCATCATCAAATATACTGGCATCTTCTCTAACATAATAAATTTTCTCAATTGTTTTACCTTTGTTTCCCTTGTTCTTGTCATTTAAAGCTTTGTTTGGATATCTTGAAGCATAATGACCTATCTTTTCACAACTGAAAAATTTGAAAGGTAACTTACCTTTGTACTTTCCAATACCCTTTTTCATTCTCCTTAAAAAAAAATCTTCTACATCATCAAGATCCTTATGATCTAATTCTTTAGTCTTTTTTAATTTTCCATCCTTGAAAGCAATCTCAACTTTTGCATTACTTGAACCAAACTTTCTTAATTCAAAAGTATTTAAAGTGCTAAGTAGTTGATCTCTAGAGTAATTATTTAGATTTTGAAATTCCTTAATGAAGAAACCTTATGACTATAATATATAGGTAGAGTTCTCAGTACCTTCTTTACCACCTCACCATCTTCAAGATTTCCACCAAGCCCTCTGATGGAATTGGCAACTTCATTCAATTTTTGCATGTAGCTTATAAATTTTTCATCCTTTGACATCCACATATTTTCAAATATGATCTTTAGATTTTGCATCTTAGCTTGCTTTACCTTATCATCTCCTTCATAAATTATTTCCAGCTTTATCCATATTTTTTTAGCAGTTTTCAGATTCATAACTTTCACAAGTTCAGTATTAGAAAGACCACTTAAAAGAGCATACATTGATTTACCATTTTTTTCATAGGCCTTGATTTCATCATCAGTACTTGGACCATTTGCAGGCATAATGTATCCAATCATAACAAACTTCCAAACTTCATATCCAAGGGATATTATAAAACCTTCCATCCCTGTCTTTTAGAATGCATAATTTGATCCATCAAATAGAGGAGAATCTATCTTGTGCACCATCCCAAATCTACCTCAAGTGGTTAAGATTTCTTCCAAGGAACCTTACTCTGATACCAATTGTTGAATGCATAAGACAACTGAGAGGGGGGTGAATCAGTTATACATTAAAACATCAAAACCCCCATTGATATTCAGATCCACATCAACTTTAATAACCTTTAATCTATTAGTCATTTAGCATGAAAGAAAATAATAAAAACTTAAACACATCAACAATATGCACAATAGAACACTAAATTTATGTGGAAAACCCAAGAAGGGAAAAACCACAATGAGGTTTATCTCATAATATAAATTAATTGCAACATTGAACATAATATGCTCATTATCAAAGGGCTCACTACCCAAAAGAAAGAAGGGCTCATTGCCATATTATAGAAAACAAGAAACAAGAATTTTACAGTGAGAAATCCATCTCAGTGCAATAGAAAAGTCAGCCATAGCATCACCAACACATTCACATCCTTTTTGAAGATTGTAGACACCTTTTTCTCACTGCTTCCAGTAGTCTAACTCATTAAAGCTCACACTGCACTTCACAACTTTGCAACTCACATCACACACCTTACTCATTGATCCTCCATCAACATAACACTTATTTATACCCTCTTCAACCTTGAATACATTATCCAGGGTCGGTTATACACCTCAACCGTGCAAATTCAAATTAGGTCGACACCAAAACATTCCGACAATGGAAAATAATCAAGGTAGACCACATCACACCTTAACTCGGTCCTAAATCCACTCATACACGCTACGCCACAATTCCAAAATCACCAAAGCAAATCCGCAATTAGTGTAAACACCCAAGGTTGGTCGAACCTATGTAAACACCATTAAACATTTAATTACATGCTTACTTTGATCCAAAGATGACTCGCAGACCACACATAACTCTTTAACACAATTTGGAATATTCCACAAACACCCTAAAATCCAACAAATTCCTTCATAAAAACTTTCACTTGAAGAACAAACTCATCCTATTCACCCAAATAATCTTCCACACACTACATCTCAATAAATCAACTTGTAGAGCACCAAAAAATGAGCAACTTCAACCAAAGGTAGATATGAATTTTATCATAACACTTCTAGAAACCAAACTACAAAGAAATACGGAGAAAACTATTTCTCCCAGACACTACTGCAATACATAGTTCACACATTGGTGAACACAAATTTCTCTTCACAATGATCCAAAACAAGAAACTCTAGATATAACACCTTTGAACACCTCTAATCAACATATCTAAACCACACAAGCAGATCTTCAACATGGAAGAAATGTAGAGAAAAACTAGAACACCCCTTTGTATGCCAAAACACCTCTACAACATATTGTTTCCTCTTTTATTCAAATTCTCTCAAAAGCACTTGGAAACCAAGAACCAAAAATACATTCTCATCATCTTCACCGCTTCCTCATCATCACCAAACCAATTGCATCACAACTCAAATAACACCCACAAACAGAAGCTTATCAAAGCACTAGAGGTTGACACTAGTAACACTTACTAATAACAACATAATGAAACTAATCAAAGCATCATCCCAAATTTTTAACCATCACCAGTTGACATCAATGACAACACAAACATAAGCCTATTGACATCAATGAAAATACCAACTACTCATACTTGCAACAGTTTCTCCTCCCCATTTAGAACAAAAGCATCCAAACTTATTAGTGGAACAAGTTGTAACCCTCTAGAACCAATAATTTGATTAAAACATGATGGGAAAGGGAATTTTCATGCCCATTTCTTATCTACGCATCCTTTGTAATGAGTAAGGTAAGTTGACAAGATAAATAGTATGCAAATGGAATAATAACTTGAAGTGATCATAAAAAATGTAGGCATACCTACCTTCATAGGTGATATACTGGATAACAAACTTTACAACACCACACAATTTAGGTAGTTAATCTTGTTTCATGTCCTAACCATGCACCATTTCAATTGATTCCACACGTAGGAATTATTTCCATATGATTTTTAAATATTTTACCTTGTTGGGCCCTCTAGGAAAGAATGCTTCACCAGCTTGATGTAACCCAATGATGCAGGGACTTTCGAAGACCATAACTTTTGACCCGAGAGTGTGTTTGACTTGAAATTTCACGTGGAGGAGCATCTCAAAGAGGTGATTCCAACCCCCATTGAACTTGTCAAATTTTAGCACATATCAACACTTTTTTTGAGGTTGTTTTCAATCGTTTAAGGCCTTAAAATGATATTTTTCATATTTTTCTAGCACTTTCCAAATTTGGCTTTTTTATTTTTTTTCAAGATTTTTCATGTAATTAGAAAATTTATTTACAATTAGTCTTACTTTAGTTAGACTCATATAATTTGCAAGTTTCATAGCGAAATGAGTAAGCATGTTATAGTAATAAAAATAGATAGATTTTTAGGAGGAATTTTACTAGTTAAAGAATTTTTTTAGTTAGAGAAGATAGAATGCAATGAGAATTGAGAGAGTAAATTGAAGAATTCTAAGTAATCGTACTTGTGTTTTGATTTAATATTCTTAATTAAATTCATACCATGAAATTGTTTGCATTATCTAGTATCAAAGTGGGAATATGGTTGGGAGAGGAAGAGGAAGAGCAAGTCTTGCCTAGATGTACAGAGACATGCAAAATCTACAAAGTAGCAGAGTTTCCTTGAAGTATGATTGAAGATCAAAGGATAAGACAAAGGGGAGGTTAATCTTATGAAGAAATAGAAGATGAAGATCAAAAACTAGAACATGAAGAGGGAGCACAATTGGGATGCTTAATTTTTGAAGAAAGGATGCTTCGAGCATTAGAAGGGAAAAGTGAAGGAATTAAAGTTGAAGTTTGAGAGTATGCAGGCAATCTTAAACCAGAGGAGTTGATAGATTGGTTGAATGACATGGGAAATTATTTGAATGAGATACCATGACAAAGGAAAAGAAGGTTAAATTTGCATGTGTGTGTAGTGAAAATCCCCTAGTCTAAAATGAAAAACAAAGGAAGCACAACAACACCTCAAAGATTAGGCCTAGTTGAAACTAAACAAACAATAATAAAAACAACAATAATGATTATACATTTTTTCTTGTTTAGCTTGTTGAATTGGTTGACCCTTGAAGATGTTCTTGATGTATGCTCCTTGATGGAAAGCTTTCAATAATGGAGGTGGGTGAATGATGGAAGATGGTAGGTAAAAATGAAGAATGGCTTGAGTGGCTTGAATGCTGCAATAATGGCTTGTATGAAATAATGGCTTCAAAATCCTTCAAAATCTTAACCTATAACTTGAGGCCAAGGCCCTCCATTTAAATAAAAATGGACGGCTGAGATTGATCCACCATGGACAAGATGAAGGGTTGTGGTGAGTTGAGGAATCACAAGCCCTCACATCTTTCCATGTGGAGGGTGAGATGGAGAAAGGAAAAGGTGACATGGAAAAGGCCATGTGGTCCCAAGGTACTTGCAAGTACCTTGGGATTGGAGAGAATTTTCTCAAAAAAGAATTCCTTGTCCCCAAGTGGGGTTGAAAGTGACAAGTGAGGACTTTTAGAAAGTCCACTCTTTTCACCATGGGGATTTGAAATGGCATTGGAGAAATAAAAGTGAATTTTAAATTCACAAGCTTGGAAAAAACCCATGGATAAGACAAGGTCGTCCTAAAGGAGGTCCTTGTCCCATGTACTTGATGTGACCTATGAAAGGTCGTGGAGAAGAGAAATGCATGGGGGGAATAAGTGTGAATTTTTAAGTCACATGGGGAAGAGGTCGAACCTGATAAGGTAAGTACCATGAAAGGTTGACTTAAGGACATGCTAGAAAAGGT
This sequence comes from Sequoiadendron giganteum, assembly GCA_007115665.2. NCBI lineage: Eukaryota > Viridiplantae > Streptophyta > Pinopsida > Cupressales > Cupressaceae > Sequoiadendron > Sequoiadendron giganteum. The sequence goes on from CM021110.1 coordinate 309,962,970, forward strand.
AAGTGATTAAGATTAAGGTTGTGCAAACAGGTGATTAGGAAAATTAATGAAGATTAAAGGCAAGTGGCTAAATATGGAGGATGTGACATTAATCCTGATTAAGGATATGCACATCCTAATGAAGGATTAACTAGATTAATTCAGATTAGTGAAAAGGTTATGGAGGATGGGACAAGGAGAGAAAGAATGAATTTAAAATTGAATAGGACAATTGACTAAATTAAATAAATTAATTTATTTATTTAATTTAGAGAGGAAATGGTAAAGGATAAAGTATTTAACTAAATACTTTTAGGAACCTTGGATAATGGGATAATATTAATTAAATGTGTCATTTAATTAATATAGACGAATTAGACGAATAACTGATAGGATTTTGACCATATGGGAGTGGTCAAATTTGGGTTTCTACATTTTGACCCTCTTCAAAATATTGTTAGAATAACAGTGTTTCGAAAAGAAAAAAAAATGTAAATGACTCTATAGAGGAAGCGACTAGAAGAAAAGATGCCCCAACATGGGAGAGGCTGCGTGAGCTGCTCAAATTGAGGGGAGTGAAGGGAGATTCCCCAATCACGCGGGAAATTACCAAGAAGAAGGTATGGATGGATATGGTAAGGTATGTCCCCTCGAGAGGACATGCAGGTTTAAGAGAACACGGGTGTGTTCTCGAAAGGGATGAGATGATGCAAGGGTAGATGGGAAAGATGATGCAAAATGATGGATGGAATAGAGGACGGTAAGATGAAGAGATAAAGGCAAGCACAAATGGATTCAAGGAAAAATAGGATTTTTCGATAGTCAAGCTACAAGCCAGGATGGAATGATGATGGATGGACTGTTCTTGATGAGGGAACGATATATCCCAGAACAACACAAGGATAGGGAAGGATAAATCATGCGGATGAGGGAAGGATACATCCCGATGATGACAATGATGATGATGATTGGGTCAAGGCTTGTAGCAAGGCTGGGAACAAGCCCAAGGATGTGATTAGATTATTTTTGCTAGACTAAATGTATTAGGATTGGATGAAGATGTGAGATGGTTAAAATGAATGAAGATGATGGAGGTAAAGATACAATCCTAATGCAATTTTCCATTTCAGAGCATTGATTTTTTCTATAGCATAAGACACCAGGTACCATGGTATGTGAAACCAAGGAATATTAGTGTCTAATGCGTACACAAACACAACAAACAAGGAGGCTATCCCAACACCCCAAAGTCATGATGACTTTGGTTGGGCCAGGTATGGGGATTACCACAAGCACAAAAGGATGTCCTAGCATAACACAAGACCTTGGGGATCATGGTGGGTACTACGTGGGACAACCAAGAAGATAGCAACAAACAAAGATCAGGATATGTCCCTATGTTAACTAGTCAAAACACACCATAATATGATAGATCATGGCAGCCTTAACAAGTGATGATAGGGAGCTCAAATAATAAATAAAAACCAAAAGTATCAAAAGATTGCAATCAATTTCAAAACATCCTTTTCCATAGGATCGAGAGGATGGATGGGGTTGATGAGGTATGTTAGGAAGGATACATCCTGTTGAGACCAAAGATGGGTGCTAAACTAAAAGATCGATAATGACGTCGAAGATTCGAAAACCAATTAAATCTCATGACACAAATGGATTCCATTTGTGAAGAACAAGCTAGATAAGGACATATTTGACAACAAGACACAAGATGGACACACCCGCAAGACCAACACACCCTAAAGACCTAGGGGCTCGGGGGTTGATCAAAGATCAGCCTTCCCTACGTGAAAGCGTAGAGCCCTCACAGTTTGATAAAAGGCCATGGATGAAAGTGGAAAGAGGACAATGGAGACCTTGAGGGATGATGAAGATGGATGGTACAAATACCCTAGGGGTGGGTGAAATGATTTAGCCTTGCCTACATGAAAGCACAGGGGTAATGTAGTTCGATACAAGGCCAAAGATAGACGATGGAAGATGACAAGACAGACATAAGACAAAACCCCAGGGGCGGATCAAATGATCGACCTTGCCTACATGAAATCGCAGGGGCAACTTAGTTCACCGAAAGGCCAAAGATAGACCATGGACAAGGGATGGTGAGATGATCATGATAAGGAGACACGATGATGGATCTTATATGATGAGCCAGGATAGGCCGTGCAGGGATGGGATAGTTATCCAAATTAGTACAAGATGAATTGGGAGGATGAGATGATGGATAGATTAGTGACAAAAAGTGATAAGAGATCAGAAAGATGTGAGGAATAGATAGGAATGAGGATAGTGTAATATATGGCATTGGATTGTGTGGGAGGATCCTATAGCTAGATACCAATGACAAGGGATTGTGAGATGGAAGGATAAATAGAGGCAAATGGATGGATTGATAAAGATGGGGAGATAAGGATGAAAATATGAAAAGGACTAGTGGATGGGTAGATATGGAGATAAGGATGGGGAGGTGGAAGGGATTACTTGGAGGGATGGACGGATGATGTCTCCAAGAATGTTGTCACAATGAAGGAGATGCCCCCACTCTAAATATGCCATGTGTGACGAGGCAAGAGGGATGGCAAATAGAAAGATGGGTGAATAAGGGAGAGGAGATATAGATAAGGAAAGGAGATGGATGGTGGTATGATTGGATGGATGATGAAGGTAGATGGATGTAGATAAAATGCATGGATTAGAAAAGTAGATGGGGAGGATAAGGAATATGATAGTGTATGGATGAAAGGAATATATGCCAAGAGGTGTCCAAAGAATGTATATATGTTTTCCCCTAAGGTCAAGATCACAAGGAATATGGAGGGACTAGATACAAATGGGATATGATGGGTAGGATGTGGAAGATAGGCAGATGTAGGAGATGGAGAAAAGGAATGCGTAGGTGGAAGCTGCCCCCAATTGTGGAAGTAGACTGAATGGGGGATTTACGCATGACGCCTATTTTCCAAGTTTTCATCATGGTACTTATCCAAGGTGCTTGTTTGCCAATTTTTCACCATTGGACGAATTATTTTCTCTTTACTATTTTATTTTTCTCTTTTTTTATTTTTCTAACCTTTTGGACTAGGATGTGGATGAAGATGGATAAAGATAGGGATATGGATATGTGGGTTTGGAAGATATATGATAATAAGATCCCATGTGTAAAGTGACCATTGGATGTTGGTACAACCTTATTAGAATGGATGGATTATGCAAGGGGATGGATCAAAGGGATTTGATGGGGTAGATATGTGGGATAGTGGATGGGATGTTGAAAAGTGTATGGATGGAATGATGGAGTGGATGTGTGATGGGGGAAGGTGTTCAGAACTGACATTGGCACATGTGGTGGATGTGAAATGATAGGAGAGTTGATGGATGGAGAATGTGGTGATAATGGAGTAGTTGGGATAGTGAATTTTGGGACATAAGGACCCAAAATAGATTTAGGAGATGGAGGATGCAAATGATTTTTTGGTGGACTAGAAACTTTGGATGTCGTTATGGATTGTTCATTTGAAGGCATGGCATATTTTTTCTTTGGGATCCACATGGTTTTGATTGTTTCTTTGGTGGGCCTTTGTGGCCTTTTGGATTGATTTGGATGTTGGATTTGATTTTTCTTTTTGTCAACATGTCTTTTGAAAGGGACATAAGGAGCTTTAGATTCATGTGGATGTTTGGATTTATACATGTTTGCTTTGGCATCCAGAGTGCTTTTAGTAGCAATGGGATGGGTAGGAGGCGATGGACGATGTTGAGGAGATGTGGATGGAGTGATAGAGGTAGGATTTTGACGATGGTGTGTGGATGGGGGATGTGAGATAGCATGCATGGAGGGGTGCCTTTTTTGATCCTGATTAGGAGTTATGAAGTTAGGATTTCCATGTTGTGCACTAGGGATAGGTGGTGGATGGATGAAATGATGAAGAGGATAGGATGGAGGGGGTGATTTTGGGATATAAGGGCCCAAAATGGATGTTGTATATGGAGGATGTATTATGGTGGATGGAGGTACGTAAGAACCCAAAGTAGATGCAGTAGATGAAGAATGAGAAATGGTGGATGGAGGGATATAAGGATCCAAAATGGACTTAGAGGATGAAGGAGGAAGATGGGCGGTTGTTTTGAGGTAATATTATGGAGGAGGGGGGATGGCGACAAATGATTTAGGGGAATGGTGGGAAGTGCCTCTCATTCCTTTAGAAGAGGATCATTTAGGATGCATGGAGGTTGTACCAACATTTTTGAATTGTGATCCTTGGGAGATATATCCAAGACCTTGTGTGCTTGGATGTTCTTTGACCTGGATGGGCTCTAAAATACCTTGCTCATGAATGCCTAAACCTTTTCCTTGATAGTTCATGTTCTCGAGCATGTGATATATGGTAGGATTCTTATTCTTTTGGAAGCATGATGTGAGTCCATTAGTAGGTGGAGGAGGAAGGGTGGTGCATATACTTTATTTTTCTTTTTTAAGAAGACCACCATGGATGAGTGTAATGTTACTGAGGTGATATAAAAGTGGTTTTGGGATGGTAGAGTTGGGCAGCAATGAAGGATCATGTAGCTGAGATGGTGGGATGACAGCATCCTGATTTGGAGGAGGAGATGATAAGGGATCACGAGAGGGATTAGGTGGTATGACAAGATCGAGATTTGTGGCAGTGGGTGATAAGGGCTCATGAGATGGAGTGATTGGATCTTGAGTGCAAAGGGTATCATGGGATAGAGTGGGTGAGCTAGTGTGATCCTGAGATGGAGTAGATAGGATGGTAGGACCAGGATTCGGTTGAGGAAAGGAATCATGAAATGGGATGGATGGAGTACTATGATCTTGGGATGGAGTGGATGGGGTGGTAGGATCGGGATTTTGAGGAGAGGATATGCTTGTATGCTTTGGATCATGCCCTTGGCATGGATCATCTTGTATGGGAGGCATGACGAGGGAGGAGTGATGGAGGGACTCCTCAGGTGTGGGAGATGGAAGGACGAAGGATTCATGAAGGTTATGGGATTGGATTTCGATGATACAAGGACTAGGGGGAGCGCATTGGATTTGGGTGTCTTCAATGGGTTGGATGGTGATAGGAGTAGGAGATGGGGATTCAGTGGGCTTAATGGGTGTGACGAGATCAATTTTTTGGATGGTGTTAGGAAGGGTAATGGTAGTGATAGGTGTAGGATGGAGGGGGGCCTCATCACTAGTGATTGTACATGATAGAGTGGGAGGGCATGGTTCCACAATATCAAGATGTGGATTTGGGGATGTCTCTTATGTCATGTGTCCTTGGATGACATTTGGAATGAGGTCTTTGGGCATTGTAGATTTAGGTGAAGTGATAGGAATGGATAGAATATTATGGATGGGTGGAAGACTAGAATTAGGATTGGTGGATTAAGATTAGATGAGTGGATGGGATTGGATGGGATTGGATGGAGGACTAGGAAGATATGGAGGATTAAGATCAGAGATTGGTGGATTAGGATTGGATGGAGGATTAGGATTAGAGACTAGTGGATTAGGATTAGATAAGGGGATGGGATTGGATGTAGGACTAAGAGGAGATGGAGGATGTGGATTAGGATTGGATGGAGGATTGCGGAAGGATGAATTGGAGGAGGGATTAAGATATAATGCGATGGAGGGGGAAGTGACATGGGAGGATGTGGATGTTGGATTAGGTTGGGGAGATCAGGATGGTTGATTATAGTAGGAATATTGGGATGGTAGATTACAATAGGAAAGTGTGAATGTTGGATTAGGATGGGAGGATTGAGATGGTGGATTAGCATAAGAGGACATGGGTGGTGGATTAGCATAGGAGGACATGGATGGTAGATTGAGATAGGAGGACATGGACGGAGGATTAGGATAAGAAGATTGAGATGATGGATTAGGATAAGAGGAAAATTGGGATGGTGGATTAGCATAAGAGGACGTGGGTGGTGCATTAGCATAGGAGGACATGGATGGTGGATTGGGATAGGAGGACATGGTCGGAGGATTAGGATAAGAATATTGAGATGGTGGATTAGGATAATAATATTGAGATGGTGGATTAGGATAAGAGGAATATTGGGATGGTGGATTATGATAGGAAGGTGTGGGTTTTGGATTAGGATGGGAAGATGGGGATGTGGGATTAAGGTAGTGGTATTGGGATTGTTGATGTTGATAAGGATAGGAGTATGGGGAAGGTGAATTACTATAGGAGGATGTGGATACTCAATAGGATAGGGATGGAGAGGGAGGACATGAGGAATATGTGGATGGTGAGGATATTGTATATCCCTTGTCAAGGGTAGCATAAGGACTATCATTAGATGCAGATAAAGGCATGGGGGGATAATTTGGAGGAGTGGTTGAATTTTGGGAGGAAATTGGAGAAAAATTACTAGTAGTAATAGCATCAAGGGGATCTATATTACACTCTTCTTGATCAACAAGACTTTTTTAATCATCAACAACGTATTTAGGATTCCCCTTGACTACTATTATTAGTCACGCGGGAGGAAGATAAGGATTCATGACATCAGATGAAAGGGATACAGATCGAGAATATGGGAATAGATTATTAGAAGGACATAATAGATGATGAAAAGATAAATAGGATGGATTGGAAGAAGATGGAAGAAGATATAGGTGGACTAAAGCTCAAGTTGGGATTCAAGTTAAGCTCATATGGGGATTGGATAAAAGCTCAGATTCGGATGATGGGATTAAAATTCAGATTAGAATTGGATTGGAGCTTAGATTAGGACTAGATTAAAACTCATATTATGGTCTAGGACAGTCCAGGGGTGACAAGATTGAGAAAAACCGAAAATTTAAATTTTTAATTTTTTTCTGTCGTAATAAATCACATTTTCGGAGGTCTTTGAAGTAGAATTTGGGACTCAAACTTGTGTCAGTCCCTAGAATTGGGCTATTGAAGGCACACTATTTTATGGATTGGATTAGTACTCTAGAGACCTTTCCAACAGTGTAAACGGTTCTGAATTTGGAGTACCGAGTAGAAAGTTATGACCCCAACAAGTTAGGGTAAATAAATTCCTTGGTTTATTTAAAAATTGGATGGTTTGGGGATGGATAGGATGAGGAGGAATGACTAGATGATGTTTTTAGACTGAAGAAGATGTAGGTTAATTGTGGTATGAAGAATTTACTATTTGGATGTGATGAAAAAGGCAAAAAGCAGTTGAACGGACATCAAAATGGACTCGAACAGGGCCCCGAATGAAGAAGAAAAGGCAGATTCGCCCCTCTATTCGGGGCCAGGTCACCTGTCTACTAGGGAAAGGTCGCTTGTCAAGGCAGGGTCACATTTTATGGTAGGGAAAGGTCATCTGTCAGGGCAGGGTCACCTATTCTGGCAGGGCAAGGTTGCTTGTCCGGGCATGGCAAGGTCGCCTGTCAGGGCAGGGTCACCTGTTTTGGGGCAGGGCTACCCAAACAGCTTTTGGAGTCGACTTAGTCTAGAAAATAGTCAAGTGATATTGATAAAAAGGGTGAAAAGGCTTCCAATACAAGAAAATGGGTGCATGAAACGGGTGAACGGATACTCAAAATGGGTGAATGGACACTCAGAACAAGAAAATGGATGCTTAGAACGGGAGAACGACACTCAGAATGGACAAACGGATACCCAAAATGGGTGAACGGATACTCAGAATGGGTGAACGGACACTCAGAATAGGAAAACGGATGCTCAGAACAAGAGAACAATGCTCGGAACAGGAAAATGGATGTGAACAGATGCACAGAATGAGTGAACGGATGTTTGGAATGGGTGCACAGAACAGGTGAACGGATGTTTGGAACGGATGCACGGAACGAGTGAACAGATGCTCGGAATGGGCGAACGATATTTAAAACGGGCAAGAAGATATCCAGAATGGGTGACCAACTACTTGGAACGGGAGAATGACGCTCAGAACCAGAAAATGGGTATTTGAAACGGGGAAACGACTAGCAAACGGAGGCTAAAAATGATTGTTTGGAGGGTAGGGTCACCCCTTTGAGGGCAGGGCCACCCCTTTGAGGGAAAGGACACCCAAGACAAGGGCAAGCTCACCCAAATCAAGGAGGATGAAGAACAGGTCCGAAAAATGGTCGAACGGACACCAAAATGGAGTCGAATGGGGTCATGGATGGGGAACAGGATGACAAAATGAATGAAGGGATTTGACTAAACAGATTCGGATGGAGACTTGGAGGGAGGATAGGAATACCAATGGACAAATGGATATGCCTACAGTGATCAAAACGAGGACGCGAATGAAGAATGGGACAAAAAACGGTCGAACAGACACCAAAACGGATCTGAACGGGGTCGCAGATGAAGTAGAAAAAGTTTGTTTCACCCATGTTTGAGGGAAGGGCCGCCCCTTTGAGGGAAATGTCACCTCTTTGGGGGTGGGGTCACCTGTTCAGTGAAAATTGATCAAATTTGACTTCAACAGAGTGGAAAATAGCTGAGACAGAAGGGCGAGGTTGCCCCTGTTAGGGCAAGGCCATCCCTTTGAGGGTAGGGTCACCGCATTGACGGCAGGGCCGCCCAAACTTGGGCGGTCAAATTTGGCTTGGTCTGAGTGAAAAATAGTTGAAACAAGAAGGTGGGATCACCCCTTTGAGGGTAGGGTCGCCCCTTTGAGGGCAGGGTCACCTCTGTGTGTTTGATTGGACCTAACTTAGGAAAAAATAGCCAAAAACACAACAAACAGCAAACAAAAGGCCAAGGTTGACTGGTTTAAACAGATATACACTAGTTTGGCACAAAGAAGACAATTCAAGCAACACAATCCAAGGATATGAATGAAGAATGGGACAAAAAATGATCGAACGGACACCAAAACGGATCCGAACGGGGTCGCAGATGAAGTAGAAAAAGGTTGTTTCACCCATGTTTGAGGGAAGGGCTGCCCCTTTGAGGGAAATGTCGCCTCTTTGGGGGTGGGGTCACCTGTTCAGTGAAAATTGATCAAATTTGACTTAAACAGAGTGGCAAATAGCTGAGATAGAAGGCCGAGGTCGCCCCTGTTAGGGCAGGGCCACCCCTTTGAGGGTAGGGTCGCCCCTTTGAGGACAAGGCCGCCCAAACTTGGGCAATTGGTCAAATTTGGCTTGGTCCAAGTGAAAAATAGTTGAAACAAGAAGGGCAGGGTCGCCCCTTTGAGGGTAGGGTCGCCTCTGTGTGTTTGATTGGACCTAACTTAGGAAAAAATAGCTATGGAAAAGGACCAAAAACACAACAAACAGCAAACAAAAGGCCAAGGTTGACTGGTTTAAATAGATATACACTGGTTTGGCACAAAGAAGACAGTTCAAGCAACACAATCCTAAGATTTAGTGTTATGGGTATGGCCAACACGATCCTCTATCTAGGATGAACAAGACAACTAAGGGCATCCCCAATATACGCACGGTACATGGGGCACAACTGTGAACACCAGCCCATCACCAGCATGAGTCAATAACTTCCAGTGAGAAACTGGAAGCTCGAACCAACTCTTCACGTCTTGTCTAGGTATCACCCTAGCTTCAACGCTCCACCAGACACAACGTGATTGGATTGAGGTACAACTTTCGCTCTCCCCTCTTTATATACCCCATCGGTATGCGTGGTTGGAATCGTCCCTTGGGGTGATGAAATCCCCAAGCAGGTCCTGCTAAGAAAATAAAAAGGGCTAAAAAAGGACTTAAGTGGACTATGATTTCTCTTCACCCAGGATCATCAAATTGTGCAAGGGGATTGGATATGTCAATAGTCCACTTATACAAGCACAACAAATAAGTTCATTGACCCCTCTTAATTAAGTCTATGTTCCTAGTTAAAAATGAAAATAACAAGTAATCAACTAAAGAAAACAGTCTTTCTCTACCTGCAACAAATGTGTTAGTAGTTTGTTTTTGTTGTCTGCAACAATTGAGTTGCACAAACGTTAGTAAACAACACACTCACCAACAAATAGATATTGGCAGGTTAGAAATAGTGAAAAATTGACTATTTGTTTACCTGTTTTACCTCTATTTCGGGTGGGGTCGTCTCTGTGTTTTAGGCATAGCCGGCTCTTAGGGCGAGGTCGCCCCTTTGTGGGTGGGGTCCTATTTATGGGCGAGGTCACCTGTTCAGTCCAGAACCTACAGAAAAGTTGGAAAAACAGGAAAAAAAAATAGAAAATCAGGATTTTGGGCGGGGTCGCCCCTTTTTGGGCGAGGCCGCCTGTTTAGTCCAAAACTTGCAGAAAAATAGGAAAAACAAAAAATAGAAAATTGGGATTTTGGGCGAGGTTGCCCCTTTGTGGGCGAGGTCAGCTGTTTGTGGGAAGGGTCACCCGTTTGTGGGTAGGTTAGCCCCTTTTTGGGCAGGGTCACTTGTTCAGTCCTGAACCTACAGAAAATTCAGGAAAAACAGAAAAAATAGAAAATCGGGATTTTGGGCAGGGTCGTCCCTTTGTGGGTAGGGCCGCCTGTTCGTGGGCTAGGTCACCCCTTTGTGAGCAGATTCACCCCTTTGTGGGCGGATTCGCCTCTATGTTCCTAAACCTACAAAACTTCAAAAAATAGAAAACGTGAAAGGAATAGACCCGTGACGTGGGTCCCACCGAGGGTGTTAGAAATGTGTGCAGTGAAAATCCCCTAGTCTAAAATGCAAAACAAAAGAATACAAGAAAAAGGAAACACAACACCTCAAAGATTAGGCCTAGTTGAAACTAAACAAACAATAACAAAAACAACAATAATGATTATACCTTTTTGCTTGTTTAGCTTGTTGAAGTGGTTGACCCTTCAAGATGTTTCTTGATGTATGCTCCTTGATGGAAAGCTTGCAATAATCGAGGTGGGTGAATGATGGAAGATGGTAGGCGAAAATTCAAAATGGATTGAGTGGCTTGAATGTTGCAATAATGGCTTGTATGCAATAATGGCTTTAAAATCCTTCAAAATCTTAACCTCTAACTAGAGGCCAAGGCCCTTCATTTAAAGAAAAATGGATGGTTGAGATTGATCCACCATGGACAAGATCAAGAATTGTGGTGAGTTGAGGACTCACAAGCCCTCACATCTTGCCATGTGGAGGGTGAGATGGAGAAAGGACAAGGTGACATGGAAAAAACCATGTGGTCCCAAGGTACTTGCAAGTACCTTGGGATTGAAGAGGATTTCCTCAAAAAAGATTTTTTTGTCCCCAAGTGGGGCTGAAAGTGACAAGTGAGGACTTTTAGAAAGTCCATTCTTGTCACCGTGGGGATTTGAAAGGGCATTGGATAATTAAAAGTGAATTTTAAATTCAAAAGCTTGGAAAAAACCCATGGATAAGACAAGGTCCTCATAAAGGAGGTCCTTGTCCCATATACTTGATGTGACCTGTGAAAAGTCATGGGGAAGAGAAATGCATGGGGGGAATAAATGTGAATTTTTAATTCACATGGGGAAGAGGTCAAACCTAATAAGGTAAGTACCATGAAAGGTTGACTTAAGGACATGCTAGAAAAAGTAAGTGATTAAGATTAAGGTTGTGCAAACAGGTGATTAGGTGAAATAATAAAGATTAGAGGCAAGTGGCTAAATATGGAGGATGTGACATTAATCCTGATTAAGGATATGCACATCCTAATTAAGGATTAACTAGATTAATCCATATTAGTGAAAAGGTTATGGAGGATGGGACAAGGAGAGAGAAAGAATGAATTTAAAATTGAAGAGGATAATTGACTAAATTAAATAAATTGATTGATTTATTTAATTTAGAGAGAAAATGGTAAAGGCTAAAGTATTTAATTAAATACTTTTAGGAACCTTACAGAACGGGATAATATTAATTAAATGTTTCATTTAATTAATATAGATGAATTAGACGAATAAATGATAGGATTTTGACCATATGGGAGTGGTCAAATTTGGGTGTCTACAGCATGCACCAAGCTAAAGGGTCATGCAATGATCTAGTGGGATCACCTACAAAAGAAAGAACCAAAAATGGAAAGAAAAAAAATAAAAAACATGGAATTAAATGGAGAAGAAGCTAAGAGAGAAGTTATTGCATATGGACTATAAACAAACCTTTTCGTAGATTACAGAACTTGAAGCAAAAAAATTCTACATGTAGGACTATACAAATGAATTTTACAAGTTGTCCATTTGTGTGGAGCATCAATAAATTGATAAATAGATGGCTACAAGGTATGCAAATGGTTTAAAATTTTCCATTTGAGATGAGCTAAGCATGCATAGGGTGAGCAATGTGGGAGAAGCATACTAGCTAATTTTGAAGGCAGAAGAAAAACAAAGTAAACAATATTTTCAAAGAGATACGGTGGGGAGAGGGACAACACCTCCATCATGAGGTGTCTCTAACTATAGTCGAGGAGAATCATCCAAAGGGGCAGATAAATCAAAAGATACTCGACAAGATCCTCAAGGTCAACAAAGAGGAAGAGGATTTCCAAGGGGCAAAGGTTTATGGTGGTGGTAGAGGCTGGGATAATCCAAGAAAACCTTTCATTTGTTATAGATGTGGTGAAGAAGGTCATAAGGCATTTGAATGTCCAAACTATCAGATAAAAGAATGGAGACAAGGGGAACAACACAAAATAAACTTAGTTAAAGATGAAAATGAAGGAGAAGATCAAGAGGTCCCACCAATATGGGAGAGAGCGTCATGATAAGAGAAACAGTGATTCCAAAAAAGGGTCAAATGCAGACCAACAATCGTGATGATTCCTAGCTTCAAACCAATATTTTTCAAATCAAATGCACTTCAAAAAGAAAGGTATGTCAATTTATTATTGATGGTGGCAGTTGTGAAAACATGCTTTCTAAAGAAATGGTAGATAAACTAAATCTAAACTCTAAAAAACATCCACACCCTTATCATATTGTATGGTTTAAAATGGGGAATGAATTTATTGTTGATAAGAGGTGCTTAATTAAGTTTTCCATAAAAGAGACTTATAAGGATAAAATATGGTGTGATGTCATTCCAATGGATGAATGTCATGTGTTGTTGGGAAGGCCATGGCAATAGGACAAGAAAGTAATGTATGATGGGGAAAATATTACATACACCATTTGGAAAGATGGTTCTAAGGTGACTTTATTACCCTTTAAGGATGAAGGGAAAATTGAGTATGTTCTCCATGAGAGAACTCGTCAAAGAAATGAAAGTGATTAGGTTTTGTTATGTGCTTTTGGTGCACAGAAAAGGAGGTGAAGAAATACCAATACCAACAAAAGTTGCAAAGGTATTAGAAGAATAAACCAATGTTGTGCCAGATGAGTTGCCAAATGGGCTACCACCAAAAAGAGATATTCAACACCACATTGATCTAATAAAGAAGCATCCCTACCTAATCAAGCAGCTTATAGGATGAGTCCTACACAACATGCAAAGATCAATAGGCAAGTGGCAGATCTTATAAGGAAAGGTGTGGTGAGGAAGAGCATGAGTTGGTATGATATAATTGCATTATTGACGCCAAAGAAGGATGACATGTGGAGGATGTGCATAGATAGTAGAGAAATTAATAAAATCGCCATCAAATATCAATTTTCTATACCTTGCTTGGTTTACATGATGGATGTACTTGCAAGAGCTACATAATTTAGCAAAATTGATCTACGAAATGGTTACCACTAGATCCGGATTTGAAAAGGGGGTGAGTGGAAAACAACCTTCAAGACTGTGGATGGATTATATGAGCGAATGGTTATGCATTCATGTTATCCAATGCACCCAGTACCTTCATGAGGCTAATAAAAATTGTGTTGTGCCCTTACATTGGTAAGTTTGTGGTAGTTTATTCTGGTGATATTTTGGATTTTAGTAAGGGCAAAGAAGAGCACCTGCAACATTTGAGAATCATATTGGGTGTGTTGAGGAAAGAAAAACTCTATGCAAACTTGAAGAAGTGCAGGTTCATGTAAGAAAGTCTAGTATTTTTGGGATTTTTCATTTTTGCAAACAAAGTCAAAATGGATGTAGAAAAGGTCAACGCAATTGTGGAATGCTTAGTCAAAGGAGCATAACAGAGGTAAGAAGTTTTCATGGGTTAGCCACATTTTATCAAAAATTCATCTTGAATTTCAGTAGTATAATAAAACCCATAACAGACTGCACCAAAGGAATGGAGTTTGTATGGACCGGGGAGGCTAAGGACATTTTTTAATTTCTAAAAAAAGGGTGACAAAAGCTCCTATTTTAGCATTACCATATTTTGATAAAGCATTTGGAAAGTGGGCATTGGAGTTGTACTAAGTCAAATAGGTAGTCTATAGCTTTCTTATGTGAAAATTTGAATGAGAAAGAAAGAATTATTCAACTTATGATATAAAATTTTATGCAATTGTGCAAGCACTGAGACATTGGAGGCATTACTTAGTGCCCAAGGAATTTGTGTTATTCATAGACCATATTGCTTTAAAATATTTAAATACACAAAAAAGGTTGAATAGCAGGCATGCAAAATGGGTCTCTTTTTTACAAGGACACACCTTTGTTCTAAAGCATAAGTCAAATAAACATGACCAAGTTACAAATGCTTTAAGTAGACATGCTGTACTGTTGACAACAATGAAAAGTGAGGTGATTGGTTTTGATGCTATCAAGGATTTATATATCTAATGATGATTTTTGGGAGATTGTGGAACAATTGAAGACCCCAGTAGCTGGCAACATGAATCACATTCAAGGTGAATATTTGATGCAAAATGGCTACCTCTTCAAAGAAAAACAACTATGTATTCCAACTAGGTCTATGAGAGATCATTATCAAAGAGCATTATAACAATGGGTTGATTGGACAGTTTGGCAAAGATGAGACTATAGCCTTAGTAGAGTATAGGTACTACTAGCCAAAGATGAAAAGAGACATAACCAAATAAGTAAGAAGGTGTTGAATCTGTCAAGTGGCTAGAGGACACTCACAAAATACAAATTTATACATGTCATTACAAGTGCTATGAGGACCATGGATAGAATTAAGCATGGACTATCTTGGGGCTCCCAAACACGAGGTATTGAATCCATTTTTGTAGTTGTTGACAGATTCTCTAAGATGGCTCATTATGATCATCTTCCTTATTCTCATACATACATAATACACATGATTCATACTCTTATCTCCCACTTTTTCCTTCCTTATATAGCCTTTTAATGCCTCTTCATAATGTCTTTATATCATATCATTTTATAACAACACTTATCTTCCCACAAATAAACATTTTCTTTTATTATATTTGCCCTTTTATAGTTAATTTACCCATATTAGAAGTGTTTTAGGACTATTTAATCGATATATAATGAATATATAGGTCTAGAAATGACCCAAATTACATGTGGTATTGTGAAACATCTTGTATGTTGCCAACATCTAGTAATCCCTTAGCTCTATAACTTGCAAAATGAAAATATGCTCTACTATATTTGTTAAACTAACGATGCTCACATAAATTTAAATCTTGTCTAAGTAAATAAAAATACCAACCATCATTTTATTAATAAGAGTCCAAGACCTTCACCAATGTGTCCATCAAACTTGTCAATCTTTGAACGAAATGTAGCTTCAATTGCTTACAAATCTATAAAACCACTCAAGTCAAAAGCTCCTATTGCAACCAAAAAATCCAAAACACCTCAAAAAAAAGTACCCCCTTCATGATAGAACCAAGTCTCATACCAAACATTGTTAAAAAGGGTAAACTGCTAAAAATATAAACTTCTCAAAAGACTATGGAAATATAATATTTGTTAATGCAACATTAGATTAACCATTAAAATCATCTGAAGGTATATAGCAACAAATTAGAAATCAGCAAACCATAAAAATATGACATCGGATGTACATAAGAAAACCCTTTCAAGAAAAAACTCCAACTAAAGAGAATACAAGTCCATATTAATTTTTGAAACAAGAGTAAATAATCAACAAGTTTCTCCCTTCAATTCAACACCATTCTAATAGTATCTATGTATCTATAAATAATCCATAAAACCTCTATCCGATGCATACAATACAAGAGTTGAGAGGAAACCACGGGTAGATTATTTTAACCATAACACTCAAAACCAATGTATGATAAAAATCCAACGCCCCCCTAATATAAGCAATGTGCATGATTAAAAATTTAACTCCTCGAGCATCTTTGACCCATGTGAAAAGTGAGAAAAATCCTCAAAAGGTGCTCCATTATGCTCTCCATTACACAATGTGGGCCCACCCAACATGCAGAGATTCTTTGCTCTCTTTACTAGCACCTAGGATTGGGGAAGCGGTGTAAATGAAGTCAAGTCAGACCATAATCACCATTGTAATACTCCACCTCCCTCCTTAATGCAACCACAACTAATACTTACAAATTAAAAGTAGAAGAGTAAAATAATAATATCCCACAACTGACTACATGGGCATCCAAATACACATTCTAAGATGTTAGAAATCCAACATTAGAAAATGCGATTGCAATTAAATATCACACTATCCTAACATTAGAGGAAAAGTCATTTAAGGGCCCATGTTCTCTACCTTCATTATTAGACTGATCTTTGAAATAATCCAAAAACACCTTGGAATGCCATAAATTATGTGATGATAATATAATTGAGTCCTTTTGACATGTCTTGCCCTCAATAACCTCTTCATGCCCGATATATTTGAGGGTAAGTATCATGTTTTGTAAGATAATTGCATAAAACATATTACATTAGTGACTACGATCCATTGATGAAGTTGTGTGGCTCATCAAGGTCATAAAAGAGGGGCTTCACAAATTTCCTTTCAAACTTAGCCCAACGAGATCAGTGTTTCATGTCAATGTCACGAAGAAAGGACTGATAATGACTTCTTTTGAACCATGCTTGCTCTGTAGTACCTATAGAAGTATATCAGTCAAATGTACATTCTAGTTTTTTATTTTCTCTGCTTTTGTACATCATTGAAGGTGCAATTGTTATTATCATTCCACTCTTGTCTTCCATGCCTTTAATTCTTCTGGAACGTCCATTTATGAAATGTCATTCTTGTAATTATCGTTAATGTTGCAATCCTTCTTTCTTCTTGTTCTGCTGTTCACAAGTGTTATATTATAGAGTGCCCTCAAAAACTAAAAACTAGCAGATGAAGTGAGCTGGTTGCCAAAGACTGGAATCTTCATTAATCACATTCACCTTTACCTTTTCTTCACCGAATACTTTTCATGTTTTCACATAGAGCATACTACCAGTTCTTAACCTTAATAAGCTACCGGAACTTCACAAGACCATGGTGACCAGTTTAGCAAACAACCTGCAGTTCTTTCAAACTTTTGAGTTTCACTGCATTGTATTTTGCTTCCATCTCACATATTTAACATTAGTATCTTCAATTAGACACTAAAATTGCAACGAGCTTTGTAGAGATAAGGTAAACATAATTCATTTTAGAATTCTCTCCAAGAGTGCAACGGTGCTACCACAGAAGTAGCACCAAAATTTGGCCTTCGCAAATGAGCAAAACTTATTCATCAAAGATGTTTACCTTAAAATCATAAGTTATTTAATGACTTAGATCCCTCAGATCTTGACCTCTGCAACACAACATCCCTCAATCGGTTGCACCATTTCAGGTGCCAAACAATCTTAATTAACGTGGCTACAGAAAATATAATTGAATAGGTTTAAAACTAGTGCAGCAATAAATTTTCAAAAAAACATTAAATGCAGAATTCTATATATCGTAGTTCACAGTTAAAGGAAAGGCATGTTTAAATTACAAGCCACTCGGATAGACCATGCAAAAGTTGAGGAACATAATCAATAAGCCCCATATATAACCCCACTTTCCCTGACTAATAAGAAAAGTTTAAGCACTGATTTTCCAAAGAAAAGTTAAAACAAATTAGATAATTTTAGTTCATTTAACAACTAAATCATGGCACATGCTCCTGGATGCTCAAATCTTATTCTTAAAATTGATGATAAAATTGTTGCAGACTATGCACCCCAGCACGACCAATTTTACAAACCAATTGCTGGAAAAACATCTTGAAATAAAATTTAAAGCAATAGAGATACTGAATGTTCCCCAATGCTAATAAATTGGATTGCCACTAATGACTGCACAGAAGAAAGAGCAAAGATCTGCCCGAGCTTTAAGCATTCCCAAATTGTTCCATAAGGTGAAATCTGATTATAAAGACCACAAGAACCATTTGACTACAAGTAGAATCAATGGCCTAAAGATAATAAGTAGGCTGGCAATATGATTAACAGGATGCAAACCATGATCACTTGAAATAACCATATAATTCTAGATAGCAAATGCAGAAATTCCATGGATTTGATGTAGATGTAGTAGGCCCTGTCAGTAAAACTCTGAAAAAACAGAAAGGAAGATAAGCATTGGCACCATGTACAGGCCATGATGCAAACTGCCCAGGCCTGCAAATTGTCTGGTCATTTCTATGCTGTCGCAAATCTGTCCAATGCTTCCCATCCAATGAACCCTGTAGTAGAATGGCAACACTCAGAAACAGGGAACCATATATTTCTTTGATACATATTTACATAATCAAATATAAGAATCATGCAAATGTCCACCACAGATGCAATACCTGCAAACTCCATGATCGAATGTAACCCATTGAGCCATCCTGTCTTAGTGTGTAGTAATTACACATTAGCTGTATCAAAACAATACAAAATAAGAATCTCAAACACCTCCAGTAAGAGCAAAAGAAACTGAAACAAAGACCACCACAGCTTTTTACAGACATTGCAACCTAATAAACATTAGACAATGGGCATTGTTTATTTATTGATAACACCAAAAAAGCATTCATTTTGAGGTGGCACAAGAATTGAAGAGACTGTGAAACCTCATATAGAAAACAGCATTTAAATGACAGATTCCATGTGCCATCTAGTCTTAGCATAGAAACATACTGTACAATAATAGCAAGATGTCTTCTTTTAGATGCAAGAACCAGAGTTGAAATGATCCTTTCATGTACCCTAAGGCTCCAGCATAGAGCGTAGAAGTTTCATATAATATAACCATGAATTTTGTTGCTAATACAAGCATGCAACTTGGGAAAGCAATAACAAACACAAGCAAATTTAAATCCCCTAAATTTTTGTTAATCCTAATCAAGCAAAATGACAATTACAAGTATGAGAAAACATATATAACAAAAATTCTACCTGTGATTAAACCAATTATTTCAAAAATACCTTGATACTTGCACTGAATAAGCATAAGCAAGAAACGAATCAAAGGAACTGCTGTTTTAATCTACTATGAGCAGATTTTATATCATAATAATACATTGAGCAGTTCCAAATGGCAGCTAAAATGGTCTGCAAAATACTCATGTAAAGAAAGTAAACATATCCATGCAAAGAAAGTATGTACAATCTAGAGACACAATGCAATCCAAAGCAACTATTGCAGATTGTTGCAGTTCCCATAATTTTATGCTTGCCCAAAAACTGTTACACTCGCTATACAATATTCAGACCACACAGTCTTGATTTTCAAAACTCAAATTCAGACTTCAAAGCCTATCAATCTGAAAACATAGTTTTAAAATGACACTATAACCATTGACAAAATACCACAAGTGACAATAGCAACAGCAGTATAAATGCAATTGATGCTGATGTGAAATTAGTTCGAGTCATAGTTACAAAGCTACTCGTATCCTGACTTTTGGTACTCCTCTGCTGTCCCAGAAATGTATCCACCTCAAAGACGTGTGTACATCTCCACACATTAGGTGTCTTCAGATGAAAATTCTTTGCATCATTATGAATCTCCTAGAAGCATCACTTGAGAATTGGGAAACTTCCTATAGAGATTTCTTAGATATATCATATAAATTACATTAAGTGTTCTTAAAGTGCTGATATGTGGCTGACAAAAGTTAAAAGAACTAAAGGAATACACAAATAAAGTAGTAATTTTATATTTTTTACACAGATATTTACAATTTCTTTTTAAAAAGAAAATTTTCTTATCAAATCTCAAAGAAGTGACAATACAAAGCATAGATGCAAAACTTGCTGAACAACTTGGCCCTAAGTTTTTCTAAATAACTCACCTCCAACTCGAGAAAAACTCACCAATAACTCAGCATAAACTTATGATTTACAATTGAAAATCCAGTCACATGGATAAGACTGTTCAGCCCGAAAAAGTGTTTGTCCATCATTTTCAACTCTGTTTTTTTAGCAGTGGCGGGGGAAGAGTTTGCTGGTATTTGAGTGCTCATTTCAGCTATTTTGGCTCTTACTCAGCAGCATTTTCAGCAGAATGTAACTGTAATACATTCAGTTTTTGTGTTTTGTGTTTTTGTGCCTTCATTCTAAATGTTTTGTGCTAGACTGCTAGGGTTTCTCATTTTGTTTTTGTTTTGTTTTCTATTTACTCTATTTTTTTTTGATGTATTAATTGTTGACTAGGCCTCCATTCCTTTGTATGTAAAAAATCAAAGATATTAACAACAGTCTAAGTATCAACCTTTGAATAGGGGTGCCTTTCCAATAAACCTTCAAAGTTGAAATCCCTAAGAACTACTTCCACGCACTAAGGAATTTAACTATCTTTGTGACCAACTTGTTACCCAACAAATGAGAACTACTGTATAGCAATACAGAACTTATTATGCAGAAATGTGGACTATTTCGTAGAATCTGAAAATTTGTTATGCAGCAACTAAGAATTGTTGTGTAGCAACTACAAATTTGTTATGTAACAAAAAACCTTCTTACACAACAACTACAAACAAGTCCTCCTTATAACTATAACACAGGTCCTTTTTTTTTGTGTGTTTTTGCTTTTGTGCCTTCATTTTAAATGTTTTGTGCTAACAATGTGGAACCGTTGATAAGTAAGGATGATATGGCTGATTTGGAGAGGGAGGCAATGGAAGTGGTGGTATACGAGGGAGAAGGAAAGCCATCAGTAGAAGGTTCGTTGCATTCAAAGCATGCTCCTATTGAGGATGATATTGTTCCTCAACAAGAAGCTACAGCAAGACCATCCAGTTTGAGGACACCAACAAAGTGGTAGCCTTTTCTGAACTTCACTTGTAGAAGAAATTTATAGATTATGAACATTGAAACTATAGTTTGTAGCTTTCATTTATATTAAAGCTTGAAGTTGATATGTATTTAACTCATTTTTTGGTCTATCTATCATGTCTATTGAACTCTAATTTTGATCTATATATGAAGAAAATTAGCAATATGTTCCCTAAATTCAGTAGTATGCATGGATTTGAGGAATTATTTTACAACTTTGTGTTTTTTAATGTTTGAAAAATTTGCCGAGTGTAGACACGATTTTATACCAAGGTCCTGACTGTTTCACTAAATCAGATAAATCTATTATCAGGACTTTATCCTAATTTTCCCCAAGTCCTGATCCATTTTCCCCTAGGTCCTAATCCATTTTCCTAATCGTAGTCCCCTTTCCACATGATTAAATCCCCCACATAACCACCTAAAACTGATTAAAAATAAAATAAAAATCCCTTTTGTTCTCCACCCTCCATCTCTTAACCACTCAACCAATTCAATATAGATCATCCATCTCTCATCAAATCTCCACCATTGATCATCCTTCTTAGAAACCTGCAAATCTACCATCCATAGTCATTTTCAAGGATCTCGAATTCACATAACGTTATGCTGTCCATACGAGTACCACATCTCTACCATTCGGGGCAAATCCACCTGTGCAAGTGCAATAGGAATCAAATTTGGTAAACTTGTTTTGGTTTATTTGATTTCGTATTTTTTGATTTCTCGCTCTATTGGAGGTTGCATTTGGTATAGATTAGGGTTTTGATACTTTATTTGAAATCTTTCATTTTAATCTATATCTTGTGTTGACATCTTTGGCACGCCTAGCGGGACACCTTGTCCCTGTTAATCTTTGTTTGCAAGTGTTTTTGAGTGCTTTTTGTAGGGTTCTTGATGCATTTTTTGAGAATCTTGGAGGTCAAGTTTTGCAGATCAATCAAGGAAAAATCTTTTGTTTTAAGCCTTTACTTTCGTCAGTATTAGTATAGTTTTTCATTAATATTTGCATAGCATATTTACTATGTTCCACGGTGTTTCCAGGACAGGTACGGCGGAACGGCAGTCCGAGGGCCATTTTTTTGGGGACAGTGGGGGGACAGCAATATATATGAAATTTATTTATATATATATATATATAGAGAGAGAGAGAGGGAGAGTTTCAAATCTCAACAAGTTAATAACACCAGTACAACAGCAGCAATATAACATGATAATGTTAAAATGATGTTGGATGACATCTATAGGAGCCTGCATGCCAACCACATTCCAAAAAGAAATTGTTTGATTGTACTTCTCACACAATACCACTGTACCAGACCATGGCAAATGTACCTTTAATCTCTTTTGCACTCTAATACCATATGAATAATTTTGAATTTCGATGCTCTTTTGAACAATGAAACATTGAAATCAGAGATCCAAATTATTTTTGTTAATATTAACTGTTATATAACTTATATCATTAAGTTATTAACTATGAATTTGAATCATGCTATATTTATTGCTGTTATACTACAGTTGTTGTTGTCACTGCTGTCATGATTAATTTAATTGTTGTTATATTGTTGTTACAGTACTGTCATGATATATTTATTGCTGCTGTTATAATGCTGTCATGATATATTTAGCAGTCTTTTTTTATGTTATGAACTATTGTTTTTAAAAACCTTATTAAAAATTGTTTTTCAACAGGGGACGCCTGGCCATCCCCAAGACGGTTAGGAGACGTCTGAGACGTCCCCAGCCGCCTAGGGACGGCCAAGCGTCCCCTATGTGTTTCCTGCCGTCCCCAATTTCGGGGATGCATTTCGGGACGTTTCCACATTTTCCAGATTTGGGGGGGACGGCTAGGGGATGTCCCCCTGTCCCCGAAACGCCTTAGGGTACGGGGACGGGGGTTTGAGGGGTGGGGACGCGTCCCCATGTAACATAGGTAAAAACCGCACATTTTACTACTAAAACTACCAGTTTTTTGGTCAAGACTCAAAACCATTTTGTTTAAGGTGAAACCGCTTCGTAATTGCCAAATCCATGCGTTTCTTTGTTAAAAACCTGTATTTTGTCTACTAAAACCGCATGTACTGTTAAAACTACTTATATATCTGCTTAAACCGCACCTATTCTATCCAAAACCACAGGTTTATGATCAAAACTGCCTATTCTAGTGTGAAAACTGTGCATATTTTTCTCAGAACCGTGAGTAAATTATGAGAACCATGTATCATCCAATCAAAAATTGCCTATGTATAGGTTAAAACTGCTATTATTGCTGCCAAAACCACCCAAACAATCACACAAAAACTGCAGGTTTACCCACCTAAACCACTTCATCACCAGTCCTCAACCCTTAAAACCACAAATTTACTACTTAAACCATGGGTTTCAACTATTAAAACTTCCATAAAACTGTATCCAATCCAATTAAAACAGACCTCCATAAAAATATTTTCAACAGAAAAGCACTTGGGATTTTTCTCTACACCATTGAGGGCCATCAATAGTATCTATTAAGGTAGTCTAGATTTGAATGAGCCATGAAAGGAAATTCAGTTTAAATTAATTGACAAAGGCCAAAATTTTCCTATGGCGACCAGTGAGAATCCACTTGCCTTGAAGCTATGTTGTTTTCAGTCCACATAACTCACGTGTAAAGGAAGTTGAACAGACAATATCCTATACAATTAAATGGGTGTCTAGTATTGCAAATACAACTCTTCTCTATTCTTACAGAGAAAAACAATGCTCTCTTTTATTGCAGTATTAAACACTCATTGGTACGAGTACTTCTACTTACCATCAATAACTGTAAAAATGATAATGAAGTCCTTGGCAGATTTGTCACTTGTCAATCATAATCATCATCGGCTTTATAACCGATATTATGGGTTTAGAGCATAATATTGTGGGTTTATAGCTGATACCACCCATTTCTAGTTAAAAACTGCCATTGATACATCAAACTGTCCAAAAACGTGCCAAAACTATGCTCTCAAATATCAAAACTACCCTCCACCAGCCAACCACAATCATGTGGCCGACCGAGGGCTAATCTACATGGGGCTTAAGCAATCCCCTCCCCCCTTGATTTATTTTTTCTAAAAGGAACCTATCAATTAAACTGTCATAATTTTCACATAATTGAACAGATTTTCAAAATTTTGCATCATTGGAAAGCTAACTTGGAGCACTACACACTGACACGGTGACACAAACCATTCTTCCAGATTCTTCATGGATTTTGAGGTATACTCATTTGAACTCACCCCTTCCCTGTAATCTTTAAATGCACGTAAATTTTGTGTATGAAATCAGAATTCAATGGAACTTTTCTTTTTAATTGCATAGAAAATCATGAAGAATTCATTAGTGAAATTATTTTTTCTGTGTTCACATATTTTTCTAGTTTTTTGCAGGCTTTTATCATTTTGCACGAACATTTTCTTGTAGCTTTCTCGTTTGCCAAAGATAAATATTTTGAAACTGCTAATCATTATATGGTGGTCAAAGACAATTTGAAAACTACTAATCATTTTTCTTTCAGCATTGCTTGTCAAAGATTGATATCAATTCACTAAATTAGCCACATTTTGTTTATATAAGGGAAATTTACCTGTTTGTCGTGTTTAAGAACATTTAGAGTGTGTATGCTCTCTCCTTGTGCTGCAAAGCGATCTTGGAGATCAAAAGCACTCTTACAGTTCTAATTTGTTGTGTTATCCCAAGGGTCTTTGTGTGTTTGCTTTCTCCTCACGCTGCAAAGCGATCTTGGAGATCAAAAGCACTCAGATTCCTTTCCATATAGGGGACATATCTAGGGATTTCATCACCCTAGAGGACAACCTCAACAATGTTTGATGGCAGAGTATATAAAAGGGGAGACTGAAATTTGTACCTCAATAAGGAGCCATCCTCGTGTCTAGCAAAGCCCCAAGACCCTCAATCTACCAAGACTTGTAAGATGAAGAAATGAGGAGAGACCCTCCTAGTTTCATGCATGTAGATGGGCCCTTAGTTCATGGATTCCCCTATTGAGCTTGTGCATAGAAGCCTAAGACCTTTCGGCCATTTTCTAGTGTCATGCAAGGGATGCATATCGCCCCCTAAAGTTACTCACAATGTACTTCCATGTGGTGAGATTGAGCTAACCAAGGTAAAGCTTTTGGCCACCTTTAGTAATGGAATTCACATGTACACGACTTTCCCTAGCTATCCATTCATAGGTAGATAGTATTTGTAGATTAATTTCTATTGTGGGCCCATACTTGGAAACACACCCACCTAAATAATATAGGTTGTTCATGTGTTTGATGTATCTCTTTGTGCGAAACCAATGATTATCCTTATACCTTGTCACCTAAACCAGCATGTTTACTTTGTTGAGTCTTCTTGCATCGAATCCTAGGAAAAAAAATTGAATCCTTTTGCCAAATCTTTGTGTGAAAACAATGCATTCAAACATCAAACTTTGAGAAGATTAAAACATCCCTTGCTAGAAGGTTGAAACCAAGAAACCAATCCTAAGTCCATTATCCAAATTTATATTGTCATAATCCTCTTTACCTTACATCTTTCCAAGACTTTTCCAACTCATATCCATATCATCCTAGTTTCGCAATCTAAACTCAAACTTGGAATCAAGACCTTTATCCTATTATCATCCCCTCATCATAGCTTACTTAAGAACCTAGCCTATCTTAAGTCTAATTTAATCCAACTTGATGTTGTCTTGCTTAAGAACTTGTCTATCTTAAGTATAGATATCCAATTTTATCCATCGAATGAACCAAGGTCTCAAAATCTAGTTTTAGTTTAATCCTCTTAATCCGAACCAAACCTTCATCCTCATCCAATTCAATCATCATCCTATCAACCTTAATGTTTAAATGCAAGTCTTTTCAAATTCATCCTTTTGTCAAGTCATAGTCAAATCAAACTCATCCTAGAATCCTAGTTGCATCCAAGCACCTTGTGATCCTTTATCATTACACCATGGATCTTTGGTTTGAGAACTTTATCATGGAAGATAGAACTCCTAGTCTTGCTACCATGTCTAATTCCAATCCAAAATCCAAAGTCACATGCAAAGTGGCTTCTAAAACTATGCATCCATTAGATGAGATCTTTTATCCCAATCAAATCAAAAATCCTTTTGTTGAGGATGATGATAGTCTTGTAGATCAAGATGAGTATCCTGATGATAATAGCTTTGATGATGATCTTGTTGCGCATAAACTTGCTATAAACTTTTGTCTTTCACCTACATCTATGCAAGAACCTCCCAATCAAAACCCAATTAGCATCAGTCATTATGCTAAACCCGCATCCATTGGTTGTCCTTATGATACTTTTGATAAAGGAAGCACCAATTCAAAGCAAGGTCCTTATGTCCAATCCATGTTTCCAAGCCCAATTTCATGTGAGTACTCCATATCCTCCACACCCTATGTAGATCCTTCATCTTCCTCCTTACGCTCCAACATGTCCTATCCATCCACCCAAAACATTAATCCACATTACAAACCCACCAAATCCAAATCATCCTTTTGACATTTCCTTCGAGGAGTACTAGCAAAGAAAGAATACCCATCACACGAAGTCAATGATTTTTCTTCTCCCAAGCCTATCCAAGAGTCGTATGGTGCCATGCCTATCCAACAAGTAGCACCATACAATCAAAATTCTAGCAACATGCCCATCAAAGATCAAGTACCATCATGTAAGGATCTTGTCAATCCCAAGTATATTGAGCATGAACAAGAAAATCCTAGCAGCATGCCTCCCCATCAAATACCATCATGCAATATGATACCTATTCAACCCATCAAAAAGTCTACTAGTCCCATCTTTGTCCAAAGTCAAATACTATCATACAAATCAATGCCCACTAAACCTATCCAAGAGCCTCTTATCCTAGGTTCAAATCAAAATCCAAGTGTTGATGATCCAAAGCTTATCAAGCCAATCCAAGAAACTTCTACGTTCATCCTAAATCAAGAGCTATGTCAAGAAACAAATCCAAAGCGGGTTCAAACATGTCCTCAACCAAGTCAAGGTCAAATCATTCAATCTCAAGATCAAATTGTTCAAGAGAAATCCATCCAAGCTACTCCAATTTATGAAAAAAACAAAACGATCAAAAAAAAAAATCAAAATAGTAAAGAGAAATCATTCATCCAATGGTGAAAACCATTTTCATGGTGCCTTGGATAAATACCATGATGAAAACCTGTTCACGAGTGTCATGTGTAAGTCAATTGTCTACATACTTTGGACTTGGGGGCAAGTTGTCTCATCTATCCCATATTATCTTCCTATTCATCCTAATCCATCATCTCTATGTCTCCTTGATATCATCCCCCATCATCAACCCTATTTAATGTTGATCTTGATAAGGACTTTGATCTTGATATGGATTGAGGTTTGATTTTGCTACATGCTTTGATAAACACTTGACATAGTGCATCCTTTTGCAACAAATCCTCTACCCACATTGTTATCACTTATGCCATACCTTGTATCACTTTACTTCAACATCCTGAACAACATTTGCAAAGTAGGGGCATGTTTTCCTTTGTGATATAGTCCTTGGAGATCACATCCTTCTTTTCCATTCACTATCATTAATCCTTTAACATATTCATCTCCCTATCCTTTATTGCTAATCCCTTAACCCATTGATCTGCCTTTCCATCCACTATCAACAATCCTTTAATCCATCCATCCAATACATCAAGCCCCTTATCCTAAATCAACCTCTCTCACATCCTTGTTTCTAGACTTCGCATTCCCTTTTCATTAATTATCATATGGAGACAAAAATCCCATTCAAAAGTAACCCAATGCCATAATCCAACAACAATCCAATGCAATCATCCCAAGCAATCCAACACAATCCTAAAGCAATTAATTCACCACAAGCAATCCTTATCCACACATCTTGCCAAGCACTCTAGCCAATCATCCTAAAAGCATCCAATGGTTTTGTTCCTAGCCTTGCATCAAAATCTTAATCCAATCAACCATCATCATCGAGATATATCATTCCCAATCCTTGTGTTGTTCTCGGGATATATCATTCCCACATAAACAACACCATCCTTCCATTGTTCTTGGGATATATCGTTCCCACATCAACAACACTATCATCATCATCAATCGATCGATCGTCAATTTTCAGCTTGACAAGTGGAAACATCGTGATTATCTTTGTATCATTTTATGCATGCATGCTTGCTTTGGTTGTGTGTGTGTTATCATTTTGTCTTGCATCTTCAACGGTCCTTGCAACCTACCTGCCATAATGACATCATGGTCTTTCATATCGTGGTGCCATTGGCATATGCTTGCTTGTGACCTTTTGTCCTTTACGCATTTGACACATCGTTACTTTGGTCTTTATACCTTGGTGCATAGCGTCAAATGCTATATCAAAACCCTAGTTACTCAAGTTCCTTTGGATCCCGCATAGTCTCTCGAGGGGGCATCATTCTATCCTCCTTTATAAGCCCCATCCTTTTTTCCTTTCCAATCCTGCATCTATATTTTTGTTCTTCTTTGAAACGACATTGCTTCTTCCAATCACAACATCATTTCAAAGAGGAGCAAAATGTAGATACTTAATTTAATATCTAGGTCCTAACTGTTTCACTAAATCAGATAAATCTATTATCAGGACTTTATCATAATTTTCTATTAATTATTGCTAATTTTCCCTATCCTAATCCATTTTCCCCTAGGTCCTAATTCATTTTCCTAGTCCTAGTTCCCTTTGCACGAGTTAATTAATTAAATCCCCCACATTACTGTTTCAAAGACAGTTGTTGTTGCACCAAAAGATCAAACTATTAATGTCTGATACAACCGCCAGAGTTAATGAATCCACGGGAGGCGGTTAAGCCATGTCACAAACCCGAGCACTGCGTTGCACAACACAAGGAGACCAAGGGCACACACCTTGCAGCAATCCCCCCAACGCAAGCAAGGGGTTCGAACTCGTCACCCAGGCTTTGATACCAATTGTTGTAAAGACATTTGCCATTGCAACAAAAGATCAACCTATTAATGTCCAATACAACCGCCAAAGTTAATGAATTCACGGGAGGTAGTTAAGCCATGTCACGAACCCGAGCACTGTGTTGCACAACACAAGGAGACCAAGGGCACACACCTTGCAACAATAATCACCTAAAAATGATTAAAAATAAAATAAATAACCCTTTTGTTCTCCACTCTCCATCTCTTAACCACTCAACCAACTCAATCTAGATTGTCAATCTCTCATCAAAGCTCTGTCGTTGATCACCCTTCTTGGAAACCTACAAATCTACCATACATAGTCATTTGCAAGGATCTCGAATTCACATAACATTATGTTGTTTGTGCAAGTACCACATCTCTACCATTCGGAACAAATCCACTTGTGCAAGTGCAATAGGAATAGAATTAGGTAAACTTGTTTTGGTTTATTTGATTTTGCATTTTTTTATTTTTCACTCTATTAGAGGTTGCATTTGGTATAGATTAGGGTTTTAATACTTTATTTGAGAAAATCCACCCTCATGGTGCAACAAAGATCGATTGGGTAAAATGTATTATTTTAATTCATTATTTATCAATTTCTAAGCTTAAACAAAGATTGCATTAAATGTAGAATAGGCTTTTAATATTTATTGTTTAAATCCTATTTTGTTGACATTTTTATGTACACACCAAGTTATTGCCAAGGTTTTTCATTGCATTCTTTTCTTTTTGCAGTGCCTTCATTCTAAATGTTTTATGTTGACAATGTGGAACCACTGATAACTAACAATGATATAGCTGATTTGGATAGGCAAGCAGAAGTGGCAGCATTTTAGAAGGGAGAAGGCAAGCCATCAATGGAGGTTCATCGCATTCACAACATGCTTTGGTTGAGAATGATATTGTTCTTCAACAAGAAGCTGCAGCAAGACCATTCATTTTGAGCTTTAGTTGTAGACAAAATTTATAGTTTATGAACATTGAAACTATAATTTTTCATTTTTGTTTATATTAAAACTTGAAGTTGATATGTATTGAACTCAGCTTTTGGTCTATGATGTGTATTTTGAACTCTAATTTTAATCTATATACAATGAAAATTAGTAATGTGTTCCCTAAATTCAGTAGTATGCATGTTTTTGAAGATTTGTTTTTACAAATGTTATATTTTTTTAATGTTTTGAAAACTTGCCAAAGTTTTCTCTGAATTTTTGTAGAGTCTAAGTTTTTGAAAAAATATTTGGGTCTGTTAGTTTTTAATGATCAGATATAAAACACAGAAATTTAATTCAAAATCAAACAATGACAGCCAATACCCTAGGAAAACCCTCCAACCCGAGAGAGAAAAACCCAACCAATATATCTCTTATATATTGATTCAATTAAGTGCAGAAATCTGCTTACAACTCAGGCACAATACAATGCCTTTTAGATACAATGAACAGCACCTCTCCTAGATGCGAATATACAAACTATATGTTTCTCCTTGAATCGACCTGCTGCTACAAAATATAATCTGCTGCTACAGGTTGATCTGCTGCTCCAGAAAATGAGAATTATGCTGAATGAACTTGTTGTTCAAATGAATGAATCGAACTTGAATATATACTCGTTGCATTAGGGTTCGCACCCCTTCACAAGATGAAGTCGGCCTTGCAAGAAAGAAGACGTGTCTCTTGAAATTCGTGCCTCTTCTAGAAGGTCGGCCTCCAGAAAAACGTGTCCATTCATTTTTAATTATTTAAAAATAATTAATATTTATTCTTTGCATGAATGAAGGCGCCTCTTCATTTTAATATTCACTATATAAATTTAAATAGCCTTATGGCTACATTTAAATTTATTCTTCAAACAGTCGCGCCTAGAAGTATAATCCCACGGCTGTATCATCAACACTCCCTCTCAGCTAGGGAGAAATACTTCCAGCTGAACAAGACATATCACCTCATCATGATGTCGATCAACATGGCTACACCCATGTGATAAAGAGCTTATCACCTCATCGTGAAAGCATATCACCTCATTGTGATATCAGATATCACCTCATCGTGATATCAACCATCATGGCTATACCCATGTATGGTATGTACAAGTGCTCATCACTCAACGTAATGTTGTCACCTCATCGTGACGTTTCACCATGGCTCTCCCTGAGGGTGTAACACAAGTACAAGTGAATCATCACGAACTCACTCACGTGATGTTGTCATGGAGTCACACACATGACATCCACCATGGCTCTCCCAGAGGGTGGAAACAAGGGCTTTCACCTCAAATCTCAAAGAGAAATGCATTATCAAGGGCTTGCACCTCAAATCTCTCTCAATAGAGAAATACATTAAAGGAGGATCACTGATACTGAGACTCCTTCTCAGCTAGGGCTTGATTCTCCACCATACCAAGCTTATCTCGAAAGTACAAAAACTTTATCCTAGAGAGAGGCTTGGTGAGAATGTTTGTCGTCTGCTCATCAGTGCTAACATACCTCAACTGAATTGCTTTCCTCAATACCATATCTCTAATATAGTGGTATGCTTAGTTCTGTCATGCAACACTGGAGTGACAGAAAGCTTCTCAAAGCTTTGATTATCATAATGAATGACAATAGGCTCCATTGATTGTCCAAACAATCCTGCAAGGAGCTTCCGAAGCCACACTACTTCTTGAGCTGCCACACAAGCTACAATATACTCGGCCTCTGTTGTACTCAATGCCACAGAAGACTGCTTCCTGTTACACTAGGATATCATCGCAAACCTCAACTGAAACAACATCAAGAGGTAATCTTTCGATCAGCAACACAACCATCTTCTTTAGGTTCAGTAGACTCCCTCTTAATCTTCAAGCACTTGCATCAACCTCCTGACCTCATCGTCCAAGATTGCCTGCAACGCTTGCCTTAGAGAAATGGTTTCCAGTGCACACCTCTGTAGAGATTCAAGGGCTGTCCTCTTCGACCTCATCCCAGATCACTCTATTCTGAATAGGTTTGCAGAGCTACCAATGTTAAATCCAGGTTGATTGACTTGAGTAATTCTGATCTCAACTGTTGAAGAGGTACTTCAAGGATTTAGCATCTGGCCTTGCAACACTGCAACCCTTACTTATTCTCAACGAGTCATAGAACTCCCTCAAAAGATTAATTCTTCCTCTTCGAAGAGATGTCTTCAGTCATTCATTCAGACTCATGGCTGCAAGCAGTGTCTCCATTCTTCAACCTACAGGATGCATCAAGCTCTTCTTGAAAGCAATCTCTTATGCTTCTTGATCTGTCCTGAAAGCATTAAGAAGGGATTACCAATAGTTCATGGAACTCAACTATCTCGAACAGAAGTATCATTACTAGAAGCATACATGATTGACTATCTCAATGTTATAGCATGAACAGAACAATTCATGAACATTATTCAACCATGCAATGCTTATCTCATTGAAATCAGGATCTCCTGAGTAACCCCAGATAATTAATTCATCATTCATCTTTGTTGATTCTGACATGTCTTTCTTCTATTTTCTCGGAAGAGCTAATCTCAGCATAGCAAAAGACAATCTACACAAAATCATAGATCATGCATATAGAAAATCAATCATAATCGTAATTTTAGTTCTTTTATTTCAGAGTCACACTCAGAAATTAGCATAAAACAACTTGCAATGAGTAATTCATAATTCTAAAGAATCTTATCCCAGTGATCACTATTTACTGGTCACACGTAATCCAAGTAAGTAATGTTAGATTTGCACAACTCAGCAAACTGAATTTTAGCCTAGAAGGGTAATTACAATCAAAACAAAGAATACTTATCTCTTAAATATTTTGATGGGTGGATATAGTACGATACGCTGCTCTTGCACTCAGATCAGTACACAACCTTCACGGCTTGAACACAAGCCCATGACTTAGAATAGAAATTCCCTAGAATCATTTTGAGGAGAGATCTTATCCACATCCGCAAATGAAGCATGTTGATTAGGCCTGGTTGGGCAATCCTCAGCACAGTGACCAAACTTGTCACATCGAAAACATTGGACTTTGGAGAGGTCTCTCTTCTTCTTGAACGCGGGAACACCATCAGCTTCTTTATCTCTATTCCTCTTGAAATGTCTTTTCTTTCCGCCTTTCCCTTTCTTCTTGAAGGATTGAGTGGAAAGTACATGAATGTCTTCATTTGTAGGGCTTCGACCAATACCTCTCGCAGCCAACCTCGACTCCTCTTGAATGCAATCTGCCCTCAAACGATCAAATTTAAGGAGTTTTGATCTTCCACTTATACCTTGAATGTAAGACTCCCAAGATGAAGGAAGACCATTAAGAGCCAACATGGTCAAATCTGTGTCATCAACAATATGACCAATGGTAGAGACTTGATCTCTCAATTCGGAAATCTTCATGAAGTAGGTGATGACAAATTCTCCTTCCGCCATCTTAACATGATGAAGTTGTTGTTTCAAGGCTAGAGCATGACTTGTGTTGTTGATCTCATACATCTCCACCAAAGTCTTAAGCATCTCTCTTGCTATCTTCAACTTAGAGATGATTGGAACAATATGGTCCTTTACGGAATCAACTAACATATTTTTCACCTTGATATCTTTTTTCTTCCATTAAATATTTTCTTCCTCATCCGTAGGCTCAATAGTTGTGCTCTCCACGAACTCTGCCAACTCGCTTTCCTCCAAGGTGAGCATAATTTTGAATCTCCATGAAGTGAAATTAGATGCTCCCTCAAGCCTATCCTCAATCTTAAGACCATTCACCATCTTGAAGAGATAGAAGTAAACAACGATGAGAAAGAAAGATAAAGGAATTTGTTGTAATACACAGATCTGATCATGATCTTCTTCAAACCCGCTCGGATACCATGTTAGTTTTTAATGATCAGATATAAAGCACAGAAATTTAATTCAAAATCAAACAATGACACAGCCAATACCTTGAGAAAACACTCCAACCCGAGGGAGAAAAACCCAACCAATATATCTCTTATATATTGATTCAATTAAGTGCAGAAATTTTCTTACAACTCAAGCACAATACAATTCCTTTTACATACAATGAACAGCACCTCTCCTAGATGCGAATATACAAACTATATGTTTCTCCTTGAATCGACCTGCTGCTACAAAATATAATCTGCTGCTACAGGTTGATCTGCTGCTACAGGTTGATCTGCTGCTCCAAAAAATGTGAATTATGCTGAATGAACTTGTTCAAATGAATGAATCGAACTTGAATATATACTCATTGCATTAGGGTTCGCACCCCTTCACAAGATGAAGTCGGCCTTGCAAGAAAGAAGACATGCCTCTTGAAATTCGTGCCTCTTTTAGAAGGTCAGCCTCCAGAAAAACGTGTCCATTCATTTTTAATTATTTAACAATAATTAATATTTATTCTTTGCATGAATGAAGGCGCCTCTTCATTTTAATATTCACTATATAAATTTAAATAGCCTTATGGCTATATTTAAATTTATTCTTCAAAAAGTCGCACCTGGAAGTATAATCCCGCGGCTGTATCATCAACAGGGTCAGCCAAGTTATTGTCAAGTTTGAGTTTTTTAACTATTGTACAAAGAGAAATACTAATAAAGATTAACATGTGCATGTATTGAAGTTTTATTAATTGATTGAAACTATAATGATCTCTGAGGAACCCCATATCATATTTTTCTTTATAATGGCATTCCCTCCTAGTCTCTATCCACCATCTCCAAGTGATTATGGTTTCAAAGTAGAAGGTATAGATCTCTCATGTAGAGTTTGCCTTGTTTGCATAGGTTCTGGTGCATTTAGATGGCTGGTGCAGGTCTGAAAGAGGTTTGGAACCCTGCTGTTACAATCGGAACAGCGAGTCAATAAGTCTGAAAACTTCACCAAATCACTCCAATATGCATCCCCAATGAACGCAAGCTCAAAGATTGGCAAATAGATGGC
This sequence comes from Sequoiadendron giganteum, assembly GCA_007115665.2. Classification (NCBI taxonomy): domain Eukaryota; kingdom Viridiplantae; phylum Streptophyta; class Pinopsida; order Cupressales; family Cupressaceae; genus Sequoiadendron; species Sequoiadendron giganteum. The sequence goes on from CM021110.1 coordinate 309,997,982, forward strand.
TAGTGCAGGTCTGAAACCCCACTGTTATAGTCTGGACAGTGAAATATAAACTCAAAAAACTTCTCTAAAACATAAATCTCAAAATCTGCAATCAAAATACTTTGAATTATCTTCTTTTTGAAACTTTGGAACTGGAACTCCGTTGAAGCACAATGTGATTCTTGAATAGAACCACTCCACTAGCTAGGAATTATCTTTCAAATCCGAAACTAGGAATCAAATGAGGGTTTTCGTCCTCAAATGATTTTTGGAAGAACTTGCAAGTTCAATCCAATAGTATAACAATATGTGTAATCTTTAGCATCCCCAAATGAGCCCCCAACACCTCCCTTTATAGCTTTTCCGTTGCTTTTTCGAAAAAGCATTTTTTTCCTTCCTTGTTCAAAAAAACGCTTTTTTGTTGCTTTTTCTAGAAACTTTTGCTTCAAATTAAATAATTCATTATATGCAAACATTTAATCACTTTTTCCATCAAATTCCCTTTTAAAATAAAATAAAATATTTTTCATGTGCAAGACCCCCTTATTTCTCCTAGGTGTCCAAAAGGAGAACTAGAATACCTTTTGAAAAGATATTACACTTTAAGTTATCAAAAATAATGATAAAACATTATAACTTAAGTGAATAATTTAATTATTTCACCCCAAGTTGTGGAAAATCCCAAAACACATCGGAATCCAAATTTGACCATGCCAATATGATACTAAGGCAATAAGTGAATAATAGAAGCCCATTTGGTGACTTACTATAAATAGCTTGCTCCTCCAAGAAGATTGGAGAGCACCCAAAATATCATAAATCGATTCTGAAAGCATCTACAGGCTCCAACTAACCAAGTGAACTCAAACCCAAGAAAAATTGCTCTACAAGACTGATCAAATGCTTCTCCAAGAATGTTGAAGTTCTCCCTAACTAACCAATTAGCCTCCAAAAGACTTGGAAACTAGCTAAATGTCATGAATTGGCTAAGCGCCAAAAGAGGACATTACAGTCTAGTTGGAGGAGACTCATGGGTGTCCCCGAGACAATCAAGAAACTCCTAGGAGCCCCCTAGATGTCTCGGGGACGCCCCGATGTCTTGGCGGCATTTTGGAGATAGCAGCACTGGTGGTAGGGTGTCAGGGGGACGTCCCCCCAAGCCCCCAAGTCTCTGCGAGGTTTTTTTTTTTTGGCGGGAGGGGGGGAGAGGGGTGACGCATCCTCATGGAACACTGGGTATTCTACACTTTGCATAAAAAACATTGTAATGTTGTTTTGACTTAGATGTGGTGCATCTTGAGAAGTGGTCACCACACTAGGTTAAACAATAATGGGACCACTTTGTAATGTTGTAACATTGGAGATACATTTAATTTGGAGGTCACATGGAGCACTTAATGTGGGGGTTTGCCTTGGAAGTTGAAATAATTTTGGGTGTAGGGTCAAACTTGGGTGCCTACCTTGGGAAGTGCCACTCGGTGCAATGATTTAAAAAACCTAGTGAGTTTTCTTGTTGGAAACTTAGTAAGCTTTCTTGTTGGAAACTTAGCTTACCAGTTGTCTTACCTATATATAGAAGCTTGGGATAGTGGCTTGAAACAGATAATGTGTTGCTTTTGGAGGAAGGAGTGATAATGGAATGCTACTGGACTTCTGATAGATTTGGAGTACAGAGTGGAGATATCATAAATCAACTTTCCCATTGTATTGGAACCATATTGCATTGATAATATAGTGAGTGATAATGATTTGATGCTATGTGTTTCCTGAAATGGTTTCCCTTAGTTTTATCTCCCATAGTTACTGGTTTACTTGCATATTTCAGATTTGTGGTGATTATAAGTTTGATGGAAATCTAATATAAAACAGAAAAACAACTCCTAAATCAGATTATCCATCCATTTTTCTCAACAGAAATTGCCCTGCCATCACCAATCAACAGAGTGAAATTTTCAGATTCTTCATCTCCTTGACCATTGTATCAATCATTTGACATATAGGGACTAGAGTTGTAGTGTCAAGGTTCAATCCTGTGCTATACATCTGTTCACCAGCATTTAATGTATCCAGCAGTGGCAAAAAGTACCACTGGACTAATTCTGCATTCAACATTAGATGCAATCTGAATGGCAAGTTGAATTCAAATGTATAATTACCTACCTTCTTATGGACCATACTATAAAGTCCTACTCTTCCTATTTGAGCCTTGAAGCCTTTCTTTTTTGGTGCAATCATACCTTGTCTCCCACTCCAAACTAATTAGGAACACAATACTAATCATATCGTTGCTTGTACTTTTCAGTAGTTTGCAACTTTGCCACAAGATCTTGTGAACTTGTTGCCTAATGTGTTGAATTCTTTTGACAAATCGTATAGCCTTATCAATTCCTTCTCCACATGTGGTGATGCCTCATCAAATGTGACATATAGTGCTACATAAATGGATGCCAATGGCTGGAACCCGAGGCAAACCTGGAATGGATTGTAGATTGGAAAGTCGGAATAGATATTGGGAAAAACGATTGGAAAATTATAGCATTGATTTTTGAATTTGTATTTTTGTAAGAGTTGTGTTGAACATTGCCCCACAAATTGTCTGGCCATGACTGAAGTATATGAACTTTCAACCTATGATCGTCATGAATTAAAAAATTATGATCATATTGCTTTAGGACGTTTACCAATACCGATTGTTGAAGATTTAACGATTCAAACAATTCCAAGCTCAACTTATTAACTTATTATGTTAGAAGAAACTATAGAATAATTTTCTGATTCAATTACATAAAAAGCTCAATTGTCCATATTCAAGATAAAGCAACCTTCATCCAATGTGCATGAATGCTTCAAGTGATACATCAAGAAAATATGCAAATAATGCAATCGTCAACCTTCCTCTACCCATTTGTCTCTAGATAAAATGCTATGGATCTTGTCAATTTTGTGTCCATCAAGGGCCACAATGAAGACCGAAACTAGCTGAGAAACCTACCATCCCTATCTAACACAATGGTTTGTGGATAGCCAAAACTAGCCCATACATATTTAAATAACATTTGGAAAGTGTCTTCTATAGAGATCCCTTTCTTGCAAGGCATCAAGACAACCATCTTCGAGAACATGTCAACCACAACATAAAATCATGACTGTGTCTGCTCCCAATGAGACCCAACATGAAATTCATTGAAACAAACCACCAAATCTTTTTCAAGAATTGGCAAAGGTGTTCATAGGGCCTACTTTTGATTGATCAACTATGTAATGGCTTACATTGTGCAAAATTTGATGTATGCAACAACATCATGACATAATTTTGGCCAATAGAACTACTTCTGCAAAGCTACCACTACTTTGCTATTCCAAAGTGGCATATCACTCGACTGTAGTATGCTTCCCAAACCATCTTCTAAAACTCCTAAGTAGGAACATAGGCGTATGCCATGTAGCATAGCAGTCTATTATTTAGACAATATTAAAGAACTTGTCAATGAACTTCCCTGATTTGTATAGAAGCCCTTCTTTGAGGAAAAAGTCCAAATTTGGCTCAAAATTAGCCACTTTCCTTCTCTTTGCTTCCTAATATATGTCACTAAAATCCTTATCAACATAATCTTCAGCATATACTTCTTTGGCAAATGGTTCCAACTAAGACAGAGTTCTTGCTGCTGAAAGAAGGTGATCTAGACAACATATCAGCCACCTTATTGATCATACCTCATTTGTACTCAACCACCTAGTGGAATTGTTTAAAAATTCTCATCCCCTTGTAGTGCCTTGCTTGTTGGTGTTTAGTTTGATCCTGCAAATACTGAAAAGGTTGATGATTGATATGCATCACCATCTCTTTGCCCAATAAATAGTGTTTCCATATTTTCACCATTGAAAACAAAGCATACAACTCTTTCTTGTATGTACTATAGTTTAGAACTGCCCCTCTAAAAATATTTGAATGATAACATGTTGGCCTTCCTCCTTGCAACAAAACAGCCCCCAATGCATAAGCATTGGCATTGATTTCTACTTCAAAAGGTTGTTAGAGATTAGGCAAAGCAAGAACTAGTGTGTGGCTGATCTTATGCTCGAGTTTTTCAAATGCTCTTTTCTGTTTGTTACCCTGACAAAAACATTTTTCAGCCCTTGTTATAGCATGCAATGGATCAGCAATGTAGGAGAAATATTCCATAAATTTTATCATGCATTGGATAGCCCCAATAAAATTCATCTCAATGATAGAATTGCACTTTGGTAAAGTCATGACTTCCTCTATTTTTGTAGAATCAATCATAATCTCTCTATTACCACCATGTGTCCAAAGTAGATAAGTGATGTACATGCAAATTCACATTTCTTTCCATTCAAAAGTAACTTATTCTCCCTCAACACTTGTAGAACTTGCTTAAGATGAGAGATGTGCCCTTCATAAGACCTATTGAAAACAAGGATTGTGACCATATAAACAATTATGCAAGAATCCAAAAGTGGTTGAAGTACCTCATTTATCAATCTCATAAGGTAACTAAAGTGTTGCATAGCCCAAATGGTAAAACGAGTCACTCATAAAGCCCTTGCTTAGTTTTGAATGTTATTTTCCAAATGTCCTCTTCTTGTATCCTTCCTTGGTGATACCCATATTTTAGTTCCAATTTGTTAAATACTTAACATGCTGCAATTGATCCAAGAGACCATTAATTTGTGGCAATGGATACATATTCTTGACAGTTATCCTATTCAGAGTTGGTAATCTATATGCACACACCACGTCCCATCCTTCTTAGACACCACCAATATGGGAGAATCACAAGGTGAAGCACTAGGTCTGATTACTCCCTTTTCAAGGAGAGTTTTCAGTTGCTTCTATACTGCATTGACCTCTCAAACACTTTGCTGGTATAACCTTATGTTTGGAATAGTGCAATCAAGTAATAATTGTACCTCGTGCTCAATAGCTCCATGTGGAGCTAGCCCTTTTGGCTCTGGAAACAACTCTAAAAAGTGTTGACACAACTGATATTTTTCTTGTTGTTCCTTATGTGTATGTAGCCCACAAACTGATTTAATCTCAGTTCACCATTTCTCCTCTTTGTCACGCAACAACAATAAAGCAAGCATGCCACCAGCATTAATTTGTCTGTTGGCTTGTGAAGCACTCACCGAGGACATTTTGGATCTGCCCACATAGGAGTTCAAAGTGAAGTCTTTTCCATTCAATTGGAACCTATACCTTCTTTCCTTTCACTTAGATTTTGATGTGGAAGAGCTTGGTGAGTTCCTCTTCATTAGGGGAGCCATTGCCCACCATTCATGCACCCTTGTGAACAATGACACATGACAACCTCTTGTCAACCTCTAAGCTAGAATTTATTCCATTCCCTTTGCTCACATATGTGGTGTTCATCATTTTTCTTCTTCTTCCACGAAGGTGCCCATTTAGGATGCAACTTCCAATATCCTTCCTTTGAATGTCCATCCTTCTCACAATGAGAATGAAACTTCCCCTTAATTTTGCACTTGGTATTGACTATACAAGTGAAAATTTTCTTGTCTTTACCCTTTTCTTATCACCACCATGTTGCTGCTCCTTAGCCTATTGTTTTCACTTGTAGGAAGTGTCATTTTTCTTGTCTAACTCCAAGTAAAATGCTCGTGCACATGCTTCATCAATATCTTGGGGTTGAGCCATTGAAACGAGTCTTTTTAGAAGTCCAAACAATGTACTTCAATTATTCATGAGCACTTCATAATCCATGACATCCTTTCCCAATTGGATTGCTCTCTTCCTAAACTCACTTGTGCATTCTTGCACTCTACCCTTGTCTTTGTCTAAAGTAACGCCACTACATCAATCTTTTTCTTTAAAGCAGATAGAGTCCCTTCAAATCATCCTATTGGGACTCAAATTTGTAATGTCAATTTTTGCTTGAGTCCCTTCCATTTTGTGTCTTAGTCATATTTGACCCATTGTTGATGACCAATCCAAGATATCCTAATTGGGTCCCCTAGACGTCAATTGATGCCCAAAACCCATAAAAAGTTTGAAGTTTGGGAAACACTAGTGTTTTCCTTGGTTTTGGTGTAATTTTTGCCTTGTAAGAGTTTCGGCATTTCAAGGGTATCCATCCTTGTATGCCTTTCCTATCGAACCCAAAAACCCACCTAGAACCCTTGTGAAAATTGCCTAAGAAGTAAGAATTGAATTTGCCAACCTTTCATAGTTTCGATGTTCCTCCTACCTACTTGCCAGTTTCCCCTGTCGATGTTATAGCGACGGGTGTTATCCTTCACCTTATTTAAATAATAAACAAATAAATAAAGCCAGCGGCTACTTATTTATTTGAGGCTGACCCAAGTGAAGTGGCGCCTCTCTTCAAATAATAATTTATATTTTATTTATGGAAGCCGACCTAAATTAAAGGTTCGCCACCCTTGTGAAAGGACATCACACTTTGCTAAGAGGCCGACTCTTCATGAAAGGTTGCCTCACCTTGTATATATGCAAGGTGTTTCTTCTCTCTTTGGTATTGAAGTTATTATTAAGACAAGTTCGCATATTTCTGAGTGGAGATTACTTTCATTAGCAGATCGATATATATTGTTCAAGGAGATCGACTTGTGAAGAAGTCATTATTGTTTGTCAAATTCGCATCTAGAGAGGTGTTGTTACAATTACATCAGATCGGCCTAGAGATTGGCCATATTGTAAAGCGAATTGCTGCTCATTTATTCAATATATAAGTGATATATTGTTGCTGGATTTTTCTCCCTCAAGAAAGAGGGTTTTCCCAGGGTATATGTTGTGTTCTATTGTTTCTAATTGTTCTTTTTCTGCTTAAGTAAATTCTGGTCATAAAATTAGCATGGTATCAAAGTGGGTTTAAGCAAGATCAAGATCAGATTTGTTTAAGCAGCGAAATCTTCTTCTCTTCTTCTCATCTAAGGGAGTTTATCTTAGCTTCAAAAATGGTGAACGGACTCAAGGTTGAAGATAGGCTTGATGGTGCATCTAACTTCACCTCTTGGAAGTTCAAAGTCCTTATTGCATTGGAAGAGAATGATCTTCTCGATTTCGTGGAGAGTGATGTGCCCGAGCCATCCGATGAGTCTGAGAAAACTCAATGGAAGAAGAATGGTACCAAGGCTAAGAAGATTTTGATTGATTTTGTAAAGGATCATCTTGTGCCAATTATATCCAAGATGAAGACAGCCAAAGACATGTTCGAGACTCTCCAAGGCTTGTATGAGATCAACAACACTAGCAGAGCTCTTGCCTTGAGGCAACAACTCCATCATATAAAGATGGCTAAAGGAGATTTAGTCATCTCGTTCTTCATGAAGATCACCGAATTGAAAGATCAGCTATATGCCATTGGAGATATAGTTGATGATAGAGATCTAGTCATGTTGGCACTAAATGGTCTTCCTCAATCTTGGGAGCCCTTTATTCAAGGCATTAGTGGAAGATCTAAATTGCCCAAGTTTGATCGTCTTAGGGCTGATTGCATTCAAGAGGAATCCAGGTTGGCAGCAAGAGGAAATGGACGAAGCTCTCACAATGAAGACAATCATGTTCTTGCTACTCAATCTTCCAGAATGAAAGGAAGAGAAGGGAGAAAAGGCAATTTCAAGAGGAATAGAGATAGAAAATCAGATTTTTCTCCTGAATCGAAGAAGAAGGATCTCTCTCATATCGAGTGTTTCAGATGTGACAAGTATGGTCACTATGCTCGAGATTGTTTAACAAGACCAAAGCAACATGCTTCTACCGTAGATGTTGATGATGTGTCACCTCAAAAAGAATCTAGAGACAACTCAGGAGGATTCCTATTCATCTCCGCTCTATCAAGAAATGTTCCAACCGATAGTAGCACATGGTTGATTGATAGTGGTGCTTCACGACACATTACAGGATATCGGGAGCATCTTTCAGACTTGGTAGAAAGAGAAACCAACTTACAAGTGATAATCGGAGATGATGTTTGCTATTTAGTGAAAGGTGTTGGAGCCACCTCTCTTCATCTAGATTCTGGCATCTCTCTTCACTTGAGTGATGTCTTGTTTGTACCAGGAATCAAGAGAAACCTTGTTTCAATTTCAGCTTTGGAGGACAAAGGGTATCAAGTTGCATTTTCTGAGGGAAAAGTTCTTGCTTGGCCGAAGAACTCTAGCATCAAAACAGAACGAGTGATTGGTGTTCATCAAGAGAGTCTATAGAGACTTTCTATTCATCCAATTCAAGCATTGTTGCATGATTATACCAGTTCGTGTGAGCTATGGCATAGGAGACTTGCCCACCTACATTTCAGAGCTCTTCCATCCATGGAGAAGATGGTTTTGGGTCTACAGAAGCTTAGTCAAGAGCATGATGGCTCTTGCAGAGGATGTGCACTAGGTAAGAATACTAAGGGTCATTTTCATAGTAGTGAAAGTAGATCTAAAGGAATTCTAGATCTTGTTCATTCTAATTTATGTGGTCCAATGTCTGTGGCATCCTTGAGTGGTTATTGGTATTATGTGATTTTCATTGATGACTATTCTCGACAGACTTGGATTTATTTTTTGAAGTCTAAGGAGTTTGAAGAAGTGCTTGATAGATTCAAAGAATTCAAGGCTCAAGTTGAAAATATGTCCGGAAAAAGGATCAAGGTTCTGAAATCCAATAATGGAGAAGAATACACTTTTGGAGGTTTCCGTAATTTCTGCATTGAGGCAAGGATCAAGAGGGAGTTTTGTGTTCCATACAATCCTCAACAAAACGGAGTTGCAGAAAGAAAGAATAGATCCATAGTTGAGGCAGCCAAAGATATGATTCATGATCAAGACTTACAAACCTTCCTTTGGGCAGAAGCTTCCAGAACTGCAGTGTATGTTCAGAATTGAAGCCCTCATCGAATATTGGAAAATATGACTCCTGAAGAAACCTTCACAGGTGTGAAACCTGAGGTTAGTCATTTAAGAATCTTTGGTTGTCCTATTTATATTCATGTGCCTAAGGATAAAAGATCTAAGTTAGAACCATCAAGCAAGAAAGGAATAAAAGTGGGCTACAATGAAACTTCTAAGGCCTACAGGATCTACATTCCAAGACAGAAACAGATTAAGATCAGCAGGGATGTCACTTTCGAAGAAGAGGTTGCATTCAAAAGATCTAAGGGTTCTTACATGGAGATAGATAGTGAAGAACAAGAGACACCTCAGGATATGGACATTTCTCCTGATCATACTCCTGAGATTCAGAGGGAGTCTACTGAACTAGAAGAGGCTAGTGATCCAGTTGATCCCATAGAACCTACTGATGGTCCGAGAGACATTGCTATGGGTCGAAAGAGATCTCTATGGGCTAGACAGACTATGCAAGATGCAGAGAAGTATGCAGCTCCTCGAGGCACATTCAGAGAAAGCAAGAGACCACATAAGTTTCCAGGCTATGTGGCATTGATGAGTCACATCATTGAGTCTAAAACTTCCAGTGTTGAGGAGGCATCAAATCAGCAAGTATGGAGAGATGCTATGACAGAAGAATATCAATCTATTATCAAGAATGATGTTTCGGATGTTGTACCTAGACCTGAAGGGAAATCAGTTGTATCTTCCAAGTGGCTTTTCAAGATCAAGCATGCAACTGATGGGAGCATTGAGAAGTACAAAGCAAGATTTGTGGCTAGAGGATTCTCTCAGAAAGAGGGAATAGATTATGAGGAGACATTTGCTCCTGTTGCTTGATATACATCTATCAGGACTATCATTGCTACTACATCAGCTAAAGGATGGAAGCTACATCAAATGGACATAAAGACAGCATTCCTTAATGGTGTGATTGAAGAAGAAGTGTACATTGAGCAACCAGATGGCTTTGTGATTCATGGGAAGTAGTCTCATGTATGCAGATTGAAGAAGGCATTGTATGGCCTTAAGCAGGCCCCTCGTGCTTGGTATGAGAGGATTGATCAATACTTGATGAGCTTGGGATTCTCCAAGAATGATGCAAATTCAAATATTTACTTCAAGGTAGTTGATGGTGAGGCTTTAATCTTGGTTCTTTATGTTGATGATTTATTTCTTATTGGAGCAGAATATCTCATTGTCAAATGCAAGAAGGAGTTAGCCTCTGAGTTTGAGATGAAGGATTTAGGTCTTATGCATTACTTTCTAGGATTAGAAGTGTGGCAGAGACCCAATGAGATTATTCTAAGTCAAGGAAAATATACCATAGACATCTTGAAGAGATTTGGGATGATGGATTGTAAATCTATGTCTACACCAATGGAAACAAATTTGAAGAAGTTGAGTGACTCTGCAGCTAGTTCAGATCTGGTAGATCCCACCATGTATAGGCAGTTGATTGGATCATTGATGTATCTAGTCAATACTAGACCAGACATTTGCTATGCAGTAAGTGCCCTCAGTCAGTTCATGTGTGAACCAAGGCAAATTCATCTAGTTGCAGCCAAGCATATCTTGAGATACTTACGTGGCACAGTAGGATATGGCTTGAGATATACTTCCAATGAAGAACTAAAATTACAAGGCTATTTTGATTTTGATTGGGCTGGGAGTGTAGCTGACAGGAAGAGCACCTCTGGATGTTGCTTTAGTTTGGGGTCTGCCATGATTTCTTGGTGTAGCAGGAAGCATTTTTCAGTAGCACTAAGCACTGTAGAGGCTGAATATATTGCCGCATGTGTAGCAGCTCGAGAAGCAATGTGGCTTCGAAAGCTCCTTGCAGGTTTGTTTGGGCAAACATTGGAGCCAACTGTGATTCATTGTGACAATCAAAGTTGTGTGAAGCTATCTATCAATCCAGTGTTTCATGACAGGACTAAACATGTGGAAATCAAATATCATTACATCAGAGATATGGTGCTGAGGAAAGCTATTCAACTCAGGTATATTTGCACTGATGATCAGACGGTTGATATTCTCACCAAGCCTCTCCCCAAAGTGAAGTTTGTATACTTTCGAGACAAGCTTGGAGTTGTGGAGAATGAAGCCCTTGCTGAGAGGGAGACTTAGCATCAGTGATCTTTGTTATTTTCTATAATGCATATTTCTCTGAGACGGAGAAATATGAGGTGAAAGCCCTTGTCCATCTCTGAGACGGAGATGTGGTTCTTTCCACCCAATGGGAGTAGCCATGGTGGATGTCTCAACATCATGTTGAGAGACTCCATGATGATTCCTTTGTACTTGTGTTTTTCCACACATGGGAGTAGCCATGGTGGACATCATGTTGAGAGACTCCATGATGACATCACGTTGAGTGACTCCGTGATGGGCACTTGTGCACATGTTTCTTTCCATACATGGGAGTAGCCATGGTGGACGTCATGTTGAGTGACTCCATGACGATATCACGTTGAGAGACTCCGTGATAAACTCTTTTCCACAAATGGGTATAGCCATTGTGGGTGTCATGTTGAGAGACTCCATGACATGGATATCTAGAAGGATACCTCCCTAGCTAAGAGGGAGTGTTGATGTTATAGCGGCAGGTGTTATCCTTCACCCGATTTAAATAATAAACAAATAAATAAAGCCAACGGCTACTTATTTATTTGAGGCCGACCCAAGTGAAGTGGCGCCTCTCTTCAAATAATAATTTATATTTTATTTATGGAAGCCGACCTAAATTAAAGGTTCGCCACCCTTGTGAAAGGACGTCACACTTTGCTAAGAGGCCGACTCTTCATGAAAGGTTGCCTCACCTTGTATAATATCGAAGTTATTATTAAGACAAGTTCACATATTTTTGAGTGGAGATTACTTTCATCAGCAGATCGATAAGTATTGTTCAACGAGATTGACTTGTGAAGAAGTCACTATTGTTTGTCAAATTTGCATCTAGAGAGGTGCTGTTACAATTACATCAGATCGGCCTAGAGATTGGCCATTTTGTAAAGCGAATTGCTGCTCATTTATTCAATATATAAGTGATATATTGTTGCTGGGTTTTTCTCCCTCAACAAGGAGGGTTTTCCCAAGGTATATGCTGTGTTCTATTGTTTTTAATTGTTCTATTTCTGCTTAAGTCAATTCTGGTCATAAAATTAACATCCCCCATCTTCGAGGGTCCAAAACCCCACTGCAGCCTTTTGTAAAATTTGACCAAGTATGGTTTTTTTTATTTTTCAAAGTATCAAAGTTCTTCATGCCCTCATCCCCCTATCAAACTTGTCGTGCAGTCATGCCTTCCATGAAATTCCAACACCTTGACATTCCCTTAAGTCTTTTTTCAAAATTCCTCCATAAGTTTTACGAACTTTTGTGGTTTCTCATCCCTTCGTACTATCCCTTCCAACCCCGACATCCTGAAGGCCTGTCTTTTCTCTAATGACATTATGTTAACGTCATGCTAATATCAACACCCTAATGATGTCTCTTACCAGTTGTGGATGAGTTCAAAGGGGGATTATTAAGTAGAAGTGTTTATTTTGCATCATACCTTTGTTGTTATTTACAATGATTTGCGTGTCATAGTTGGATATAATTTTGTTACCCAATAAGGCACTGGTCAATAGGAATCTTGACCTTCCACGCCCATTTAAAATCATAAAAATCATTCACCGGTAGTATAGGAAGTAAGATTAGATTGGTACATTTGTTGTTTATGTTTCAATACCACAACTAGGGATAAATTTGAAGTGAGATGTAATGTTATATTATCAATGAATCATTTACAACATGTGTATACTCTGTTAATGTTAAGAGAATCTAAAACGAAATTATCTCAAGGGATTGAATCATTGTTGTCATATGTAAATACATGTGCAAAGTATTCGAACCAGCTATAGAGAGGTTATTGCAGCCAATTAAACTTAACTTAGTGATAGATATTGGGGTTAGGTTTGCATTTGGGTATGGTTGTTGTGGGTTATATCAATGTTCATTTCGTTTGATTTAAATGCCTATTTAGGCATACCTCTAGGAATACCCTCCTAGATTTAAGTTGAGCTCGAAGAATAGGAAAGATTACCCACTCTCATATGTTAACCTTTAACCATCCAAAGTCTTTTAATGAGCCTCTATTCAACTTCTTGAAGATAAAACCCTGGCCTTGAAAGTGGGGAAAAGCTCTAGGATACAGGAGTGCTATTTTGGGACCTAACACATCCCACTTGGACATTGGTGGAACTTTTTGATATTCCAAGGAACAAGCATAGCTTTCAAACCACATGAGTGTTTTCTCAAATAGCTTAAACCTAGCAACTGAGACTTCCTAATGAGGAGACAATTAGAATTGTTAATGAGGAGACATTTTGTGAAGACAAAAATACACCTCCATTTGAGACACCCATTGATCAACTTTATTCTCCATCTAAGGATTGTATATCTGTCTTAGCTTCAACATTGAAGGATCCATCATGTGATGTTCCTCCTTGCTCTTGCTCAATTTTCTCAGTTTCTGTCTTTTTTCATGGCCTCTTGAGATGTCAAGATTCTCAAATAAGGAAAGCATAATGTTTCAATCCTATCAAACTTTCCCAATGTGCTGGAAATTCTTACATCATCTTCCAGTTTCTTAGCTTGGCCTCTCATTCATCCTCTTCTCTTTCTAAATCCCTTAAGTCATTGTAGCTGACCTATTCCACTCTCTAGTAACCATCTCAAGCTCAAAAGGAAACATATCTTCACATCCACCTAATCTTGTAGAGAGCATATCTAGTTACATACTTGCAAAGATATCCAACCCTACTTTGATACCACTTGATTCAAAAAATGCTTGAGATATTCTCCTAGAAATCAGCACCATTAGATAGCTTCTCTCAACCCTACAAAACATCTTCAAACAACTAATCTCATAACTCTAATGGTTAATTTATGAGTCTAACATGTTCAAAATAGTTGTAATGCAATAAAGAAATATATAACAGAAACATATAATGTAAAACAACCATACAACAAGACTAAGACACATGGTTACACCTACAGAAAACATCAGAAGGGAAGAAAACACTAAAATAGTGAGCTCTTGCTCCTCTTCACAATATCTTCCAGTCATTTGCAAATGCTTACAATGCCCATAAGGCAAATCTGAGCTTTAAAACATGTACAACCAGCTCTAACACCTGCAAAATGGTTTCTATACCATGAAAACTCTACTCCTTTGCTTACAATAGTAAAAAATTAAACAAGAATGAAGGGAAAAATGAGAGCTAATCCCTCTACAATGTTTTACATGTCTTTTATGCATTCCCACATCCATCCTTAGTGCCAAAAAAAGGCTCAAACATCAGGTGTTTGAAATGAGGAGTCAAAACCCTTCATTTTCCACACTTTATTTGCAACAATGCAAAACTATAACTTGTCACAACATCAATTGCAAAACCCCTAAGGTTGTGTCAAAACCACCAAGGCTGTGTCACCATGTTGAAACCACCACCTATCAAATTGGCAGATTTGTTACCAGTCAAAAATCTCTCACAATACACTTCTAATCCCTTGTTTCAAGGCTTCCTTAAGATGCTCCAGATCACCCGAAGTCCACCTCTAGCATAAGCCTAAATGTCATGGCAACAAAACATGAATAAACAAAACACATGCATCCATGGTCTTGGACAACTCAATGACTGCAAATGGCAATTAGTCTCTACACCACAAAAACTCTACTCCTTTGCTTACAATAGTAAAAAATTGAACAAGAAAGAAGGGCAAAATGAGAGCTAACCCCTCTACAATGTTTTACATGTCTTTATGCATTCCTACATCTATCCTTGGTGCCAAAAGTAAGCTCAAACATCAGGCGTTTAAAATGAGGAGTCAACCCTTCATTTTCCACACTCTATTTGCAAAAATCCAAAAATGTCACTTGTCACAACATCAATTGCAAAACTGCTAAGGTTGTGTCAAAACCACCAAGGCCATGTCAAAACCAAAGGGCCATGTTGAAAGCACCAAGGTCATGTCAAAACCAATAGGGTCATGTTGAAACCACCACCTATCAAATTGGAAAATTTGTTACTCAAAAATCTCTCACAATACACATCTAATCCCTTGTTTCAAGGCTTCCTTAAGATGCTCCAAATCACCCGAAGTCCACCTTTAGCATAAGAGCAAACTTCATGGCAACAAAACACAATGAAACAAAACACATGCATCCATGGTCTTAGACAACTCAATGACTGCAAATGGCAATTTCTTGTCCATTTTTAGGATCAAAATATTCTAGTTTGTGACAAAAACTCTAAAAAATAACCAACTTCAAGGGAGCTTCCAACTCCTAAAGTATACTTCCTCCTAAAAACCTAACAATCTCTTTTGATCATTCTCCAACCTATTTATAACATTGCATAGTGAAATTGCTTGCATGACAAAATCAATTTTTTTGCCAATCACAACCTAAGATACATTGCCTATTGAATAAGCCATTTTGTCACCACTTAGAAATATCTCTCAAAACTTCCCTAAGATGCTCCATATCACCCCATGTATGCCTCTAACATAAGATCAAACTACATGGCAACAAAACAACACATGCTTCTTGTTGGCCTCCTACCAATAATGCCCCAAAAAAAATTGTGTTATCATGTGTTGGTACTATTTTTGTTAATGGATGATAGCTTCGGTTAGATATGAATGACAGTGATGCAAATACCATTGTCATTCATAAGTGATCGAAATTATCATACATACTATGATATTTCTAAAGGAAACATTTAAATCGAAATTATGAGCATTCATATAAATTCGATCATTCCCGTGATTTTATATTCTGCATTTGTTTGAAATCGGAATCCTCTTAAAGACACCCGCCAGAATGTAGAAGGGTGTGTATGTGTTAATACATACATAACAAATAGCATTAGATTGTAGACAGCCCGCGTGCAAAGGGACACATCCCTTGGAGGTGGGCCTCTCCTCTTACAAATAGGAGTGAGTTCATTGATATGCAAACATAGAAATCAGATAATGTTCTGCAATCAGCACATTCACATTTGATAAGAAATTCTGGAAATCGCAGTTAGAAGAAAATTATGGAAATTTCATTTTTACTTATAATTGTCTTACATAGAAATTCGAACTTAGTTTTGCTCTTAGGTATTAGGATCCTATTTGAGGAAAGATTTGATTACATTTACATGGTATCAGAGCCACGTTGTGCGAATCCAAATCAAATCTAAAATCAGATTGCTCAAAAGAAATTCGTATTTTCTAAATCGAATTCACATCACATTCTTCATAATGTCTATTGTGATCAGATTTGAAAATCATCTCACAAGAGCAGATAATCTAGTATCACTTATGAGAGAAACTATTAGGGAACCAGAGGCTGAACCTACGAAAATTGAGAACCTTGTGTTCTACACAGCCCTTTCTAATCAAGTATCTGACAACACTCAAACTTGGGTAATTGATAGTGGTTCATCCCGTCACATCACAGGGTTCAGAGAACATCTAGACTCCATGACTGAAAAGTTTGATGAAGAAGTGACCATCGGGGATGATTCTGCATACCCTATAAAAGGGGTTGGAACATGCACCATCAAGTTGAATTCTGGGATTTCTCTACAACTCACTGGAGTTCTATTTGTACCTGGAATTAAGAGAAATCTTATATCCATCTCTGCCCTTGAAGACAATGGCTACATAGTTACATTTATGGACAGTAAAGTTCTAGTGTGGCCTAAAAACTCAACTATCAAGAAAGCACATACCATAGGCATAAGACAAGGGTACCTTTACAAACTTTGCACTGAGGTTAAACAAGCCCTTACCCTTGACACTATTGATTCAAATGAAATCTGGCATAGAAGACTAGGTCACCTTCATTTCCGTGCCCTACCTTCTATGGTAAAACTTGTTACAGGCTTACCCAAGCTAAAACTATCTCATGAAGGAACTTGTAAAGGTTGTGCCCTAGGAAAGAATACTAAAGGATCCTTCCAGAATAGCCTAAGTAAAACCCTTAATGTATTAGAACTGGTTCACTCTGATCTTTGTGGACCCATGTCTGTACCTTCTGAAGCAGGATTTCTATACTATGTCATATTTGTAGATGACTTCTCTAGGAAAACCTGGATCTATTTCCTTAAATGCAAGGAGTCAATAGAAATCCTCAAAAGGTTCGAGGAGTTTAAAGCCCTCACTAAAAACTTCTTCGGAAAGAAAATAAAAACCTTAAGGACAGACAATGGAAAAGAATATACCTCTAAGATCTTTAAAGAATTCTACATGAGTGTCAGAATTAAGAGGGAATTCACTGTCGCCTACAATCCTCAACAGAATGGGGTTGCTGAGAGGAAAAATAGAACCATTGTAAAAGCTGCCAAAGCAATGTTGCTAGACCAAAACATTGAAACATCTTTCTGGGCAGAAGCCTCTAGGACTGCTGTCTATATCCAAAATAGATGTCCTCATTCTCATCTTGATAACAAAACTCCTGAAGAAGCCTTTACCGGCATAAAACCTGACATTAGCCATCTTAGGATTTTTGGCTGCCCTGTCTATATTCATGTACCCAAAGAGAAGAGATCCAAACTAGAACCTTCTGGAAAGAAGGGAGTATTTGTGGGTTATAGTGAAACCTCCAAAGCTTACAGAATGTTCATACCCGGGCAGAAACAAATTGAGTTGAGCAGAGATGTCATCTTCGAAGAAGACATTGCATTCAAGAGGGCAAGAAGTACAAGTGAAACAGAAACCTATTTCCCTAGGATACCTGAAATGGAACCTGCTCCTAAGATTCAGAGGGAGCATCTTGAGGAAATGCCACTTGAACCTCCTACCACTTCAACTGAGGACACAAATGACATTGGCAGAAAGAGACCACTCTGGGCCAGGAAGATGATCAAAGAAGCAGAGGATCATGCAGCACCTAAAGGAACGTTCAGGGAGAGTAAAAGACCCAAACGATTCTCTAGCTATGTTGCTTTAATGAACAACATCATAAACTCTGAACCTACCAGTGTTACAGAAGCCTTCAGACATCAAGCTTGGAAGGATGCAATGACAGAGGAGTACCAGTCCATACTAAAGAATGATGTATGGGACATAGTGCCTAGACCAAAAGAGAAATCTGTTGTTTCTTCTAAATGGCTCTTCAAAATCAAGCATGCTGCTGATGGCAGTATAGAAAAACATAAAGCGCGTTTCGTGGCTAGGGGCTTTTCTCAACAGGAAGGCATTGATTACGAAGAAACATTTGCACCTATTGCCCGTTATACATCAGTAAGAACAGTGTTAGCCATTGCAACAGCTAAAGGTTGGAAGGTCCACCAAATGGATGTGAAAACTGCCTTCCTGAATGGAACCATTGAAGAGGAAGTCTACCAGGAATAGCCTGAAGGTTTTGTGATACATAAATCTAACTCACATGTGTGCAGGCTCAAGAAAGCTCTCTATGGACTTAAACAGGCTCCCAAGGTCTGGTATGAAAGAATTGACAGCTATCTCTTGGGATTAGGATTTTCCAAGAATGATGTTGACTCCAATCTATACTTCAAGGTAATCAAAGGTGATATGCTTATAATTATTTTATATGTTGATGACTTGCTAATAACAGGAGAAGATCACCTCATTGCTCAAGGGAAACAAGATCTAATCTCTGAATTTGACATGAAAGACTTGGGTATTCTTCACTACTTCCTCGGTTTGGAAGTATACTATTGACATTCTGAAAAGATTTGGAATGTTGGACTGTAGACCGATGTCCACACCCATGGAAACCAACCTTCACAAATTGAAAGAAGCAGCAGCAGAATCCAAATGTGCAGATCCGACCCTTTACGGACAGATGATTGGATCCTTGATGTATCTGGTTAACACCAGACCTGATATTTGCTACGCTGTAAATGCCCTCAGCCAGTTCATGTGTGAACCCAAGGAAATTCACTTGATCGCTATAAAACATATCTTTAGATATCTGCAAGGCACCATTGGATATGGGCTTCATTACAAGAATGATCCACTAGATCTACATGGGTACTCAAATTCAGATTGGGCTGGAAGTGTAACTGATCGAAAAAGCACATCAAGATGCTGTTTTAGTTTGGGATCGGCTATGATCTCCTCGATTTGTAGAAAACAATCGTCAGTTGCACAGAGCTCAACAGAAGCTGAATATATTGCAGCCTCAATGGGTGCAAGAGAAGCAGTGTGGCTTCGAAAATTGGTTGTGGGACTCTTTGGTGAGCCCTTGAATCCTACGATTATTCATTGTGATAATCAGAGTTGTATAAAGCTCTCTGTGAATCCTGTCTTTCATGACAGATCTAAACACATTGAGATCCCCTATCATTATGTGAGAGATATGGTGGAAAGGAAAGTGATTCAGTTGGAGTATATTAGTACAAATGACCAAACTGCAGACATTCTCACCAAGCCTCTCTCCCGGATCAAGGTAGAGCACTTCAGGAAGAAACTTGGTATGGTTGAAATGTAATTTGTTATTTATGTTTGAAATACAAATTGTTTAGAAATTGTACTAATATATAAAGATGTTTAATGTGTAAACTCTTTTGTCATGTGTGTGACTCCATGACTTTATGGGCCTACTCCCCCTATGTACATTATCGAAAGGTGACGATCTTTTTGATAATGAACACTTGTATTTGACATTGTAAAGTGACGACTCTACAATGATGAACTATCATGATAGATATCATATGACTTGATATCTGTGGACATGTCATGATGGTATCTCTTAGATACCTTGATGGATATCATGAGACTTGATATCTGAAGATCATTGTGATCTATAAAGAGATAATCATGGTGGATGATTATATCCGTGGATATGCCATGAATTGTGGTAGACATCATGAGACTTGATGTCAGTGCACATACCATAATGAAGATGTGTATGAAGAATGTCATGTGACTTGACACTTTCAGAAGCATATCATATCTTCTGATATCACAAGTTAGATGATATCACTTTTGGAAGTTATTCTTCCTAGTTAAAGAGGGAGTGTTGAAATGATGAAAATGTGTTATGAAGAATGTCATGTGACTTGACAACTTTAAGAAAACATATCATATCACATGTGAAGGTGATATATTGACTTATTTGACTTGAAATATCTTCCCTAGCTAAGAGGGAGTGTTAATGGATGATAGCTTCGGTCAAATATGAATGACAGTGATGCAAGTACCATTGTCATTCATAAGTGATCGAAATTATCATACATACTATGATATTTCTAAAGGAAACATAAATCGAAATTATGAGCATTCATATAAATTCGATCATTCCCGTGATTTTATATTTTGCATTTGTTTGAAATCGGAATCCTCTTAAAGACACCCGCCAGCATGTAGAAGGGTGTGTATGTGTTTATACATACATAACAAATAGCATTAGACTGTAGACAGCCCGCGTGCAAAGGGACACGTCCTCTCAAGGGACGCATCCCTTGGAGGCGGGCCTCTCCTCTTACAAATAGGAGTTCCTTCATTGATATGCAAACATAGAAATCAGATAATGTTCTGCAATCAGTACATTCACATTTAATAAGAAATTCTGGAAATCGCAGTTAGAAGAAAATTCTGGAAATTTCATTTTTACTTATAATTGTCTTACACAGAAATTCGAACTTAGTTTTGCTCTTAGGTATTAGGATCCTATTTTAGGAAAGATTTGATTACATTTACAATTTTCCAACTGCAAAATTGGATTCACCGTGTAAAAAACGTTGTTAACACCCTAGGAAGTCCTTTGTCTATGGTTTCATGTCAATCACATTGTAATTTTATTCTAATTCATTGTTGACTTGTTAACCTTGATTGTCATTGTTTAAGTGATTTTCTTTATGTATATTTCCTCTCCAACAACTAGCCATCACAAATGTTTCTTCATATGGCAACAGTCATGCCTTCCAATTGCCCCCCCTCCACTTGCCAATATGCACTAAGCTTGTCTTAAACTATATTAATCATGCGTTAAGCTAAATTAACTACATGTCTATCTTAATTAAACCTTTCATGTGTTAGGTGCATTGTCTATTGCTTGGTGTTAGTCAACACAATGGTGTCATGTCACTTTTACAATGCAATTGACCAACAAAACCACCCAATACTATGCCCACTTCACATTGCACGGTGGGCTCTCTCATGAAAGCCCCAATTGTCAGTGTGTGCTACCATTCCCACTAGCATCCAATGACTCTACATTAAATCCAATGTTGAACCCCTATTGGTCCAAAATACTTTTGAGTAAATGCCCCCACATGTTTATCGACCAAAAACATGAAAAATGAGGAATTGATTGAAGTCCTTTCTAACAACTCAATATTATTTGTGGGCCCATGTTGTGACCAATCAAATTAAGGCTATTTGTATGCATTGCCTTCAATCCTAGCCACATGGCATCCTCCAATTGTAGCATAGTGCTCCTTTGCATCAGCAAGACAATTTGTAAACTACTTTCTTACTTACCACTATGCAATAGTAAGTTGTGTGGCATCTATTATTCATTCCAAAGCTGAATGTTAATGCCTTATCGGCTTGTGCTATATCAAACTCAACACTTGCCTAGTTGTCAACCATATGTCCTCATTTGAAGTATTTCTAGGTGACCCACATATCTCCACTAGCCCTTTCATGTCCAAACAAATTTAAGTTTGTGCTTTTTCCTTCCCGCTTATGAACTGAGCCATGTGGTAACCCCTAATTGCAGCACACCACTCCACATCGTCGTGTGGTGCTATCCCACAACTTTACATTCAACGCCATGCAATGCACCGTTGATCGTTCTTGTAATTACCAATCAAAGGCTATGTTTTAACTATCTTCAAAATGTTAATCATACTAGCTTGCATTGTCAATTTGACCCTATGCTCAAATGACTCCATTAAGAGTCTATCCATCACATAAATACATTGAGAAATCATTCCTTAGAGTCTTCAACATTCGCTAACCTACAATCATTCATTTTGAAACTAGAGAGAGCATAAGGGAGTTGTAAATGTACTCAAAGATATCAAGCCATAATTAAGCCATTGCAAAATTGGACCAAATATAGTTAGGTGTTGATGTTGAAGTGTTTCAAAGCATGCCTTCAAAAAGTGCAGAGTTCAAAGGACATCTAGGAGCTCCTATCCTCTAGGTACGTAAATATTCTAGGTTTCTATTCACTACCAATTTGTATACGTGTTAACATTTGAATTTCTCCATTAAACCAATTAATGTTTCAAAAACTACATAAAGTTCTAAGAGGGCATACTATTATCAAAGAATTCATATATTAACTTTTGAAGCCTTGCAATTATACTTTTGTCATGAGTTTAGTATTGTGTGCTTCCCAAACCCCCAATTCTTCCATGTTGTTTCGAACATATCAATATGTTTTCGAAGCATAGTTCCAACAAAGACCTAACTGAATTATTCTTGTGAGCTACCAAAAAATTCAAAAACACACATCAAAGATGCCATACCTTTTAGGAATGGATAGGATTTATTTAGGGTTTTCTTCAAGAAATCCTTTTAAGGTGTCCCTCTCTGCACTGCATTGGAAATATGACTCGGGAAAGGTAATTGTGCCAAATTGTTTTAAAATCTTATAACTGGTAGAGTGATCATGCAAAATGTATGACCATGTATCCAAAAATGTCACAAAGAGGGGAAGAAATTATTCACTATGAATAGGGATTTGATCCAAACTATTTTTCACCTAAACATGCACAAGAAAAGACAAACTTGCAAACCCTAGCTACAAAGTACAATAAAAATAGAAAAATTCAGAGGATCAAATGGTTGTCTCACCACAAGAACAAGAAGGACAAAAATGTTAAGAAGTTGAAGCCCATTCCAAAGGATGAACTTGAACCTTTTGAATTGGATAAATTTGAAGGTTACTATAGGGACACCTATCAAGGAATATGTCACGTTCTTGGAATAGACACAAAACATATGAGGCAAAAGGGAATAATGATGTTGGCCTCTAACATTCAACACCCCCAACTCAATAGGTTATTTGATTATGGCAGCTCCTAGCATATTGATTGCTAAGTACTAAGTAGAGATATTTAACTGACAATAACCAACCACTCTGGATGTGCTTGGCATTGAACTGGATTGAGGGAGGCATTTATGCTCCCAACTAAATATATTCCTTGGCCTCCTCTCCTGTCATCTTATTGATTGAAGGTCATCAAGCATTTAAGAGAGGGTACTCACCTTACCATGCCCTCCCTATTCACTCGCCATCTCCAATTCCAAGACCACAAGAGTAAAAAATTGTCACCATATAGACCATTTTATAATTCCCCGCTTACTGAAATATCTAAAATTTTAGGAAGCATGGATCTATTAAAACATTCAAATGGTACTTCATGTTATGCCACATCTTGTTGCATGTATTTTTTGGAGAATGCAACATTGAACTTTATGGAGCATTGAAGGGGTGCTACCTTCTCTCAAGCAAATGTTTGTGAACAATGCATTGTTTGACTCTCAATTTCCAAAAGGCCAAAAGAGGAGAAGATAGTGTGGACACTTTTTGATGATGTGTTCACCAAGAGTGCAAAGAAAATACTCAAGGTAAGTAACAAACTTAAGTTCTAGAGGAATTTTTTTATATGTTATTTTTCTAATTGTTTTTAAATTTTCTTTTCATTTAAATTTTAATTTTCAATTTTTTTGGTGATAACGCCTTTAATCAGGGTTTTGCATTTGGTCGACATGGATTGAATGTTGATGGGTCCTCTCTTGAGGTCATGGATAAGACCAAGCAAAGCATATTGCATTATTATGGACAAAATAAAAGAACATATAAAACCATTTGGCACATCATTGATCATAGATGAACAAGCAAACTTTAGCAACCAATATATACCATGGAGTACTGCCTAAACCTTATTTTTTTCTTCTCTGATACATTTAAGGTTGATGAGGTCATTGTAGAACTCACTACATAAATATAGAGGATGACACCAAACAAAGACCTTAGAGACACAATTATAGATGAGTGAATATCTACAAGGTCATGGAGGGTGTTGGGTCCCAAAACCACTGCTCCACTTCCTAGAACAGAATTCCACTCACAAGGCCAAGGTTGTCATCATGCAAGTGAAATTCGTTAATTAACAGAACATGGATGGTTCAAGGTCATCTCTATGGGAGTGGGTTATCTCTCCTACACTTCAAGCTCAACTTAGACTTAGGAGGGTTTTCCTATGGGTATACATTAACAGGAATTGAAATCAAACAAAATGGACAACTGAAATATCAACAGCCAAACACATCCTGTTGACTTGGCCCCAAAGCTTGTCATTGAACCAAGTACACAACTAGTTGTCTCAAAACCCCTATATAGTTGATAAGAATGTGCAATCATAACCCACATGAAATGAATTCGTTTTAAAACTCCCTTGATGATAAATCCCTAGTTATATTACCAGGTCATGAATGCACTAGAGGTCCTAACGGTAAACTATTGAATTATGTTTTGTTTTGAACAATTTTAGATTGGCCACGATAGTTCTAGACTAGTGCCTATCTATTGGGCAATAGAGCCATAGTCCATTAAATGGAAAACAAAGCAGAAACAAGGAGAACAGTGGGCTATATATTCTCATACACTAAATATTGTGAAATCAAAATGACTGAGCATACTTATTTATCAAAAATAGAGTTGCATATATTCATGTACAATACAAAAGAGATTATTACAATAATTGCAATAGTTTCATAATGTTAATACATTCATCTCATCCACAATTACACTCATGCCAACAAATGTGGCAAAGGAAAATCCCTAGTAGTAACTACAAAATCCTCCAAAAGATATACATACTGCTCTAGAGACATTTAGGCACATAAATCACTTGCATTACAAAATCCCTCTTGTATCCAAGAATCTGCAATCCAAAGAATGAACTAGACCTGGCTTCAATGGCTGCCCTGCAACTTTCTAGCATCAAGAGACCATAGCAAAACCAACCTCTCTACAAAATTATCAAAAAACTTCTTTAATAGTTGTTGGGAATCAAACCCTAACCTGTGGCATAGTAGCAATGCCAAATCTATGGCCAATGATGAATCCCACCCCAAATGGGCACCACAAATTAAAAGACAAGTTAGGCATTGATTTCTAGTACTTGGAAGACCTTCTACATTAATGGCAATAGCTAGGAGCAAATCCTGGACATTTTACTTTGGCGCTCAAACTCATTTTGAAAAAATGTGCTTTAGGTTCCAAGTTCCAATCGGGACCCAATTTTCAGAAAGGAACAATGGGTCGAGGAGTGGAAGCAAAAGCAAACTTCGAATCAAAATCTTCAGGTTCTAGGTTCCTGTCAAGGCCCAACTTCAAGGAAAGAACAATGGGTTGGGGAGTGAGCAAAAGCAAACATGGAACCGAAACCTTGAGGTTCGAAGTTCTTGTTGGGGCTTGAATTCTGGGAAGGAACAATGCATCAGGAGTTAGGAGTGGAAGCAAACCTAGAATTGAAATTGGAACCTTGAGGTTCCAAATTCCTATTGGGGCCTGGCTTCTAGGAAGGAACAACGGCTCAGGAAGCAAGAGCAGAAGCGCACCTGGAACTGGAACCTTGAAGTTCCAAGTTCTTATCGGGGCTCAACTTCCAAGAAGGAACAATGGGTCAAGAAGCGGGAGTGGAAGCAAACCTAGAACCAAAACCTTGAACCAAAACCTTTAGGTTCCAAGTTCCAGGTTTTTTTCGAGTTCCAGAACTGAGGAGTTTCCAGGTTCTTGGCAGGGCTTGGCTCCAAGAAGGAACAATGGGTTAGGGAGCAGGAGGGAAAGCAAACCTAGAAATGAAACCTTGAGGTTCCAGATTCCTATTGAGGCTTGATTTCCAAAAAGGAGAAATGGATCGGGAAGCAGAGAGGTTACAAGTTCCTCGCAGGGCCCAAGGCTTGATAGGCACAAAAGGAAAAAGAATAACCATAAGGCTTGATTGAAAATTCCAACTCCATAATTTTAGCATCTCAATAAAGGGAAGGCTCTTTTAATCACTTTTATGCATTTGAAGGAGGGCAACCCAATACCTAGGCAAAAAGTTGAGTCCTTTAGTCATACTTCTTTGATAAATGCAACTTTAGCTTAATACTAAAAAGTTCTATTATAATTCTTAAATGTTATATTTGTAGGATTGTAGTGTGTATTATGGTAATGGTTTAAAAACTTTTAAAGACAAGCCATCCATGTTTTATGCAAACCCTATAGCACTTACGCATGTGAGTGCAATTACAGCCTATTTGAGAGCATTGACACCAAGAAGAGGAACAAGCTGACCCAAAATCATCTCAATGAGCTTGCCTTCATCCAATACAACCTTCTCCTTCAAACCAAAAAGGTGGAGGGGAAGGAGCCTCATGATGCCATCAACTTGGATGACATCAATCCATATTTAGATTTAATTGTCAAAGACATTGATGCAATGTTCATTGATGAGGATCTCATTAAATCAAAGAGAAGTGGCCACAATGCAAGCATTGATGAAGACATAATTCAAGTATCATTCACTCCTCGAGATGTAACTCAAATTTACCTTTTAGTTTGAGGCTAGATACTACCAATACTAGGAGGGAGAAGAAGAAGATGCATATTATAGTTGGTGTTATTCAATTATACAATGTTTGAAATATTGAATTTCAAGTGTGCTGGTTCTTTTACTTGCTACCCTTAGCTCTAAGGGATGACACAACACCTAGATCTGAGGATCAAGTTGATCCAAGTAAGAGGACAGCCCTATTATTGAACCAAGGACAAGAAAAATCCAATGAGAGAAGATTGGACATTGTCTTCTAATCCCACTCCCTACTAGTGAACTCGGAAGGGTAATCCTAATGAGGGTCTTAAGAATGATAAAACTCTTTCACAAACAATGCTACAAGGACAAAACCATAAGCCCAATTAACTATCAATAACTCATATTGAGTTGGTTTCATGCTAGTTTGTAGATACAACCCTAGACAAGTGGAAAATTAACACATTCGCAAATGTATAAGCAAAGGATTTCAAATTAGCAAGTGCACGACCTTTGTACCTTTACCAACATTGTGAACAAATAATTTACACAAACTAATTTGTCTTCATATCAAACAAGCAAAGGGGTGGTAAATGAGCAAGAACTTAGGCCTGAACCTTTGTACCTTTACCAACATTGTGAACAAATAATTTACACAAACTAATTTGTCTTCATATCAAACAAGCAAAGGGGTGGTAAATGAGCAAGAACTTATTGCATCCTTTTAACTCCATGAAGACAAGTAAACTCCAATAACTTGTACCTTTTTGTAAATGTTGATTAATTGAAATTTTGAGTTGTTGGATTAGCTGAAACCATAAGAGACTAGTGCCTTATCCTACAAGAACAAAGTCAATTCAAGACCAATAACAGCAATGGAAAAATAATTCACACTTTAGATGTGCCTATGTCACATGACTACCTCATAGAAACCTAGGATCTCAAATGTGTTCATGTTTTTAAACAATGTAACATGTTCTTAATAATCTATTCTCGGCTCATAAAACATGCATACCAAGTTAGAAAGACTTCCGATTACTCATGATAGAAAATTTTATTGTATCCCTTGAATACAAACTAACCAAACCCTAACACACGTGCAACAAATGTGCACCTAGAAAGTTGTCAAGTTCCCTAAAGCCTACAAGAAGCAATGGAGATAGGTTGCAAAGGAATACAAGAATGAGTCTTATATTGATTTACTAAAGAGACATCACAATGCCATAGCAAAAACTTGACTCAAATTCTAACCATGTCCATATTAAGCAGCCTCTACCCTAGAACCCAACAGCTCCTTGAAGAACCCAGAAAATATCATAAAAAAGAGAGGAGGAAGGACCAAAATTGAAAACAATAGTGACACTTAACAGATGTTGGACCCCTTGATTTGCAACTGAATGGGCGTAAAGGAATAATCCATAGGATCTCTAAACTCTCTTCTATTTTGCCCCCCTTTTTCGAAAATTGAAATTGGTTTTCACATTTCCACTTGCATTTCCCATGCAACTTTTTACCCTTGGGTAAAAGTGTTTTCCCAGCTTGATATTCACCTTACAAGTGAATAAAATGACTCTCCTTCATTTACCCCTTTACTAGCAATTAAAATTTGATTTTATATCAAGCATTTTGCCTCTCAAAACTCTCCAGTTCCCCTTGTAACTAATTGGACATTTTGTCAAACAATTTGCATGCAACCGTTTTGTCTGCACATTTTGCTTGCACTTGCTTTGAATGAGACATTACATGCAGCATCATGTTGGCCACTTCAAGCTGTCCCTGAATTCCATATCCTCCAAACCTAAGATGTTGACTGATTTCAGCTTCTTGAAAAGCCTCTAAAAATTGAGAGCATTGATAATGTTCTATTAGTAACAATGAGAGACTACATCCCACATTGATCAAGCCATATTCTTTCAACCTCCTCCTTTTGTACCCACAATTTCATCATCTGTCCTCTAGAAAAACTACCTTATATTTGCCTCCATTCTGAGCTATCAAAACATTGAATATAGATATTGCCATCCTCCTACACCCTACTTGATAATTTTAACAAGCATAAATCCCTTTGAATGTAACCCTAACCAGAGCCCTCTCCTTTTAATATCTTCAATCTCATTTGTTTGCATATCTTTTAAACTGTCATGCATTTTTAGCAAGGCAAAATGGAAGATTTTAATTTTTCACTGCCTTCTAGTATAATATTCACAAATTAATCATAACCCTCTTATTTCATTGAGCATTTGGTTTTTGTTGGTCGTTCTTCCTCATGGCCTAGGTGTTTTATATCTACTTCTTGTAATCCCACCGTGCAAGGAGTTTTTACATTGGCAAGATGATTTTTCTCCTTTGTATGGCATTCTTACCATGCAGGGCATTTTACCTTGCTTCTAGATGTATTATTCCTTGCTGAAGTGTTTTTTCTTTGTGCAAGGCAATTTTGTTATTCACAGGGCATTTCAAAACACTGCAAGTTTCTTTTCCTCTCTGTCTAGCATTTCTAAACCATTGTTAGGAGTTTTCAATGTGCTTGGGGTGTGGTTATTTGTTGTTGGGCATTTTAGAGGGAAGACATCAGGAAATCATGCACTTACAACATTCAAAACTCATTAAAGCTTCCCTTCCATGTGGCAGCTCTATGTTCTAGCACTGCTTCCCTTCACAGCACAATGTAGTGTGAGGGACCCAGTTCAAACCAACGTTGCATTGATAGCCAACATTGGGCTCTCATTGGCCAACATTGCTAGACGCCTCATCATGTTTTAAAAAAATTAAATTGATTTCAATTCATAAAACCTTCAGGTGGGAAGTAGAAGACTAAAGTTGGACACCCTCATGCTTTCAAAATATTGTCAATGCCTTGATTTAAATTTGGAACATTATTTAAAACCTCCTTCTTGCCATCACAGTAAAGAGCATCAACACAACCTTTACTTGGGAATATTCCCTAGAACTATGTGAACAATCTGGTCAAGGCACCGATATTCGAAAATTGTCATCATACGTTGCTTCCAGGTGTTGTAGTTGCGGTCGTTGAACTTCTGACTGCCTTCCAGCATAATATGAGACAATGAGGCCATTATGCACAAAACTTCAAAACAAATTATGACAGAATAGAGGTATAGAAAACCTTGAACAGATTTTTGTCAAAAAGAAGGTTCAAAATCCGAGGTGCCCTGGAATGCACAAATCCAGATAAAAGACAGTCACTTTTTTTGAAAAATCACATCAAAAAGCATAAAATAGCGCCCAAAAAATTAAAACCCCATCACTGTTTTGATCAAAAAAAAATTCAGAAGATGGTAGGGTCGCTTAGAAATTGCGCCAAAAGTCCTTGATTGCAGGTCACACCAATCAAAGTTATGCAGAATCGTGATTTTAAGAGACCAAAAATGGTCGCGGGAATTAGAGACAAGGGCGTGATGATCTTTGAAAGATGTCGCCCAGAAAACGCAGAGAAAAGTCGCACGAACTAGGAGAAAAAATCCGTCGCCAAAAAATGCGACCTGAAAACCCTTCACGCACGGCCGGAAAACAAATCAAACTTTACGCCAAAAACCCATCCACGAAAATCACGAAGCACACAGAGAAAACACGAGCCAAGAAGGAGAGAAAAGAGAAACAATGCAATTTGAACAAAAATCGCGATTTCTTCTAAAGAAAAAAAAAAAACACAATTCTAAAGAAGAAAGAAGTCACGATTTTTGCAAGACGCAATTTCTTCTTCCAAATAAACCCTCGATTTCTCCTATAGAAAACTCACAATTTTCTTCCTTAAGCGATAGGACCTCGAAGAACAGAAATGGCGCTAGAGAAAAAATCAAAAAATTGTTTCCTGCTTTGATACCATGAAACAGAAATCTTCGATATATTTGAAAGAAGAGGCAAACGCTCTTCATATAGAGTTTGCAAAAAAATGTTTCTAAATACAAAGTTTCTAAAATAGAAACATCATCGGAGAAAAGAATGGAAATAAATCTAAACTAATAATTTACAAGATTACAATATATTGACCATTAATAAATCTAAATATTATTTTAATACTATGCTGGTGTGCTGGGAAATATTTGATGTTTTTCCTTTTTAACTTGATTCTATAATTTTACCGATGCATTTTTTAAACTTGATTTATAAATCGCCCCCACCTAAAATGCTAATTGGTCACAAAAAATTTATTCAATTAAGATCTTGAGCACCCCATATCAAATTAAAACAATAAGAGATTGTTTTAATCACTCCTATTAAAAATTAATGAAGTCGCGGCCAAAATGACGAAATCCATGCCAAAAACTCAAACCATCTCTAAGAGGCACAAAATTTTACAAGGCATGATTAAATTTGCCGAGGATCATTGTTATATCGTCAAAACCTAAGCAGCCAACCATTTTCCAAAGGTACAACAGCCAATTCATGAGTAGTTAAAAGAATTTTCACCACAACCACAAAACTTACCCAATGGTCAGGAAACTAGACATGACTCCCCATGAATTATCGACACTAATTTTATTGCCAGTAATTTTTCCATTTTGATGATGCCCTACAGACTTGCCCGTAAATGTTAAAACGGTGATTCTCGGCCCAAAACTCACTCAATCACCTTGAAATTAGAGATGGAGGTTCATCATGAATTATAAAAACTTTGTGCAATGCCATAATTCGGAAATCAAACCCGTAGTTGGAGATTTTAATGCACAAAGACTGTGGTCATCCTGCCATCTAAGGGCCTAAACAGAAGGTTCCTTGCCAAATTGAATGCAAATTTGCCTAGAAAATAAGGCATAAAAACAAGTGCTAATAGAATGTATGACTTATGAAAATTGATAATCAAAATAAATGTATGTGTTCTCTAAATTCATTATTTAATTGTCTCTTGCATTAACAAATTTTTTTTGTGTAATTAATTTTTTTCTTTTGTTGATTTTTTGCCAAGTCTCGATTCCGAAGCAAATTTTGGGGTGCTGATTTTCTCCAGGTTCAATTATTCCAACTATGGACTTAATCATTAAAAACTAAAAGAGTAGGGGAAGGGTATTAGTAGTTGAGCAAGGACCAATAGTTGTGACATTACTTGTAAATAAAAGCACCAACTTTTCAGTAAAGAGAGACCAAATCTAATTATATAAATCTTTCGTTATAGCACAACATTTATTTAATATTAGTACATAACTACTTTATAAAAATACATAACAGCCAATCCAAAAGAGGCACCTAAAATTGCTTAACAATTACGTAAGCTATTCACACGTTTTACTGACTTATCTTCTAGTGCATTTGAAACTGTGTTAAAATAAAATTATAAATTGATCCTAAATGTACTTTTCTCTCCAACTGAGCTTTCCAAACAAAATATTTTGTCTGCAGGCAAACTGAATTTAATAATGGACTTTTTTGTGTTAGATTTAGGATCAGAAATGAAAGCAATCAGAAAATGCAACACATAAGACAATGAACACAACAAGATTCCCTGGGAAAACCCTCCTACTCGAGGGAGAAAAACCCAGCAAATATATCTCTTATATATTGAAGGAATAAGAGCAGAAATCTGCTTACAACTCAGGCCCAACACAATGCCGAATTTGATACAATGAATAATAGCACCTCTCCTAGATGCAAAGATACAAATGAATATGTTTCTCCTTGAAATCGGTCTGCTGCTACAAAATGATGATCTGCTGCTACAGTATGAACTTCTTCTAGGAATGCGAATTATGATGAATGAACTTGATGATCAAATGAATGATCATCACCTTGTATTTATACAAAACTAGGTGACTCTTCATTTGGGTTGGCCTCTTTTAAGAAACAAGGTGACTCTTCATAAAATTATTATATATAGCAAGTCCGACTTGCCTCTGTATTATTTATCCATCATTTTTAAATTTGAGAGAAAGATATCTCCCACTGCTATAACATCAACATTTTGTACCTTGAGTGAAGATCATATGATGTACTTCTAGTCTATTAATTTAGGTTGCACGATACCGGTATCCTTCCCCTAGGTGAGGATAAAACATTTCATAAAGCATGGTAATCACTGTGAATAGATATCTTACTTTCATCAACAACTTCACCATAAGGAAGGAACTAAAATAGCATACACCATCATCCAAGCCATCATTCGAGAGCCTTCTATTTTGGATATTCTGCTCACACCGGCATCCATGATGTGGTAAATAGAATCCAGCTCAAGCTTTATAATCGTGCACATTTGGAGGAGGATTCATTTGCACTCCTAAGTCTAAAGAATACGATTCCTGAATTTCAACCCCGTTTGACCAAAGCATACCTTGCTAAATGTTCAAACTCAAACCACTCTCCATAAGCATGTCACCTCCTACTTCATCAAACCACAAAAACTTCATTGGCACAAACTAAGAAATTCCTAAGTTACTAATTCGCCACTCCCAGCCTCCGGATACGATACGATTCGTACCGGATTTGAAATTCAGGTTCGATTTGGGTCGGATTCAGACAGGATTCAGAATTTTGACTGTGGATTCGCTACGGATTCGATTCGCCTCTACAGATTCGTCCAGGATACGCCCTGTTAGTGTTTTAATGATCAAATATACAAAAAGAAAGCACTCAGAAAATGCAACACATGAGACAATGAACAACACAAGATACCCTGGGAAAACCCTCCTCTTGAGGGAGAAAAACCCAGCAAATATGTCTCTTATATAATGAAGGAATAAGAGCAGAAATCTGCTTACAACTCAGGCCCAGCTCATGGCCGAAGTTGATACAATGAATAATAGCACCTCTCCTAGATGCAAAGATACAATCGAATATGCTTCTCCTTGAAATCGGCCTACTGCTGCAAGATGAAGCGCTGTTGCTCAAGTGCGAACTTCTGCTTGGAATGCGAATTATCCTGAATGAACTTTGATTGTCTAAATGAACAAATATCACCTTGTATTTATACAAAATGAGGTGACTCTTCAAGGAGGTCGGCCACCTTTAATAAATAATGAATTACAAAATAATGTCAAGGAAGGTCGGCCCAAAGCTCATGATAATGATCATTGATTATTTTACATAAAGTCGGCCTCCTCTCAAGTATATGTATAAAATTGAATAGCCATAAGGCTACATTCAATTTTTCAATCTCTTCTTGAAAATCCTGTAGGGCTGGAAGTATAATCCAGACGCTGCAAAACATCAACACTCCCTCTCAGCTAGGGAGGATACTTCTAGCTGCATAAGAGGTATCACCTCATCGTAATGTCAACCACAATGGCTACTCCCATATGTAGAAAGGAAAGAGCTTATCACCTCATCATGATAGCATATCACCTCATCGTGATATCAACCAGAATGGCTGCAACCATGTATGGTATGTACAAGTGTACATCACTTGCATGATGTTGTCACCTCAACATGACTTTCACCATGGCTCTCCCAAAGGATGAAACACAAGTACAAGGAAGTCATCACGGACTCTCTCACGTGATGTTGTCATGGCGTCACACACATGACATCCACCATGGCTCTACCAGAGGGTGGAAACAAGGGATTTCACCTCGAACTTCTCCTGAGAGAAGAACTCATAGCCAAGGGATTTTACCTCGAACTTCTCTCAGAGAAGAACTCATTACCAAGGGATTTCACCTCGAACTTCTCTCAGAGAAGAACTCATTACCAAGGGATTTCACCTCGAACTTCTCTCAAAGAAGAACTCATTACAGAGGATCATTGATACTGAGACTCCTTCTCAGTCAAGGCTGTATTCTCCCCAATACCAAGTTTTTCTCGAAAGTACACATACTTTATCCTGGAGAGAGTCTTGGTGAGAATGTTTGTCGTTTGCTCATCAATTCTGATATACCTCAACTATATAGCTTTCCTCAATACCATATCTCTGATATAATGGTACTTGATCTCAACATGCTTTGTTCTGTCATGAAAACACAGGATTGACAGAAGGCTTCACACAATCCTGCAAGGAGCTTACGAAGCCACACTGCTTCACGAGCTGCCACACAAGCTGCAATGTACTCTGCCTCGGCTATACTCAATGTTGTTGAGGACTGCTTCCTGCTGCACCAGGATATCATGGCAAATCCTGTAGAATATCTCAACCCATATCCAACTGTGCCACGCAAGTATCTCAGGATATGTTTAGCTGCAACAAGATGTATCTGCCTTGGTTCACACATAAACTGGCTAAGTGCACTCACTGCATAACAGATGTCTGGTCTAGTGTTAACTAGATACATCAACGATCCTATATATAGTAGGATCCACTAGATCTGAACTAGTTGCAGCTTCTGAAATTTGGTCTCCATAGGTGTAGGCATGGATTTGCAATCCATCATACCAAAACTCATCTTCTTATGTAGGTTCCCTCTGAATCTTCAAGTACTTGCATTAACCTTCTGACCTCTTCGTCCAAGATAGCCTACAACACTTGCCTTAGATAAATGTTTTCCAACACACACCTCTGGTACTGTAGGGAGTTCAGGGTTGACCTCCTCAACCTCATTGCAGATCACTCTATTCTGAACAGGTTTGCGGAGCTACCAATCTCAAATCCAGATGATTGTTTTGAGCAATTATGATCTCAGCAGCTGAAGGGATCCTCTAAGGATTTAGCACTTAGCCTTGCAATATGGTAATCTTCACTTCTTCTTAGTGAGTTACAAAACTCCCTCTTGGTCCCTGCTTCAGAGATTGCAAAGAAGACTTCTGGAAGTTAACTCCCTCTAGTCACCAACTCAGTCCCATGGCTACAAGTTGTTTGATCATTTCTTTGGTCGGCATGACTTCCTCACAAGATACCTCAAGCTTTTCATCACTAAGCAATCTCTCATCACCTTCTTGCTCCTAGATCTGTCCTGGAAGCATTTTAGAGAGAGATTACTAACAGTTTATAACTATCGAAAGAAATATCAAGGCTAGAATCATGCAAGGTTTACTATGACAAGTTATAGCATAAACACATAAGAGTATTAAAACATGAATAAATAAATCAACCTATAAGTAAAATATGTAACAAATATCAAAAGATCAGAATGAAGGGATAAGGAAACTTATCTTTATTGAATTCTGATATAAGTCTTTCTTCCATCTTTTACTCCTCTCGAGAGTGCTAAGCTCAACACAATAAAAAACAATCTGCACAACTACAGATTTCTTGAATGCATTATGCAGTTAGCATGTAGAACCAACCCTCTCCAAGAGTCAAGGCTCTAACATAGTTCATGCATTAGAGAATGATATCGATGTGACCAACTAATCACTATCGAAATTGCATTTCTTTTTTATCTCAGAGTCACACTCAAAGATCTTCACAACGAAATGCAATGAATGATTGACATCTCCAAGGGATCTTATACTAGTGATATTTATCACGAACTTTACCAATCACACATGACAAAGTTAGACCTACACAACTCAGCAGACTAAGAAATTTAGCCTAGAAGAAAAAAAATGATTGCAAGAGTACGAACAATAAATACTTATCTCTTTCTGTTGGTACACCACAAAAATTGTTTCTCCTCTCAAAGGCTCATCTTAACTCATAATCTGTAGTGGTGGTTGATTAAATTTTGAATATGGTCTATGACCATTCAAATTTATCGAAGCACTCCAACTGCGATCCACCTAGAAATTGTTCCAAAAAGCACAAGCCCAATGTTCCCACGATAGAAATAACTCAGAGTCATTTATATTTGTATTACGCCTTCTCCTCAGGACAACACATCTCTTGAAGGTCCAACTCAGTTCTACCAAGTCACTCATGACTCGAATGTAACAGCAACCAACATCACTAGTCATGCCACAGTGACTTCCCAGAGTTCATCGTGCCGCTGGTACAAGCTTTACTGCAACAAAATTAAATTCTTGACTGCGAAACATGGGCAAATCGTCCAACAAAAAAATGGCATCGCCCAATTAATAGAGAGTTGCATAAATGACTTCTCTTTCTCCCATATCCGCTTCAGTCCAAGGAAGTTTTTGCTGCAATATGTAAGCCAACTTCTGGTAGCAGACTTCTGGCTACAACTGATAATGGAATTGACGGCCGATGATTCCCGTCACTATACTAGCACAAGCCAATCCGAGCATCAAACATTCTTCGTTTTTTTTGACATAGATTTCTGTCATATCTGATCAGATCTTTCTAAGACCCACTCTGATACCATGTTAGCGTTTTAATGATCAAATATACAAAAAGAAAGCACTCAGAAAATGCAACACATGAGACAATGAACAACACAAGATACCCTGGGAAAACCCTCCTCTTGAGGGAGAAAAACCCAACAAATATGTCTCTTATATAATGAAGGAAAAAGAGCAGAAATCTGCTTACAACTCAGGCGCAGCTCATGGCCGAATTTGATACAATGAATAATAGCACCTCTCCTAGATGCAAAGATACAATCGAATATGCTTCTCCTTGAAATCGGCCTGCTGCTGCAAGATGAAGCGCTGTTGCTCAAGTGCGAACTTCTGCTTGGAATGCGAATTATCCTTAATGAACTTGATTGTCTAAATGAACAAATATCACCTTGTATTTATACAAAATGAGGTGACTCTTCAAGGAGGTAGGCCACCTTTAATAAATAATGAATTACAAAATAATGTCAAGGAAGGTCGGCCCAAAGCTCATGATAATGATCATTGATTATTTTACATAAAGTCGGCCTCCTCTCAAGTATATGTATAAAATTGAATAGCCATAACCCATATGATTCAGATTGATCAATGATCAATAATGGTTGATTGTAAACACTTGACATTTTTATGTTTGAACTTTAATTAATAATTTTATATCATGACATTCGACTTTCAAGTATCACTAATATTTTAATATTTGACTATGAAAGTGGTGATGTATTTTTGCTATGTTATTAGACTATTAATATGGTGGTGTATTCTGAGCTTAATTACTGCTGAAAATATGTATACATTTCTGATTTTAATATGTTTTTTGCATTGCCGTACCCAACCCCAAAAAAAAAATTTGCCGAATCCCGTACCGGATTCGCGTCCCGTACCCAAATCCAAAAACAAATAGGTAACTTAGAGAAATTCACACAATCCACTTAATAGTAACTTTTCCATTTGCTAGGGGTATTGAGTGCAATTTCTTCTAGGTGCAGCGGAAACGAAGAGATCTTATAGTTTGAAACGATTGTATATATGAACGAAAGAAGTTTAGAATAGCCTTTACTTTTTCTTTTTGTTTTTACTCTTTTATGCATATCCTAGTTTTTGCTTTTTGCTTTTTCTTTCATCTTTCATCATATTTTCGTATCTTGGAAAAATTATATTTAGAAAGCCAGGTGTGAGTGCTATGAATGGCACTTGTGTTACTATGGAATCTCCCAAAATATTTATCTTTTGTATTCTTTATCTAAATATTAACAAAATAACATACAAATTGTATAGGTGGCAAGATCTGCATCTCTTGGATATATGCCTGCTTCTTGTCTCTTCTTTTGCCCATTGCTCTCTAATTTTAGTTATGAGCTCATGTCAAGATAAGATCTTGAAAGTGCTGGCATATAATAAGATCTTGAAAGCACTGGATTTGTCCACAATGATTATTTTCCATATTGATGGCGACACGCTCATTAGGGTCAAATACTTGATCAGAAGATAAAACAAACAAAAAAAACCCAAAAAAATCTTTGATATTCAGATACATCACAAACAATTATGGCGACACACTCATTATGGGTCAAATAATTGGTGACTTGATAAAACAAAACAAACAAACAAACAAAGATCCTTTACAGTCGGATACATCAGAAACATATCTGGAACAGAATTAATAAGAGATGATATGAATTGCATTTTTACATATAGTTGCATGTTACTTGAACCTTAATTTATTTGGACTAAGCTACATTGCAGTCTACAAGCCTAAGAGATTATAGAGGATTCGTATTTCTACTTGGAAAGGGCATTCCATGACTTGAGGAACAACCAAAAATTCAAGTTTAATTCAGTGATCACTAAGATAAAGATAAGATGTCCTGTCAAGTGGATAAAGATGATCCAAAATCAGTTATAGCATTAGCTTGGTGGAAACATTGATGAGCTTGTGCACCAGATTTTACAATTTGCATTTTTGCACAATATACTAGCTCACTTGCTTATAAAAGGAAACAAAGTGCATATGGTTTCATTAATTAACCAAGAGAAACAAGTTGAAGCCTACCAAACTAAGGTCTCTTGAAACCACACAAACTATTTTATTGTTATGCAACAGTAACTCATTAAAAAGGCATCCAAGTCTCATAATACACTTTCTGACGCTCATTATTATAATGACTTCGATGGCTTTGAAAATGAGCAGAATTTTCTATTTATGGTGGTTATTTCTTTAAGGCATTAGATATTTTAAGTATAATAGGTATGTACAGCAAAAAAATCAAAAAATTGTCTTTCACCCCTTTTCCCAATGTTTAAGCGCATGCAGTTCTCACTATATCTGTCTATGCATCTTGAGATTATACTTATAGGTATATAGATGGATATACCCACTATATTTTCATTTCCCTTTTGCGATTATCAAATACTGGCTAAATATGGTTTACCTTTTGCACACATGCTTCCAGCCTAAGTTGCAGGAATCTTTTAATGAAGGGTCAATTACCAAACATTTCAAAAATACAAATGTGCCAAAAGAAAATTTTGAACTCTAAATAACTGTTCTCTTGACATTTCCCAATAGGAAACTAAGCCAAAAACATATTCAATCATTTTTGGCACGCTTCCAAGAGTTTCTCACAGTTTCAACCCCTTACCAGCAAAACTCATGTTTTAGATAACCATCCTTACTCAAATGTTGGCTTTTTTAACAAAGCACCTTCAATTTTTTGCAGACATCAGTAAAAGGCATGTAAAGAGCACAATGCCAATGGAAAAGGAATGAGGAAGTCCAAATTAAGTGTCTCTGGAGGGGCAACATGATTGTAGTGACTTCCATCGAATTTCTAGCCAATTTAATGGCATTACAAATATGCCAGGGACCGGTACCAATTTCTGACAAGGCCAAATCTCAAAAAAGCATCATAATGTCATAAATTTCTGGATTTAATCCTTGAACATCCTTAGTACTTATTTACAAGGTATGAGGTACTATTTTGAAATATTGATATTGAAGGTTACTTATTTACAAGGGATGAGTTACTATTTTGAAATAGTGATATTGAAGGTCACCAAAAATATAACCACATGCTACTCTTGTGTTTTGGGTTCATGCTGAAGGCATTTGATGCCATTACAATTAATTTTAAAAATTCATCATATCTAAGGTTTAGAGGTCAACCCATGTGAGGGGTCAATTATGGGTTACCATTAAAGGTTTGCTTAAGCATGTTTTGTGCTCCAAAGCCAAATGACAAACATAAAACCTAACATATCCCACATTCTTTTTGGCATGAAATTTATAGCTTCATCTATAAAAGACTAACTGTTAACATTAAGGATTGTATTTATAAATGGGCTTAAAAATAATAATTGTTTTTCATTCACATTAAGAATTGTAATTATAAATGGGATTAAAAATAATAATTATGTTTTTCATTTAGAGCTAGGATACTTCCACAGTCTATGTAAATGATCAATGTTTATGTTAGAAACTGTGTCAAGTTTTTGTATCAACATATTAGATCACACTCTGTGATCCATCATCAGGACAAGGAGAAAATTTTATAGCTATGTTTTTCATGTTCTTTGCTCGCCCATGTATAAAATTTTAAGATTCTAATTGTTTCAGATTTTGTAAGTTAGCCATTAGCCTGGTTTCTAATTACATCTTTCAGGCATCTTGTAACTCCTGATCCCAAAGGCATTTCTGTTTCAGACACTGTGCCCATATCCAAGTCTCATGCCACTTAGCTTCCAACAAAAATGCTTCTCTTGAGACCTATTATTCCTCCAACGACAGAACCTCAACCCACGATAAAAGGAAGAGACAATGAGCAATGCCTGGTTGTCAGCTAACGTGAAATGTTGTAACAAGGTACAGGACACATGTACTTAAAATTAAATAATTTTTTATTTAGCTCTCTAAACCCAATAATATCATCAAATTAAGAAAAAGGTTGAACAAAAAAAAATGAGTATATCTATTGGAATATTCATTAAAACATCTGTAAAAAACACACTGAAAGCTGCCTTTGGCACCTGCTGGCAGAGCCTAACACTTCAAAAAATATAAAGAGCTGAAAAGAATAGTTGAAAACCTTGTGGTCTTTCTCTAAGTCAACTTTCCACCATGCACACAACCTCCCATCTTCAAGTTGAGGTCCAGCAAGAGATGTAGCCTACAAGGAAAGTTGCAAAAACTATAAACAAGGCTAATCCCTTTGAATAAAACCTCTACACTTACTAGTAAAATTGTCTACAAAACCTGGTATCTTCGTGAAACCAGAGCTTTAGCATCAGTGAATCTTGACAGAGGGCTACTTGCAGACACAGAAATGTTCTGCAAGATCAAATATTTTGGTTTTTGTAAGGAATCTACTCTTGAATATCAAAAAAACAGTTCAATTGCCAAATGAACTGTGACTTTATAACATTTTATTGTGTTTATCTGCTACAGTAAGTCTCTCTAAACCAGATCTTGTTTCAAACATAAGAATTTTATAGCTTAAAGGGACACATTTTAGAAGCTCCCACTTAATACCTTTGTAAGAACAGGATTCATCCATTGGTGTTCACCATATGAAGTACCAGCATAATAAATTACACCATTATGATCGCCATCACATATATACAAGAGCTCTTTAAAACTTGTTGGTCTATGATGAAATCTCATACAACTACTCAACCGGCTTTGCTTATTTATCTCAAACACCTTAGACTGTTGCCTACATCCAGATAGTTTGAGTTAGTGTAAGAAAAAAAAAGGTCAGTAGTCCCCAGAAACAGACAACATAAACATAAAATAGTCCATATACATCAATTGCAGTTCAGATAAATAAACTCCAATATCTTACTTTTGCTCATTTGTTAGGTCAACTGCATCAGACTTAAGGTACAGAAGTGCTTCTGTTATCTGCTCAATTAAAATCCATTAACCATCAGTAATGTTTAACTTCATAAAGAATAATTTCAAAAGGTGAAATTATAAAGCAGTTGCATGGAGAAATGTAGCTCAGCTCAGATCACTCACTAGCTCCTGAAAAAGTGGTATCTGTTTGCTTAGATTGCTTTGCTCCAGCTGCACAACAGTTGAGAAAATCACATGCTAATAGGTCCCCATAACTTTGACTAGCATCCATGTTGTGACAAATGAAGAAGTGCTTACAGTTAGTTTTCACAAACATTAACAATGTGTACCTTTTGAAGCAAACCAAGTGGCATTAAAGGGAAGCGAACTAGGGGAAGCAAACCATTCAGAGGCTGTAACTTCTGTCCACACATAGTATCAGAAGTGCACACCCCTAGATGCTCATTTATTGACTCCCAACCACAATGGCCATCTTCTTGTGATCCCCATGTTAGAACAGCATCCAGAACCCTTTCTTCGGATGTCACTACCAAATCAGGGTGCTGCAAAAGTCATAATAATCACAACTCAAAATGTTTATTATAGTTACCCATTTCTCCACATTCCAGACTCTGAAAGCCTGACAAATCACCCTTGCTGTGCTCACGTACGCCTCCTAAATATCAGGGTGGTACTGAGCACACAGAGGAACCATCAGAAATACTATCTTGCAACACTAGAACACTCTAGGGCAGCCATAATCAAGAAACAAAAGCTTACCTGAATTATTCTCGTAAATGAAGCCTCTCCTAACATTCTAAAACCTGTGCTGGCAGTAGTACAGTAATCAAAATGTTTGGAAAAGTATTCTTCACAAGATTCTTCAAGAGACCTGCATCCTGCCATTGAGGTAACCACCTGCAGGATTGGACATACTGAAT
The DNA here is from genome assembly GCA_007115665.2 of Sequoiadendron giganteum. Classification (NCBI taxonomy): domain Eukaryota; kingdom Viridiplantae; phylum Streptophyta; class Pinopsida; order Cupressales; family Cupressaceae; genus Sequoiadendron; species Sequoiadendron giganteum. The sequence continues at coordinate 310,040,275 of CM021110.1, forward strand.
CCTGCAAAGCACAAAACTCAAAATGTCAGTGGTGTACCAAACTACAAATGCAGCAGCTCATCTGAATGGTTGCTGAATGTGTCCACAACTTCTGAACTCAATTGTGCAATATGCAAAGTCAAACAACGGCTGTTGAAGAAGCTGCTTCCAGTAAGTACCACACCAACCCTGCAGGTAACGTATACAGCAACTTATGTCAATCACTGGTAACTTATGAGTGAGCCTAAGTCCAAATTACATCTACATAAGTAGGAAAAGTCTCTTTTTATTTTTGGATGTCAACGACCAGAAAAACCTTGGCAGCTCAAGCCTCACAGGAGGTATGCCTTGCAAATCCTCATTCTCTGTGGCAAATTTTGGATAATAGGAGATTGCCTTATTGCTTGCAGCCTTTTCACTATCTCAAAGTCCAAATGAAGAGTTTTCATAATGAATAACTAACAAGACTAGGCATAATAGTACCAGTTTCACACAATTAAATTTTAAACTACAACTTCCTACAATTTGAAATATGAGAAACAACTTGGAAAAGCAAACCACCTCTGATAAAGACTCGAGCAAATATTCACAGCATTCTTCTCGAAGCAGGTAAACCCCAAACTGATCTGCCAGCAAAACAAGTGGGAGCAATACAGATCCCATGTCCTGTTTTTCATCGAAGTCCAATTTGCCACTGTACATGAATTCCAACATAGCTAAAAATGCTTCAGGGGAGACATCCCTTAAGCAGACTTCTGAGCAGTTGCTTTCACTCATCCCATTTGTGAACATCTGCCAAGAATAGGAACTTTAAAAATCAGTTCACTTTCATTAAAGAATAATATTTTCCAGATTGAATCCAAAAATTTTAATCTAATAAGGCAATGATACAGCTACAATTGGGCAGTCTATTCAGGAAAACCACTTGTCTTGAAATGATGATACAATCAATGCAAGGAAAGACTAAAAATATAGTAACCAGTTTACTATCGTATCAAACTGAAATATTCAATGCCCCCTCAGGACCATCTATAGAGGACCTGTAAAGCATTTGAAAGTGTTTGAATAAAATTGACGTTGTATCTTAATTGACTCTCCAATGTGAAACATATGTTTATCTTTCTAACATTCAAAGAGAAGCAGAACATAGCAAAAACAGAAATATGCCTTATCAAATATAATATCTGTAGAAAGCTAACATAGAAATATGAGACAAACAGTTATGAAAAATCAACCTTAGCAAAAGGAGCACTCCAAACACTCAAAACAAGCTTGTGTGCTCGGGTAGTAAGACCATGGCCCTCAATATAAATATCAACATCACTGTAATCGCCAGTTTGAAGGAAATGCTTCAACTTCTGCACATCAATTGGTATGTCAGCTGAGAAAGCCAGATGATTTCGCAAAAAATTGACCGTATTGGAGTGTAGGATTTCTAGTTTATGATCCTCCCTAAATGATGTATTCTTGAATGCATCTTTCATTTCTTGGCATTGAATGACAAGGGATTCAACACCAAACTCTTCACTCAATTCACTCAGTGCTCGTAGCTGTGACTCGGAAACCTGCATTATCAAATAAATCATCTCATTATTTAAAGCCTGTGCCAAAATTTATTATTCTCAATAACAAATTGAAAATTGAAAAAAATATTATCATTAGAGCTCTATAAATGCTAAGCTCCATTCTCACAATGTGTTTTGACTTTTTCAACTCTTAAATAAAAATACTAATTTTCCCTTGGCAGCACATAGTGGCATATCCACCCCTACAATAGCACATCTGTGCTGCTACTGGGTCTAGGGAGAATGTGATAGAGCCACACTTGCCATATACTCTTGGCTGAAGACCTCACTCACTTCATTTGTACCCAATTGGCCAAACAACAGTGATACCAATCAGAAATAATCATTATAAATCCAGTACATCACATTTTATTAACTTGTCAGAGTAATGACTGATTTCAGTTTCCTTAGCACCTTGCAAAAACACAATTTGAACACCTTTGCAACCTAACCACACATGTTTGTCATCCACCATAGAAACATTTCTGGGTGAGTTTTTGCTGCTTGGCTAATATTTCACCATTCAAAAATTTATTCTATAATTGGTAAACTTTCCTTGAAGACTACTACCCTTCTACGTAAAATTTACCCGGATTGACTTTAATTTCCAAATTTTACAAAATTAGCATTATTTTTTATATTTATAAATCCTATAGTTCTAACTTGAGTGCTATCTTATAGAATGTAACATGCAAATCATAATATTACAAAATTTTCTGTCCCTTGATATTTTAACTAACATTGTTTGAAGTAGCTAAGTGGTAAAAACCAGGATGACAACATGAGTAGGAGCAAAAACCAGGTTTGCAGATCGTAGACTCCTGTCTGCTATTTTACTCCTATACAGTGCAATATACTATATTTATGAAAATTTCCATTGAAGTTTTTTCTTTCTTCCCGGTGGAATGAGCCAGTAGCTAAAATCAGACAAGTAATGGAAGAAACCAGAATGACAACTTGGGTAGGAGCAAAGATCAGGATTGCTACAGCTAGAATCATGAATGTGCTTCTATCCCAATATAAGGCGGTAATCAATCAAGTAATTGCATTATTCTGTGGTGCCAAACGATTGATGAATACTAATTTAAGACCAAGAAGCCTATGGCCAGCATCAACTGAAATTACCCAAATAAAAACATTCGAAGGTTTATTCTCCACACCAAATGAAATTATCTAAATTCAAGAATTATAGAAACCTATGGCCAGCTCCAAAAAGACCAACCTAATTCAAAAACACAGAATCATGTTGCCAGCTCCAATCATACCAACCTCATTCAAAAAAAAAATACTCAAATTTAAATAAAGGACCAAGAAGCCTGTTGTCAGCACCAATTGAAACAATTCAAATTCAAGTAAAAGACCTTGAAAAATATGGTAAGTACTGTTTAAATGACCCAAGTTCAAGTGTAGTGGCAAGTACTTGCCTTTATAATGTTGTAGTATTAAAATTTGTCTTGTGATAATAACTACTACAAAAAACAGTGTAATACATAATGTTATTATTCAAGAGCTATTTAATTTTATATTAACAATTTATTTGTCTTGTCTATATAACCAATTATATAGTTGCAGTTCATAATAGTAAAGATTTGTTATAATTTATCTATATTAGTGCTAGGCACTAACAAGCAACCTGTATCTTTTTATGTGGGACTGAAAAATTATTGGTAATTTAAGAACATGTATCAAAGGATAAAGCATGTGGGATGTTAACTTCATACTGTTGTTTCCTTTTTTTTTTTTTCAACCATAAATACAAGATAAGGCCAAACATAATTCAAAGTATCAATGGAATATCAATTCAAAAACCGTAAGAAATTAATAGGTTGTTTTTTAACATGCCCCAACTTTCCTAAATTTGTCACCTTTTGTGGAATCAGCAGTAATCTTTATATCAACCACAACCTTCATTGCAGCAAAGATTGCCTCATCATTGACTAAAATCAAAACGTCCTATGAAACCTTAGTAGGTTTGGGACCAAATCTATTTGAAAAGCAGCATCTAAAATCAACAAGACCCTCTAGCAATGTGTGAGAAACCCTACTTGCACATGGAGCTTTCACAGGAGCGGATTGGTCATGAGTGCTAGAGGAACTAGTCGCAAATAAGCTAGGGAATTCGTCCCCAAGATTCCCACCAAAATCTGGGCAAGATTGAGGCAAGGAGGATTTGGTAGAAGCCACCATAGGAGAAGAAAGTGTGAAGGATTTTTATGGAGGTGTTGAAGCTTTTGTTGGAAGCAACATCCAACATCACCGAAGTGCAAAGGATTTTTACAAAGGCACCAAAGCTTGAAAATCTATTTCAATGCAAATTTAGAGCTAGCAAAATTCTCAGTGGCAAGAGAAGATATCAAAAAGTTTCCTAAAGAGTTTCCAATAGCTTGTAACCCAAACTTACACCAAAAATATAATGGACACGGTAGGAAAACCCAAATAGGAGCCATTGAGAAGGAATTGCGAACAAGATCGAAAGAGGGAAACCATGGCTTTAGACATAAAGTTTAAACAATAACCCTCCCAAATTCATGGTCTCAAGGAAAGAATTTGTTTGCAATCAAACTCATATGCTAACATGGCCATGAAGAAACTTTGAGCGCATGGTAGGAAAATCATAGGACTCTTTAACAAGGGCTCCCATACATCAACAATCCAAGCCTTCGAGTTGACTAGATTTGACCATACCATGGACCTGTTGGTGTGTGTTTTGAGTACGCCACCGAACACAGAATAAAAATGCCCAAAGGACACTCTTATCCTCTCTTGAAAAGTGCTTGCAAAAATCTAGTAGACAATACAATAACTCCAAGGTTTCTTTGGTCAGGTCTTGACATGTGGATAAGGCCAGTGGGCGTTGTGATTGCTGGTAATCACAAGGGGACTTACATGAAATTCTTTTGCGGGTTGGAAACTTAGACGGTTTTATCCTTGAAGGCTCTTTCGGTGGGTATCTTCAGATTTTCCAAAAAAATAAAAAGGATAAGGGTTTAGAGATCTAAACTACGCCTAAGAATTCAAGAGACAGCAGTGAGTAGACAAAATGGGTAACCACACTTCGTTTCGCCACCTTTGGACAACTACGCGAAGCAGGTGCAATCTTCAACGGAAGTGATAAGAATTTTCATATTTGAATCGGTAATTGAAACAAACAGAAGTTAAGCATCCACAATTTAATGGCTCAGACTAACTTTACACATCAAATGCAAATCATCCACTCGACAAAAGTATGAGCAAAATTTTATCCGCTACTGCGATCAAATCTATCATTCATCTAACCAACATGTAATGAAATGCTATTCTAATTCTACTCTAAGTGTTGAAGGAGAAATATTAAACCTTGCATACTACTTGAAAATAAAAGTTGTTCTTAGCAAATCATGCACAAGAGCTTTTATAAACGGAAATAGTTTCGTCGCAACAATCTTTTATTACTCACTTCACCAAATACAAATGAGGGTCAATGAGTTTATATAGAGTTTCATAAATGGAATAAATGGCTCAGATTGAAAATGAGCCGACGGTCAAGATTTAACAAACGAAACCCTAATTAGGGTTTCCCAAAATAACTTCAGTTAACTGGCAATGAACAGCAATGAGTTGGCAATAGGAGCTATTTTCAAGGGACTATATCCTGATCCTCTCGAGCTGCCGTGTATTCGCCGAATCTGGACACGATCAAGGCAACCTCGTCCATGGTAACCTGCGGAAGCATGCCGATTCTGAATTCAAGCCCATCCATGCTCTCGGCGCATCTGGCGAAGGTCTCCTCCCACTCTGGTTCAGTCTTCTCAAAGGACTCTCTGATGCTCAAGAAGTTCGCCAATTTGGCCCAGTCCTGCCTCAAGATGGGCCCAGTGATGTCGAAGATATTTTCCTGGACATTTTTCTTCAAAACTTCCAACTGCAGGTCATTCTCTCGCAGCGCCTCTTTATCCAGGACATCGGCAATTATGTTGAGGATTCTGGCCTGAACTTCCTTGACCTGTTCCTCCAATCTGACACCATCAACCTTGACCCTCTCCAGGACTTCACCTCGTGCCGTCAAGGCCCAATACCAAGTGTGGAAGTCATAGGCTGCTCCCGCTGCGATGACGCCTCCCTCTATCAATTCTTGCTTAGGAACTCCTTTCAGAATCCTAAGGCAAGGGATTATTCTATCCTGCACGTCTGGAAGGCTGTCCCATACTTCTGCCAAAGAAGCGAACCTAGAAAGCAAGGCAGTGGCCTGGCCATAAACCAAAGTTAGCCGCTCCACAAATGTCTCAGCTTCAGTCCCCTTTACGGCTATCCATTCTTTGGCCTCCTGAACCGTGAGCCTGTTTTCTTCCATCTCTTTAATGGCCTCCTGCGAAGAGTTCGGAAGTAGAGGAGCTGCCGTAGTGTCCTGATCAAGTGGCTTGATCAAGTGCTGAATATATTCCCTTAAGCGCTCAATCTCTAATTGGCACTCCTTCCTTCTGGCTACCTCCTTCGCCAACCTTGATTTGATGGCGGACACAGAATTGTCCAAATCTTCCATTTCTTGGCCCTTAGTGGTTGGACCCAAGTCAATGGTCGTGATGGCGTAATCCTGTGGAGCCATATCCTCCTGTGGCTTGTCCACTGTAGGCACGGCGATTTGCACTGTCCTGTTGCCGGCCTCGTCTCTCTGTATGCTGGAGAATTTCTTCGCCGACTTTTTGGGCACGGTTTGAGACAGTCTGGCCAAAAAGTCTGCCGTATCATCCTCTTCTGGTTCATCTGCCGGCACTTGTACCTTTAGCCTCTCCTTCAGCCAATCCGGTATCGTAAGCTGCTCAACACCGTCTTCTTCCGGCACGCCTTCTCTATCAGGAACGTCTACAATTCCCCTAAGGGCTGAAATCATCCCTTCCTGAAAATCCTCATCTTGGGTGCCCACATTGTCGTCATCCGACTCCAATATTTCGGTGCCCGTGGGAGAAGGTGGCGCATCCTCATCTGGCTGAAGCTCCGCGTTGTTTTCAGGAATCGGAGAAGGATCCCTCATATCTGCCAGTGAAGCATCGGCGGTAGCCAGTATCTCCTCAATATTTCTGGAGGCGGCCGATTGAGAAGGTTTCATCTTTACCTGTTTCTGGACCGGCTCTTTGCCTGCAGCTATTTCTTTTCTTTTCCTAGATGTGGTGGCCTCTATCACTGGGAGGTCATGCGATGCTCCCGCGTTGGAAGAATAAGACTCTGCCTCGCTTAGCATGTCATAGGTCAAGGTTATCTTCTGGCGCCTTAATTCTTGAACTCGTTGATCAACCCACCACTGAGTAAACTTGATGACAGGCCTCATCAAGACGTTCAAGTCAGCATGCTCTGCTTCTGACCACTGGACAGCGGGCAAAGCTGAATTCTCATCGAAGCGCGGTTGCGTCTGATTCTCGTCCTCTTCCAACTGATCTGGCACGTGACAAAATTCTGTTGCCCTGATCAAGCTGAGAGGTAATCTGGACCACATCCTCCGTCTGACCTCAAATTCATCCGCAGCATTTGCCCAATAGTCCTCCAGTTCGACCCTATGCTTGTACCTCCTTCCATCCACCATTTTGATGTGGTGATGGGGGTCGTAGTGATTTCTGGTCGGATATGGAGAGAAAGGGTAATGCTGTATCTCGATTCTGGCACTGTCAGCTACCTGTGATGACGGACACGACTCTAGCATGTTCCCTATAAAGAAGGGAAAAGTAACTGCCGCCTTTTGCTTTGCTCTTTGAAGGCCTTGGAATTCCTCTAACTGTCTCAGCACTTCGAGTAGGACCATCTTGTTCGTGGGGAAGATGGGCAGATGGTACGGGCTTCCGGTGAATCCCTGAATTCTGATATACGTAAATCGGGGATACTGGATAAACCATGACCCATATTTGCTAATCAACTTCTTGGCCTCAGGAGTCAGCCGTTGATGTGTTCCTCCCTGGAGTATCCTGGTGATGTACATTAGGAACGCGTCGTGGGCTCGCCTAAAATGCACCTTCTCCCTCAGCTGGAGTTGTGGGTAACAGTCATAAGGTTTTAGCTCGTTCTCCTTACTGCCAACTGTGCCTTTGCAGATCAAGCCTGCATATCTGTAAGTTCTGGCCAACATATAGACGACGTAAGAACCCATATAAAATGTTTTGGTCTTCTCTAGATTGATAAGCTGGTGGTGAAGATTATTGCTTATCATCCTAGCCCAGTTGAACATTTTGACACCTTCTGTGAGGTCCTCAATGAAGTAATACATCCACGGCTCAAAGGGTGCTCCCGAGGGACTGCCTGCCACTCTGTTCAGCAAGATAATAATATCTCCATAGTCCTCCTTGAAGTCCGTGCGCATCAACTTCTTGGGCATCTTCTTAAAGGACGGTCTAGGCTTGTCCAGCCAAGATTTGTTAAGGTTGGCGGCACAAAGATCAGGATTTTTGTCATATAACTTCTGAGCATCTTCCTTGGTCTTGTAGACAGTTTTAGGATATGCCGGAATGCCGAAGGCTTCCTGAATGGCCACCTCTGTCAGATGTGCCAACACTCTCCCATCAGGCGCCACAATCCGCCTTGACTCAGCATCATAGTGAAGTGCACACTCCACCATCAGTTCAGCACAGCAAAGTGCAGGCTGGAATCCGGCAGCTTGAAATATGCCGTTTCTCACTATCCTTCTAGCTGCAGGCGTTGGTAAGGGTCCGTTGTGTCCATATATCCTCTTTTTAAATTCCACGAGATCGATGTGGCCAAGATCAGTGTCTGAGACATTTTTCCACTTAGACTTTATTCTGGTCTCTGGCTGCGATCCTTTACTTGCAAACTTCATCTGTGCCTGCCTGGATATTTCTCCTTGATCGATCGGCAGCCTGCAAGCACAAAATACTTAACATTAATACAAGATTATTTAAATTTAACGAGTTTCGGGGTGTAGCTTAGACAAAATCGCACTTTCAGCCTTATTAAATTAAAATTTCTGTCAAAAAGCAAGCTGAAAGTAATTAAATTCGCCTATCATGAATGAAATTCGTGTCGGAAACGAAGTAGAAGATAGAAACACAGCGCAAATACGTTGTCGATTAACTTCCAAACCTCAAAGATCGCGTTGTGGCTGCAAATGAATTTAAAAATTCAGAAAATCTGCCAGAAGAAGTGCGCCAATATGCTGGAAGTACGATTTCAGCAAAGAAATAAATTACTTCTCTCAAAAATCACGCCTGTCAATAAGAGAATGCTATCTCGATTCTCACAATGATGTTATTCTCACAAACTTCTCCTTTGAGAATGTTTTCCTGAAGATTCGAGAGAGATAGTTGCTTCTCAGCCGGAATTTGTGAAGAAATGAGTTGCTGAAACTCATTTTATGGCTGAGAAGTGCGATTTTCTTCAAGGCATTGCTTTCTTTCTTTTGATTTTCTTCCAATTTTTAGAAACGTTTTCTCCTCGGATTAGCAAACTTCTAATTTCACTTTCAGTTATCGAGGCAAGTTTCTAACTTTCGTCTCTGTGCCATCTCTGCTGAGATTTTCGAATTTTCTCAAGGAAAATTGACTAAGTGTTGGAAAATATATTAAATTAATTGTCCAAAATTATTTTTCCAACGTATTTTAAATCCTCCGAACATGGCAAAGTTAAATTTATCTAAGGTAGAGCATTTTAATCTTCCAATAATCTCCGGACTTTGAATTTTTAATTAAAATTCCCTAAGTGTCAGGGAAATAATTAAAAATATTAAAATATTAAATTCCAACCCGTTTAACTTTGATACATGGCTAATTTCCTTTTGTCCGAGGCAAAATATCTCTTTTCAAATTGTCTGCCTAGCCAAAATATGCTCAATAGCTCATCTGCCAAATTTCAACTTTCTAGGCGGAGTTCTGACCTTTCTGGACATTTTTATTTTAGCCGAACGATTCATCTTCTGGGTTGGGCGAACCTGGAGACCTCTGCCACTTTGCCATTTTTTTACTAGCGCTTTAGGAATTTTCCAAGCTGAGAGGGGCGGACTTCATGTTTGCTCTGCCAAGCACCCTTCATTTTGTGCCAAAAAATTTCACTCCGTTGTGCTGGGGCGTGATTTTTATGCCGGCCAAAACCTCTTCTTCTTCTAGACATTTCTCCGTTTTTCATGCCTTAGTATAATTTTCTCTTCAAGAGTTGGGCGAATGTCTTATAATTCCTTGCCTATGGCGTATTTTATCATCCATTGGTCTTAGATTTTCCTTGCCATGGCGAATTTTATTTGTGCCTTGTCCAATGAAAAATTTCACTTGTTTCCATCATTTAATTCAATTTTCAATGAATTATCTTGCAATTTTACCCCTTTCCAAACACCTTGGAGTGCACCCCTTCATGTTTTACCCTTCTCCACACTTCTTGGGGCGGACTTCATGAGTTTTATGCCATTTTCTCTCTAGGGGCGGACTTTAGCTTCTCCATGCCATGGCGGACTTGGCAACCTTCATGCCATGGCGGACTTTAGCTTCTCCATGCCACTTTCCATATGGCGCACTTCCTATCTTGCTGGGCGGACTTTGAGTTCCTTGTGCCAAGGGCGGACTTGGCAACCTTCATGCTTATGGGCGGACTTCAGCCTCTTTGTGCCATGCGCCTCTTCCAAGCATCTTGGGCGGACTTGGAGACCACCTTGCCTATGGCGGACTTGGTGAATTTCTTGCCAGTGCCTACCTTTGGCATGCCAAAGGTAGGGCGGACCTTGACTTTTCCATGCCATTCCTCTCTTGATGGCGCCATTCTCAGACTTAGACATTTTTCAAAAATTCCTGCCATTTTTCAAACTTTTTCACTTTACCTTGATTTTCTTGATTTCTGGAGACATATTGATTTTCTGTTCTGTGGGATCCAAAAATAGAAACTTTTTCCCAAAATAGAAACTTTCCAAAAATAGAAACTTTACAAAAATAGAAAAAGCAAAAAGCATCCCTAAAAAATAGGGACTCCAGAATGGCCTAAAAATGCCAAAAATCAAAAAAGCAAAAAGCAAAAAAGCAGATTCCCTAAAAAATAGGAAGTGTCAGAAACGACCGAAAGCAATGGCGATCTTCGTCTACCGGGTCTTCTAAGCACTTCTATGACGTTAAGGCCCAAAAACGGGTTCAAAATCTCAACTTAGCCAGACTGACTTTCAAAATTTATCCAAATTCAAGACTCTCAAAGACGTTGCGCAGAGGGCGGAACCAAACTTGGGGGTCCCCATTTGCGATGGGGCGATGTGTGAAATAGGTCACAAGGACCCGTCTATGCCTTGAAGGGGAGTGGGGAATGATGGAGATCAAACTAAGTTTTTATCGGATGGAGGACAAAGTACCTAGTGGGTCCTGAATATGCAAGTCGAACACGTGGCAAGATATCGCTCGACTGCTTCATATCACTCTTGTGAATCAAAATGAAAGAAGGCCTTAGGTGATGAGAAATGAATGGTGGAGATCAATGCATGGAGGATCTGACGGATATCACGTGGTTGCTTCACATCGTTGTTGTAAAGCAAAATGTTAAGATGCATCCCGCGATGTGAGATGAGAGGTGGGTCCAACAAACACGTGGCGACATATCGCTCGATCACTTCACATCGTTGTTGTGAAGCAAAGTGATAGGATGGTTCTCGTGACGAGTGATGAACGAAAGATGTGATGTGGAAGAAGACAACATCAAAGGTGGACAAATGGTAGTAGCCCACCAGCCCGCTAGGATTCCGTGGGCTCGTGTCCATTGCTAGTGATATAGCGAGAACGGTACAGATTGTTGGCGATTAAACCAATGGTGATCACCATGGTTCCTCACATCGCGAGATTGAACATTGAAGCCATGAACAAAGCAGCGATACACAATGGTCTTAAAGTCTTGAAATTGATGACGGAGATTTAAAGAAGGTTCATCCGACAACAACATTTTAAAGATATGTCGATGAACAAGGAATGCTGGATCATGGCGTGAAGAGACAGGATCGATGGCCCAATTTCAAAAGTGAAGATATCAAATGGCTAATTCTGTGTAAACAAGGTTTCGATTGGTAACCGACACTGTGATTGAATTTAATTCGTTCAACTACACCTGTGACCAATATTAGTGAAGATTTGATCTGTTAAGCAATAGAACAAATTGCAAAGATGATGAAAATCAAATGAGATCGAATGAACAGAGGAATAAATTAAATACACATTTGATCTTAGGATTTTGTAGATTGTTATTCTTAGCAAATTCTCTGCAACAAAATTTAATGTGGGTGTGGCTCGATGCAAAGGTAGTGTGACGAAGAAGATACCAAGTAAACCCTAATAGAGATGAAGCATGTGGATGAGAATCTTGAGGCAATTACTATTGGCCGGTGAAGGAGAAAGAAAGTATGATATCAATTTTTGACCAAGTGTGGAAGTGTGGAATAGGTATGTGAGAAAAGAGCTACAAAAGATATAGTGCATATGTTGCAGAGAGTACAAAGAGCTTCTTGAGACGAACAAAGAATGCACTAAGGAAGAAGAAGGAAAGTAGAGCAGAAAAAGAGGGGTACAAAACATTGTGCAGTTGCAAATAGGTTGCAACATAGAATTGCTATCAAATTGTAATGTTTTGAATTGTAAGTCTGATTGGTGGGTGCCATCAGATATCTAGGTAGGTGCTCAGATTAGGGAGTGGGTGCTTCCTTGGAGTGGTTGCTCCTAAAACCAGGGGATTGGTGTCTCCTTAGGGTTGGTGCCCTTAAAGAATTGTAATTGAACTTCATGTTTGTGAGGTTAGATTAGGACAGTAGTTCCTAGCAGCATTTCTCACAATGGTTTTTCCCATCTTAGATTTTCCACGTACATCTTGTGTTATGTGATGCTTGTGTGTGTGCATACTTTTGTATTTACATGTTAATTCTCAATCTGCACATTAAGGGTTTAAATAATCATTTTGCACAGAGTGCTTAAAAGAAAATTTTAAGATCTATTGATTCACCCCCCCTCTCAGTAGATTGTTGTGTTCCAACAAAGGGGAGTGGTGCAAAGAAGATGAAACCAAGGTTTTATGAACCATACTTGATCCTAAGGAAGATTGGAGAGGTTGCATATGAAATGAAGCTACCTAAGGACAACATGATTCACAATATCTTTCATGTTTCATGCCTCAAAAGGGCACATGGACAACAATTCACACCCTCATTGGAGCTGCCCCCTCTTGATGATGAAGGAAAATTGATACTTGAACCAGAAACAATTTTGGATGTGAGGGAGAAAAGGCTGAGGAACAAGGTAATCTTAGAGTACTTGGTGAAATGGAAGAACCTACCTATTGAAGATGCAACTTGGGAAGGTGTGGAGATTTTTGAGCATCCAAGTTTGAGGTTTCTTGAAGACAAACAACATTTGGGAGGGGAGGACTATCATGTACCCAATGCTTTCTATTTCAAAATTTGAAAAGAGCGAGAAAATAAGTGTTTTTCAACACTAAATTGAATATATTTAAAAAATATTAAATAACAGAAGATAATAATAAATATTTCTAAATAATAAAATTCAATGTGGGTCGACCTAAATTAAATATTTTTAAATAGTATTATAAGGGATAAATAAAACAGAATAAAAAATTGTTGGTCGACCTAGTTTGGGACCTAGCGCCTATGATTTGGCAGGTATAAATGCTTGTCTTGCCAATTGGGGAAAGATATGAAGATTTTTGGATGAATTATGGGCACCATATCTGAAAGATGAAAACCCTATTGAATGCACATGGAGGCCTAGGAGTTTATGAGCAAGAATATCCTTGTGTTGACACATCTCTATGGGAGGCAGGTTCAAGTTGAGTTTGTGGGATTGCTACAGGCAGAAGGCAAAGTTTAGATCTGGGCACTCAGACTGATTGGTAGCAACATCCAAACACATATTTGACGATCAATAGTAAGGAACTTGATCAAACTACTTTAAATCATATTTTCTATTGCCTTAGGAAAGTAAGGGTTTGAGGGTTTCATGCCTCAAAACCCCAAGTGGTCACTATTTTGAAGTTTGTGTAGATCTAGGGTGGCAAGTCCAAGGAATATCTAATCTACAATCAAATCATGTATAGACAAAGGATTTAGGGTCCTCACAAGGTGCAACCAGTCAGCATTAATACCCTAGACGCCCCCACTTAACAGCTGACAACCATTGGTTGATTATCTATCCCTAGAACAGTTGTAACTGCTCCATTATAAGGTCTGTGATTTTGTATTAAAGATCCAAATTAAATTATCTTCTGCATCTTGTCCATTATTGTGCTTTTGTATGAATTGGATTTGATCCCAGATAATTTCATATTAATTTGTTTACTATACAATGTCATATTGTTTGCATGATCTTGGTGGCTAAGATGTTCTTTATGTACACTGTTGATTCATTTTAGTGTTACTGCTGCTTTACAAAGCTAGTTGTGATGTATGTATTAACCTTAGCTTTGTGGTTTTAAAATTGTTTAAGTCTGTATACAAACCCTAAGGTTATTACATCCTTCCAATCTAGTTCTACTATAGAAATGACTAAGATTTTTGGTCTCTTGGAGAGTGTGTCTACTACCATATTGTTCTTTCCCTTGATATACTTGATATCGAATCCACAATCCTATAACTTTTTCGCCCATTTTTTCTACCTATCATTGAGGTCACATTTGTGATAAGAATATCTCAATCTATTTTGGTCTATATATACTCCAAATATCCACAAACTAGGTGTTTGAATTTTACCAGTGCATGTATGAACACCAACATCTCCTTGAATATATAGAATTAACACTTTCTCTTTATAAATTTTCAAGTCTCAAATGATATGGGTTGTATTTTTTGCATAATAACAACCCCTATACCTTCTCTCGAAGCATCACACTGCACCACAAAAAGTTATGAAAAATCAAGTATTGCAAGAATGAAACAAATGTATGTTACCTTCTTTAAATGGTCAAATGGCTTCTATATCAATTGTATCAAGGGTGAGGCTAGTTGTGAGAATCCTTTAATGAATCTCCTATAGTAGCTAAAAAGGCCTAAAAATCCTCATAGTAGTGTCAATGGCCTCAAAGTAATCCATTATTGGCTGGATTGCACATTGCTTGGATCCATCTCTATACCTATCCTATTGATTATGTGTCCTAGGTACAAGAGTTTCTACATCCTAAACTTGCATTTGCTTTTCTTGGAAAAGGTTTCCTCATCAAAGAACACTAATACAAATTTCCTCGTTAAAGTTTGAAAAAGCTATCATTGTTGATTGGAAGGTTGCTAGCACCTTGGTGAGCCCAAAAGTGTCACCAAAAACTCAAAATGCCCATGATGAAACCAAAACATCTTAAATTTATGCTCAATTTTAACCCTTATCTAGTGGCATCTAGACCACAAGTCAAGTTTGATGAAGCATGTTGAACCATGTAACTCGTCAAGTCACTCATCAATATAGGGTATTATATACCTATTCTTGATGGTTTTCTTGTTCAAGACCCTATAATGTTTACACATCCTTATCATTCCATCTTTCTTTTGCATCAATACCACTGAAGATGTGAATGGACTTGTCATAGTTTATTCCATCTAATCCTTCAAAGCATGAGGGCGTCTATAAGGATTCATAATGATAGACCACATTCCTAACTCCAACTTGATAGTATGTTGAAAACTCCTATTTAGTGCAAGTCTTGGAGGCATGTCCCCAAACACAAAACATAATCTAGCAAAACTCGGATATATAGAGGGTATTCATCCTCTCTTATATCCATAGTTCCTAGTGGTATGCCCTTAATGGTGAAGTTGATTTCCCATCTCAAAAGCTTGCTACTTAATTAGCCGAAACCTACTATACTGGTGCATCAATAACAACCTCGATGGTCTTCTTTTGTCCTTGCTCCAAAAAATTGAATGTCATCATTTGGTACTTTCATGTGAGCTCGCCAAGTAAATGCAGCCAATGGACACCCAAAATGAAGTGAGATC